>OY720442.1:2875883-3597294 GCA_963082915.1 Dolichopus griseipennis
AAAAGGGAATTTTTTGTATATAATATTGTCTGATATTTTTTAAAACTTTGTTTTTATGGTGTTTAGGCTTCTTACATTTTAAACTTAAAGGCGTAGATTGCGTTCAACCAACTAAATCCAAAGCAGCATTTTTTTTTAAATTTTTTTTTTAAATGCAATTAAATTCAATTTTATAAAATAAATTCGTATTTTCATATACAAATATCATGAAATCTATTTCATCAAAGTAAAATTTAATAAAAATTTTTAACAGAAAACAATTTTGCCCTTGTCGTACGACAGTTTTCTTCTCCATAATTATAATTATTAAAACATGCGAGTCGTTTTCACAAATCACAATCCGAGTTTCTATAATTTGTTTAGCGGGACGTTTGGGAAAGCACTACTGCAGTTCCACTATTTTAAATTAATTTTTGTTTCAAAAAAAAAATATATATATATATGTATATATATATATATATATTCTTAAACAGAAAAAATAATTTAAAGGGATATTATAATTGATTTCAAAACCTTAAAACAAAAATATAAAAAATATTTTTATTTAATTCTAAAATTGAAATAAAGCTAAAAAAGTAAATTTTGTAGACTACGTTTCAAGGAACATTTGAAATTGCTTTTATTACCAAAACGTACATTGTGCCATTACCTTCAATTCAGATTTCCACTGAAAGTAATGAAGACTTACTACACAACTTATCCTGTGAAGCATAGTCTCGATTTTTAATACCTAAATGTTTTACTATTTATTTAAAATTTCCCGAAAATCTTCTGTGATTTTTAAAACTGAAATGAACTAATTCATAGACATTTAAATTAATTTACAATCAAAAAAAACTTTTTTTTTTATTTTATATTTTTTTTTTTTTTTTTTTTTTTTATAAAAATTAAATAAAATATTTTTTGGCCTGCTTATGATAATTTATGATATTTTATTTTCTAAAATAAAACACATCCAACAAAACATTAATATTTTATTTTTTTATAATTGAACACATCCAACAAAACACATTTAATTGAATGCGTTTGTTACACCTCATTGTAGGCAAATATATTAATAATAATAATAATAATAATAATAATTTATTCTCTTAACATATTCTGTTTGTGTGAACTTTTTATAACTTATTTTAGTACATTAGTCGAAAAGAGAAAGAAACAGTCAGAAAATAGAAGAAATAATTTTTATTTTAAATAAGCTTTTATATATTAAAAAGGAAGTTACATTTTTACTCGCCAGGTTGCGCTACAACACGATAGTTTTTAAAATTACCTGAGCATATATAAATTACTATGAAATTTTGACATTTCTTAAAAAACGTCACTAAGCATCCAAGCTAAAATAAAATAAAACGAGGAAGATTATAGTTGCCCTTGTCAACTTTTAGATACCCGTGCATACCCACTATAATATGAAAAATAAACCGTTATTTATTTCTATAATGCTAGAATATATTACAAAAAATATAAAAAAGTAAAATAGTTTAAAAAAATTTAACTCATTATCCTATAATTTTTGATTAAAAAAAAAAAACAAAAAAAAAAAATCTTAATTCATTATCCCATAATTTTTGCTTAAAAAAAACAAAAAAAAAAAAAAAAAAATGCCCCACTCTAAAAGTTGGTCCGAGTGATATCCAACTTTGCCAAGTAACTTGTCCTATTACTTTACCTGCCCAATTTTAATTTTAACCTCCTAGCTTTATTAGATTCAGCGTTATTGAATTGAAAACTTTGTATGGCAGCCCCCCGATAATGGGGCCGTGACATTTTGAAACTTCATATAAGTGCTCGATTCAATATATAACTAACAGTGTGTAATTTTCATCCTCATAGTATAATTAGTTTTGAAGAAATTCATATTGGTGCAAAGAAGTTGTATGGCAGCCCCCCGAAAATGAAGCCGTAACATTTTGAAATTTCATATAAGTGCTTGATTCATTATGGAACTAACCGTGTGTAATTTTCATCTTCCTGGTATTATTACTTTTGAGGAAATTCATATTGGTGTAAATAAGTTGTGTGGCAGCTCCCCGAAGCTTTGGTCTGGTTTTAACCAAAAAGAATAGGGAACCTAAAAAATGTCCAAAAAAATTTTTTGTGTAAATTTCAAAACTCTAGCTCTAATTTTTCAATTCTATCTCTTGTAATTAATTTTTAATTCACAAATACTTATATTAAAACCAAGCAAAATAAGCATCATATTATAATCATACTCATATAATGATCAGATCATCATGATCAAAAATTATCATCATATTCATAATTTTTTTTCATTTTAATTCATAAATCTCAAAGTACAAAGTCCAAATCTAAAATTTTTTTAAAAATTTTACGCATCATTTAAATCGTATGAAATCGTTACTTGAAAAATTCTTTATCTTCAAAAAACAAAAAAACAAAAAAAAAAACAAACAAAAACAAAATTCATATAAATTCATGTTATACAAGATGTGCAGATATATTTCAAATTTTTATATGAAAATATGGGAGTTAAAAAAGTTAGTTGTTCGAGAGCTACCCGAAGTTTTGGTCCGATCTTAACCAAAAAAAATAGGGAACCTAGAAATTGATTGAAAAATATTTTGTGAAAATTTCAGAACTGTAGCTCCTTTAGTTTTTGAGTTATCGTGCTGACACACGGACGGACGGACGGACGGACGGACGGACGGACGGACAGACACACATAGCTAGATCGACTTATTTTTCGATTCTGAGCCGATACGTACCCTTGACACTATATCTAGCTCCTCTAGATCGATGCGTTACAAACGGAGGAGCAATTTTAATATACCCGATGTCATATATGTATGCACGGGTATAATAAAAAAAAATATTTTTTTCAATATATACTTTTGTTTAAGTATTACCAGCCACCTAAAATGTAGAAAATAAAAACTTTATTATAGATCTTGGAAATTTGTTACTGTTTTAATATAAAGGTAAATTGCTGGTATAAGAAACAGTTCTTTTAATGTTTGAAAACTTTTAAGCTTAAAATATTGAAAATTTTCATTATCCAAAAATTGATGGCAGATATTTTGCATTTAAAAGTGTTTTAATGTAAAAGTAAATTGCTGAAGAGTTCTTCTTTTAGTTAATCCAGCATATTTTTTTTATGTATAACTCAAAGTCTTTTAAGTTCTGTTTTCCAAATTTTGTTTAAAGTAAGAAATAATATATTGTTTATAATACATTCATATTGATATACTTGAGTTGAGGCAGTCTATTCAATCAATATTTTTTTATTTATGCATTAAAGTTAATTTATTTACCACTCTACATTATTTTACTTATTGTTTTTGTACCAGAATATTTTCTTAAATACTCAATAGCTAAATATAAAATTAAATGAAAAATAAATTATAAATAAATAAAATTTAATTCAGCAAATTCCACAAATCATTTAATTAAAAATTATTTTGCAACTCAAGGAAACAATCGAAATAAAAAGTCAGGTCAAAATTCTAATTTTAATTTGATTTTTGGCCCTTTCCATTTTTTATTAAAGTACCTTAATAATTATTTACTTCAACTTCTAGATCTCAACTGGAGATCGCCAAATTTCATTACCTTATCAAATTGAGAAATTTCCTCAAATGAGAAGTGTCCCATATCACATTAAATATCCACTCCAGATAAAAAAACATAACGAGAATTATTCAGGATAAAAATAAACCATTTAATTATTATCAACAATTTGAAATTATTATTTCCATTTATAAATTTCCAAAAAATTGTATCTTTGGTTCCCAAAATAATTTTAATCATTGATTACACGTGAACCAAATATTATGAACAATAAATTTTTATAATTATATATTTATAAAAAAAGCAAAAATAACAAATCGATTATATTTATTGCAAAAGTAAACATTAGCAGAGTATTCATGTACGAGTACAGTATCAAAAATGTTGGACTAAAAAAGTCACAAATAAATGTGATATGTTGGACTAAAAAAACGGATAAATGTTGAACTAATAAGTAATGAAGCAAATTTTCAATTATTAAGATTATAAGATTTTTACATTTGGAATCTAATCAAGGGGTCTGTTTTCATTAGTTTCTCATAGTTGATTTCGGTATTTAAACTTTAATTAGTCTTTACCAAAACTTAGTTGGCAACCTTGCTCTATAATATTTTCATTGGTAAGGGTATACTAACCGTAACTAACTCCTTAGCTAACCAATTGTATATAGATAAATTATTTTTTATATATATTGCATTAATTATACAGCACCTTGATAATTATATTAACAATACCTATTGCTTTTACATACCATATATTTTGTATATAGTCTGGTATATTTATCAAAATAATATGAAATTCTGGAGAAAACTATTATTACACATACGCATAATTATTTTGTCATAAATTTAATTAAAAAACAAATGAATCAATAAAATTAAAATTATTTTCCTACAACCTCAAATAAAACAAGGAACAATTTGGAAAATTTCAAGAAAATATCTTTATTAATTTCAATTAATATTTATTTAGGTAACTTTGAAACAATGTAATAAATTTACTTAGTAGTAAAGATTATTTAAACAAATTATTAAATTACTTTAGCTTATAAGATAAATTAAGATTTTATTTGATTCCAACATAAAATTAAGAAGCAAGCCTCAAAAATTTGTGAAGTCCCTAATGATTTAAGTTTTGTGTATATGCTATACACGCAAAAATGAATTCTGATTTTAGAAATATTTACCCTATACGCTTCCTGATATTAGAAAATTATAAACTGTTATAGCTTATATAGTCAGTCAAATTTTTGTAGTTTAGCAGTGGTTTTCAAAAAACGAGACCAAAATACTATTAATGAAGTTTCTAATTTTTCGAATATTAAATTTTCTTATTTTTATTTAAATTTCTTCTAAAAAATGTGATTAAGTCACGACATCTAATTCACATAAATCTTTGTTAAACAGAAATTTAATTAATATAAATATGAATATATCATATTTGCATATTAAATTACAAATTAAATGAAATTTTATTTAACTTCTATTTTACTGCTAATTAGAATTCTTAGTATGTATTGAAAAATTAATTAATTAGAGGTAATTAAATGTTGTAGGATTTTAAAATAAATATAAATATTTATTTTATTCACATTATTATTTTATGAAATACTTCTCCAAAGTTTTATTAAAATTATATAAGAAACAAAGGCGAAAATCAACATCTGTTATCATTTTTATTTTATGAAATCACCAATTACAATCTGATCCCACACAAAGTGTCGCATACAATGTGTCTTTAATATCCCACAAAAAAATATCAAAAAATTATATTTAATTATATTTCATTATTTTAAAATTGAAGTTTAAAAGATTTTTATTGTTTCTTTTGTAGCTAATTTTCGTTCATCATCAGCAGCTAGCAATGTTGTTGGCAGCACTGCTGGTGTCACCAGTGGTGCTAGTAGTAGCAGCAGTGGCACGACCACAGTTAATCCTTTACCTTCACATCCAGGCGATTTAGAGGAACTTCAAAGTGTATTACACTTTCCCGAAGAAGTTGCTCTACGTTTAACGGATGCCGAGTATCAATTATTTTACCAGGTAATAAATTGTACCGCCCAAACATTTTTTTTTTTTTTTATTAAGTATTTACAAGGGCTTAGAAATCCTTACCCAAATATTAATGAATACTTTATTTTAAAATATTTGGCATTAATTTGTTTTATAGGTGCCTCCCATCGAGTATTTTAAGCATGTGATATTAGAAATTCAAACAGAAACTGGTACATTACATCAGCCAACACAACAATCGCAAACACAACAGCAACAACAACAGCAACAACAGCAGCCACCAACGTCCCAAACTCAGCAACAATCAAATACATCGAAATTAACAATAAAAAGTTTACAAAAACGTTTTGATGAGGTGAGTGAATAATTTAAATTTTAAGTAAAACTATTGATAAATAATTAAAAATTGAAATTGAAATAATTTGCAATTCAAATTTAACGGTCTTGTATAATTTCATCCTAAAAGTATGCAATTAACACAAAATATTAATATGAATCATTATTAAGGACTCATGATGATAGAAAATAGCTGAAAATTATAATATTGATATAATTATCATAATTAAGTATTATAATATGAGAATAACTAGCCTATTAAATGCAAGGAAATGCTAAAAGTTCTTTCTAAATTTTTCAAAAACCAATATATAAAGAAAATATAGATCAATTTGCTCCAAACTTTTCCTTGTATTAAATATCACTTATTTATTATTTAATATCTATTTTCCAATTAATGAAAATTTAAATTTAATATTCTTTTAATAAAATTATTTTTTATAAAATAAAATTAATCTGAAAATTTTTGAGATCTGACACATTAAATACGAAAAAGTAGCATATACACATTCAATTCATATAGAAGTCAAGAACAGTAATTTAATAAACATTTAATTTTCATTGACCAATCAACAATTTCTCTACCCCCACATTCATTATTTTTGTTTTTTTTGTATATAAATTTATAAATAATTTTCTTATTATATTTTTTTACTTAAATCAACTTAATTTTATTTCTTCATAAATCATATATCACTTAATATTTAATGCCCTCTAAATTTACTTTTATACGTTTTTATATGATTTTTTTTTATATTTTTTTTTTCACATTTAATTTTTTTCTACATTTATTTCATTTAATTTTTTTTCTACAAATTATTTTATCATATTTAATATTTAATAATCCACAACACACTCCAACACATTATAGCAACAACAAAGAGAAGAAAATTTTTATTTTCATTGATTATATTTCCTTCCTTTTTTTCACCATTTTCATCCTGTAACAAAAAAAACTGTCATATATAGCAACAAAATCCATATTCCAGGGTTTCATTCTTCCTTACATTTATAGATAGAAGCTTCAATGCCTTCAGGCAATTATTTCTCATAGATAAATGTTTTTAAAATCATTTATAAAATTGGCGTAATATTCGCCAAAGATATATACACACACACACAAAACAAACACAAAATATACGCTCAAATCCATTAAATAGTATTAGTTTTTGTATTCGTAGATATTTATCCTTCGGGATGTTGTACGTAAAATACAAAATCATAAATAATAAAAAAAAAACCAAATTTAATTTTTACCATCCTAATAAATTACTTTGACACAATCTTCTGGCATATCTTCATTATTTAAGTGAGGAATCTATCTATCTATCGATCTCAATCGTATTGGATGGTATCTATTGTTCAGGAGTATGTCCTTTTCTATTTTAATTTGATTTTATTTAAGAGTTCAAGAAATTTGCAATTATCGGATTTTTATGGTGAAAATTTTATCTGATTATTTTTATTCATTTCCTTACGGCAATATTATTTTATCTGTATGAACTTCTATTAATTCTCAGAAATTGAAAACCGATCCAGGTTTTTCAGTATTTTATTTTGTATCTTTAACCATAATCATCATTTCTCATATATAATAATTTGGTTTTTGATATTGAAAGTTTGATTGAAGGAAAATATATGAAAGAAAAATTACTTTTTAACTGTAAAATATTATTTATCCATTTTGTATTTTTGAGTAACGGTAATTTAATGAAGAAAAATTTAGGAAATATATCCATGAGTGTTAAATGAATGATAACTAAGCTCACCTCTTAAAAAATATATACAGTAGAAGCAGTTCAATTTTTTTACTTTTTATACCCCTAGGAGCGTATGTTTCGGGTGTCTGAAATTTGACAAGAGTGGTTTAACTTCATGACCAAAGATTGCGCAAAATAATTGCCAAAGAAGCGTGTTCGAGGAGCTGCTATACAACTTCTTTTTAAATATGAGAATAAATTAATACATAATGAAAAACTGAGTAATTGAAATTTTGTCAAAAGTAGTTTACAGAGGTTCGAAGAGCTGACTCAAAGTCAATTAAGTTGTGTATTAAAAATTTGCCCAAAAGAAATCAATCGAATGATATAATTTTTATATTACATTCATGTGGGTATCCTTGAGTTGACAGAGTCTAATTTGCAATCTTCCTCGTTCTTTAAAGAATTTAGAGTCACTGTAGAAAATGAGAGAATGCGATTTCCATTAAGACTATTTAAGCTTAAATAAAAAAACAAGTTAAAATCTTTTGAAAAACAATTAATTTAATGTGTAAACGTCCGTTCTTGTATTTTCAATTTAGTTTCCCACTCTCTCCATTTTCTTTTTGCCTTAACACTCCCATTTTTTTGTCATAAGTGAAAAAAATACTGATTTTCAGTTAGTTTGAGTGCTGTTATATCTGAAACTAATTTGTATTTTTCATATATTATCATATTATGGATATTTCAAGGAAATCCTGATTTCAATCAAACTTGTGATAATTTATTCATTTACATTTCATGTTTAATCATATTTTGTATTTAAAAATTATACTTATGATTTTATAATTTTTTCTTAGAAATAAATTAATAGGACAGTGTTACCGTTTTACAAAAAATGTAGAAAAAATTTAAATATAAAATCAAAATGTCTCGTATGATATTTTAGAGTTCAAATATGTATTACTATCGAAGTTCTACAAGTAGGAGCTCTTGATTTGTTAGTCGAGGATAAAAAAAAATTAAGTAGCTTAACAGCTATGTAACTGTTATTTTACTTTATTTCTGATGTGATTTTTATCCGTCTAACAAGCTCAACTAATAAAAATTCGACAAGCTCAAAAAATATTTCACAAAAATGGCTCAGATTCATGATCAAAGTTATAACATACAGTACATGCTTATAACAATTTTTGATACCCAAAACAACAATTTCAAAATACCGTTTTTTTTTGACGAGACAACACTATTATGACATACAGAATAAATATTTAACAATCAGAAAGAATTACTGCAGCTAATTTAGTTCAGAATCATTTGCTGTATAATATTTATTTTATAAAAAAAATAACAAGTAATGTTAAATTTTATGTCATTAATTTGTAATATTTGTTTTTTTTCTCTCTTAAAACTACGTAATGTCATGGTTCATTTATATTTTCCACCATTTACATTTGTAATAAAACCCAAAACATAACATATTA
Organism: Dolichopus griseipennis; assembly: GCA_963082915.1. Lineage (NCBI taxonomy): Eukaryota > Metazoa > Arthropoda > Insecta > Diptera > Dolichopodidae > Dolichopus > Dolichopus griseipennis. The sequence continues at coordinate 2,884,947 of OY720442.1, forward strand.
CAATTTATAAACACACTAATGTACATAATCAGTTTACATACACATGTAGTAAACAATGACGACACTTAAAATTTGAACAGTCAGCAATGTAATTAAAATAGCAAATTAGCAATACAAGATTAATTTGTTTTTTTTTTTCAAGAGAATAAAGTACAGTTTTTAGACTTAAGTAGTATACAGTTGTTAAATTTGTTTGTGATCTTTTACTGGGTTGCTTCAATTGAGGTGCAGTTATTCATCAATTAAGATCACATTTTTTTTTAAATTTGATAGCTCAGGAGTTTGTTTGACATCTCAGCCCTAGGTTTTGACAGTTCTAAGCTGTATACATTTGAAAAAAATGTATAATTCATAATTTATTGGACATTCTAAATACTGAGTTCACCAAAGAAATGTACTTGCAATCCCCATAACTCTAAGTCTATAACAGAGAATCATATCATATATAGGTTCAATAATTTTACTTAAACAATTTATTATTTTTAACATTTATACGCAGTGTCATGGTGTATATATATATATATATATATATTTATATCGAACGAATTTGTTTAGAAAAAATAAAAATAACTTTTAGATTAAATACAAAATATTATTTTATTACTGATGTTTAATACATCTAATTTTTATTACAACTAAAACAAGTCTCTCCTATTTCTCAAAAATACATTTCTTTTTATATCTTTAAAATCAACGGTACTTTACATTATATTTTCTTATATTTAAAATTATTACCATATATGGTAATGATAATGGTACAAAATATTAATATAGGAACAAATGGAAATTAAATATAAAATATTATGAATTGGTATAAAAATATAATAAGTAGGGACAAGTTGACCGGGGATAGGAATATACTAAATAGGGATAAGTTAACTCCTCCCCCCTTAAGTCAAATGTCCTCATTTGAGAATATTATTTTACAATTCTGTTTTCTTTTCTTTTTTTTTTTTTTTAAGCAAATTTTTTTTTGTTTGTTACAATGTTTACAATATTTATACTTTACTAATACATTATACTAATACATTTTTATTTTATAATTTACATTTTTAAGAACATATTTTAAAATTATACCAGATTATACCTTTTATAAAAAAATTCATAATATGTAAGATTAAAAATTTAATTTATCAGAAGTACATTAAAATTCTGCCAATCTTTGCAAAAAAAAGGTGCGCTGCATATCGATTCTCGAACGATATGAGCGCCATATTTAATCAAGTTAATAAAAAAATTATTTTAAAAGTCAAATTCGAATATTTAAATATTGTTGTTTTTTTTTTTTTTTTGTTTTGTTTTTATTTGTTTACTTTTAAACAAATTTTACATTTTTTTTAAATTTTAAAAAATTAATCTACATACATTATCATAATATACATTAACATAAAAAAAAAATAAATAGTGAGGCGTTAGGATAGTGAAGCAGAAACAATTTCAAAAAAATAGGTATATCTTTCCATTTAACAAAATGCAAATAATTGGTTTTCTTTTTAGGTAAAAGATTATAAGTAAATCATCGATATATCCAAATGATAGCAGAGAAAACTTAAAGAAGAAATTTAGTTTATAAGATTTAGATTTAAGTTATAAAATTTAGTTTTAAGTTAGTACTAGGATATTTGTTTTTTTAGGTAGTTTAATTGTAGGTAGGTTAATTAAGTAGGAAAATTAATTAGTTTGATACTTTTTTTGTTTAGCTAATTGCGATTTATAAATTTTCCGGTTCTTGTTATCGATATAATAATTTCGGTTTAGTTTATGAAGAGATACTGGTTTAAAGTGAGGATCAAGTTTTGTGACTCTTAGATTTTTTATTAACATAGGATTTTCGTTTTGATCTTTTCTATTTCTATTTAGATTTGCTATTGTTTTTTCTTTTTGTGTTCTAATTTTGCATGATAATGTTCGAATTTCTTCTGAGGATAGTGATCCATCCTGGAAACTAATAGGTCTGTGCCCTGTGGATGAATGAATTGTATTATTATAATACAATAATGCATCTACTACATAATCACTATCTTCTCTTATTTCTTGACCTAACTTTTCTTTAGTTTTCATTATTCTAATGTGCTCATTCAATGTATTATGAAATCTTTCTATATCGGAGTTTCCCGTATGCAATTGAGGAGTGGTTAAATGAAGTTCTATATTATTGTTTTGAAAAAAATTTTTAGAACTTAAACTTCCAAAGCCTTTTTCATTATCTGTAATTATTTTTTTCGGTTTACCTATTATACTTATATAACGTTTGATAGCTTTTTCAATGTCTAACCAGTTTCTTGATTTAATGGAAATAATTTGAGCATATTTGGAAAGTTTATCGATAAATGTAAGATACGCTTTACCTTTTTTTAAAAACCAAATATCCATATGAATAATTTCATTTTTAAACGAAGGTGTTTCTGTAAGTCGGAACGGTAATTTCAGAGGATTTCTTTCATATTTTGCTGTGTTGCAAATGTTGCAATTATTAATTACTACAGATATTTCTTTCTTTAAATTAGGGTAGTATATAAATGGTTTTAATTCTAAATATACCTCATTAATTCCTCTGTGATTATGTTTAAAGTGCTCCTGCAATATTTTTTCTTTTAGTTCAGTTCTATTTGCAATATCTTTTAAGATGTAATTTACTTTATTAACTACAACAGGTACATTAGCATTTTTCCAATTTACATAGATATCTTGAAATTGTTTAAACATATTAAAATCTTCAAATAAAATTCCTACAATACCTTTTTTTGGTAAATAATTTTTTAAAATATTTTCATATAAATTTTTATTAGGTTCGCGAGTTATAATAGTAATTCTTTTTTTCCTAAATATTTTTTTTGATTCAAATGTGTCTATATTTCCCTTTTTTATAATTATTTGTGTTTTAAATATATTTAATGGTAATTCAGAAATTTGTATATAATGTCTATTATCCTCTTCAGCACTATGTATAGTAGCCATTGTAGACATATTATCGATATTTTTCTCGTTAATATTAATTTCAACACGCGAAAGTGCGTCTGCTACATAATTCTCTTTGCCCTTTATATATTCAATGTCATAAGTATACTCCTCTAGGCTAATTTTCCACCTTTGAAGTTTACTATTAGGTTCTTTTATATTGGCTAACCACTTCAAAGGCTGGTGGTCCGTTTTAATCGTAAATTTTCGACCATATAAATAGGGCCTGAAATATTTTGTTGCCCAAATTATGGCAAGGAGCTCTTTTTCTATTGAAGAATAATGAATTTCATGTTCATTAAGTGTTCTGCTGGCAAAACTAATTGGATGGTTATCCTGTGCTAATACAGCACCAAGAGCGAAATTGGAAGCATCTGTAGTTAGTACAAATTTTTTATTATAATCAGGATACCTTAAAATCGGATCCGATATAATTAATGATTTCAATTTATTGAAAGCATTTATATAATTTTCATCTTGTGGATTAACCTTAATACCCTTTTTTAATTGTAACGTCATCGGTTTTGCTATTTGGGCAAAATCTTTTATAAATTTTCTATAAAACCCAACTAATCCTAGAAATTGTTTAATTTGTTTTTGATTTTTCGGAATAGGAAACTTTTGTACAGCTTTTATTTTTTTAGGGTTTGGCTTTACGCCATCTTTAGTTACAATATGACCTAGATATTCAACTTCTCTTGCCATAAATTGACATTTATCTAATTGAACCTTTAAGTTAGCCTCTTTTAATTTTTGAAATACCTTTCTAATTGATATTAAATGTTCTTCTAGGCTGGTACTGAAGATGATAATATCATCCAGGTACACAAAACAAATTTTTCCAATTAGATCTGACAACAAGGAATTCATCAGTCTTTGAAATGTTGACGGTGCGTTCTTAAGTCCGAACGGCATCCGCAAAAATTCATAAAGACCTTGGTTTGTTGAAAATGCTGTTTTAGGGATGTCATTTTCAGCTATTTCAATCTGGTGAAATCCCCTTGCCAGATCCAATGTTGTGAAGTACATTGATCTTCCTAACTTATCTAATATGTCATCCATATTAGGTATAGGAAACTTATCATCTATAGTGATAGAATTCAATTTCCTATAGTCAATCACTAGTCTCCACTGTGGTTTACCAGATGCATCTGCCTTTTTGGGAACTATCCAAAGAGGAGATGAGTATGGTGAACTACTTGGTCTTATTATACCCTGTTTTAACATTTCCTGAATTTGTTTTTCGACTTCACTTTTATGTATTTGAGGGTATCTATATGTTCTTGTGTAAACGGGAATATTGTCTTTAGTTTTTATTTCGTGCTGTATTTTATTAGTAAATGTTAAATCACAATTTTCTTTATAAAAGATTTGATCGTACTGATCTATTAACTTAATTAATTTATTTTTCTCTTCATTATTTAAGTCAGCAGTTTGAATTTCAGCAATACAGTTTTTAGAATAAGTCCGTTCTTCACCGACCGGTACTTTTTCAGAAAGAGTTACATAAGCTTGTGCTTTTGTTTCGTCACCCTCGTTAAAAAAAATAGGGACGCTTATATTATCATTCACTACTAATGAATGTAAATTATAATCAATTTTAGCTTTATGAGGAATCAGGATGTTATTCCCAATTATTCCATCATAGAATTTTTCAAATTTTAACTCTAAAAATTCCATCATTTCTTTTGATTGGAATATTTTAAAACTTGGTATTTTAATTTTAGTATCACTGTAACATTCGCTTTGTAATGTTTTAATTTTAATTGGTTTAATTTTTTCTTTAGATTTAGGGTCACAAATATTTTCGTTTATTACACTCATATTTGCTCCCGTATCTAAAATAAACCGTAATGGACCTTTAGTTGTTTTTATTACTATGTAGGGTAAGCGTCTTTGGAGGCACTCAAGGGAAAATTTTCGGTGGTTTGATCAATGTCCATACGTGAATAATTCCTACTATTATAAGAGTTTTGAGAGGTTCTAAAATTATTATTGTTTGTTTGGTTGTTAGATTGGTTATTATGATTTTGTCTATTGGAGTTATAACGAAAATTTGAATTGTAACGAAAATTTGGATTACTTCGCGGTATATTGATTTGTTGTCTATCAATATTTTGATTAGGCGAATTATGGCGTGCACCATAATTATAGTTAGGTCTGTTATTTAGCTGGCGATAAGTGTACCTATTATTTGCATTAAAATAATGTGCATTATTTTTATTCAAAAAGTTATCATTTGTTCTATTTAAATAATTGCCTTCTGTTAAAATTTCTAAGGCTTCTTCCAAATTACTAGGATTTCTACATTGTAAAATAGTAAACATAGGCTCTCCTAGCTTAGTTTTAAATATTTCTAAAGCCTGCCTACTATTACTTTCAGAAATCCTAGTTAGATCAGCCTCATTATTTATTTCATTTTGAATTTTTAAATTTAACCTACTTAATATACTTATAATCTTATTATAAAAATCTAATACTGTTCCTATAAATTCTACACATCTTAATTCATCAAATATCTTATTACTACTTTTCCGAAAAATTATTTACTAAAACTATTTTTAAATTATTCCAATTTGATATGGAATTATATATACTAATAATTTTATATGCCTCACCTTTTATCTTCCTTTTGATGTTAATAAAAAAAAATTTCTTCCCTGCTTCATCAAATTTAGCGATGAATTCCCAAACTACATCAACAGCTTCGATGAAATTTTTCAATTCCTCAGGTTCGCCGTGAAATTCTGGGATGTTATTAATATACTGCAGGGGATCGATCGTGTACTGTTGTTGTGTAGGTGCCCCCACAGTATAAAGCCCTTGTTGAGTAGACATTTTTTTTTTTTTTTTTTTTTTTTTTTTAGTATTATACTTTTTTGATAAGTGTTTTGTTTTTTTTTTATAAATGTTTTTTAATAATGTTTTTTGTTTTATTACTTTGATTCTTTTGCTGAATTAATAAAACACTGCAAAGTTTGATGTATTTAAAAACAATGTGAATATTTTTTACAAATTTTTTTTATGATTTTGTTTTTTATATAGAATTTTTTTGTTTTATTTTTGAATAGATTAAGTATTATTTTCACTTTTCCCGTTGTTTAATGAGTCTTCTTTTTTAATTGTAATGAAGGCATTTACATTATTGCAATTTTAAATTTTTGTTTTAAATGTACAAGTGTGTGTTGTATATTATATTAATTATTTTTTTTTTTTTTTATATTCTATTAAAAATTTTTATTACTTTTTTTGTTTGTTTAATTTTGCACTGCTTATTTTCATTTCGGTTTTAATATTTATTTAAATATTATTTTTATTAATATTTGCTTTGTTATCAGTTTTAATTAATTTTACACAGAGATATTTATTTTAATAATGTTTAAAAAAAAATCAAATAAAATGTTTACTATTTTCTTTTTGTATATTTATCCTTTTAAGTATTTTTTTTGTTTTTTGTTGTTACTTAATTTTACACTAGCTAAGTTTAAATGTTTTTTTTTTTTTTTTTTTTTTTATTTTTCACACAAACTCTTATTTAAATTTTATCCTACCGACTGCGCCATTTATATCGAACGAATTTGTTTAGAAAAAATAAAAATAACTTTTAGATTAAATACAAAATATTATTTTATTACTGATGTTTAATACATCTAATTTTTATTACAACTAAAACAAGTCTCTCCTATTTCTCAAAAATACATTTCTTTTTATATCTTTAAAATCAACGGTACTTTACATTATATTTTCTTATATTTAAAATTATTACCATATATGGTAATGATAATGGTACAAAATATTAATATAGGAACAAATGGAAATTAAATATAAAATATTATGAATTGGTATAAAAATATAATAAGTAGGGACAAGTTGACCGGGGATAGGAATATACTAAATAGGGATAAGTTAACTATATATATACTTATAAAAATTTATAACCAATTACTTGAATACATCCCCGATAGCTTTCAAACTAATTTCATAAATGTATATAATATATACATAATATACAGTACATACTAATATTGGTTATGCCTATAGCTGCAGGATATAATTTTTTCCTTTTTACTATTTGTTTTTGTTATTCTTCTTGTTTTTGTATTTTTCTCTCTTAAATAATTTACCGAAAATATTGATCGTCATAAAGTTTAATTGACCGTAACAAGGTTTTATTATTTTGAAATGTAACAAGCATGAAACAGAGCCACCACCTCCCACTAATTTAACCGGTTTTTTTTTAACATAATAGAATGAATGGTGTACAGTTAATAGAAGTGATTGATAATATTTGTATACTAGTTATACAATTCGTAACGTGTAAAGGTTGAGTAATTTAAAGCCGTTATCTTGTTGTAATTTGCTACTCATTTTGTAATTTTTAGTCTCATATTTTTTTTTTTTTAAAAACATGCGTTCTTGTACAACTTGCAAATCGAGAGAATACTCTAGAAAGAGATAGAAATATGACGTTGATACAATAATTACGTTAAAGTTAATATTCGAAAAAAAAATCAAAAAAAAAATAACTGTGATTTTCAACATTATAAAGTCCTTTTTAGTAAAAATGTTATTGTTGTTATTATGTAAATATTTATTGAAGAAATAAAAAAAAATAGCGGGAACAAATACATCATGACAGTATGATAGGGATGGGTTGAGTTGATATAGAAAATTATAATGACAAGTAAGATAATAATAAGGTCGAACATCGGTTTAAAAAGTAATTTGCATTGTTCGGTGTCTAGAATTTTTTTTTTATTTTTTTTTTTATAATTAAGCGAAAAAAAACAAAATAATAATAAAAAAAAATATATACCATATACAAAATACACATACATTTCTTTGTTCATTTATTTTTTCATACAAATTTTATGTGAGTTTGTATGTTTCATTTTAGTTTTACGAATTTTTTAATAAGGGATTAAAGAGTTCTCGGTTTTTTTTCTTTTTTTTTTTGAATTGAATGGAAAATTTTCAATGGGCTTTCAAAAAAAAAAAAAACAAAAAGAAAATTTTAATAATAAATTTTTATATAATTAAGCTTATAATTATATTTTCTAAAAAATACTTATGGAAAAATAAAGGAAAACTTATTACAACGTACAAGAGGATCCTTTTAAAATAATCCTTTTCTTTGTTCTGAACAAAATTCTATAGGGAATTTTTTTTTTTTGTTTTTGTTTTGTATTTGTTTTGTATTTTTTCAAGGTGATGAATTTGATTGATTTATTTATGAATTAGCTTAGATATTTATTGCTTGATATTATTCTTCTTGTAATTATTATTGTGTATTATTAAGGAATTTTAATTAATATAAATTGACTTTTAGGAAAATTTTATTGGTAAATTTTGTTGGGAAACAATTTTTATATTTTTAACTTAAACTAATTTTAAATTGGAAATTTTGTGATCTACACAATTTAAAATTTATGGAATTTTTAAACTTTATAATGGTGATAATGAGTTTTAAAGGGTAACAAGTCCTTAAACATACATAGATTAAAAAAAAAGGATTTGTTTTCACACAAATAAACATTTCCAACTTCAGCTTAATATCTTTATTTGACCAAAGGGATCTGACCGATAGCTCAGTGGTTAAGTCAATCAAAAAGTCTCGCGTTCATGTATATTACAATAATTAATATTATCAGGCAATATTTACTATTTCTGGTACTACAAATAAATTAATAAATTGATCAAAACGGACGGATGATGGTTTACAATTTCCGTTATACGTTAAAGCCGTAAAAGTCAAATCAACATAAATTGCTAAAAATTTTTAGGATGGTCCACTTCATCAAATTTCTCCACTATCTAATTTGAATTTTTCATTATATATAACTGTTATACATGTATATATATAAAAAAAATTAATTTCTTTCTTGGTCTTAAGTTATTAAAAATTTTAATCAAAACCGTTTCCCTTACAAACCTACTAAGCATTCAATTAATTTTTTTTTTTCAATATGCAAACAATGAAGGCAAAACTTTCACAAAAAAAAAAAAATAGTAATTTAGGATGACCTGACATAATCTCCCCACTCAACTACATTCTCTTAAGATTATTGTAAAAAAACAAAAACAAAAACTTCAAAAGCAAAAAAACTCATTAAATTTTTCAATTTTATTTTAGAAAAAAAAATATTTAATTTTTGTTTTTTTTTTTTCTTAAATAAAAAATGAAAATCTTAAATATTGATGAATCTTTCATTTAAAATCAAATCTGAAGTGAATATGTAATATTACCAGAACCAACATCATAACCATCCATATCACCATTGGGAACAAAACTATAAACATTCAAAAAAAAAAAAAAAAAAAAAAATATAAAAAAATACAACAAAATTTGTAAAACTAAAAAAATTTCAATGCATATTTGATGAAATTGCAATTCATTTCATGATTACTGCCATTCTGAGTAAAACTTTTTTTTTTGTTTTTAGAATTCTTTGCATTTGAAGAGTATGAATAATAACAACTAGTAAAACTAGTGCAATTCATCTTCATCATCATATCCTTTTATATACATACATATATAATAACACCAACGCCATATTTAAATTCATTTTATAATTGAATGGGTTGTAGAATTAATGAAAATAAAAAAAAAAAAAAACAAGAATAAAGAAAAAAAAAAAATAAAAATAAACTGTACATTTTACAACCACACATAATATTTATTCAGGTCACATAAAAGGATAAAAGTACCGTTGTATTTTCTGTTAATATTATACAATACCTACATATCTTCTGAAATGACTTATGAATATTATCTACAATATCCTTTTTAGGTTGATTTACAGTTATGAAAAAAAAATAAAATAAAAAAATTAAGAAAAGAAAATGCAAAACATTTTTTCCTCCGCAAAAGATATTTTAAAGGTCCTTAATGCAGTACAAAACTTTTATTTTATTATATAATTTTAAAATAACTTTCTTTTTGTTTTTTTTTTAATAATTTCTTTTTAAAGTTTTATTAAAGAGCGGAAAATGGAAAATGGAAAATGAGAACGACTTTGTGAAATGAAAATACAAAAGAAAAAGAAAATGGATGACGTTTTCTTTAAGTATTATTAATTGAATAGGATAAGAAATTCATACAAAAGATGGGTGCCATTTATGCTCCTTCCATATGTTCGCAAATTAGGCAACTCACAAAAAGTACTTTATAAGTAGAAGTAGTAGTGGGGTGGAAATTTGGGGTTGGATTTCAAAAGATTTACTTTTGAATCAAAAGATGGAAAATTAGGCGAATCCCTTAATCCCTTAATTTTACTCAGACCTAACAGTTTTTCAAGTCTTAGTTCTTCGAGTTTCCTAGTCATTCAAAACCATACAAATGAACTGAAGTTCTACTCTTAAGTTCACCAAATATCATCTTTTTATAATAATTATTGAAAAAACAAAAATTACTTACAAGTCACATATTTAATTTCAAATTTTATGGAAAATGCAAAATAATTTTCCTTATGTTTTCCCTCCCTCCATCATCCCCCTCTTATCCACCATCTCTCTATTTTTACTTTTCCGCATATTTTTAAGGCTTAACTGTGAAAAATCTTACAATATTTGTTTTATTTTTTTTTTTGAATCTTTATTAAAACAAAACACAGTATCGAATCCCGAAAAGAAAAATGAAAATGTCTCATTCCAAAAATTTGTTTTTCTAATGTTTTTCCTCGGAAAAATTCTAGTCACGTTTTATTGATCCTTTTTTTGCAAGGAAAAAAAAAAACAGTATAAAAATCATATTTTTCAATTTTTTTTCTCTTTCTTTCACACAGTATCTGTTTGTTTGTTTTTAAATGAATTTTTCTGATTTGGATAATAAGTAGGTATTTGTGTTTTTGTCTTTGATATAAAATTATTATATGGTAGTGATGGTGGTGGTGTTGGGCGTAGTGGTAGTGGTAGAAAAACAGTAAGTCTAGATTTAAGACAGGAAAATTTTTCATCAAAACTTTTCAAAAAAAAAAAAACAAAAATAAATTTAAAATAATATTAAACAGAGACAAATTAGGATGCTATCGTACTCTGACATTTTATATATTTACTAACTACAATAGTATGCATAATAATTGATTCAATGCTACATAATTTTAATTGAATTTTTATGTTTATATTCTAGTATAGGAGTTGTTGTGGAAATTTAAGTTAAATGTATCATTTTGAGTCATATAAAAATATACAGGATTATTATCCTTCTTCCTCAAATGTCGATGATCAAAGCGGTGCTCCAATATAAACACCTGTATTTAATTAAATCATATATATATAGTATGCTCTTATCGACGCTCTTATCACTTTTCACAGTTCCAACATAAACGCACCCTAAGTCGTTAAAAAACAACTTAGATTTTCTTAATTGAATCTAATTTTTAAAATATTTTACAATATTCTTATTTGCGAAAGATTGTTTTAAGCACACAAATTTAAAAAATTCAACATGATCTACAGTTTTGCATACTACTGCATTTATCTTTGACATTTATTTGAACTCACTTAATTTGTAATCCAATATGTTTAGTATGTAAATCAACTCGTACAGGTTCAGGTACAGGTAACATTAATAACTGAAAGTAACTTAAATATTTAAAAATCGGTTAAAAATATTAAGAAACTCATATATATATATATATATATAAAGCAGCTTTTAAATACGATTAAATTGACTAACAAATATACAAGATTGTTTTCGTAACAGTTAAAACCCTTACCATTCAAGTTAAATGTAATCCTTTATTTTTATTTAAAATTTTAAATTTAAATAACAGCTAAATAGGAATCACGTAAAATAAGAGGGATGAGGTGAAAATAGGGTTGATTTCTTCTCGTACATCATTTTAAATTTCTTTAATCTATTCATGTCTATAGACATGATAAATTGTTAAACTTCCTTTAAATTTAATAAAGTTAACCTAACTTGTAAACCGATTAGAAGATTGTATTTTTGTAATTTTAAAATCTCATTTTGAACAATTTATAAAATTATTTTATATGTATATAAAAAGATTACTGTATGTATATATATTATTTTAAATAGAAAGTAAAGTCTGTGTATTATATTAAAAATACTTTGGTTTTTCATTTCTTAGACTAAATTGTTTAACCGATTGGCTTTTCAATCTTTACGAAAGTTCTTAAACTCTTAGCCATACTGATCTATGCATTCAGATCAATCTGTTCTATATACAAATATTGGGTAGTATAAAGTAGTTCCAAAAAATTGTTTGGATTAATAAAATATAGTTATACTATTGTAAATTATACATTTTTTTACTACAAATGAGATTACTTGGTATTAAGTTGAACATACTTTATCTAATTCTGAAAAATTTACCTGTCAACAATAAAATATGACACCAATTAATCGCAATCATAGGGTGTTAGAACCACCTCAATGAGATTAACAGATTTGTACCTAATGACAATGTTAAATAAATCTTAAATAAATTCGTCATCTTTTGAAAGTTTTTTTTTTCCGATGGAACAAATCCGCTTAAAAGAAGTTTTTTTCTCAAATTTGAAGAGGGGAACTTACCTAATTCTAAAATTTATAAATATCTTTTGAATATTTCTTACAATTGTTAATATAAAGAAAAAAAATTATGTTGAAAATATAAAAAATAACAAATGAAATGTATAAAATGACTTAAAATAATTCTACGAAACGAATACATCAAAGGAATTATTGAAATACTCGTGTTTTTATTTCGAATAAATTCCAAATAATTTTCCACTAATTTTTTTATATTTTCTTCTCATTTTATTTTATACTATAATTATTTTTATTATATTTATTTATAATATTAAATATTTTTTTTAAAACAAATCTTATTTTCCTGGAATAATGAAGCAATTTAATTAGGAAAGTAATCCCAGAAAAACCAAATAAATCCAAATTGAACCATCAGGTATCCAAGTTTCATTTATTTTCCAAATTTTGAAAAGATTTTGAAAAAATGTGCCTTTATAGATACATTATGTCCATCCGTCCTTCCATTTGTCTGTTCGTCTGTATGCTTACAAAAACTTTTACACCGTTTGAAATAGAGAGAAGAAAATTAAATTTTGGGAGATTTTAAACCTTCAGAAGTTATTAGGAGTCGTTTAAGACAATTTTTTAGTCACGCCATCTGTTTAGGAGCTATAAGAGTCCAAACTGAAATTTAGCTATCTTTAAGTACCTGTAAATTAAATACCCGTTCAAATTTTTTTAGTAATGCATATACAAAATTTAAAAGTTCAAGATTAACATATTTTAAAGATTTTTTTTTAAAGTTAATGGGAGTCCTTTAAATTGAAGGAAGTGTCTTTTAGTTTTAATCACTTTGGCTTAGATAATAATATTCTAAGAAAAATTACAAATTTTGGTTCAAATCACAATTTAAATACTAAAATCTGAAAATTTTGGGCGGGGGGAGGTGAGTTTCTATCCTCGAGAATCATAATAAGTTTCCTTAGCAAAAATTTGAGAATCTTTTCCCATTGGAAGGTTACTAGAACTTAAAAATTAAAAGTTATCTTAGTCACCATTGTATATATATTCCAATTAAACTCAATAAAAAACACATATATTCAACATACAATTTTGAAAATGTGCTGTATTAAAAACCCTTGGTTTTTTTATGGCTTGTTTAAATCAAAATTTGATCAGAGGATTTACTTAAGAAATAAAAATATATAAACTAGAGGAAACTATAGTGGATTATTTGTAGTGCCTCTCAGGCATATATTAATTCCATTGATATTAGTATTACAATCATAATTTGTAATATTTACAACTAATTGGAATTAATATATTTTAATATGTTTTTTTCATTACTAAGAACCAACTATTATTGGATTTCGCCATTTTAAAACAAAAAATTAATAATTTCTGAACATTTTGGATTGAATAACTAATTTAGTTAGAGTTTAAATAATTATGTAATTATATTATATGTCAATCACATTTAAAATGAAAATGTTTTCAGCATCATTTTATTAAATCAAATTGTATTTAAATTTCATAAATGATTTTTTTTTTTAATTTTTCTGATAAAAACTTCATTTACACAAAAATTATTTTCATTTACTTTCTATTTTCTTTTCCTTAAGATTTAGGTGTATTTTCCAATCTAAATTGGAAAACTTTCAGAAAAAATTTGAAAAAAAAAAAAACAAAGACAATTTTTTTTTGGAAATTTTATAATTCTCGAAAAATAGAAAACATATCTTTTGAAATCGAATTTTGAGAAGTTTTTCAATTTTTTTATTACTTTGAAATTATTTTTTCAGAAGTTTGAATTGAAAAATAAAAATGAAATTATAAAAGAAGAAAAAGTAGAAAATTTTCTTATATTTTAAAATTCACCTTTTATGCCCCATTCCGCAGCCGCAAGTTATATTTCAGAAGGTAGGCACATTTATTCCTAAAGCGTTTTTTTTTACTTCTTAAAAATTTCTTAAATACTTGCCTTAAGAAGATGAACAGATATAACAGATTTTTTTAAATTCTCCTGTCTCTTTGTTTCATTTCAAATTATTTAAGGAAAAAGTAGATGAAAAATAAAAAAAAATTTTAAACACGATTTCCTCCTACTTTTTCTAATTTTTGTTTTTTTTTCCCGTGTATTTCAAAGATGGACTTTAGGTGGGAACGAAGAAATCTTAAAATTTTTTTTTAACTTTAGATTAGTTTTAACGGCTTAACTTTTTTTTTATCGGTATAAGATTATATATATATATATACATATATATATATACATTTTTATATATAATAGAAATATTCTATTGCCTGAAGAACAAAAAAAAATGGAAAAAAATCAAAATGAATAGGTAACATGACGTAAAAGCACGCTTCGCTGCCTTTTCTTAAACGCGTCTGATTTTATTTCTTTCACTAGAGTGTTTTATTTAAAGTGACCATCTGTCTAAAATTTTATACAGGAGTCTGTAATTTTGTATCTACGTTACTGATGGACATTTGCAAAACTTTAATACTTATCAAGGTTTTATTTAAAATAATTCAGGTATTAATAAATTTGGAAATTAATTAAAATGAGGTGAATTTAAAGCAAAGAAGTACAACATCTGATAGATGACAAGTGACAAATTTTAGAGAAATAGAACAGCTCTCAAGTCATAACACTTTTAACAATTTACTGTTAAAATTAATTCAAAAATTATCAAATATTTTTTCGAAAATTCTTTAAAGACTTTTAAAAATGAAAATTTTTAACCCAATGTAATGCATTTTAAATAAAAAATTCTGGTCAATCTTCTGGCACGTAAAACTTTTAATCTATTACGTACAGAATGTACCTTAAGATGCTTAAAGGTCTTTTTTTTCAATGAAATAATATCTCTTTTATTTTAAGAATTATTTTCATTTTATTTTTTTTTTTTTTTAAATTTAATTTTTATCTTTGATATCGTTTACACCTTAGTTTACTTTCCTATTTCTTCAGTTCTCTAACTTTCCCGTTATAATTTTTCGTTATTTTTAAATTTCAAAATTTTTTTGTAATCTGTAGTCTGTCATATCTGAAGATTAAAAAAAAAATATTTTTTCAACTTTTCTTAACTGTTGACACCAAGATTCACTGCTTCCAAAATCTGTAAAAGAATTTCCTGTTTAAAAAAAGAAATGTTTCACGCATACGAATGTATGTAATTCAATATTATATTTTAAAAATTTACTTTAAATTTTCCAAATAAACTTTTCACTCCTCAAAACTTCGTTTTCTTGGATCCATAAGATACTTTTCCTGAAGTATATCTTCCTTTCATTTATTTTATGATTTGAATGATGGTTTTCATCAGCCATCATCCTTCAAGTGGAAATAAGGGCAAAAAATAAATACGTATGTAGTATATGTATATGTATATATTTATTTCAAGCATCTTACAAGTCTATAATACACGCACATGTCTAACTTCAAATATCTTACTATTGTTTAAAATTTATTGTAAAAATGATAATCAACATTTTTATTAAATATATTAAATTACGAAAATATTGACTTTTATATAAAGAAGTCGTGTTTTACTCAAATAACATTAAAAGGATTGATAAAAGTTTTTGGCAAATTTCTTGAGAAATTTAATCCAGACATTCTTAAACATAATGAAAAAGTAATTCGTAGAGTACAGGTGAAAATTGATTTCCAAGGAATCAATCAAATAGGGAGAATATAGGGAGAACAAGTAAATAATTGAACAAAAGACTTTTTTTTTGGATGGAAATATTCACTTAATTGCTCATAATCTTATATTTTCAATATTGAAAGTATTATCAATTTTAATATTAGACATCCTATAATCATAAAAAAATCCATGATGATAGGGTGTCTAAAAGAAAAAGAATCATCAAGTATATGGAAGCGTTTCAGCAATTTAAACAAAATAATGCCTAATTGGTGGAAACCCTGATTAGGCTTCATATCCCAATAGAGAGGAAAACCTGTCAAGCCTTTTGGTTTGAGGCTTTATTGCACCATACCAATACACTGCAGTAGCTACATGTATTCATATAATTTATGGATGTAAACTGATGCACAAATCTAGACTATTAAATGTAGCTCAAAGCACAAATCGTTCAACTATTGAATGATTAAGTAGTAATGAAGTCTATCGGTTTTTACATACTTAACTAAACGCCTTCTTCAGGACTTTTTTTTTCTGGTGTTAAAGGAAAAATTTCGAAATGAATCTGCTTTTCATGACTTTTAAACCCCAAAAGAACTGTTTAAAAAAAACCATGGTCATAGCCCGACCATATTGAATGAAAATTTCTAAAAACTCAACAAGATCTGATATCAAATAAAATGGCTGGATACCCAATAAAAGAATTTTATAATTTCAAAAAATATAATTTGCAAAATTTTTGAAAGCACCCTCTTTTACTTGCAACACAATTTTCAATTACAAATACAAAGCGGGGAAACATTTGAAACAAATAATTTGAAGATTAGATAAAGTGTCTGGAAATCAAAGATTTCCTATTAATTAAGTTTTTAAAATTTAATGAAGAATAAAAATACAAAATATTTTACTTAAATAATTATAATCAATCATAAGATTCGGTACTTATCTTAATTTCTTTATATTTTAAGTATTTTAGGTTTTGACTTGAGACATCAATCAAATAAATCTATAATTAATTAGAAACTTATATATAGAAAAACACTTGGCAATTTTCTTTTAAGGTATGATGATTTCTAAGAAAAGGGGTGAACATTAGGAAAAAGGGGTTACCAATATCGAATTTTAATTTCGAAATGAACAAACTTATGTGCAGGTATAAAATTTACAAAGATTAAAAGAGATATGATAGATCAACATTTTCCTTTTCATTTCTATAGGAAATTTTATTTCAAATGGAATCTTTTGAAAAATCTTAAAGATAAAATAAATAAATTAAAAATTTAAAATGAATTCGTTTTTAGTCAAAAGATATTTTGCACAACTTTTTAATCTTTTTCTACAAAAATAATCAAAATTTGAGTATTTTTTCGTATTAAATATGAATGGGATAAAGATAAGATCTCTTTTACTATGCTTATTTTTGAACTGTTAGACTAATAAGGCTGTCCATGTTCCATGACTCCCATGTATGCTTTTGAATACGGGGGAAGGTAATGAAGGAAAATAGAGATATGTATAGTGGAATACTCTTATTATGAGAGCTGTTCCTAGTTAATTAATAAGTCTAATGCACACTACTTGAGACAGTCTTGGACTATATTTTAAATGAAAAATGTTGAATACCAGTCAATACAATTACATTTATTATATAAAGGAGCTTTATATTTTGTATAATTTGAATCGGATCAGAGAATGAGGGGCTTGAACCAAGGGCACTCGAAAAATTATACCTTTCAATTGTTAGTGATTATACAATATTTGATTTAACAAAAGAAACAAAAGATGTGAAACTTGACACCTAAGTGAAATGAAAAATAATACCTACTATTTTAATTGCATAAGTTCTAATATTTGCAACCATTAACTATCCCTTAACAAGCACAGTTTTTATGAAGTTTTAAAGTTATCCAGCTTTGTATTGTTAGGTAAGGGTTTCACTATTTCCATATTTGTACACATTCGTATACAGTCTGAAAAATATCCTCCAAATTCCTCCTCCTTTTTCATTCAGAAGCTATACTAAAAGTAAATTAAAATGCAAATTAATTTGAAAAATATTTACTCCTTTTTAATAACATTAAATTTAATTTTAAATTTTATTTACTTAAAGTCCCTCATATAATATTCATTTATACCTAATTTGAGTTCTGTTAATTTAATCCAATTAAATTGAATTCGAAAAATTATTATTATACATATTCTCTATATATGTTATAATTACAAAATATTATTTTTACATTTTTTTGTACCTCTAGACTTCATTACAAAAAATAATCATATGAAATTTGTATTTTTTTAATTACTTTAACCAATTAAAAAATATCAGTACATTGTGATGTTGCTATAGCAATTAAAAATTTTAATCTGTAAAAAAAATAATGGGAAACTAAGCGTTAAACTTATTATGTAACTGAGGTATAAATGAAGCAATCAAGGTGTAAAATCATACTGAATATTAACAGTATGATTTCTGTACAAGGTACAATTAATAATTCAAAATTTAACTAAAGTACTGAAAGCGGTTTTAGTCTATATCCAGATTTAAATTTTATCCGAATAAGCGAATAAAGCTAGCCTTAAGCCAAATTTTAGCTTTTATGTATTATGAAGCTGGTTAAGGTTGAATAAGAAGTTTAACAATTAAAGAAGAACATCTCGAGATATCGAATGAGCGAAACTTGTGAAACTTATGAAAACTTAAAATTATACTAGGTATAGCATACTTCCGCACATGGAATACCTATCAAATATATATATTGAAAATGTGACTACTTTTTGCTATTAAGGGTTCTCTTTAAAAGTGAACTGAGGAACCTCTACACGAGATACCTTGCATGAAGCTGTTTTATCTTCGATAATAGCCTTAAATAAACTATAGCTTTATAAATTATTCAATAAATTTTTTCTATTCTAACAAAATAATAACAGTAGTCCTCATCTGTGTACCTCACCTCAAACAATATTTCAGAATCTTCATTTTTCACATTGTTCAAAAATACAAACTAAAATTCTGTAAAACTCCCATCCCAACAAGCTCATAATTTTTATTAATATTGGTATTGTACTAACACAATTATATTAAATTTGTTCAATTTTTAATTATATTTTCTTCTTTCTCCCACTCTCTCTCTCTCACTTGTTTTTTTATTGATACCAAAGGTAAAATATTAAAAGGTTACCGCATCCCCCTTAATACAAACAGAAAACATTATAAATAAATTGTATTTTACAATTGTGTTTAATTTTAAAATTAAATTCAAAAAAGGAACATAGAATTATAATTAAAAAAAAAAAATCAACAATTAAAGATATACAAAATAATCATCAGACAAAACAGTATAACTATCTTTTTTTGACTTTTATATTTCTATCTCTTTCTTATTTTCATTATAATTTTTTACTTTTTATTAAAATGATTAAAACGTGCCACAACAACAATGGGGTGTCATACTAACAGACAAAAATAATTAAAAAATTAAATTAATAATTTTTTTTTGTATAATATATAAATAATTTAATTTTTTTTTATTTATTTTAAATATTAAATTTAATAAAAAAAACAACAAAATTTCATTTAATTTTATTATCGTGCACAAAATTTTTAAAATAATTTTTTTTTATAAATTTTATCAAAAACGAGACAGAAAATATAATTTTAAAAATTTCTCAAGGACGAAATAATAGAATTCTTAAAAACCAACAAAAACTCCCGTTGTTATAATTACCAATTTCTTGGCAGAAAAGATGATAGTGCTTCCTTATTTAATATTACCAAAGTTTAGTGGTAATAATTTTTTTTTTTAAATGATATTAAAAATGAAAATTGAAAATTTATCTCATAATTTTTAAAAATATCCTGCCGGTTAATTACAATCCAACTAAAAAATAGTTTATAATTTTAGTATTTTTAGTCAAATTTAAAAAAAATATTTCTGGATAGCTAATAACTTTTTAAAGTTGTATTCAAAAATCATTTACCGCTAAGGGTAACATTCGGTCAAACCGATTTTGTTTGTAAGGAAAAAGTCAAAATATGATTGTGGTGAAAGATTTGCATAATTAGACATAATTTGTTACCTATAGACCCTATAGTTGGATTGAAATAGGTTATCAATCTCAACGTGTTAGTCCAGTAGTCTCACATGAAAAAAATTTTAAATCAATGCTTCGAATGGTTAAATCAGGAGTTTGGATGATTTAATCATTTTAATCCATTAAGTCAAAATGTGGCTGTGCCCAAAGGGGTTAACAAAGAGAAAAAAAGAACAGTGTGTTCGACATATTCCAGACCATATGAACTGTATTTCTTAAAAAAAATGAGTATAAACATACAGGGTTTGTTATTATATACAAAGGAGTTTTCCAATTTCAATTTGCCTTCCTATTAATTCCATTGATTAAGTGTTGTTAAATAATCTTTAAATTTTTCTATTCCTCTAAATTGTCAAAATAAATATTAACTAACTCTAAGATACGGAACTATCTGCTTTTTCATAGAAAATTCTCTTTACATGGAGCCACATATATACAAAATTTTAAGTCAATAGAGTTTAAATCGTTTAGCCAGCAAAACCGTAAAACGAAAAAGTTGTTGTGCCGAATAGGGATAAACGAAGAGTGGTCAACATTTTTGAGACCCAAATGTCCACATTACGATTTAAAAAGTTGGTATAAACAGCAAAGCAATATAAAATACAAAAGATGCTGGCACCCCGTATACTTACCTTTCCATAAATTCAATTGATGAAGTGGTTAAATATTACTTAAATTCCTCTTCCATTTTAAATTTAATACATTTCACCTTTTCTCTTTTTTTTTAAATCCTTAGTTTTTTTTTAACATGAACTTTAACCTTTTCTAGTTATCACATAACCGTAAAAAAATTCCATAAAATTTACTTAACGTTAATATTAATGTTTTCCTTTACTTTTCATCCGTTTATACATTAAAAAAAATTGATAATAGTTAAACGTTAACTCTATCTTTTTTCCTGTACAAACACATAAACATATGAGTAGTTTCCATGATAAGTAAGAAAAAAAAAACTTATCAACTTAAAAAGAACACGCATACTAGAGAATTTTGGGTCGAAAATAATTTTAGGAAATTTTTATTTTAAATTTCTAATGGTTGGTTGTAATAAAGAGTTCTAAAATTCTAAATTTGTAATATGTTATGGGGATATTGTAGATAAATGTATGTATATATGTAAATATTTAAATATAAAAGCTGATATATATATATATATTTATTAGGGTAAGGTTTTAATAAAAAGGATTTGATAATTGGTTTCTTTTTTTTTAATATAAAATTTATTATAATTGTTATCAAAATTAGATTATAATTATACCTCTAATTATATTTTGATAAATTTTTCAAATCTTTTTAAATTATTTTTTAATTTAAATATTAAAAACATACTAGGTTACTAAAAAAATGTATATTTAATAAATAATCCAATAAATAAGTAATTGTTAAATATAACAATTAAGTTTTCTAAATCTGTTTATGGAAATTCAAGTGTTAAATTAATAAGTTAAACTCAAAATCATAATGGCCTAACCAACATAAATGTGTTTTTCGGAAAAATACATTTCAAAATTTAGAAATTTTTAAATTTCTCTTTAATCCTACTTTTCGAATGTCTACTTCTTTTTTTGTTCCCCTGATTCTAAATTAGGAAACAACTTACCCTTATGTTGTAAAATCTCCTTAATAGTTTAAATAGGAAAAATTTATAAAAATGAATTTGAAATTATTTGAAACACTCTCAGGTGATACTTTGAGACCCGTACTTAAACTGAATTTTGAATTATACTCTTAGACTACAATTAATGAAATTTCCTTGAAAAACGCTTATACTCATTTTTAGATATTTAACTAAGATCAAACTAAAAATATTTAATTTTTTTAATTACAGGTAGTATGCTGGGTTTATCATTTGATAACGAATCAACAAACATACGAGGATCGAAAAGCAGCATTTGCATGTCTTTTAAGAGCAGCCTTAACTTGCTGGAATATAGGAAATTTTAATGGAGCAATGGAAATTACAACGGGTCTCAAGTAAGTTTAAAAAAAAAGTTTTTTTAAAACACAAAGTAAAACAAATTATCATTTATCAGTCCTATTTAAAAATAAAAGTTATTACTGTATTTTTTTTTAATTTACTTTGAAGACATCTTGTTTTTTTTAGTCAAAAATTAAATTAAATTTAAATGATTAAAAAGTTTTTGTTAAAAAGTTAAAAATATTTTAAATTGAAAAATGAGATCGGATAAAGAATATGTCTCTCAACAAGTTTAAATTACCTATATTTATTCTTAGACTAAAATAGATTCTTAAAAATCCTTTAAAAAAATACTTGAGCTAAAAAACTCTCGAAAAAGTTTTGTTTTTCAATTAGAAATGAAAAGCTTTCGTAAAACACAAAAGTAAAATTTTTTAAAATATTTAAATTAAGAGATTAGAGTCGTCACTTATCACAACTTAACCACCTTGAAGTGGAATATATTCGTAAGCAATTTAAACAACTTCATTCCAAAGATAATCAGAGTTTAAAGAAGTAGGAAATGTGGAAAAATACCAGGATATGTAAATCTCTGCCTAAGATAAGCATCAGTAATGTCTCTGGAGTTAATGAGAAGATCTACACTGATATTAAACTTAGGGAAACTGTAAACGTGATTCAATTCAATCAATTATACTATTATTACATTGTTACAATTATTTTTATTAATTTTTCACTAATTATTTCACTATACACGGTCCTCAAATAAAATGGAAACAGTAAATCAATTAAGGAATTTTTTTAAATTCGAAATTCTATTTCCTTGCTACACATGTAACACAATTTACAAGGATCTGGAAATCATTTAGTATTCTAAACATAAATTACATATATTTATATATATATTATTAAGTTGTATATATTTTAAATAAGTATATATATAATATAATGGACCCTTCTAAATAAAATATAGAACCATTAAGCAATACCCCATAATAAAACAACAATTACAACTCTCTATTTTCTATCTCTAAAGTCATAAATTACCTTAAGACCAGGAGATTTTCCTACCTTTTTTTAGGAATTACTCTATTCAAACATATAAAGTAACCAATACTCTATTCCAAATATACATAAAGTAACAAAAGGTAGTTAATAAGACAAAGAATAAGTATTTAATGAAGGAATTCTGTAGAAAAAAAAGATAGAATAAATATTTTAAGTTTTTCCTTTGTCTTCCTTTTTAATTAATGATTACATTGTTTTCCCAACTAATTTTTTATCGCTTCGGATGCTGGCGCTTTGTTATTGTAGGAATGTGATTTAAGAAAAATAACAGCAGCAGAGGAATCGAATTTTTTTCACTTGATAAATTTTACTTAACTAAAGACAATTGCATTTTAAAGATGCAATTTCAGAAAATACTTAATGTGTTTCTGAATCAACACACAATACTTCTTAAATAACCTATTAAATTTCTTAAAGAAAACTCATTAGGCAAGGTATTTTTTTATTTCATCCAATTTAACTCCCAATATAAACCAAACCAAACCAACTTTGCCTCTTCAAAATACACCATATGCAAAAACCTTTTTTCCGCCATTGATAACAATTTGTGTAATAAAGGAAATTTATTGCAAAAGAACGTGAGAAAATATTGTATATAGTTTATGAATATTTATAGATTTGTATATATATATATATACACCTACTCACTAAATTATACAACTTAAAAGTACGAATGTTTCGAATATTAAAAATAAAAAAAAAGGCAAGTTGTAAGCTCAAAACACCCTTAGAGCGCAAATTATGTAAATTTATTTGGAAACTTTCCAGATTACGTGTATATTATAATTAGAAAGCACCGAACAATATTTATAGTTTATGTACTTAATATATACATACACATAAATATAATATATTACATAATGTATTTAAAAAAATTTAATGTATATAATCTTTATTTTAATGTACTCATGTACATTTAATTTTTAAAAGCATTTTTTTTTCATTTTTTTACTCTTCAAGACTCTTACAAAGTAAATTTTTCGATTCTCGATTTAAAAAAAATATTGATGATGATAATTATCAGTTATGATGATGTTGATTATGACAAGAATAAGGAAATTTTTATAACTAAAACGAGGTCAAAAAAAAATTATGACAAAATCATATTTTATAGTGAAATTTAAACATTGCCTTCAATCTTGTGATGCCTCAAATTTTCTGCCACCCACCCCTCCTAAATTCTTAGAATCTTAAAATGAATTTTTAAAAGGTATTTCTGCAATAACAATGAGTAGGTACTCGTGAGCATAGCACATTTAATGCACCAAAGAATCTACTCAAAAAATTAGAACATAGTACGAACCTCCATTCAAATAACATTAATATTTACAAACATTCAAGTTAATTTTGAGAAACACGTATTAAACACAAATTTTCCTGGTTTTTTAAGTCCCATATGTGGGAGTGAAGATGATGTTATAATGTTTTTTCTTTTTCCCCAGACTTCTAAAGAAATATAAAAAGTACATAATTATTTTTTACTTTATACAATCTTTAAGATTCTCTTAAGTTCATTTGGTACTTGGTCTAATATGGATGCTTATTTTTTTTTTTTGGGTTAATTTGAACACAAGGAATTTGTATATAAAATTTTTGTACATAAATATAAATTTTATATCTTATACATAAGTGCAAGATAACATTTGAAGAATTGTACGTTAAAAAAAATACATTAACTTTATGTCATATATGTATGTGAAATCATTTAGGAGTTTTATAGTTCAAAAAAATTACGAGTATCACGATTTTGAAGTCAAAAATATGAAAAAGGGGAAAACGGAATTAAAACATGTTTAGAACTAGTAAAGTCAATCTATAATTAATCAATATGAAGGTTTATATGAATAACTTGGGTGTATTTGAAGCATGGTTTAAGAAATCTACTTTTGAGACGTTTGCTTAAGTTTTAACCTGTAAATTTCACTCCAATGACTATTAGAAGCTTTTCGAAGTTTATGCCCTAATCATTCATTCTTCTTATGTGTTAATTTTATTTTAAGGTGGTTACAATGTTAGCATATTCCAATCTATTTGTGGCTTTATGAACTAAGTTTCCAATTGTGCGCAAACCAATCAGCCTAGTATTGGTATGAGATTCGAGTATAAACTCAATTTTGTATAGTCAGCTGATTGAGATTATAGAAGATTTATTCTAATTTGAAATTGTATTTAAAACTAATAATTGTTTTATTCATTGTTGAAATTCCAAAATTTGTTCTAAAGAATGGTCTAAAATTAAAAAGGAGTCAAGCTAAGGCCACTAATTGACCTAAATCATCTTGAGTGAAAAATTTTTAAAACTTGAGTAAAAAACTATATATGTCACATTCATTCATTCTGCAATTCAAAAAACTCAAACAAATTCTTTATAAATATCTTATTTATCACAACTATTCCAATTTATTTCGATTTTGATTCTAAAATCTTAAAGAGTCTTAGAATTTATTCCTAGAATCTAGATCCTAATAAAATATGGCAGCCCATAAAAAAAATATAATACCTACATACATATTAAAATATTATTTTCTTGACAAAACTTATAAAAAATTTTCAAATAAAAAGTTTTATAGTTTGACACTTTCATAAAATTTTTTTTTAAGTATTAATAAGATATAGCTGTGTGTATGTATTTGTTTTTTTATACCATCACCATTTTATACCACCATTAGACCACAATACTATTACAAATAGAACAAAAATGTCAACAACAAAGTATTTAAACAAAAAAATTTTTAACGAGAACTTAAAAGTTCTGATCAAAGAATAAACTTAAGAAAGAGTGAGACAAAAAATCTCGTTAAGCGAAATCAAATAATCGTTATTTTATATGTGAGTTATAAATGAAAGAAAGAAAAAAAAAAAGTTATGTTGTTTTTTTTAATATTCACACGCGTTCAACAGACAAAATGAAAACTTTCTTATATAATATATATATATATGACATTTTGTTATTTCTTAAATTTTTTTATTATGTTTGTGACTTCCTTCATAACCATTGAATATAAAAATCATTTTACACCACAATCAACTTGTAGTTGAATAGACAATTCCTTTTTTTTTAAAAAAAAAAAACAAGAATGAGAAAGAAAATAAATATTGAATGAAACGCGTTTACATTTCTTACATTCTTCTTTGTGCACGTTTTCTATTTAATAGTTATGGGATACGAATTGAGAAGTTTTAAAAAATTTTTAAATTTTTCCTACTCTTAAATTTTAACATTGTGTTTATATTGATTTCTTCAAATATTTCTGTAATATATTATAGTCGAACCGCTTTAATTAAATCTGATGTAAATTTTCTAAATTTTCAATACGCCCTTTTCAGGGATTTCAATTATTTGGCAATCAATAAAATAGTAAAAATCAAGTTCCGATAGGAGATACTAGGTCGCGTTCTAAAAGATCTAAAAATCTGATTGACAAGGTTTTAAAAAGAATATTTCCCAAGCTTTTACATTTAATGCATATGTTTATTTTAATATAAGAATATGGTTATAAATTTATAGGCATAAAATTTAAAAAAAAATGTATATATGTCACATCTTCCAAACAGATAAGAATAGGTGCCACCTCCAAAAAAATTTTTCGCCCCAAAATAACCCTTTGTTCCATGGAAGAGTTTTGACGAAACACCCTGTATATGTAGAAAAATACCTGATTAACTCTAGTTCACATAATTATAAAAAGGCCTAAAACTACCAAAACTAGTTTATCTTAAGATTTATACTTTTATATTCCTTCAGTCAAAATCAGATAAACTAATTATACTTTTGTTTTAAAGTGTTTCTTTGATTAAATTATTCATTAGTTTATTGCAATTGTATTCAATTCTTTTATGAAATAAAATTTTGACAAGCTTAATTAAATTAAATAAAAGCTATGTTCACCACAGAGCCAACCGCTATTACAAGGAAAACTTAACGCAAAATTTCTTTAATAGATTTTTTGCCTACATGTGTAATTATGAGATAAAAATTAAATAAACGTGAAATTTGGACTTGAATTAAATGGGCTCTAAAGTTCGTCGGATCAAAAAGCTTTTTATCAAAAAATTGTAGCTCTATATTTGTATAACAACTATTATTTTAAAAATTTTTTGTACTACTTTTGGTTTAAAAAATATTCGCAACCTTAAAATTACCCTAGAGAAGCGCCTTCTGGAGTTACCTGATTTTCTCCAAAAGCTTACCAATTTAAGATATTAACATCAAAACCTTATATATGAAACTTGGATTTTGGAAGCATTCTGTTCAGCCGTTTAGGATGTGCACTGGTAGTTTTAGGCTCTGTTATTGTACGGCACATGTGCACTAATAGATAACAATTTTTGCGCGAAAACTACCCCTATTTATATTTCATGAAAGCCGCTTATTATATTTCATATCAGCGGTTGGTTAAATAGAAAGTAGAAAAAATAAAAATTAATAAGGGTCCTTCTTTTGTGCAATTACAATATAGTTACAACAATAATATTGTTTCATTCATTGTTTGTTTTAATGTTGTAAATTGTAAACAAGTCAAAAATAACAAACAAACCATTCTTTTATAACTTATATACAAAAACCTTTGTGACATAATTTTATTTTTTTTTTTTTTTGTAATATATTACAATTACTGGCATATAAACCAGCGATATTTATATAATACATATATATAATATTTACCTAGGTATAAATATAAACATTAAATATTGTACAAAGAGAACGAACCAACACACAAACTTTTTTCCCGATACTTTAAAAATTATAACCAGAAGACAATAAAAATCACTGTAATAATCGCGTTGTTACCGTGTTATTCATAAAACAAAAGAACAAGAGAAATATATATATATATATATATACATATATGCATTATACATATATTAAAAACAAAAGAAACTATGACAAATAAATGTGTCACATTGTACATCTTTATTATTAATAGTTGCTTAACTACCAATAGAACCTATACCAGATATAGGTTTGATAAAATTTAATATATTTAAACCTGCATTCACTTACATTCCTTCGTCCTTCAATGCTTCATCCCTCCCTATACATATACAGAAAGTTTACATATAGGACAGGTGTACTTGAGTTTGCAAAAAAAGACGTCATCATGTTGGTTTTTTTTTTGCAACTGTGGTGAAAATTTATTTTTTTTTTTTCAACAACGACATAAAAATTTTGAATTTAAAGTACCATTAATCGTTATGCTACAAAAATATTAAATTGAAAAATTGCTGGTAAAAATCTAAGCATCCCTTTAAAAAAAATTAAATCTCTTGGTGCAATGGATTGAAAAAAATTTTTATTAAGTTTATGAAGTGAAGAATATTTTGTTTTTTTTTCTATTTTTAGAATATTTATGATTGATGAAATTCCTGGAAATTTTAATTTTATTTTAAAGGATTTTCAAAATAGCACTTTTTTCCTTTACACTTATGTGCTCTATTAAATAGCAATCAATTTGGTTTATGAACTTTACCTCAACAAGTTTAGAATTTTTTTATTCTGAAAACACTTAAAATCAAAAATATTTTTTTTATATATGTACATAAGTGAGAATAAAGTTCAATGCAATTAAACTACAATTAAATTAATCAAAGGTATTTTTTTAATTCATTCATAGAAACAAACATCCATTCATAATTTTTTTTTTATTTTTTTTCCATTTCCACTCCTTTAAGGAGTATAAGGCATTCACCAAGTTTATTTTAAACTAGGTTTCAGTTTCTTTAATCATAATATTTACTAAGCCGTTTATTACTCGGCTGTAGCTATTATAAGGTTATGAAATGTGAATGCACAAATGTTAACTTTGTGCGCCATCTATAATTTTACACAAGAATTATTTATATATTTTTATTAAATATTATTTTATATTACGATATAAACTATTACGATATAATTATACAATTTTACGATATTTTTTTTTATTAGATATGATCTGACCGGGGTTTGAACCCGAGACCTTCCACGTGAAAGGCGGCGTCTTTACCACTACGCCATTGGCCAGATATATCCATTCATAATACCATATCCATATTAACTCCATCTGATTTCTAACTTACTAAATACAAAACTCAACTCGGTATCATTTACATCAAGTTCTTGCAATAGTTATTTCATATTCACATGAAAAAACTAAACTTAATATCTTTTTATTGTAAATAACTTTTAATAATCAAATCTTTTATTACAATTTAAAATTTTTCTATATTTTTACATATTTTATATATATTTATATTTAATTTATACATTATTTTTAATTTTAAAATAAATACTTATGAAAATCTGAACATATCCTGTACAATTTATACACAAAACATAAATTCAAATTTAAATGCTATTCTTATTGTAAAACTTCCAACACACCACAGTTTTGAAATTATATTCACCACATTCACAATAGAAACAATTTTTTTTTTTTTTAAATAAAATACAAAACTATTTTACAATCTTCTCATTTCCTTTCGGCCAAAAACCAACTTCCTTCCTGAAATATATCAATATATATATATATAACAAATATATGTGTGTATTCGTGCATGTATAGATGTAATATATATAGATATATGTATAAATTCTGCAGAATAATTTAACAAGGATTAGGTTATAGGAAAAAGAATTTCTATAAAAATAAAAATAAAATTTAAATTTTACTCTTAAACTTTACCGTTAACTTTATTTTATTCTTGTATCCGAATACCATAATGACGTTTAAAATGTACATATGTTTGAACACAAATATATATAAAAACATATATACATATATTAACATGTATATTTGTATAATATTTAATTCAAAATAAGAATCAAGATAGCAAATATTAGAAAACAAAAAGAAATAATAGAAAATAAAACAAATTTAAATACTATGGAGTAGGTGAAAATTTGGTTTATATATAAAAAGTTTAATATAAATAAATGTTTTTTTTATTTTCGATTAAATATTATTTACAAACAAATAAAAATAACTACATATTTATTTTCTAGTTTTATTTTAATGGTATTAGTTTGATATTCATAGGGAAAAAAGTATTAGGTCATAAGAATTTATGCAATATGAAATTGTACTACTCTTTTTTACGACCTTTGTATTTTATAAATTTGGTATTTTAAACGTGTTTTATATTTACTGGTAAACTTTAGAATTATATTGAAAATTAAAAAAAAACCCCTTGGCTATCAATTGCAATGTAAATTTAAGTTTCTCAAACTAATCAAATCTCATGTTCTGTTCAATATACAACGCAGCTAGGATTTTATCCTATGAGTGTTATATTGACATATGTATACGTAGTTTGATTAATATTTCAGAATATTTGTTTAGCATCATTTATGAATTAGTTTATATACATTTTTGTTAATATACATTAGTTTATATATGTTTATATACATTATAGGTCTGCTGAAAACCCAAATATTGCTGGAGTCTCTCAGGGCTCAGTAATAAGTCAAAATTTATTCAATATCTTTACTTCTGACATCCTTAAGCCAGCAAATTGTGAGCTAGAAATATTTGCAAATGATACAGCATTATTTAGCTGTCATAGGTACCTACCAAAATATCTCACAACCTAGAATAAGCGTATAAATACATTAAGAAGTATTTTAATAAGTGGAAAATTAAAAATTAACGTACAGAAGACACAAGCTTGTTTTTTTAAGAGGAAACGCAGGCCTGATTTATTACCAACTCAAAATTTAATATTTGATATTGTTAAACTTACGTGGGAAGATTAAAACTGGATAAAAAACTATTATTTTAAACTCACGTCGATTTTGTAATTAAAAAATGCAACATCGCCAATTTAGCTGTAAGGCGAAAACCGACCTCTTTATAATAATTAAGTCATAAGTTAAGCTTGTAATTTTGGAACAATGAAATAAATAATTATAATTAATATAAACATATAAAAATTTTTAGAATATTATCATATAATAATCAAACTAAAGTAATTTTGTGTTACATGCTGTTTTTAATAAAAGATTAACGATTTCAACTCCCTTAAAATGCTAATCTTAATTCCGATCATTAAAAACTACCAGATTTAATATCTGGAACGAATATTAAAAATATTATAACGAATAACTTCAAAATTTTATCATATATTTTTATTTTCAAAATATTAAAAATAAAAGTCCCAACACTACCATTTTTACAGGATCTTAAAGACAAGCAGAATGCAACATTCATATAACCAATTACATAACTATAAAAGTTAACTTTTAACTTTTTCAAATATTTTTTTTTTTTTCTTTTTTTATCTTTCGTTGCTTTTTTTTAATATTTTAATATTTTTTTTTAACCTCATAAAAAAATATGTTTTAAAAAAAATTTTTATGACCGCAACATAAAAAAACAAAAACCAAAATTTAAAAAAAAAAACATTTTTTAAATAAATTGAATTAATCTTTTTTAATTTTTTTCAATATGTGCATGTAAATTTAAAAATAACTTTAATTCCAAAAAATTTTGGAAAATATTTTGTAAATTGTATGTAAAATATTCGTATTGTTATTAGTCTCTCTAAATTAGTTAAAGTCCTTACAGGATTTTGTTGCAGGACTTTGGGGGTTGTGAAACCCCTTAATTCCTATATTATTGTTTTTATTTCTGCAGTACAAAATTTTTTTTAAAAATAGCTATTAAAATTATATTCTAATAAATTGCATTGCGTTCTAAATTAAAGCAAAATATCTTAGATTTTTTAAACTATTTTTAGTATCTCTTCTACAGATATCATATAGGTAACGACACTTGTTCTATTCGAATTTAAACAAATATTTCCTGAGTTCAAATAGTTCAAGCAAAACCCTATATAGGCTTCTTTGGCTTACTGTGGAAAGTCCTACATGGTTTAAAACCGATAATAGAAACTCACTCATAGTTAGAAAATTGTTCATCTTACATTTAGTAACTTTTCAAAAGAAATCTTTTCGTTCCCAACTTACCTTTCAACTCTCCTCAATAGACTTGTGCTATTACTTATTATTGTCAAACCTTCTTTTATTCTAATTATTTGTTATTTTAGCCCAACTTTGTGCTATTACAAGCCCTGCAATAAATTTTCATAATTCATATAATTAAAATAAGTAGGCACTATAACTTTCATTGACCTACTGATTATGAATAAATTTAAGGAATTGTAAATTTTTATAAGTTTCCAATGCTTTTGCTTTTCCAATCTTTTAAATAAAAATTTAAAAATCGAAATATCACTTCAGTAACTTTAAAACTTTTCCGTGTTGTATTTTTTGAAGTGTAACACATGCATATTATATAAGTTACATACATTTACTACTATTTGTATATATATATATATATACATACAAATGTAAATAAAATCAACGTAATATACATGGAAAATTTTTTGAAATCAAATAAACCCCTTGCGGTTAACCAAGATTTTTTTTTTTAATGTCCTTCGTGATGCATTTTTTTTAAGAAGTTCTTATAGAACTTTTCTTTTTTTCGAAAAATACTTCAGTTTTCTCAACTTGCTTAAGGAAAATTTAATTTTTTTTTTTATTTTTCTTAAATACATTCGTTTAAAAAGAAAATGACTAACTTTATAATATCAGATGTAGTGTGCATTCAATTTGATATTTGTTGTAATATAAAACTCTAAATAAAATCGATATTAATAATTTTTTTTTTTTTTTTAAAGTTTCGATTCCCTGGGAGGGCCTGGAAGCGAAATTGCAACTAAACTAACTTTTTGCAAGGAATACAAAAATCAAAATAAGAAAAAATTAAAAAAATTTAAAAATTTTGTTCTCTAAAAGAAGTTTGAAAAAAAAAATCTTTAAAAAATATTGATTAAAATTTCCTAAAGCATTCTAAATGTTGGTTAACAATCTTTTCTTCTGTACCTTAATAACATTTTATTTGTAAAAACCTTAAAGTTGTTAAAACAAAGCGGCTAAGAAAATATGGAAATTCTTTAAAAATAAAATGCAAGTTTCTAACGTCTTCCTGGTGACTTTCACGTATACTGTTTTGTAAAGATAAGTATTATATTACTTAGTATACCACATTTTTTGGTACCTGTATATGGAGTAAATTAGGTTTCATAAGTGTGTTTTCATTTTATATTTGGAAAGGATTACAAATTCTAGGATTCGATAGTAAGTTTTCTTTAACCAAAAGGGTTTATATAGAGGGGATATCATCCGAATCTACAAAAATTAATATTGTATAATCATTTTCGAAATTAATCCGCGTTGTCCTTAAAATTAATTAATTATCATGGTTAAAAGATTCACTTTCTATCGTGTCGTAATTTTCAAAGTTCGATTAAAAACTAAAATTTTAACAAATTGGAATGGGTTTTTTTTTCAAAACATATCTTCATCTAGGCTTTCTTCAGTTGCCGAGTTAAAATATAGAATCCAAACTTCAGGAATCTCAAATTTTGAAACAAATTTCAATTTTGCGTTTCCAATACTATTCTTGTTATACGAATATTAGAAAATAAAACTACATTAAAAATTTAAAATATTTTAATGTCCTTAAGATATTTATAACCAAAGTTTTCTTTATCGAAAATTTTTTTTAAAAATTTTAATTAATATTAAAAATAAATGACAAAGAATAAAAATTGTATAACTAAAATATAATTTAAATATGGCAGTTACTATTTGCTATCTTTTTAAGATTTAAGGATAAATATAAATTTTAAAGATTTAAAAACTTTAAGAATAACGTTATTCATCTAGTCACCAAAGGAGTTCTTAAGTTCTGTAATTAATGTGACTAATGTTTTACAGATCTGAACTAATTCTAACAAATTAACTACACTCGATCTTTGAAAATCTAACATCATTCATTACATAACCCCTTAAAATAATTTTGTGCACCATATTGTGCTTTATAACTTGGACTGCAAATAGGATTAAAACTTACATTCTATATATTAATTCTTATGCACTTTACAATTATATACTTTTAAAGTAAATTTAAACTTTACACAGAAATTAGTTTTACTTGAATTTCTGAATTTACTTTAAATTCGTTAAACTTAAAATAATACAAACTTTAAAATTAAAGTAAATTTTATAGACTTAACATATGTCTAATTTATGTAGGTGAAAACATGCTTCCATAGTATGGTAAAACATGTTTCTCTAATGTAAACATTTCTTTTCTAAGTTCTGACCATTTGTTAGCACAATAAAATAAAATTTAAATTTGTCCTTGTTGAAAAGTTTTTTTTTTAAAATTCTGTAGATTCTTTTTTTTTTTTTTTAGTTCAAGAATAGATAAATATTTGCAAGTAAAATTAAAGAATTATCGAATAAAAAAAAATAGAAAATTTACACAAGACAAGAAAAATATAATATAATTTAAAACTTAAAATTTTAAAGTTTTTAAGTTCTACATTTTAATGTATGTATATTGTATGTACATAATAAAATTTTTATTTTTATTTAAAAAGTTAACATATGTCGTCGTAGAATTAACATTTCATCCAGTATATAACGAAAGATACTTCCAATTTTTTTTTAAATAATTTAAAAATGGATTGAGGACTGATACTGCAGTCTATCAACTTTAATTCTAAAGGAAGTGGATAACAAAGTATCAATATTATGTTCAGATGATATTTTCTGCTTTAAAGACCTGCATTATACTGATATACTGTAGTTCAAATAATGTTGTATAAAATTAGAGGAAAGAGATCTGTTAAAAAAAATCTGTTAAAACTAAAAGAGTTGAATACAGCCTATTTCGGGTATCCTTACATGCAAAATTTTGCTATATTTCAATCGACACTGGAAATTAACAGATTGTTTATGATAGAAATGTCCCCCATTGATAACATGCAGTCATAATTTATCAGGTGATGAAGAATCTCCAACTCGTTCTACTTTTAGTTTAGAAGAGGCTAAATCACAAACATTACCAATTTGCGCCAGTTAATTTAAGATAAATGCGCACTTAACAAGCCAGATAAGGATGTTGGCTTTGAATTGCATTTAATTACCTTTTAATGACTTAAGCCTTGAACCGAAGCAAAAAAACAATTACTTTATCTAGATCTAATGAATCAACCTCATCTGTTCATTTACAAAGATTACAAAAACCAATTCCCGCACAAAAAAAAATTTATTTTACTACTTACAAGTATTTTTTTACTCCAAATTCTCCAATTTTACAACGTACGGCAACACTTCAAAAAATCTTAAAATTAAGAATGAAATATATTGAAAAAAATAGAAAAGAATATAATAAAAAGTTTTTCTTTTAATTTAAATCCTATTACTAAAAAAAAAACAAAGTTTTTTTGGAAAATTTAAGAAAAACAAATACATATGTAAATTATAAAGTTGATAATAATAGAAAAAGAAAAATACATATTTATTTTAATTGAATTTCGAATTAAAAATTTCTTCTATGTCCTAATGTTATTTCTTCATTCTATTTTTAAAAATTTTCGAACATATGACATTTGATTTTATAATTAGTTTCCAAAAATTAAAAGTTAATTATCAATTCCTAATCCAAAAACAGAAAATTTTAATTTCAATATTGAATTTGTCTTTCCAATACCTGATGAAATTTTAAATCTGAATATCAAAATCAAAAATAATTATTATACAAAGAGACTTATTAATGCACTGAATTTATAATTAAATAGAATTTTTAAAAATATCTTCATTTTGTTAATTTTAGAATATAATATTCTTAATATTTTCTTTCAAATAAAAGAGATGGCAAAGTTACATTTCATCTGTTAGTTTAAAGTGTGTTTCAAATTTTAATCTACTAAAATATTATTAAATTTTTTGATAACTTTTGGGATAATATACGATATTGTTAAAGGTGAATATGATAAAATTAAAATGGGAGCGTTCCATAATCTCAGTTTAGTAAATCTTTTTTTTTAAATTTCGTTTTTAGAAAATTTCGTTTTAGAAAATCTCGTTTTTTATTGAAAAATCTAGCTTTTTAAGAAAATCTTTTTTTTAATTGAAAAATCTGGTTTTTAAGGAATTTTGAGTTGGATACAAAACCAGAATTATCAGCTTTTTCCAGAATATAACAAAAGGGATTTTTTAAAACCAGATTTTCTAAAACGAGATTTTTTGAAAACGGGATTTACAAAACCGAGATTTCAGACCCAACCCATTTAAAATACAACAAAATCATTTTAAATCAAACATAATTATAAAATGAAAATGATTGCTCTAAAGTTACTTCAAAAGTTCAAGACAATTCATTAAATTTTATTCAATTCATTGATTTATGAGGTTAATTTTAAACAATATCACTCACTTATACATAAATTAACTCATTTTATTCCTGTAATTTAAAACGAGTTTAGAATTTTTTCAAATATCTTTTGTATTCAATCTCCATGTTGCAATTATTTAAAAATTTCAGTTATAATGATTTAATTTGTAGCCTCATCAGACTTTAACTGATACAACACTTACATTATAAAATTTCCATCAATTGCTTAATACATTCGTAAAATAATTTGTAGATGTAAAAAAGTGTCTTAAAAAATTTTAACACAAATAAATTTTAATAGTTAGTGCTTAAAATTTAAATATATTAAATTTAAAATATATGAATTAAGGATTCTTCATAAGGATTCAAAAAATGTTGAATAAACAAATAGAAAATGAACAATATATTTTATTTCAGATCTTTCAAAAATCAGAAACAACTTTCAATCTTATATTTTTGAAATTTTAATAAGTAGCCCATCTTTATCGCAACAAAAATAATAAAAAATTACTTAAAAAATTTAATTAAAATTTTTTTTAATTTTTTTTTAGTGATCCTTAAAAAAACACTTCACATAAATTTATTTGAAGCCTTGTTAAAAACCAAATTACTTCCTTGTTTTTTTAATTTGATTCAGTTAAAATTTTATAACATTATGAAATTATTTTGCTGTAGAAGAAGAGTTTATCTTTTCCAGGTCCTAATTTGCTTTATCATTGACCATTTTTTGATTGTCATCAACAGAATAAAATTTTTCAAAAATCTGAAACAAAAAGTTAAGATGAAATCTTTTTATTTCAAAAAGAAAATAGAAACATTTTATATTTTGGAATGTTTTGTTTTTGATGATTTTTCAAGAGTTTTTATTTCATATCTTAAAAAAATGGATGCGATATTAAAAAAAAAAAGGGTAGGACATAAAAATTATCTAAATGATATCAATTCCATGTAAATTAAATGTAGTTAAATGTAATGAATTCATTATATTTTCATTATTTTATTTATTAAATCAAAGATTGGTCTATTGAGATACTGATATTGAGTTAATGTCTAAATTTCAATGCAGCACTAGAATTCTGTGGAAAATCTCCAAAACTTGATAACCGTAATTTTTCCCTTTTTGAGATAACATTTGAAGTGGACTGTTTAACATCAAATCTTTGCACCGCCAAAAATAAATAAGCGTTTATTTAATTAAAAATCCCTCAAATGGTTATTAATAATGTTTTAAATAAACATTTTGTGTCACAAAATATTTTTAAAAATTTTCAAACACGTTTATTGAAAAACTGTAATTATGCGGTTATCAAGTTTTGGATATTTTCCACAGAATTAGTACCTACATCAGAGAGTCATTTAAAATTCATCAAAATAATTTTTTTAAAAATGCCAATTTTCTGGGGCATGTAGAACAACAAATTGCTTTATTTTTAAAATAGCTCCAAATGAAATTTAACTCTAAAATAATAATGTACCTCTAGTAATAAGGTTTTTCCAAATCAGTTAGATCTTTCAAATCAACTTTTTATAATTAAAAGCTCTTATCGGTGAAATTTTAATAGCATATTTTGTACCTCATATTCTGGACCCGAAAAAATTTTAAATTTCTTACCCCAAAACGTTCCATTTGTTCAGTTTGATAATTAAAATTCTAGTCCCACCAAACGATTTTCATTGCTAGAAGAAAAACCCGTGCAAAAGTTCTTGTACTATTGAAAAGTACTATTTTCAAGTACAATTTTTATTCCAAAACTACTTTTGTATTGTTTATAATCACTATTAACATCATTATCATCAAGATTTAAAAAAAAAACAAAATCAAAATTAAATATAAATGAAAATTTCTTACAATTTTATATTTTTACTTTAGAAAATTTCTTTAATTTTTCTTTAAGATTTTTTTGTTTTTTGCTTGCCTAACTTTAGGCTAATTATAAAACTTTATAAATTTGATTGTTTTGTAGCAGCAGTACAATTAAAACTAAAAAAATATTTCAAAGATGCTTCTTTTAATTCTGTTACTCAAATATTTTTATCCAAAAAGCAAAAAGAAAATTGTAACACTGGGGGGATTCTTTTAATAGTTTTCCTAATGAGAAAATTTATTTTTGGTTACTTTTTTATGAAATCTACAAAGATTTTGTAATAAAACTTTTAATAATAAAAAGAG
Organism: Dolichopus griseipennis; assembly: GCA_963082915.1. Lineage (NCBI taxonomy): Eukaryota > Metazoa > Arthropoda > Insecta > Diptera > Dolichopodidae > Dolichopus > Dolichopus griseipennis. The sequence continues at coordinate 2,923,513 of OY720442.1, forward strand.
ATTTTTTTAAGTAGGAAATGGAGAACTATTTAAGATTTTGAACACTTTAAAGTTTTTATTTATAGGTTTTTTTTTATTCTAAGACCTAATAACTTATTTTTTATCAAATACATGAACCTTACATTTAAGAAAATTTTTACATATACTTTGAGGAACGTTTCCTAATTTTTGGAAAATTTAAGACTACATAGATCGAGAATTTTTAAAAGTTTTAACTTTTTCATTCTAAAGCTGCATCAGTTGTCCAAAGGGCTATTATATTGGGCTTTCTGATAATGATAATAGAAATTTAAAAATTGACTAAAACTAAAAAAAATTTAGTAAAATACCAAATTTTTAAAATAAATTGTAATTATAAAAAACTATGTAATCAAGTGACAACTATTAATTTTAAAAGTTATTGAATTTTTAATACAACGACCGCCTAAAATTATGCAATCTTCCATTTTATATTTCATCTTATATAAAAAAAAAATCTTTGAAATAATTTTAACAAATCTGTTGTAAATATGTTGTATTTAAATTATATTTAAAAAAAAAAAGTTTAAACTATTTAACTAGTACATTTTTTTTTTTGTAAATAATCTTGTGCATACAATTTATAAATGTATATTAAAAGATACAAACAAAATATCTTTAAAATAATCTCTGTTTATAATATACTGTTAAAACTCTTTTTTTATTCGCATTGTTTTATTCTTGGAATATATGACGAGTCCTTAAATTACATTTACAAACAAACAAACAAAAAAAATAACACAAATATACAATGTTTACAGTCCATTAAATTTTATTTTCTAAGGAAGCAGCTGTTAAACAAATTCTCAAAAGAAAATAATACCAGAGAAGTTCATAGGATTCTGTTCTGTTATTTTTTGTTTTTGTACAATTAAAAAACATTTCATTTTTATTCTGTGTTTTCCTTATGGAATTCTTTGATATTTTTTCAAATTCTTCTTGCATTAAATAAAAAAAAATATTAAAAAAAAATATAATATTTCTTTATATAACACTTAATTCTTCTTTAGCACTGCAATATGAAGAAAATAATATTACAATTGCAATTTGAATCTTTTAGAATCAAATTTTAAAAAGTATCTGATGTTGGAATATTAAAGCGGTGTCCAGTAAGTAGTTTAAAGATATTTCATATCATTACTAATGGGTTGAAAATTGTCTAAATCCACAAAAAAATGGAAAAAATGATCTAATAAACCCGACTTCTCTTTTAAATTAAAAAAACAAAACTGAATGGGATCTTTAATAATAATGCAGTGTTCGATATTATGACTATAAAAATTTGAATGATAACTTGTTGTGTTACACGGTACAATTCAAGAGTGGATTACAATTAAAGGTTTATTTCCCTCCCCCTTGAGTTTCATATATGGTACTAATGGAAATCATAACGCACGGAAATTTATACTTCGAAAACCCGATTAACATATTTGACACTTTTGATTATAAAAGCATTGCCAACTCTGTACTAAGCCATGTTAATACCTATATATGAAATAGTTGTAGAGTTTAACATTTTAAAAAAGAGCATTGCAAAATATTTAAGCACAATTTAAAATTTTACATAAAATAGTTTTGTTTTCCTTTCCTTCTTTCCATCCCCACCATTTTCAAAAAAGGTTTTTTGAACTCTCTATTTCCCAATTCTGATATTTCCTCGTTCTTTACTTATTTTTTGTTTCTTTTTAACTTTAGTATTCTTCTCTTTCTAAAATTTCAATCTTTTGTATCAAATAAACTTAAGTTGAAGAACTGCTGTTATTTAGAAGAAAATTTAATGAAAGAATGAAATTCTTATGGTTTATTATGTTGCTTCTCATTTGAAAGGAACTGTTCTCAAATGCTAAACAAAATCTTCATTTAATTTTATTATAATATTAAATTCAATACAAAATGGTATTTGTTTATGAGAAATTTTAAAAATAATTTTTAAAATGACTGAAAAACAAACCAACACAACCATAATGATAATTAGATGGAAAAATTAATAATAAAAACTTAAGAAAAGAATAACTATACAATAACAATTCCTTTAATAAGTTATTTTTATAAAAATGTTGACGTAATTGGGTTCTTATATATACCAAATGTTTTTAATTTGTTTCACAAGTTTTTAATTATCCAAAATTTGAAATAATTGGAAAATATTAAATAGTAGTATTTAAAAAAAACGTCATATACCGTTTAACAATTTTAAAGAGAATTTATTCACGAATTATTTTAGTTTCTTAATAGTAAAATTAATTTTCATTGAGTTTTAAATACTAATAGAATTTGTATGAAATAAAAGACTTTACAACAAATTTAATTTAAACCAAATTCACAACTCTTAAACAATAGCTTTGAAATTTTCAAATTAAATTAGAATAATTATCATAAGGTAATTTAAGAAACACTAGGGCCCAATTGTACCAACCACTTATTACTAATCAAATAATCATATTAAGGTTACTTCTGTTTAGTAATTAAACTTCATTGGTTTGCTTTCAAATATGGGTTTAATGCAACAAAAATTTAACAATAATATGATTATTTGATTAGTAACTAACAACTTGTGCAATGGAGCCCTGAACTTTTAACTGGTTTTTGAAATCAAGACAAATTCAAACAAAATGACTCAGCTATGATTTATAGTTCCTAAGTAACTTATTTAAAACTTTCACTCAAAAAATTACTCAATCTGATTTTCAATAATGCATTTAAAAATCCAAAAAAATTATGGAAATGTCAAAATTAACTCATTTCAGTCAAGTATTAAAAATCGATAAAATGACTCTAAGTTTAGTACGTCTCTATTAAACATAAAATGGAAGAACAATTTAAATAAACAGACGGTAAACAATTATGGTTTGTTTGTGTGTTAAATTAAACTATTCGTAAACAAATAATACCTTTGAAAACCCAACATTTAACTGTTGTTATTTGTACGAATATTCGTTATATTAAAAACCACAAAATCCATTTAATATAATATTCAATCAGGGATTCACACCCATTTTTTGTATTTAATAAAATTTTGTTCAACCCTAGTTTTATCTAGGGAACGTTATTTTTTTTAATATAGTATGTTAAATATAAGTTTTTTTTTTGTATTCGTATTTAAAATTAAGTAAATGAGTTTTTTTAAACATTATACATACTTTCATATATATAAAAACTAGGAATTATATATTTATATTTATATTACAACAAGAATTTACTAAAAAAACTCATTTCATTAAACTATTCGTAGTAAAATTCTCAAAACTAAATTAAATTCTAAACTAATACACAAATATTTAAATATATCTATACATGTATTTGTAACTTTTATATATTATTGAATGTTTTTGAATTTTTCATTAATATATAAAATTAGTTTTTTCTTACTTATTTGTAATAAAAAAACACACAAAAAACTACATATACATATATAATTATTTATATTAAAATAATAATAAAAAAAAATTATAAAAGTTTTTTTTTTAGTTTTAATTTTCCATTAATAGAAAATGGCGTCATGAGTGTAATTAAATGTAATGTTTGTAATTTGAATAATTTAAAAATTAAATAAAAATTTTTTTTTTGTAATTAACAAATAAAATATTTAAAAAAAAGTTGAGTTATATATATATATATATATATTATGTCAACGTGTTATAACTAAAAACCAAAAAATTCAATAAAAATATTCTTTTTTTTTAATTTTAAAGTTGAAACAATTTGTTTTTCAAAGTTTTAATATTGTTATTGATAATTAATAATTAATTTCTAATTAATTATTTAAAAATTATTTTGGTTCTTTTTTTGGAATTTTACAAATATCAATTAAAATATTTTATTTGAAATTAAAGTTAATTTATAAAAAAAAATATTAATTCTAAATGATAATTATAATTCTTTGAATTTTTTTAAACATGTTTTTTCATAATTAATACCGTTTTCTAATTATGGCATTAATGGACCTTTTTAAAAAAATTGTCTGATAGGCAATATTATAGGTTGCAATGTAAAAATAACTGATTTCAATAACTGAATCTAAATTTAAATCCAGTTAAAAAGAAAGTAAGAGTAGTAAAACTTCAACTTAGAGTATCGAGACTTTAAAATAATGTCACATTATTTTGTCAATCTATCTTCAATTACTTAGCCAAAAGTTAAATTTTGTTTTTCATTTTTAAGCGCTAACTGTTCAACTGTTAGACTAATAAGCCTGTCTATACCATAGGTACATGTTGGAACAGGGGGTTAGTTTATATTTGTATTATTAGAATCGATCTCAATTCTGTTTTTGTTTATATTGTAATATTTTGTATTAGAGTTATATGGTATTCTATATCTGCGAGTTATATTATTCAATTAAATTATTTGTTTATATTTTGCATTTGTTTATATTGTTGTATTTATGTATTTTTTTTTAAAGGACCTCGTATATAATTATTATTGTTTAATTATTCCTTTAATTTGAACACAATGGCAATTGGTAGCTAAGTCGAAAACCAAAAAAATGTTTTCACTTTTACTGGGATTCGAACCCGGGCCTTTCACATGAAAAGTCGGCACTTAACCACTGTACGACCCAGCCGTGTATTGAATTCCACTTAAACTTTTATTTTCTCAAAACTCACTTAACTCATATTACTTTAGAAAAAAAAAAATACTTAAATATAATCAACTTCCTGCCTATGTTAGTCTCAAAAGATGCACTAAATCAATGCAATCACAAAATATCAAATACATTTAAAATTCTTCTAATTAGCATTAGTCTAATAAATTTTTTCATTAAACTCATATACGTTTGAATTTTTTTAGAAATGTTTTTTAAAGTTACAAAATTTAAATTTAACTGGTTTTCTTGTAATAAAGTTTAAAAAAAAAACATCTCCAAATAAAACACAGTATGAACACTGTCACAACTGGAAACTTTCAATATCGAAATCATATTATATTTCGAAATCAAAATATAGTAATATAATTGAAAACGTGTCATAAAAATGAAATATAAAATCTGTCGAAAAAAAAAATAAAAAGGAAAAAAACATAAAACGATTTTTGTAAAGAATAACTTTCAAAATAAAATCTAAAATCAGGATATTAAAATCCCGGAACTTTTATTTCCACACAACACCCTATTAAACAGGATTTACAACGAAATAAAAATATATTCACTTTTCGTTTGTTGTTTTTTTTTCGAATAAACAAATCCAAAGTCCAGTTAAAGGTCTAAACTCTAACATGTTTATGTTCTGCTACAGTTCCTTTACTTTTTTTTGTTTTTTTTTTAGTTAAAAAATAGTTTAATATTTTACAGCTATCAAAATGTTTTTATTATTTTATTTTTTTTAATTTCAATTTAAAAATCTTTGCTGGAAATTAATGCGTGGGACTGACTTTTAAAAACATATCCGTGGGGTAATATTGAAGGATTTTATCCTTTCACATCCTATCCTCGAAACAAAACGGTGCACTTGTATCATAGAGCCACAAAGTTTTAAAATGAATTTGAAGTTTCAATGGCATTTGATATGCACTCCTGCTTATATGTGAATCCATGTGTCATTTACATTTTAAAGTTAACTTTTAAAAATTTTGACGTTGACATTTTAAAACTGTAAAGAAAACTTTTACCGATTTTTTTCTCTTCTCTGAAGTACCACGTAACGATTATTAAATCTTATGTTAAAAATAAGTAAGGTCGGCGAATGATAACAAAGAGTGATAATGGAGGTCTATTCTGTTTCAACTTGTATAGTTCGGTTTGATAAGAAGATCACCAAACATATCAAATATTTTAAAGGGGTCAGAAAGTAACAGACATAGAAAAGATCTTTCATCCTTTGCAATAAGAAAGTTCGTCAATAATTTATAAATACGAATTTTCCAATTTTCTTTCAATATTTTATATTTTTCCGGAATTTTTTCTTCCAGGGAAAATTCATTTCCTTTGAAAATATCATGTTATTTTCTTTATGATCATCCATAAACGCACAAAAACATACAAAACATGACGTAATCTTAGATACTGTGTTTTTTGTGTTCTAAACAAATTCCTCATACATTTCGATGTTTATAAGTATATTTATATGTATTTATGAATGTATGCATTGTATTAAAATGTCACATAATATGATGTAACAGATGTACAAGGAACGCACCATAATCTTTCAAAAATCGAAAAAAAAACTTAAGAATTCCTCTTTTTTTTTATCTTTCCATCATTATCCTTCCACCCAAAAAAAAAAATGTTTTCTTCAAATAAAACGAAGGATATGTATATGTATGTAAGTATATAGATATTAGATAATATATGTACTAACATAGTTATGTGCGCCTTTTTGTGTATTAAATTTTTTTATTGCTATTATATGAGTGAGTGTGTGTATTAGATCGTAAAATATACAAAAAGAAGACATGATGCATTATATTACAAAACCTTCACTATAAAAAGGATCACAATTGTTAGTTGTTATTTTTTTTTTCGTTTTTTTTTTTTTTTTTTATTAAATTCAATTCATGACAAATCGTAATTTCAATTTTCTAAAAATAAATGGATTTTTATTTGTGTGACAAGGATGGCAATAAAGTAAGCAAGAAAGCAATGTATAAAACTGTTAAAACTAAAACTATATTTGGAACATCGTTTTTTCAATCATGTTATTGGAGATTTTTGATGTAAAAACAATTGAGGGGAACATCCGAAGAGTGAACTACATTTATTGAATTAAAGTTTCATATTAAAAATATTTAATATGTCCCCAAAAATTTAGGGACGAATTTAAACTCTTTGATAGATCGTCTATTTTAGAAGGGCATTAACAAAATAATCTGCCAATCCAACCCATAAATTATGATTGAACTAGGAATAAATTCTAGCTAAAGCAGCATCAACTCATATCTCCATCGGGTCCTTTTGGCGCTGCCAGCTAAATTATGAGATTTTAAATTATCTGAAACATAAAGATTAAATGATGTCACAATTGAGTTTACGTAATCTATTACAGCTAAGTAACGGTTAATGATTGCGTTTAGCACAATCTTCAATACACGTTTAAACGTTTAAAAAAGTATTTAATAATCAAGGCCTGTAATAATAGTAAATAATGGTAAATTTTTAATCTCAAACTTCCTATGTTGTATATTTCGTGTGCAAAAACTTCATTTTAAGCAGTTAAAGTCTAAATAAGAAAGTAGAGCCAATTGTATATATATATATATATTGTGAGAATATTTACAAACTACTTTTTCAAAAAAAAAATATATTTGAAAATTTTTTAAGAAAAGATAAATTAAATAATAAATAAATAAATCCTTTGAAATTTTTTATATATAAGAATTGGAAAATTTATATTTTGTATATATATGTATATAAATAATTTTTTATTAGTTTATTCTTTTGAACTGTAATTTTAGTAAAGGGTTATTTTGACAAAAGTGCTAGTTATAGTTTAAAATTATCTCCAACCTTGTAATATAAAACTCAAATATCGTCTAATATTACAATAAAAAATAATGAACATTAAATTTATTACTTACCTTGAAAATTAAATTATAGCTAATAGATACATTGTTTGATTATTGTATATACTGCATTTTACATTAAATCATTCAATCCTTGTTAATTTTTTAGTTATTTAGTTAAAGATTTAATAAAAGCTCGGAATAACAGATTTTTGTAATTGGTATTAGTTTTCTATTGATCAATTTTTAATTGGTAAACGTTTTAGTTAAATCTTACAAATACAAGTAAAGTACTTGAAACTCTATTTGTAATTGGGAACATGAAGTCAAATGCTTGACTCAACAAAAAAAATTTGACAATTCGTCCTAAAAGTATGCAAAATGTGAAAAATAGTTACACTCAAAATTAACTCATTTTTAAACGTATATTATTTCAAAAGATTTAGTTGAAAACTCTTTTTTTTTTTGATATTCTTATCATATTCTACAGTACTGCCTCGACATATTTGTACTCCAGCATTAAATACTGCAAAATTTTCTAAATTATCATTATCTTACTTTAAAATTTTCCAAACCATTTTACAAGAATCCAATTTAGTCGCATCCTTGCTGAACATAAACCTAATTCACTATCATTTATCTTTTGCTTAAGACTCCAAAACTCCATCCAATACAGAATGACATATTTCCTATTTTATGGATAAAGAAAACAACAAAAACAAAAGAAAATCCAAACGATCCGTCAAGACATTAAAAAAAGGACGAAAAAAACAAACAGCATAAACATTAGATATGAAAATTGTTTTTACAAAATATTTATTTTATATTTCAAAAAAAAAGGTTTTATTCTTTTTTATTTTTATATTTTTATTTATTTGTTTTTTTGTTTTTTTTTTTGTAATTGTATTGGAAGGATATTGGTAAAAAACAATAATAAAATTGCAGAAAAAAAAAATGGCGATTGTTTAAAAAAAAAACAGAAAATGAATGATATTAAAAAAATACTCGTTTTGGATTTTTTATTATTTTATTTTTATAACTACGCGATTTTTGGAACAAATCGTAGGCAATAGAAAGAGATTTTATTTTATGTTGGAATGGAATTGAAAAAATATACAAAATAAATAAATAAAATACAAGATAAAAATTAAATTTTATAAAAATAAATCCAAAAATTCAAAACAATATTGTTATTTTTACAATTTTCTTTCATTGAATGTTGTTGTATTGTCTATTAAATTTCCAATAGTTGGATTTTTAAATTTCAGTGAAATATTTTCAAATTTAATTTAATATGAAATTACAAAACTATTTAAATTATAAGGTGTGAATTAAAAAAGGAGTCTAAATTTTAACATAACAATAATATTTATTGAAATTTGAACATTCATCCTAAAAGTATGCAAAATATGAAAAAAAATTTCCCTCAAAATTAACTCATTTTTTAAACGAATCTTCAGTAGTTCGATTTTTGAATGTCAGCGAAATATTTTCAAATTTAATTTAACATGAATCTAGAAAACTATTCAAATTCTAAATAGAGTCTAAATTTTAAAATAACATTTCTTTAAATTTGACAATTCATCCTAAAAGTATGCAAAATGGATAAAATAATTTCACTAAAAGTTAACTCATTTTTAAAAGGAATATTATTTCATAAGATTTAATTGAAGAATAAAATATAGAAGGGTCCCAAAATTTTCTTTCCAACCGGGGGCTCTACTGATATTGTATTTATTAATTGCATAACATAAAATTTAAATAAATAATGACATATGTTAAAAAATGTTTTTCAAACAATTGAATTTCAAAATAGCCACAAATAATGATTAAGTCAATTGGTTAATCTCCTCTTAATATGTCCTGCTGTCTAAAACTATAGATATTTTAATGTTTTAAGCAATTAAAACTTGAAAATTTGAAATGGAAGCCAATTACTATCGCTCAATTTAAATTTTATATTCTAGAATTAATTACTTTTCAAATCTGCCATTCACTAACTTTGTATCTAATTCTGCATTCAATCTCTGATTTCAAAAAAGAAAATTCTTCATATTGTATAAGATAAAGTAATGACAAGTTTATTTATAATTTACAAATTTAAAACTACATTTAATTTTTCATTAAAAATCTTTTCTTTTAGAAGACAAAAAAAATGTTAAAGTAAAAAATTATTTTCAAAATCATACAAAAAAAAAAAGTTCTTTTGAGATAATTACAAAAAATTTTTATTTTTCTTGTTGTTTTTGTTTTCTTTATATTTTGTAAAGGTATAAAAGGTAAAAAAGAAAATGAAATATCAAATCTATCCATTTTTGGATTTTTCTTTGAATTTCATTTAAGATAAAGAAAATTTTCTTCTTTTATCTTTGATTTATTATCCTGGATAATTGACTTTTCAAGTTCTTTAAAATAGATTTATATAAAATATATATATAGTATATATATCTCTTTTTTATTTTGCTTTCTTTTTAATTTTTAATTTTTTATTTCCTATTTTTAATCTTAAAAAGAAAAACAGAACATAGAATTGAAAATAACAAAAGAATATAATGTTTTAAAAAACAGAATACGTATACGTTCTCATCTTTCTGTTAAAATTTTCTTAAATCCGATTAAAAGTTTTTCTACTAAAAAAACATTTTTGTCTATTAAAAAAATGTTTTGAAAATATCAACAAATTTTAAAATGATCAAATATTAAAATAATTTAATTAAATAAATAGTAAATTTACTAATTGAATAATAATTTTATCTAATATAATAATAAAAATATAAGAATATCCAAATATTTAATAAAATTACATATGTAGTTCATCTATATCAGTTAGAGCATCCATAAAATATGTTTAGTCTTTACAATCGATTTAAAACTTTAATTTCTCTCTGCAAATTGAATTAAGTAACAATTTCTTCATAATTCAGTTAAATCCAAGGCAGTCCAATTTAATAAAAATTTTTTTTTGTAGATGTCAATGTCCTCTTCCACTCTAATTGTAATTCTAAAATCAAATTAATTTATTAAATTCAATTATCAAAATTCAAAATAATTTGCATAATATTTCCACACAATTTAGCACCCCATATATTGGATTTAATTTATTATTAGGGGAATAAATTAAATCTCCAAAAATTAGGAAACATTTTATTAAAAATTCTAAACATCATAAATTAAGTTATAAAACTAAACTTTAATACTAAATTAATTAAAAATGCTTAAAGTATTATGTTTGTAGATTAAAATTAATAATATAAATCTATCAATTTTTGATAATAAATAATTTATATCAATACAAAATTAAAATTGATTCGAATATTTTACAAATATTTATCTATTTCTATCTGATGTCATTAATAGTCTTATCTTCTATATAAAATTTATAAAATCATAATAATTTTTTTTATTATTCAGTTTTTATTAATTCTAATCTACCATACAATATATTTATGAGATAAAAATTTTAATATTTGAATTTACCAAAAATCAATTCACAATCTGTCTGACGCAGAGAAGAAGATAAGGGACTTTCATTTTTTTATTTGATATTTGGGTTTATATTCTGAAACTTGTAAAATATTTCAATAAAACTACTTATACTTTCGAAAAATTGTCTAAAGTTACATAAGCGATTTTAATATCTAAATCCTTAGATTTTGGTTATCCTTTTTTTATTGTAATGATATAAAACTAATAACCTTTAGTACTTTGTAAATCTTATTTTCTAAAATTATTTTTGTCAATATCAATTAAGCCTAAAAATATGCAAAATGTTAACTTTAAATTGATTTTTCCGAATAAGATTTCAATATTTCATTAAAAAATTCTCAAAGTCTAATGATGAAATATTTCATGTTTAAATTAAAAAATAAAGGTCTGAAATTTTGTAGAGTTTTGACCAATGGACCGATACAAAAGAAAAGGATAAGGTAGTTTAAATATTTAACTTGCAATTCCAAAATATCACAAATGTAGTTTTAATACAGTTCAATAGTGTTTTAATTTAACAAATTTTATTAAAAGCTCTCATATATGATTACTACAAATACAAGAATGAATTACTTGAGCAAATAAATAAGTGAATAAATTTTAATTATTTCGTATATTTAAACCAAATTCATTACAAATTTTTATTTTATATTGAAAAATTTATAAAAAATAATATTCAATCTTAATCATACTTTACAAATATTTCGTCTGATACGAATTTTTGAAATAAATAATTTGAAATCAGAGATTTACGAACAGGTATTATATTCTTAAATTTAATTTTCTGTATAATCCGTATCCGTATTTATTAAAATATTTTATTCAAATGTGATGTAAATTTTATTAATAATGATATTCTCTTGATATTTTATACATTTTAATTACAATAAAATTTTCGCAAATTTTTAAATATCCTATCCAAGTTTTTGATTTCAGTTAATATTTGTTATGAATTTTCTCTTTAAATCAGAACCCCCAACTTAAGTACTTGAATTTTAGTTTTTAACAGAATTTAAATTAAAAAAAAAAACAGGAAACTACCGTTATTTAAAGATATGGAAGAAAAAAAAATTCAAATTCAAATAAAATATTAATTTATTAAAAAATCTGAAGTTACTAATGGAAATAACTTCGCGTGACTTAACTTTAATGAACTCATAAACAGTCTTATCATAAAAATGAATTCAAAGAATCGTTTCTATATCACTTCCGCTAATACTGGAAACAAATCTAGCTATAAAAAAAAGAATAATAGCTTTTGTTTTATATATATCTTCTAGTGTGAATCGATAAAATAGTCATCTTCAATTAATTTAAGCAAGTCTAAATTAACAAGGAAGACATGTCTGAATTTAAGTATTTGATAAATTGAGTTAATTATTTTTTTGGAATTATTTAGCGGTAAGATATAAGGTTATACATTCTGTTGAATAATCTTAAGCTTGAGTCAGAGGAGGAAGTACCCATTTAAAAACTAACTTCCTATTTTGATAAGGTACAACTACACTTTACTAATACCGTTTACATGAAAAATAACACCTCAAAACTGTGTGTTTTATACAAATCTTACAATTGTTTCCTTTAAAAATTATTCTTAACTACTTTTCAAAACTTAAATTCACCAATCAATTCATTTTGTTTTAAACAGATTTTGATTATGTAAATTTAAACAGTCATTTCGTTTCAACTTTGTTTTACCTTGTAATATTAACAGGTAATCTTATGACACTAAAATCGCATAATATACATCTCTATAATAACATACAATATATATATATATATATATTTATGTATATATGTATATACTCATTCATGTAACTAAGGATATATCAATCAATTAATTAATTTATCTCTGTCAAGAGAATAACCTTAACAATATAATATTGCATAAGTGTAGGCGGTTTTAAATAAAAGTAAAATTTGCTAATAATTACAAAATATTTTCTTTGTTTACTAATTCAAATATTACATACACAAATACAAATACAAATAATATAATAAAGAAATGAAAGAAAAATCCTTGAATTTGTATTATACTGGAACTTATTTATTTATTTTATTTCACTCTATTGTTATGTTCTAAAAAAATTTTACAAATAATATAAACTACAAAATATTTATATAGAATCTGATACAATTATTCTATTATAACCTTTATTGTATTCTATATTTTACAGTTATTATTAAATTTTCCTAATTATATCATTTCATTGTTAAAGTTGATATACAAAATATTCTCTTATTTTTCATTCTATTTTATTTTGAACTTGTTGCCTCTGCTTTTCATTCAAAAAAAAAAGCTAAAGGTTATAAAATTAAAAAGGCAAAAATACAATGTTATAAAGAAAATTTATTTTTCCGCGGAAATGATAACCTTTAAACCCATTACAAATAAAAAAAAAAATATATTTAAATTAAATATTCACAGAAAAGAAAATGAAAATATTTTCCTGAAAAAATATCTGACTTTAAAAATTTGCATATTTTTAGGCTGCCTATAATTTTTATGGAGTGGTGATTAATATGTGAATTTTATAAGTTTTTAAACTGATTAATAACAGAATATTACAGCGGTTTCAATCGATTAAAAGCAAATTCATAAATCTCTAGACTTATCTCTACATTTATAGTCTAAGAGCCCTGTATGATGCAACCAAAGATCATTATAAAAATTTCTTTAAAAAAGCGTTAAAAGTGTCCTTCTTTTTAATAAAACTATGTTTTTTTTCTGAGAACACTTTATTAAATGTTGGTAATCTACAGTTCCTTTAAAACATATTGAATTTTATATTCTCAATTTAAAAAAGATCATAAAAAAATCGTTGTCCTCATGAAAATGAAAATAGTAACACTCAACTCAACTCTTACAAAAAGAAACATATCATGTCTTTAAGGCATCATTATAGACTTACAGCACGTGTATTTTACATTTACACAAGACTGGAGGTAATTATAGTGTAAATTATAAAGCTAATGAATGTATCATCCTTTTTGTAACAAAAAAGGATAATAATATCTAAGAGTCACGGAGAACACCAAAAAATTAAAAGGTCAATAGTCAATACAAAATCATGTACCACATCAATATAATGATAATATTGTATCCAGTTAATAACATTTAATGAACACGAGCGTGAAATACAATATAGAATATATACACTTCAGATACAAATCATGTCCTTTATTAATATATGTATATGAATATTTATATATATATATACATGTAAAATTAAATTTAGCCATTTTTATAATATCAGACCGGATACAGGATGTAAAGTGTAACTATGTTGTTGTATACTTATCTTGAAATATTTAAAGAAAAAAGATGGTATCAATATACGCGAAGTAGAGTATATATAAATGTATTAAATTAAATATACTTATATTTTGTAAATGGTTGATGTAGTATTTATGAGTGCAATTCATATATGCGTTTATAAGCAATGAATTTTTTTTTAGTTTGGAAACAATCGCTATTAAAATTCGCGGTACGTAAATTATGTACTAAGTAGTTAATTATATTCTATGATAAGTTATTTCGACAAATCATATTACTTTCCTGAACTTGTTAAGTTCTAGGCAATAATCTTTACCAGAATTAAAAACTATTATACAAACATAACATTAATTGTGTAAAATAAGTATAAGACTGAGCAGAGTCCAAAGTTCAAAGTCTAATGACAAAAATCGGTTTTTAATCACTAATTAAATAATAATTTTTGGGCTGATAAATTTTTCTTGCACTAAAACCATATTTGATAAGTTTTGATTAGTGCTTTAACTTATAACAAAATAATGATTAGATTAGTGATAAGTAGATTGTGCAATAGAATCCAGTTAATGTCTGAAAATGTTTAATACATACATGGAACATAATTCATATGATTTAAAAATAGTTTTAATAGTATGGTCACCCTGTTTACATGTGCATATTTATAAAAAAAAACCACGTATACAATGTACAACAGGATAATAATAATAATAAAACCGAGGTTCGTTTTTTTTTAATTTTGGTTTCTTTCATTCATTTTTCATTATTGAATTTATTATCAGCTACTCAATATAGTGGTCTCTCTGAATGTTCAGGATTGTTAATTTCTTTTTGTTCACAAAAAAAATAAAGCCGAAAGGACAAAAATGAAAAATACGAAAGCAAATTATAAAAATATAACAGTAAAAAGAAAATGTAATTAAAAAAAAAAAAATTCAAAAATAAACTGAAATAATTGAATTTAAAAAAAAAAAACTTAAAACTGAGAAAATAACTTTTTGCTGTTTTTAAATTTATTAAAAAAAAAAAAACAAGAAGCAAAGACAACAACCAAGAGCATGTCAGAAGGACCAGAACATAAAACTTAAAAAAAAAAAAACACAAAAACAACAATGGTCAGGCATTAAAGAAAAATAAAAACTGCATTTAATTAAAGTTAACCTTTAACCAGAGTAATTAATACTTATTCTCAATGCAATCACGGTACATGAACGCTCTTTAAAAAAACAGAAAACAGAAAACTATAAATAATGATGATAATTTTAAATAAAATAAACGCCCACAATATAATTTTTAAGTGTTCTTCAACAATATATGAATATAAAGAACACTTTCATAATTTTTCATTAAATTAAAATAAAATTTTATAGAAATTTTTACTTATGTTGTAAATTGTGGGGTTTTTCAAAATGTATTTACTGTGAAGAATTTTGATTAAATCACTAAAGTTTATCCAAGAAAATTTATGCAGCCGATTAATAATAAAATAATTTTTAAAAAATTCAAATAAGTTATCACTGATTATTAATAACTAGCTGTTGACCCGTCACAGAATGACGGAAGGTCAATTGAAATAAGAACTTTTTCTATTTAAAAACTATTTCAAATTTCATTATGTACATTATGTTAAAAGTATGTTAAATAAAATTGCAACCGTTACATTTTATATAACGCATATTATGCTTTGATCCTAGTAAAAGATACACAAAAAATAAATAAATGACTCATATAATTTCTTGTTGTATCTTAAAAACTTGAAGATGAATAAGATAGTTAGTCTATTTTTTATATGTTTCGTATTTTATAAAATGTTGGGGTCGTTAGTTCAAATCCCTTCTTGATAATTATAATATAAATTAATAAGAGATTTTAAATTTTTTTATAGGTGTATTTTGTTTCAATAATGATCTATTTCTCCATTTATTAATGTTTTGTATATATATTTTTAAAAAATGTTGCTATACATTCTATATTGTTTCCTTTGTTTAGATTCAAATCGAAATACTTGTTTGTTGCTAACATTCTATAATGTACCTACTCAACATGCAATACAATAACAAATAAATACAATAATGTATCTATTTAATGTACGTAAATTTTGTCAAATAAATGTTGATTTTTGAATTGAGTTTTGCATTATCAAATGCAAATTATAAATTTTATTTGGAATTTTTTTGATATACCTAATATTTAAGTTTAAAAAAAATTTATTTTGTTTGGCTTCTATGGTGCACTGAACTCAGGTATTGTATACCCGAAGCCACTTGCCCAAACTTAACACAATTTTCTTCCATTATTAGAGAAATATTTAAAAGATTATGAGGGCAGGGGCTGAGGGAGAGTTAAGAGCGAGATGTGGGAGAGTTAAGAGCGACATGTGGGAGAGATGAGAGAAACTTTGAAAATACTTTGATACATTGCTTGGTTTACTTGCTTAAACAAAGCAAGCAATGAATCAAAGCGAATAATTAAGACTTACTAGAAAACGAGTGCATAGAAAACGAGTTCCCATAAGCCGTGTTTCGCCATTTTACTAATTCAACAAATTATGAAAGACGGACAAACCAAAAATGCTAAGCATATTTTTCTTAATTTCTTTTTACAAATACACTTAAAAATCGTCCAAACCAAATTATTAAAAGGACATACATATGTTTAAATTTTAAATCAAATTACAATACACCTACTATCCCTACTAAACCTACTACTGTACTTTTGCATTTCTAAAATTCTTTAAAATTTTTAAATAAAATATTTTAATAAAATAATTTATTTTAAAAAAATATTTTAGAAAAAGCTTTTAGCTCTCTTGAATAATTAAAGATACAAAGAAGAGGTGTACAAAAAAAAACATAAAACGTTGAATGCATAATGAATTAATACAAAAATATTTGAAGGACATTTTTCCTTAAAAGGGTACTAAACTATGTAAAATTATGTAGTAAAATTATAAAAAGAATGGTTATTAAAATGAACAGAAATTTTGAGAGCTAAAATATAATATTTTGAGAATTTTAAAGATTTTGTTTGTTTTTTTTTTTAATTTTATTACTCCTGCATATTTGGATCCAAAAATTTGTTTAGAATAATTTAGTTACAAAATATTTTAGAATAAAAATTTTGGGTAATAACTTTATTTTTAAATACATATTTGTGTGTGTGTATAGGGCTCAAACTCAAAGTTTGATATTTAAAATTTTAAAAATTTTTTCAAAACATTTTATTTAAAACATTTAAAATTATTTTATTTCTAATCTTTTATATTTTTGTTCTGTCTTTTTTCAGGTAAGTTTGAATCGACTTTAACATAAGCTATACATAAATATTCTGACATTTATTTAAGGTAAATTTGAGTATTTTTAAAATTAGTCTATGATCAATCTTAGATTAGATCTAAGACTCAATCTTAGAGTTTGAGAGTCAAGAAAAGTTTTACCAATTTTCTATTATGCGGAAGCTAAACTTTTTTAGAAGTCTAAAAAAACTGAAAATTTCCTCTAAAATATGTTTTTCTCGATTTTTCAGATTTTTCATAAGGTGATAAGATATTTTTCTTCAATTAGTTTAAAGTTAGAATGTTTGCAAATTTTAATATTAAGTAAGTGTTAAAAAAATCAAATCAAAGGAACTGTTAATTGGTACGTGTGGGTCAGGGGTTTCTTTCGGCCTCCAGCAGATATAAAGGTTGTAGGCCGGCGGAAACTACTTGCTCCATTCACCAAAGATCATCATTGGGATTTCCGATAAAAATTAACTTAATATTGTCTTCAAATAAAATCGTTAAAAGCTTTTGCAGAAATCGATTTTAATAAAAAATATATTTTAAATAATAAATAAATTAATAATTATCAAAATTGCATGTAAGCACTTGTTAAGTTAAAACTTATTTTTACTTTTTAAACTTATCACTTTTGTTTTATACAAAAATAAGCCTTAAATTCATTAAAATTATATATATATATATAAAATTTCTACAAAGAACGAGTATTTCTTTTAATTATATTCAAAAACTTTTCTAAAAGTCAAAATCACCATCTTATATACTTATAAACTTAGAAGTTTCCTAAATTAACCACTTAAAAAATCAAAAGCTATAATGTATCAAAATTTTAATAACTTTTAATGACAAAAGATTTCAAAAATTTATAATAGAATGGGATTAAATTTTAAAAGAATTTGAATTCCCTAATTTGAAAAAAAAGCTTAAAATAAGTTGAAAAGTTTACAGAAGAAAAAACTTTCTAGTGTACTAAAAATTCCATGTTAATTAATTAGAACTTTTTTCTTTTTGTTGGTGAAGATTAAAAAAAATACTTTTACTTAAAATGGCATTAACAATTTTAGGAATATTTTTAAAAAGAATTAAAAATTTTGGTAATAAAGGAATTCAGAACAGTGAATTCTTATTATTAAATAAATATTCGAATTATCCTTAAAATTTCCTAAAAGTATGCAATTTAACTATCCAAAATTAAAATAAATTAAATTGCATACTTTTAGGGCGAGTTTGGAATTGTTTACAAAAATATGCACGATTAAACTGAAGTTTTATAGGCACTACAAAATTATTAATTTCATCTAAAAATGTGCCAACCGTTCAAGTGTTAGTTATCAGCCTGTACTTATTGCCTGTCTATACAATAAGTACAGGGGAATTATATAATATTTTTGATAATTTTTGAAAAATTCTCAAAGAGAATTTAATCTTTAAGAATAAATGTTAATTTAATTTTATTTCTTCAAATAACCCAATGAATTTTGTAAAAACTATTTCTTTATATAGGTAGAACTTAATGATAAGATGAATCAATAAACTCCTAAATGATAGGATATAATAGTATTTGAAAAACTTCCAAATAAATTATGTATAAAATTAACTAAGCAATAAGTTCAAAAACTGTCTATCTACCAAAATATTTAAAAGAATATTTGTCAAATAATGGTTACTTTAATTTTGAAATAGTTAGCTTTACACAATGACCATATCTTCCTTCAAAGTGATACACAAAGATTTTTAAATTCAATTAAATAGTTTGGATCAAATATATATTATATAAAATTTACAATAATTATATGATTACGAATGATTATTAATTAAATCAAAAGAAAATTAAATCCTTTATTAAAACTAAACTTAATTAAATAAATATTAAAGTCAATCTCGAGGGATGGTATTCCGTAAAAATTAAGAGCTTAAAAAATCCAATAAGCTATTAAATGTATTTTTGATTTTTCACACAGTCAAGTTTTCCTATTTTCTAAAAAAAAAAAACATCCTACGCCTTAAAGTTCTTTGTATAATTAATCAACTTTAGGGTCATTTTGGATTAATAGATATGCATTTTAAAAATTCTAAGGTTTTCTTATCTTCAAAACCTTTTAATTTTTTTTTTTAAATTTCCACAACTTGGAAAAAATTTCAAAAAATTAGATAAAAAGTAAGTAGACACTTTGAAATCCTTCAAACAATTCTCTATTTAAAAATATTTAAAAAAAAATTTGTTTTAAAAATTTGATTTTTTTTAAAAAAGATTAAAAATTTAAAAGATTTGCAAATGGCATTTAAAAGAGGTCACAAATAATATTACTTTTTTTTATTTAATAGTTCATTTTAAAAAAATTCCCACGTACAACATAAATGGCTCTACATTTCCATCATATAAAAAAATGCTTCTTCGATATTTTCAAACTAAAACGATATTGTATTGCTCATAAATTTTCATTGTATAACTAAAATATTTTTGTATATAGGTATGTCCTTTTTTACTGTTATTTGCATCCACTTCAATATTATATATAACATATTATTAGAATAAATAAGTTAATATGCACATATAAGAATTCAATAGTAAAAGAATTCTTCACTCAGTTTTGAAAAAAAAAAATGTACTTTTCATACATTAAGTATATAATACATTATATACAAGTATATAAAACTCATATGCAATCAAAGCAACAGCAATGTTGGCCTTGATTGAATGTCGTTTTATATCAAAAAAAAAAAGAGTGAAATAACGTCATCTTTTTCGATATTATTTTGCTTCCTTTAACTTCTCCACAGTATTACTCCATCCGCTTTGAATTGCACTCTGCAAATTCCTACCGTACCTCTTTTTTGCATATTTTTGAAAAAAAACGAATTATAAAAAGGATAGCAGTAGTTGTTGCTAATATACAAATGCAATATATACATAATATATAGGATCTATATTAGGGATAAAAGATTTCTGCAATATATTCAACTTTGATTATGACGAAGGATGTATCTTTGTATTTTCAGAGTATGTACAGTTGTGCAATCCTACACATAATGAACAATAAATTGCATATTAGCTTCCTGTATATATGTGCATATAATTTAATTCATCTCTTCAAATATATTTGTATATATATATATATACATATATATATATATAATGCACCAATATTATTAGATATTTTTTTATTAGAATTAAAGTGGGAAGAATATAGAAGTTTTTTATGCGGAAAAATAAATGAAAAATGTTTTATTTAATTATTTTTTTATGTATAAAGAACAAAAGAAAATTAGAAAATATTGCAGGATAAAGAAAATTTTTGTTTTTATTTTTTAAATTATTATTTAAAAGCATTTTTATTTAAATCAAATTTTTTAATTTTGAAACAAAAGGATTTTGTATAGAAAAATCATTTTATTTTGTTATGACTTATTAATTACAGTAGAATATCAAAAAATTAAACTAATGCTTTAATTAAATACTAATACTTTAATTTAATTTATTGAAATTCTATAATGTGTAGTAATGAAAATATCAGTAGGCACCATAAAGTTGCTCTGCATCATCTAATTTTTTTTAAAATTAAAGTATTCGTACGAATAACTCGTTGCTTTTGGCTTTGATGGCTCCTTGACTCAAATATAATCAATTAGAAATCTTACAAGAGTGTAAGAGCGCTAGATTTATAAACAACTCTTATTTCAGGAAAGGTTTTTCTTTGATGAAAGGAAAATGTAACTAAATAATTCCGTTTTTAGAGTACAATTTTTCTAGAAATTAAACAATTCTTCTCTTAATTAAAATTATAATTTTCAAAGAATTTTTTAGGATATCCGCATTTCAAAGGAAGGGTTCCGGCTCAAACCCTGGTCAGATCATATCTAATAAAAAAATATAGATATAATTTTTGTCATAATGCACGCAACATTGAAAATTGTTAAAAGAGGTTATAGCTACCTGATTCATTCATGTACTATGGTACTTAGTAAATAAATAAATAAATACAATAACATCTAATCAATCTACTGGGAAAAATTCAAATTATTCAACAGAATCTATTTCAAAGAATTACCTTTTAATCATCAT
Source organism: Dolichopus griseipennis (assembly GCA_963082915.1). Classification (NCBI taxonomy): domain Eukaryota; kingdom Metazoa; phylum Arthropoda; class Insecta; order Diptera; family Dolichopodidae; genus Dolichopus; species Dolichopus griseipennis. The sequence goes on from OY720442.1 coordinate 2,945,068, forward strand.
TCTAAAAACCACAGACATCATTCAATCAATAAAGTCACACGTTTTCATCATTTCACTTAAAAACATTTCCCAAATATTAAAAATACACCATTACCAAAATGTAAACTTCTTTCTTTAACATCACATATAAAATTCATACCCCCACTTCCATATTTTCCATATTGTCCAGTCATCATTATTCTTATCATTATCATAATTTTCGAATATCATCATTAGAATCAAGGAATACCGTAGGTACTACAACACTCTCAGAATATCATAAAAAAAAATTCCTAATTAACAAGTTACATTAAACAAAATAATATCACTTTTTCAATTCACCACAGTTAATCACCATTGATAATACAAAAAAATAAAAATAAATAAAAAAAGAAAAAAAACGGAAAACGGAAATGAAAAAAAATAACCGTTTATTATAAAGCAAAAGAAAAAAACATATTAGATATTATTTTTCAAATGAAAATTGCTTTCACAGATTTTTTTTTTTGTGTTTTTCATTTTTTTTTCACCAAATTTTATACAATTAAACAGAAAAAATAAAATATTTAGGAAAATTACGAAATTCCGGGAATCTAAAGGTTGAAAATTATTATCCAGACACTTTTTTTATAATTAAAATCATTATTCTAGAAATCATTTACCTAGTTTCATATTATATTAATATATGCATGTTAAAGTTTTTGAATTAAAATATTGATTAAAGTTGGTTCGAAAAAATTTTATTAAATTTTATTTATATATATATATATATATATATATATATATATATATTAAACCATATTTAAATATAAGCTCATGATAATGATAAAAAGAAGTACGAAGTGAAAAATTACCTACAGTTAAGATTTTCGTTACTTTTTTGTTTATTTTACTAAAGTCTTTTCCAATTTAATCCCAATCCACAAATATAAAATCAAACCAAATAAGTTTTATTTAAAGAGGTTCTAAAATATAGCAATCACTGAGTGATTTAAAAAAATGTATCTCGAGATTCGTATAATACAACCAAAATTAGTCCGTGTTAAATTGTAAACTCAATATTAATACGAACTAAATCGAATTGGCCGGATCCTGTTTTGATAATCTTCGTCTCTAAAATTTTTAAAATGGTCTCTTGTCCTTGTAGACTTAATGTTTAATCCCTGTTCTTCATATTCACTTCAAGTTCCTGTTATTTTAACACTTTTTTACACTCACAAGAATTATAAAGCTTTCCAGTCATTTAGACTAAGCTTCAGTTTTGTTAATTATTATTTTGGATAAGATGTTGATTACTCCACTATAACTATTTTACTAGATTATGAAAACACAAATACTAAGTGTTATGAACCATCCATTATTACACAAGTCCTATATATATTCTTTATTTTGTACTATCACATATACAAATTTTTCGATACTTCCACTTGAAAGACCGGCAACTTCCTAATTGTTCAAATTTCATCGTCCTGCTGAATTTATTAACTATTCAGAAGATTATTGTGTATTCATTTAATTTTATAATTAATTTGATTTTCAAATGTACAGATTACATTAGATTTTGTCCACCAAAGGACTTGCATTGTAAATTAACTAAATTTTCTATCTTCTTATTTAAATTAAAATATACTTCCTTTCTAAATTATAACTTACCAACTCGGTTTTATTTCTCTCTCTCTCTATTTTTAATTACCTTCTAACAATTTTACAACATTTTATTTTTCAAAAAATCCCCAAAAATCCCTTATTTCACATTAATCACCAAATCTTCTAATTAAATGACCGAGTATTGAAGCATTAAAACAGAAATTAAACTATAGAACAAAGGTAATATTAGATTCTTAATATGACCCCTAGCTTAAAAAATTTCATATAATATTGCAATTTCATTTATAACTTTTAATTCCTCTTTTTTTTGGGTTGTGGCATCATTAAATTTCAGATATAGAAGGGTCTCATAATAATAATTACCTTTATTTTCCCTACTTCCTAGTATAATAAAACAGAATATAAGGTAATATTTTTAATAAAGTACGAACAGAAAACACATAAATTATTTAAAGTACACTATATATAGTAGGTGTGTGTAAATATTTCTTATATATACATATACAACATATTTAAAATTATCTTATACGGTATTTAATAAATTGAATACAAGTATCCTAAATATCTTTTTTTTTTATAGGATAGGCACCATACAATTTTTCAATGTATTTAACCAGGCTAGAAATTCTATCTTCATTTTGTGGTTATAATTTTGTCCTTGTTGTTGTTGTTATTATTTTTGTTGTCTAATAAATAATCCAGTAATTAATCTTGTGTGTCTCTTTATTATTACGTATTGTTCCTCTACTACTCTGTTCATTCCTCATTTTATTCCGTTGTTTTTTTTGTACTTTGCTTTGCAGTCATAATTAATAATAAAAAAAAACTGGGATACGAATATGAAAAGAAAGGACGCAAAATAAATGTTGTAGTTACTCCACCTATTTACTAGAAATAATTACAAAACATAGGAGGGAGACAAATGAATTTCCTAAAACTATGTTAATTTATACAAACTAAAACCCAAATAATAATTAATTCTATCGTCCAAATCAGCATGTAGAAAACTAGGTCATATGAGTGATCTTTTGGTTAAGGAATCGCCTCTAATCAAAATGATCTTACTTGTATTAATAGAGGCTCAGAATATCTTCCCCACTTTGACCATTTCAGTTCTAAATCACTGTGATGGCATTCACCTTAGTACCTTAGCTTAGTGCCTATAATTCATGTTAAATTAATTAATTAAAACTCACATGTTAAATTAATTAATCAAGCTTTCATAAACCATCAATTGATCATTATTTAAATACATTATAAACGAATACTAAAGTATATGGAGCATTTTTATCAATATTCAGGAAACTAAACAAACATGTCCTAAATTCAAATAAAATTAAAGTTTACCTACTAAAAATTGGGTCAGAAATAAAATAAAAATTTCCTAAAAAGGCTTGGTTTTTTTTATTAGGCTTTTATATTAAAAGTTTTGTGTAAAATGTGAATTCATAGTTTCTTTTTAATTTTTTTTTATTATTCTAAATGCATACACATACACAATTACATACACATACATTCTATATACAATTAACTTTTAATAAAAGTTTTAATATTATATTAATGTTTACATAACATACAACTACCACTGAATAAATAAAAAATAAAAAATAAACAGATTCCCTTTTAGCATATGAATAAGTCTACCCGGAAAATTTTCCTAAAATTTTTTTTTTATTATGAAAATTTTAACTTTATTTTTGGAAAACTTCCAACTTGTTCCATATTTTGTGTTTTGGTTGATTATTTCTGGAAACAGTCAGTTAAATTTAGAACTTCAGAACACTAAGGGATTTTTTTTTCATAATTTGTTAATAATCTAAATTTAATGATAAGAATGACAAGTACAATGATGATGATGATGATGATGATTAAGGTGATTCGAATGATGATGATATTTCAAATAAAATATTATTTAAGGAAATGAATCTTAAAAAATTATGTAAAGATGTTTCTGATGATGTAATTTTCTAAATAAAAAAAAAAAAAAACAAAAAAACAATTGTATAAAAGAAAATGGATTACAATACAAATTTTCAAATTAAAATGTAATAATTTTTTTTGGAATTATCATAAACTAAAAAGATTTAATGCCTGTTTTTATTTTAATAGGATATTAAAAGAATCATTTTAAAACATTGGCAGAAAAGAAATTTATTCTTTATATATATATATTTATTCTTTATATATATATATATATATATTATATATATATTTATCATTGTCAAATTTATTTTGAGAAATTTACAGAACCTTTTTTAGATTATTTGTTTATACATTATAGAAGAATATGATGAAATTTCAACTTTATTACTATAGGGTAAAATTTGGTTTCTTATGATTAGAAGTGGGGAATTGAACCATATTTCAACAGAACGGTTACATATACAGACATAAAAAATTTGATTATTGAAAATATATTAAATACAAATTTTAAACAACTATAGCAGTTGTTACTAACTCAACATCACTTTCAAAACTAAAGATGATTTTCACTAATTAAATTTGATAAAAAACTAGCAATTTCAGAAAATATTTACTTGGTATTAATTGGTTCTTTAAATGAAAAACAACATTTATACAAAAAACATATTTAAAATAATTATTAGATCAGAAATTATTAAAACAATATGTTGGAGGAGGTGTAGGAGTTGGAAAAAGCAAATTGATTCAATCTGTATTCTGTATAATATTCATTTTTGAGATATTTTAGGTCAACAGTAGAAGATAATAGTTAATAATTTAAAAAATTTACTTTGTACGCCAACCTGTACAGGAGCATTTAATATTAAAGAAATAACTCTACACACTCAACACACAGCTTTTTTGTTTCCATTAAATCAATCTGGGACTGAAATAAAACCATATAAAGATCTGAACTATGCAATTCTCTTCTTAGTTTTTATATTTATTTAAAACTACTAATTATTGAGAAAATATTAATGGTAGGTTCAAATATGTTTTCACATTTAGATACAAAACTAAAGCAAATATTCAAAAGTACTCTCTCATTTAATAGTGTATCATTGTTTGTAGTTTTTACAGCTACTTCCAATTAGTAATAAATGGATGTTTTAACACAATAGTGCTAACTATATTTAAATTATTTTCATATTTTTCATTTTCATTTAATGTATTAACATTCAATAAGAAATAGTAATTTTATTTCAAATGCATTTAATTCTAGCCCCTTAAATCCTTTATATTACACAAAAAATAAAAATTTGCGCCTAAAGTTATGCAACACTTTTTAAGAAATTTATCTTGGTATAAATTTATTATAATGGTTAAAAATGAAAAATTTTCATGTTAATTCAATTTAATTAATAATTCTAATTATTTTGAAATTTCTAAATTTATACATAAATAATAAAAACTAATTCTTTTGTATTACATAATTTAATAATAGTTAATAGAAAATAAAAATTCCAGAGACCATTGGAGAACTTTCTTAACATAAATATTAATCAAAATTTTAAAAAGTTCATTTTTTTTTAAAACAAATGGATATAACACAATAAATATGGATTCTAAAGATGATTCTAGAAATTTAAAAGATTCGCTGAAATTAAAAATCCAAATGACTTGCACTCGTATTTATATAAAAGTTTTTTTTTAAATATTTTAGAAATTTTTTTGTTTTTTTTAAAAGAAGAATATGGTTCATATTTTGAAATAATTTAATGCATGAACATTTTTATATTTTATTCATAATTTCAGTTTTTCACAAAAAATTTTAAATATAAATGGCATTGTATGATTTTCTTAAATAATCCTTATATATAATCTGAAACATAAAAAGATGGTATTTAAAATCAGTATAAATTGTATAGTCTAGTTTTTTTCTAACACAAACTAATGACTTTCTATACCTATTGGATATTTTATAATACGCTTTCCTACACGTATCTAAAGATTCCTACATAAAGATTCAATTTAATATTAATTTAAAAATATATTTCAAATCTCAAAATCAACAACAAATTACAAAATTTTTTTTAATTCATTGAAACCTTCACAAGAGACGAATTGCACCAGAAAATAAGGATTTTTTTAAAAAAAAACAGGTCATTAAATATTCATTTTAATAATCTTTTTTTTTTAATACAATAGGCTAAATTTCAAAGGTTCGAATTCAACAAAAGAAACTCTTATTTTAAATTCTTATTAAACCAAATTCTAAAAAAACAAAAAATAAGAAATTAAATTAGAAAGAGAAAAAAAAATTTATTTTAATTTATATAAATCGAAAACTTTATAATCTGAACTTATTATCCCTAACAAAAAGAATCATTTAAAAATAAAATAAGCCTTTATTATGTAAGTCATGGATTTCAGAAAAAAAATAAAATAATAAATAAAAAAAATTTTGTGAAAAAAAAGTTTATGCAAAAAAAACCCCATTTTCTGATCCTACATAATTTTTTTTTTTTTTACTACACAAAGGCGTTTCACATCTGGTTGGAAAATAATAGGGATAATAATAATATAAAAAAGAAAATTTATATAATAAAAATATTATTTTTTTAACAATAGGGAAAACTAGTAACCCGAAAATTCATCGTTATGTGTTTTTATTTTGGCTTTGTTCCTTCAGGATTTTCCATTTTTTTTATATTTTGTCCTAAAAAACGAATAATATGAAAAAAATTCCAAGCAAAATAAGTAAAAAGAATATTGTCTTGGAAATTTTTCTTATTTTTCCATTTCTTTGCCAATGTAACAGACTTAATTTTTTATTAAAATATGATGTCTGCAAGATTTTAAGGAAAAAACTATGGGACAAGATGTTTTAATATTTCGTCGCTGATCTGATTACGTTTTAAAATTCAACTCCTTTTTTATCAAACTGAACTTTTAGTAAAGGACAACCAGGACAATCAACTTTTAATATTGTTTTCAATTAATTTTTCAATTTAATTTTTCTATTCCAGAATGCCATTTCCCGATTTTCCAATCCACCCGAATTCAAAGTTATAAAGTTTGTTAAATTTAAAAGGACGAGTATTAAATTTTCCACTATATATTAAGAGTGAAAATTGTGAGTTAACTTTAACTAAAGAAAAGTTTCAAAGCTTCTTAGTATTCAGTTAATATCTCCATTATACTAAACACCTTCTGCGATACGTTTACCTTCATACGTTTTTAAAATATATTTAAAATAATCATAAGATATTCAAAATCTCCTTAAATAAAAATTTATGTTGAATTGAAGTTTTTCAAGGACAAAAAGTTATTCGATCGAGGATCCTTTTATAAACTAATTACAAACAAATCAATTCAAATTATAGAAAACGGTAACATTGAATCATAATGACTATAGAAACCACAATTCACTTTCAAATCACGAACATTCAAAAGTAAATAAATCATTGGAGAAATATTAACCTTCAATTTTCATTCTGACACATTCTAAGTGGAAATCAAATTTCAATATCTCATAAAAACATGATAATGCACAAGAAATTAAATAAATATAAAATTATAACATAATTTGTTTTTTTTTTTTTTACTAAAAATCACTCACATGAAATATATAATAATGTTATATACATACTTACAAAAGAAATAAAATCATGCAAATCATTTTTGTACATAAATGATAACACACCAATTTTTTTATCAACATTTTTATTTATTTTTAAACAACAACAACAACAAAAAAAAGAAAACATTAAGGACCAATTGGGTACATAACATTTTAACTTATATTATAAAAAATTAAGTTAGATTTTTATTATATGAAATATGGGTTTGTGTCTGTTAATCAGTCGAAGTACGCTAAGTAAGAAATGCTAAAATCTATCTTAATCTTAATGGAAATGATTTTGGAGGACATACGAGTCCTTACAAGAAATGATTTAAAATCCAAAGTATTTCAGTTCTATAATTAGGCTCTCATAAAGAGGACCCTTTTGGTAGGTAAAAAGCAACAATATATAGCCAGCAACACAAATATAGCTAAAAGATCATTAAAGGCTTTTAGATTTCTTTAACATTATATAATTAAGAGCCTTAGACTGAAAATGAGATGATAGAAATGAGACAAGAGACTCATTTAAATATAACTCATTAAATATATGTCGTAATGATCAAGACATTGGCTCTTCTATCGAAAGGTCTCAGGTTCAAATCCTCGCAGGCAAACTTGAAAATGAAATCATGAATCACTTGCTTAACACATTGTATGTGTCAGGGGACAGTTTAGAAAAAAAATAAATAAATAAATAATTATGGTCCTAAAATTAAAATATCTTAACACTTTTGTACTTATTCTGCTGGAACGAATACAAAGTAATCAATAGAGATATATCTTATCAATCCAATCCAATCTTAAGCAAATAATAAAATGTAAAAAAAAAACCTGCAATCATATCAACGATAATAATTTTATCTTTTAAAAAAAAATTCATAATAGAGAACTTAATTTACATAGTATAAATATAATTTAACATACATATATATAATTATTATTCAATATACATATATTAGTAATAAAAATGTAAAATTTACTCATTGTACACACATATACATATATATATATGACCTATTAAAATAAAGTCAGGGTAAAATATCATCATTATATACTCATATCAAGTGACAAATACAATGTTATAATCTAAATTTGTTTTTTTTTTTCTGTTTATTTTTATTTCTAAAATATAAGACTGTTGCTATCATCTACATACTTTACAAATTTATAACTGTATTTATATATGTAAAGAGAAAATGCGTAATTTATGTAAAAAAAAAAAAAAACAAAAATAAAAAAATAAAATAAAAAATTAACACACAATAACTGAATTATTGGATGATATGGTTTTAGTGGTCGTTTTGTCACTTTTTGCGTGATGGAAAATTTGCACAATATTTCCTCGCATTATACAAAAATAACAAATACATACATACATATATAGATATAATGTACTTGTACATTATTATTATTATTATGATAAATTAAATTTACGCGGAAAATACGCGAATATAACCGTATTATATTTTGTGGTGGTATAAAAAAAAAGAATGACAATATTAAAAATTAGAATAAAATTTTGTAATTTTTGTGATAACACATAATTAAACAATCATAACTGACTAATTATGAAAATAAATATCTGGTATATATGGTTTGGTTTGGTTTTTTTTTGTTTTTTTTTTTTTGATTTTATGGACATGAAAAACATGAAAATCCAATTGAAAATATTTTTAATAAGTTTTACTTTTTTTTTATGAAATCTGGGGATTTTATAATTGAAGTATCTTTATTATGATTTTTCATTAAATTTATTTATATTTTGTACATGAATTTGATTTTTAAAAAATTTTAATCGAATGGAGGAAATTGGCACTCTTTAAAGTATATTTACAAAATAATTGCTACAATTAAAAGCAATTCATTTCGATAAGTTGCAATTAATCATAATTAATATGAATATTTTTTGCATTAAAAGTTTTTAATTAAAATTTTTTTTTATTTCATGAAAGTTTTCCCTGAAATATTTCATTATAGTGTGTCATTATCAAATATGGTTTACATTTAAAATTAATGTACTTAACTACTGTTTTCTTTCTTCTCTTACTCCCTTTGAGAGAATAGGGCTTCCAAATCGCCTCTGCGTCTTATTCACTTTTTTGCAATCTGCTTTCTTTGGACTTAAGCTTTTCCGCTATCTTGTTTTTCATTTTCTACCGTGCTTCGTCATTTTATGCGGGGCTATCCGATACTCCGTTTTCCTTGTGGGTTCTATTCTAGCCACTTGTCGGGCAATTATTTGCGCTGGTCTGCTTATGGTATGACCAATCCATCACCATTTTCGTCTTCTTATATGTACTATCACAAGTTGCTCTTTTCTACTGATTCTCCCAGGTTAGAAAATTTTGCAGATACATCTTAAGCATTTGTTCAGTAATATCTAGATCTTATTAATATTTTTTTGATTTGTATGCATATAGAAGTCATATGGAAGCGTTGATTTTATACAGGCGTTGAATATCCTTAACTTTGTGTTTTTGGATAAAGGAGGGGATATCCATGTGCCCCATAACTTTGCATAATATTGCAAATTAAAAAGCGTAATACACATCACATTTTATTTACTTATATAAAGAAAAGTATTTGAACTAAAAACTTAAAAGTTGAAAAATTGATTTAAAAAATTTACTTCTTGGGGCAAATATTCATTGTGTATCCAGTGGTCTCTTGAGTTTAAAGAAGGATCTTTATTTAATTTCAATATTAGATATTATTCTCATAATATGCAATTCCTTAAACATCAACCAATTTTTTTCTCGTATTTTATAGAACTAAATTCCTGAAGTCAAAGAGAGCGGCGTTTTTTAATACCTACTTATTTTTAAAAAAAAAAAACTCATTAAACTTAAATTTTACTAAAAACAAACTTCACTACCTTAATTTTTTATGATATTTTTCTCATACATATTAAACAAAATTTTTTTTTTTTACATTACATTTAAATTATGTTAAATCTACCATACTAAGTATAAATAATTTTTTTCATATACCAACACACAAACACAAACTTTTAAAAAAATATAAAGAATGAAGTAAAAAAAAATTTAAACCGATTTTCCGGTTGAAAGCTAATCACATTTCAAAAATAAAAATTACGATAAAGTTAAAATGCGAAAAAAAAAAAATCATAAAGAAATGTGAACACAAAAGAAATAAAAAAATAAAATAACGGTAAAAAACCTCTCTGTACTTATTACACTCATTAAGAAAAAAAAACAATAAATTAACATCATCACATATAACTAAAATTGTCATCATCAACATCAAGGTTGTCAGTACCTCTACATAATATGAATTAAAATTATCAACTACATAATTAAAAATAAAAAACGATAACACTCATTTCTCTTTTAACTTTTTATGGTACTTTTGTAACAGAAAATTCTTTAATAATACAACAACTTTCCCATTACCAATACTTTAATAATTTTTATGCATATGCTTTTAATTTGACATGCATTACTCATACATGGGTTATTATAAAAACATAACGGATTTAAAATTTGAAAAAAGGTTTTGAAGCTTTTAATTTTCAAAAATAGTAGCTAGCAGGTCAATTATCAGACATTGGATCTGACTGACATCTAGTAAAGTGGCGGCTTTTCAATTGAAAAATGTCAGGTTCAAACCCTAGTCGGATAATATTTAATAAAAAATAGTGTATATTACAATAGTTTAATAATAAGCTCAAATGTCAAATCGGCAAAGGATTAATATTATAAGGCAATATTTACAATTATCTGGTACTACAAATAAATAGATAAATAATCAGATAATGTTCGAAAAATATATGATTTTTTTGAGGATTGGAATATCTTTTGTCCGTTAAAGTAAATTACTATTCAGGTTTTGGAAGTTTGAATATTAACGTGGAAAGTGTTATAAAAGGTTTTGCCAATTTTTAAATCATTTCTGAATCTTTTAGAGAATTAAAATTTCATATTGAAAATTAAAATGAAACTTTCTAAAAATATAGATCAACATAAGGAGTCAGTGCTAGTATATGGAATTATTAGATTTTTAAAATTCAAAACTAGGAATCTAATTTTTTTTCGAAGTACTTATTAAGTCATTTCTGTTTATGTCAAATCTGAATTTTAATTCTAAAGTCACTCATTATATGGCAACATTAATTTTACAGTTTTATTTTTTTTTTTGTATGTATGAAACTTTATTTTATGACATTTTTTAACATATATACATGGTATTATATACATACCTTTTAAAGAAAAACTTTATCACCAAAAGCATTTGTTTTTCTATCTCTTTCCATTTACAGTTAACTTGTGTATCTTAAGTTTTTAAGTTTACCACAAGAAAAACTAAATATTAAAATTTTTAAAAAAAAAAGTTAAAAACATCATGAAACCTACCATTTTCTTTTCATAATTTCCTGTATTCTTTTTTTTTAGATGTCTTTCTCTCTCTTCCTTATTGTGTTCTTCCTCTTTCCACTTCCTTCCCATTTTTTTTTTCTATTTTAAATACATATATTTTTATTTGGAAAAATCTCAAAATAGTAAAAATGAAAAATAACCGTAAAAACCACGAGCGAAGCGAAAAAAAAAATTGGAATATTAAAAAGATTATAACATAAAATTTTTTTTTTTTTGAAAAAATCGCTTTTAAAATGGAAACATGAAACGGGCGTATATTAACGATTATTTAATTCATATAAATATGTATATATATACTTTTATATAATATAAACTATCTTGGTTTATTTCTTCCTACTTTTCTTCCTATATAAGGTGACAAAAAAAGCAGAGCTTTCAAATTTATTTATATGTATGATAAATATTATTCTAATCTTATGACAGGACCCAAGATATTTTCATGCAAATAAAGTTTGGCAAGGAAATAGATATAATGCAATATTTTAGTATTTTAGTTTTCTATTTTATGAAAATGTAAAAAATAAACCAGAGACGAAATTAACCAATTTGCTTTTTTTTTTTTTAGATAAATTAGAAAAAGATACACACATTTCACATGAAACATACATTTCAATCTCATGTGAATTCATTTTGAATTTTTTTTTTACTGCTTCGAACCAAAGTCAAAATTTTTCTTGTACTTTTATTATATTTCTTTAAATATTTTTCATTTTTTTATTAGCAGAATATTGTACGTCCTTTTACAAGTTTTATAAAATTGAAATGAAATTCTGGAAAGGATGGTTCGATATATTTTATAGAAATTGTACAATAGGGTGGTATATACAGGGATAGAGCAACAGATTAAATAAAAAAGTTGAAGGACAGCAAATGAAAATTTTAGAATTTCGGTCACTTTGTCTTATACTCACCTAAAAGTTGAAATTTTTGAATTTTTGAAATTTTTTCAAAGCTGATTTTTATGATTGGTATGCTTAGCTCAGTGTTACAAGACTTTTAAAAATTGAGTAAAGATTTAAAATTAATAATTTTTTTAAAAAAGTTTTTATTCATATTTTTCTGCAATTTTATAATTTTTAAAATGTTCAAAATTTGGTAAAACAAAGGTTTATATTTTCAAAAATGCTAACCGTAATTTTTTACCCCAGTAACAAATTCCAACTAATTTACAAGACTCAACACATTCCAATATCATATTAGTATATGGAATAAATTTAGATTTATAGATATTATTGTAGAATCTGCGATTTAAGTAAACTTTAAAAGCCAGAGTGTCTTAATTTAGTTTCATTGTAAATGTCAGATTTTGAACGACCTCTAAAAAAGTGTTCTAATAACACTCGATAATATAATTTAAATACATAATTTTTAATATACATCTCATTAATTTGTCTGGGTTCGAACTTCTGATTTCTTTACACCTCCAAAAACTATTTGTTAAATTAACAAAATATATAACTCTGCTGTATTTAACAAATTTTATTTATTCTTCCTTCCAAAAAAACTCTTTTATTACTCTCAATTCCTAACAAATACCAAATATGACAAGCTCATTTAAAACTCAACAATTCCCTACAATAGTTTTTAATATTGCTCGTCCTTTTTCAGGTTTTACTAACTTTGTGATTAAATTCTAAAAGTATTAATTCCGTCGTAAACAAAGAATTACAATTATAATTTTAAAATTTGGAAAATGTATTTCAGAAAACTCAAGGCTATAAATTTTTATATTAATCCAAAACTTTTCATTATTATTTTAAATGTAATTATTAAATGGAAAAGGATAGACTGATGAATAAACCTTTATAAATTCATATATATTCTGTTTGGGTGTGGGTAGAACCCAAATTAACTCTAAAACTCGAGGTCAAATATCTTAATTCTAAAACAATCTTTAAATTTAAAATTTCAAAAAAACAAATCTGGCATTTGGAGAATTAAAACAAAAAATTTTAAATAAAATCTACGACTTAAATTAAAACAAAAACGTAAGAATATTAATTTAATAAGATCTTGCTCTTTTTTTCTAAAGAATTGAATCAATTTTCGCTCTTTTTTTTCCATTTTTCTAAAACAAAATTTTTGACAAATTTCTGAAACTGCCTGAAGGTTCTTTCAAAAGAATTCTTTTACTTTTGTGTATAAATAAACGGAGAATCAAAAATATAAAAAAAATTAAATTTAAAAAAAAAAATCTCAAAATTTATGGGATAAAAAAAAACATTTTTTTTGTCTCTTTCTCGAATTCTAAATTCTTTTTACAGTTACAAAAAAAATATTTCTGAATTCTGACATTTTCAGAACACGAAAAATAAAAAATTTAAAATTGAGAAAAAAATACAAAAAAAAAATATTTAAATACATTTTAAATTTAGCAACGCTACTTATTTTCCTAAAAAATATTTGCAATATTTGCGCTTAATCCAAAATGTTCGTTGACTTTTAATTCTGAAATACATGTATAATGATACCGTTTCTTATTGTTTTTGTAATTTTATTTTTATTGTCCCAAATTGTTACAAACGTCTAAATATATATATAATCAAAGTAAGAAAATATTTTAACACAACCCTGATTCATCGTAGTTGGTATTAATCTGGTAGATTTTTGTAGGAGTAGAAATTCGAAAAATAGTTTAATATCAAATTAAAAAAGGTTTTTTTTAATCTTCTAATTTATTATGTGCGTCACTTCAATAAAAATACGCTCAAAATACCGAGACTCTTCCACACAAAAGTCTAATTACTCTAAAAGAAGCTGCTACCACAATGTATATGTCAAATTTGAAATTTGCATTTGTTCTAACAACGCAATTCTATATATATTTAGAATACTAACCCATACTTCATAGTTTACACTTGTGTTCTTAATAAATGGAAGAAGTGCTGGTAATCACATAATTTCATAATGTGAACATAGTTAAAAAAAATGCATAGTATAAATAAAATTACGTCACTCTGTCACCACAAACCGTTAAACCACTTAACTTCAAAGCAATTCAATACTTTAAATTGTTACTCATATGAGGCGTTCTTAACAATTAAATTGTTTTGAATACCGCTTAGACCAACATTCTTAAATATGGGTGGTACAAATTAAAAAAATATATATTTTTAAAGTAAATAAAGTAAATTTGAAAATAATCGAAAAAAAATAAAAACAAAAACTAACCAAAATCTTAATTTGATTGTAAACAATTGTAAAATTTGTTTTTATTTTTATTTTACAATTTAAATGGATTCAAAGAATTCAAAAGAAAATTCGTTTAAAGGGAATTTCCAAAACTTTAAAATAGTTTTAAGATAAAAAAATCTCTAAATTTCTTAGGATTCTTTAGGATTCTTTAAGGATTTTTAAAAGATCCTATTTCACATTAATTTATTACCTTTTTTATTATCTTTTGGAAATTAAAAATAATTTAAATAAATCTTTAATTTAACTTTATTTAATTCATTTATATCATTATACTAACTCCTATAACCAATTAATATAATTATAATATACAATAATGATTAAAACATTTTCCTTAATATATTTAATTAGAAGTAAAATTATTTGAATTTCCTCAAGTCTCAACACTTGTCTTAATTCATTGGCAACTTATGTTGAATTAAATTTTTAATGTATTTAGAAGATTAAAAAATAAAATTTCAGAATGGAAGGCTAATAAACAATATTTTTAATTGGATCATATTAAAGGAGTAAATTTCAAAATAAATTTGTTATGTACTAGTTTACAATTCATATACATCCGATTTTAATCAATTTTGTAATCAAATAGTTTTACTGAGAATATTAACTAATATGTTTTATACTAAGATTTATTGGAGCTGTAATATATTCTGGAATATCAATTCAATAAAAAAAAAAACAAACGATTACTGATCAAAATCCTTGATTTTTAAAAAACTACTTTATGTATGAATTTTATTAGTTAATTCATTTCAATGAAGAATTTATGAAAATATACACTAATACACACATTTTTATTTACTTACATATAGTAATAAATCACAAATGGTTTAGTAATTTATCAAAAAAAATTGTTGAAAAATTCTAAGCTTCATAATTTTTAACAATTTATCAATTCAATCCAAAAATGAAAGGCATTATTAAATAAGGCTGTAGTAAGTCTATGTGTTAAAAAGATTATAACACTCACAATTGTGTGTTATAATCTCTCTCCACTCGTCTTCATTAGAACATTATCATATACGTCCACTTTTTCGAACTGTTTCAAAATTTATCCGAATACATTTAACACTTCTGAATAGGATTAAACGAAACTACAAATTGTAACAAGTTCATAATGTTGATAATTTTTCTTTAAACTTGTTGAGACGATTTGTCAAATTTTACAAACTAGTGTTTATGTACTTTGTATGTAATAAAAAGATAACTTTTTAATTTACAGACATACTTTAAAAGTTACAAGAACAAAAACAAAAACAAAAAGTCGTTTAAATTCTTAAGATAACAATTTTTTTTTTTTTTGAAACAAAGATACAAGCATAAATTGTTGATTTTTTGAGTTATTATTAAATGAAAATATAATAAATCATTCAAATAGTCACCCTCTATTGCACTTAAAGCTTAAACAATGTTTTAAAAAAAAACTCAATGGCAATATACTTATACTCAATATAAAAAACAATAACAACAACAACAACAATAGAAAAGGATACAAGTTTTAATACGTTAATAAATTTTTCTTATTTGTTCTTTTAAAAAAAAAACCAAAACTTTTATCCTTTTTTTGCTTTTCATTTTTATTTTTTTTCTATTTTTCTTTTATAGTAAAATTTTATTGTCGATTTTAGTCTAGCATTTTGTCATTTTTTGTCCTTTTCTTTCTTTTTTTCTTATAAGAAAATAAAAAAAAAAAATTACATGTTGAAACACATTCATATTACATAAAAAACAAGAAAAAAATACAAAGAAATTTTACTAGGACAAGAAAATTTATGTTCTCCCAAAAGTATGCAACAAAAATAAATTAAATGTTATACCGATATATAACAGTTAAAAAAAGGATTACCAATGTAAATGTAAAGTAAAAATAAAAGCTTACATATATACATAAAAAGAAATTATGTAAATTGAATTAATATACAATTTATATATTTATTCTGTTTTGGAAAGGCAGCAACAAATTTTAGCCATTTTTTAATTAATTTCAAATATCTATAATAAAATTATAGTTTTTGTTATGAAAAGATTAATTTAAGGGTTTTGTTACTACTTTATAGTTCCTCAATGCAGGACCATTTATCTATTATTCCTTCGAAATTTGAAAGTTTTCTTTAACTGACTTGATTTCTTGAGCTTCTTTGAGCGTGGGTATTATCACTTCTGGTGCTTCAATCAATTAGTAAAAATCATTCACTTATCAAAAAAATTATTATTTAATTATTGTGCATTAGTGATAAGTATTTCGTGAAATAGAACTCTGATATATGATTCATCAAATCACAACTCTTTCATTTACACAAACCCCTAAGTGATTTCAACCTTTAATAAATACAGTTATTTTTTGGATTTCCAAATTTTATTTAATATAGTTGGTAATACTTATTAATGTTTCACCTATAACATATGTAACTTTTTTGAGTTTCTTTTAAGCCTCTAATGTTGCCAAAAAAAAATTTTTTTCTATAAAAATCCAAAAACAAACAAACAAATATTTAGAAACAAATACTTTATATTTAAGAATGAAAAAAAAAAAATCAAAAATTGCTCTTGAAAAAAAAAACAAAAGTGCAAAAATATGTTAAAAATTTCGTGCCCTCCATATTATGTCATACTTTTTTCAAAGTTTGCCTTAACCTTAAGAAAATTTAATTTATTGGTTTACAAAAATAAATTAAAGATTTTTACTCTTGCAGTCTTACTTCTCCTCCTCCGTTAGTGTACGTGTGCTTGAGACTTTTATAGTAAAACAAATGCCTAAAATAAATTCAAAGTTTTAAAAATGCCTTTATTAGGATTAACTTTAAAAGAATTTTTTTTTTAAATTTACTCTAACCATTATTTATAACCTTTGAAAAACTGTAAGGTGAATTAATGGAAGATAAAACTGTAAGGGGCAAGTTCAAATTTAGTAACATGATAAAAAGTTAACTTTAAGTTAAAAATTTAAAAAATCAATAATTTTCTTTGAATATTTGTAAAGGCATCCATTTGTAAAAAATTTTCATCAACAATTGCTTATTGATTTTAGTACAAAACTTTTGATGTAATCTTTGAATAAGATTTTTTAATAAAGTTTTAAATTACCAACTAGATTTTATTACTAAACTGCTTTTAAACTACATAGTTAATTTAATTAAACTTAAAGTTGCAGTCTATTCCAATAATTTAAATAAATTTAAAACTAAGTAAGCAAACTACCTTTATTTTATAGTTATAGTTCTATTGCTCCCCTTACCTCTTATTGCAAAGTTTTAAATTTCAGAAATTCTCAAAATATACAAAATTAACCTTATAATTTTGAGTCGTTTCGCCTAAATTTATGCAATGTCATTTGATTATTATTAGAACTTAAGAGCCAACTAAATTGTTAGTTGTCTAAACAAGCAGACGAAACCTGTGAGTTATTTAATTCTTACACTTTTGGCATTATTGAAATAAAACAAAGAACAAAATGAAGATCAAAAAAAATATTAAATAATTCTTTATAAGACTTAACGATTTTTAAAGCAATTAAAATTTCAAAAACATTAAACCTCTTTTAATGTCTGCGATACGAAAAATAAAGAATGAGTTTTTAATGGAATTTTAAAAAAGTTAAAAGACCGTTTATTTTATTTTAATGTATAAAAAGTTACAAAATGTTCTGAAAGAACGGCAATCACTATTAATGGTTGTTTTTCCTTTCCTTTCATATTAAAATTCTTGGATTCATCGACACATTTAAAAACTTTTTTCAAGTTTGGAGTTTGGGGATTTATGACAAAATTGGTGAATTTTAAAATTAAATGGAGTGAAAAGAGAGTTAAAGGAAATAGCCAGATCATTGCAATTTCATTTTAACAACAATTTTTTAAATCACTTGTTTGTGAAAGTTAAATTTTGATTACGACGATCTCAATGGACAATTTGTATAAAAATAATTTTGGGATACTTGGATTATTTCTAAACGTCTTTTTAATAATATCCCAAAAGAACCATAAAAAAGAATAATAAAACAGGATAAAGCCTTCACTATTTTCCTAAAATTGTGAGAACTATTGAAAGATCCAAATAAGCCTTAATCCCTTAGAGATTTTACCTCACTTGTCTTACCTCTTGCAGAACGAACACCTGAACTGCTTGTGCCTGATAATGGATGAGTAGTAAAAACTGGCAAAGAATAGGACGGGATATTTTATTGTAATTAAGGAATAGAATTAAAGGAAAAATTAAAAAGAAAAATATTGGCTTTCTTAAATAAGAAGAGTAGGAGAGTCAAGTTTTTAAAGGAATGTATTAAAAAAATAATAACTATCTATAAACTAATTGGTTTTAATTAAATTATCCATTTCTTTTTAATAATAAATTTTTAAAAAATCACTTCTTCTCTTTAATTAAACAATTTTATTCTCCCGCTTTTCGACTGCATTTCTTACACCACACTGAAACATTTTTCAATTCTAATTAGTTTTAATAAATTCAAGGAATTCACAAATTAGTCTTAAGATTTATGATATTAATTTAATTAAAATGGAGAATAAATCGAAAGGAAAATTGAAATTAGTAAAAAAAATACAATAAAAAACTAAAAATTCTTATCATAATTGACTTTTACAAATCCATTGAATAAAAAAGAGAAATAAAACTCAATTATTTAGATAAAGAGTGTAAGATCAAAATGGAATATGCAAAAAGTGGGACATTAATAAGTAAATGAGTAAGTGAATGAGTGAGTGAAAGGGGAAAAGGAATAATGAAATAACTGATTAATTGTTATTGAACAGGAAAGGAAAACAGTTCTAACATCCGTAGATATCTAACATCATATCTGTGAAATATATGCAATAAAATTATTTGTAAAATGTTCAATTTTTACAATTGTAATTTGTAATTTCTGAAGGACAACTAATTTAACTTTATATTAATTTTTTTTTTACTATTTTTTATATTAAATTCAAATTTTATGATTTAATTAAGAGATTAAACATATTATTTAACTCGTTTTTTTTGAGCCAAAGACCATGTAGTTAGTGCTCATATAAATATACATATGTATTTAGATTAATTTTAAATTCATTATGTAAATAAATAAATTAACTTGTTTTAAAATTCTTAAAAAAATTGTCTATAGTTCCAAAGCAAGCTTTTCTAAAAAAGATTTACTAGAAAATTTATCTGATGCTTAAAAATCGAATTTATAATAAATTTTTATATCAAATGTGTAAATAAATTGGCTATGATCTAAGAAACTGTACCCAATAGATCAATTGACCTGTCCAAACTAACCTAATTAGTTCCTATAACTTTTAATTTAAACATTTTGGTTTTTAAAAATCACTACTGGCTTTTTATTGAACTGAAAAACTAATATTTCTCAAGGGGATTTATTTTATTGTAAATTGAACCAAAACAATAGATTAAAAAAAAAATACCATAGCTGTTAAATATAAATAATCTGAAAACGGAACTATTAACCATTAAATATAAACAAAAAATAAAATATTTTTAATTTCAATATACAAATTTTGGTTGATTCAAATAAAAAAAATTATTTATTTAAAAATTCGCAACTAAACAAACATTCTAACTAATATTTATTTATGTAATTTAATTTATTTTAAAACTAATTTAAATTTAGTTATTATTTATTTTATTTATTATCGTTATTTATTTATTTATAATTAGTACCAGGAAAGTAATAAATATTGCCTGATATTATTATAGTCTTTTGCCTATTTGGCATTTGGGGTTCTTAAATTAAATTCTTTCTATTTATTTATAACTACTATATTAATTATTTTGTTTATATTATATATTTGTATATTTAAATTATATTTGGTCACCATGGGGATTTGTAAAGAAAAATTATTTTTCAATTATTTTTTTTTTTTAATTAAATATTGCATGCCCTGACCGTGAATCGAGCCCGGACCCCCTCGGTTATTATCGTTGTTATTGAATTAAAACAAAGGCGAAATTGTTATAAATTATAACAATTTAAATATTTATAATTGAAAAATTAAATTTTAATAAATTAAAATAAAACAAATATATTATTTATTGTGATATGCATATTAAAACTAATAAAAGAACTTTTATAATTGATACCATACAATCTTGTTCTATGGACGCTTCTCATATAACTCAGTATAAATATGCAATTAAAAGTTTGAACCAAGGTCCATCAATTATCACAAGGTTTTAAGAGTTGCTCTCCTAAAAATTCCAGTTAAAAATCAACACATACCACCCTTTAAATACTAGAAATCGTGATTATACTCTAACTTCCATTTCAGTTATTTTAACTACATTTCCCACAATATCTTCACATATTTCCTAAATCATATTTAAATAAAATTCATCTATAAATAATGACTTCAAACTTTTAAAATTTATTTATTAAATAATTATAATTAAAATACAAATCAATATGATATCTGAATGTTTTTATTTTAATATTATTTAGTAAACAAGTTAACCTTCCATCTTTTAAAAGTCATTTAATACGTTTAAAAATCACCGTTTATCTTCAGATTTACTCAAAAATTGTTATGTCTTTTATTTTTATCTATATTTTTCCTTATAAACATTTTTTACAAATTTTTTTATTTGGTTTATCCCATAAAACTGAATATACAATCGTCGAATTCAAAATATAAAATTTAAAAGTAAAAAAAAATTGAGTTAAACCCATTCATTTTATCTGTAAGATACAAAATTTATGTACAGTTTATAGTGATTTTGGAACAATTTAGAAACGAATCAAATACCTATTGTTGAAAAATGAATGAATTTAAATAAAGTGAACGAATTTAGGAAAAAAAAAAATGAAATGAATCTTCTAAATTGACATTTAAGAAAATGATGGGGTTTATATTATAATGTAAAAGAATTTGGGAATTTGAATAGAAAAGGGTTTTTTTTTACTTTCAAATGAAGAATAAGCGATTTTAGTCTCTGATAATATAAATCAATCTCAAATATATAAATGAATATATTACAACCTTTAAAAAAATTTAAATTTGAATAAAAAGAAGGAAATAGATACTTTATAAATAAATAAGTATTTAATATTTTATACCATACTTTATTATTATAGTGAACTAATAAAAATATGAAATTCTTTTTTTCAGATCTCCACAATTAAAGCAATTAATTTCAACATTCGCTGATAAAGGTAAAATACCAGCATTAGATTTTCTATCTGCAGCCTTAGAATCTGTTGAATATGAGAAGGCCTTAACACGTAGTTTATCAATACCAGAATGTCGTGTTGTACCATGTTATAAAATGTTTTTAAAAGATTTAAGAGAACTATTAGTACAATCATTAATACCAAATATTGGTTTTCATCCAAGTATGGGTGTTGCTGGTGGTATATGTGCTGCTGCATATGCAATGCATCAATTACCATCCTCAATTGATACATCACCAGTTACATTTATTGAAATAGAACCAAATACAAATCGAACAAATAGTCCAAATTCATCATTATCAACTCCAGAATCATGTAATCGTGGTGTACAAACCAATTTAAGAGGACCATTTGATTATCGAACGACGACGAATTATTTATTAAATAGCTCGAATCAAAACACAATTAGTTGCGGTAGTACAAATAGCAATAATAGTAATTCGGGTGGTAAAATGAGTTGTAGACAATTGGTAAGTTTAATATTTTTTATGTTAATTGGTGAAAAAAATGATAAAATTTCTTTTTTTTATATTTTTAGTACATATCTGATTATAATGGTGAAGACTTACATTTTACCAAAATGGGATCATCAGGTCTGATCAATCAAGATCAGGTCTATCGAATACAAGCTGTGATGGATCACATTGATCAATGTCATCAACATCATCATGCCTTAAGTAAAGAATCATCAACAAGCTTATTAGATTTTTTAAGAACATCAGCATTTAGCCCAAAATTAATGACACCAATTGCAACTTATCAAACTGAAGTTAATGAACATGAAGAAGATTATGAAGTTGAAATTGGTAATTATAATCCAGTACAACCTATACCAAATGATCATGGTGTTGGAATGATAGCAATATCATCAATACATCATAAAATTGATCATCATTTATTACAAATAATGCATCATGGCACAACAGCTGTATTATGGGAACCAGAAACACCATCTGATCGTTCTTGTTATAAATTTTTTCGTTTAGAACGTTCATGTTCAATGATTAGTTGGCATCGTCCATCATGGCGTAGACTGAAAACACAACAAGAATTTAATGTTGCTATTAATCCAGAAGATTTAATTGCGAATCGAATGATGTCAAAACCATTGTTATCCCAAACAGATTTTGATCCAATGTCTCAGACAATCGATGAAGGTTTCTTAGATTTAATAAATGTTAAAGAAATTACAATGGGTTCAAGAAATCGTGAATATGATGCAGATTTATTAGCAGCTGGTAAACGATTCGGTTTAACTCATGTTGAATGTTGTGTATCAATATTATATGGTAATTCATTAAGTGATAATCGAGTATTGTGCCTATTATGCCCACCGTTATTATGCAGGTTTGTATTTTTAATTATGTTCCTTATAAAAATTAATTAATCTTAAAAATCAATTTGTTTAAAGATTATGGTTTGTTGGTTTAACATGGATAATACGTGGTATTAAACGACAACAACGTTTAGCCGATAAATCAATGATGTGGTTAAAAGAACAATATCTTCAATTATATTATGAAGATGGTTATTGTGTTGAACCATTGGCTGCTGATGCTATACGTATGTTTGGTGGCAGAGATTGGTCACAAACAGGTGCAACAGCAGCTGCTTTAGCTGCACAACAATTTGAAAATTCTGAGAGTATAAGACGTGAACAATCGATTAAAATTAAAAAGAAACGTTCTGTTGTTAATTTATTAAGTCAAGCTACAGGCGGAGGAGGGAGTGGAAGTGGTGGTAATAGCAGTAGTAGCGGTTATAGTAATAGCATTAGCAATAGTAGCAGTGGTTTAGGTTTAATGGCAGCCGAATCAATGGAAACTATACGTGAATTAACAACAAAACCGGCAAGACCATTTATTCGTGGTAAAGATCGTAATAGTTCTTCAGATCAACTATTTCAACAATATTTTGCAAGCCAAAATCAACAAACTCCGCCATCAATTAGAGAACAAAATAGACAAGAAATGCAGCAACATTCGCATCCAAATAGAAACCTGCGGGCGGGATCTATTACATATGAAACCCAACTAGATTTTTTAGATTTTATAGCACTATTTCGCTCTTTTAGGTTAGTTTAACTTTAAAATTGAAATTAAATTAAGTATTAAATAATTAAATTATAATTAAGTATGGTGAAGTAAACTGGTTTAAAATGATATCTTACAGTTAGTTACGCTATATTATAAAAATTTACTAAATATTATTTCTTAAAATTAATCATTGCAGTTTATTAGCTCGTAAGGATTTACGTGATCTATTTGATCAATTGTCTGTGACACGTAAAAATCGTACACGTTTATATTCAGAAAAAAGTCGAAGTGCACCAGAACTATGCGCTGTAACTGGCCAACGTAAAATAGGTAACAATAACTTAAATAACTTAAATGATACTAACTGTGGAACAATTAATTTTAACGATGATATTAATCCAATTGATGATGAAATATCACGGTTACAACCTTTAATTAATACACCAACTAATACAACAACAGTAACAGCTAGTACTCCAACTCCAAGTATTAATTGTAGTTTAATTAATACTAGTACAACTACAACAACTACTACTACAACTACTTCTACTACTAATAATCATTACATCAATACTAACAAAAAAAATACAACAACAACAAAATGTACTACATCTAATTATAATAAAAATGTTCCACATTTTGCAGGTTTACTCACTCGCAACAGTTCATTAGATTTAGAACTGACTGAAGCAAAAAGTGCCCAAAAGAAAATATTTGATGCAATTGCTGCATCAAGTATATTAACAAACTGTGCTGGTATTGATACTGCTAGCAATCAAGTTATAACAGTATCGACATTAAAAAAATTTTTGGAAGCTCGTCAAATGGAATTAAAAACTGATGACGAAGTGAAGGCAATTATAATGCGTCACGAGCCAGACCAAACTTTACGTGTAGAAAATTGTTTAAGTTTTGAAGGCTTTGCTCGTTATATGATGGATAAAGATAATTATGCTTTTGTTAATGAACATGTTATCCAATCAACATCAAATATGGACCGTCCATTATCCCAATACTTTATTGCATCATCACATAATACATATTTAACAGGTCATCAACTGAAAGGTGAAAGTTCTGTGGAACTTTATAGTCAAGTAATTTTGTGTTTTTTTTTGTGAATTTTTTTCCATAGTTTCAACTTTTGTTTTCTATTCAAAGGTATTATTAACTGGATGTCGTTGCGTCGAATTAGATTGCTGGGACGGTGATGATGGTACACCAGTTATTTATCATGGTCACACATTTACTACAAAAATTCCATTTAGAGCGGTTGTTGAAGCAATTAATAGATCAGCATTTGTCGCATCACCTTACCCAGTTGTTCTATCAATTGAAAATCATTGTTCGTTACAGCAACAAGCAAGAATGGCTCATATCTTTCAAGCGATTTTTGGTGAAAAATTAGTATCAAAATTTTTATTTGATTCTGATTATACTGAAGATCCGTTATTACCATCGCCGTCACAACTAAAACATAAAATTTTAATTAAGAACAAAAAATTAATAGCAGAAGTTCCAACGAACCCAATTTTAAGGTTTGTAAGAATTTATAATACTTACTTAGTTACAGATTTTAATTATTTAATATTTTATAAACAGAGGCACACCTCAAAGGCATCCTGCAAATACTCCAGGTAGAGCTAGCTCTATTATTTCCAACACAAGTAGTGGTTCAGTTACTGAAGAATTTAGTGATGATGAATATGAAGATGATGAAGATGAAATAGATGGTAATTCAATTTTATAGATGTGCGAACCTATAAAAATAATATTAATTACCAGTTTATTTTATAGAAAAAACATTTCATTCAATATTTGGTTCTATTGATGAGAAACAAACACGTCATAGTTTATCATCGTATTCAAATATAACACCAACAAAACGAATCGAACCAGATGATAAACCGAAAAAACGTAGTAGCCAAATTGCAAGGGAGCTATCTGATATTGTGATATACGTGCAAGCAATTAAATTTCGAGGTCTTAATCCATTTAGCCCACATAATTCAGTTAGAATGCAACAACCTCCAAGCACTGCATCATCTAGTGGAAGTCTGGTAACGGTAGGCAGTATCCTCAAAGTCAATTCAGGACCATCAAGCGGACCACCATCTGGAACTTCAATGAATACATCAGATACAATTTCAGCAAGTTCTGAAACAATGGATTCTTCATCTCAACAACCATTATCACTTCCAATACAGTCAACAACAACACCAGGAGGAACCCAATCAGCTGCAATTACACCACAACAACCATTAAGTACTACAAGCACGTCATCTACTTCACATCGTAAACTTGTCCATCCAAATGTAAATCACCCATGCTATCAATGTTCATCGATAAATGAAGCGAGCGCTAAAAAACTCTGTAGAAAACATCCGCTTGCATTAATTTCACATACTCAAACACAGTTAATGCGAACCTACCCAGCTGGACTGAGGATAGATTCGTCAAATTTCAATCCAGTTTACTTTTGGGCGTTTGGTATACAAATGGTGGCATTAAATTATCAAACTGATGATCCACCAATGCATATTAATACAGCGATGTTTGAAGAAAATGGGTGTTGTGGGTTTGTTTGCAAACCAGAAGTCTTATGGAATCCAACACATTTGATGTATCGTCGTTTTAATCCATTAGAAAAAGAATTTGATGGTCTACATTCATCACAAATTGTAATAAATATAGTTTCTGGACAATATGTTTGCCAAAGTAATTTATCAAGCAGTACATATGTGGAAGTAGAAATGCTTGGTATACCAGTCGATTGTAGTAAAAAGAAAACAAAAGTTATAAAAAAGAATGCTCTGAATCCAATATGGAATGATACATTTTTCTTTAAGGTAAATTTTTAAAAACAGGAAAATCGAAATAAGAATTTAATATTTTTTTTTGTTACTTTTAGGTAATGTTTCATGATATCGCATTTCTACGATTCACCGTTTTTGATTATGATTCAAATCATATGGTGTCACAACGTGTTATACCATTAAAGTGCCTGAGACCCGGTTATCGTCATGTTCGTTTAAGATCACCATCCAATCAGCCTCTAAGCATGGCATCATTATTTGTTTATTCCCGTGTTGAAGAAGAAAGCTTGGATCGAAACTCTGATGAAGCTGACGAATTTATGGGGGGAAGACGTGATGATCGTTTTCCAACTTATTCATCTAATACGGAACCTGAAGATAGTTTAACTTATAATAAAATTGGGAAGGTATCTGCTACAATTATTGGCCAAAATATTCCACTGAAACGTCGAATGTTTTTTCTTATGGTTTATGGTGTAGTGTCAGAAGAACCATATACAATTTTAAAAATAACCCAAGAAACAACAACACAAGAAGTAATTGCTCAAGCTTTGGCTAAACGTAATAGATCTGGTGAACAAATTCAAGACTATATACTAGAAGAAGAAGTCCAACGTGGCTGGGAGAAAAAAGATCGTGAATTACCTGCGACACGACGTATTCTTGATACTCTTGAAAAGCCATTACAAGCTCAAGCTGTTTGGAAAGGAGAAGGAAGATTTATTTTGAAGCAAATTCGTGATGATCCAAGCAGTCGAGCTTATATAACTTCAATACGCAGTGTTTCAAAACGTCGTTCTATGGGAGCAGGTTGTGTTAGTGATGATGAACCCTTTTTAGTTTGTATATACAATGTTAGTGCAGATATTCCATATACAATATTCCAAGTTGCAATAGGTTCAACAGCTCAAGATGTAATAGCTCAAGCTTTAATCAAAGCCCGACGTATCAGCGAAGATCCAAATGAATTTGTTTTAATTGAAGAGCTTGAATTTGGCGCCAGCGGTAGTTCATCTTCAACAAATACACAACAAAGACCATTAAAAGATGATGAAAATGTATATACTACACAAGCGAATTGGCAAACAATTGGTAAATTTATATTACAAGACCGAGCAAGTATAACACCATCAATGAGAAGGCATCGTATTGCAATTGATAAAATTAGTCGTGGTTTTAGTATAAGTCGTGCAGCTATGCTATCTGGAGGATCTAAACCACCGATACAAATAGCTTTAAGTGATCCCACCACATCAACACGTGTTAAATATAGATCTGATGATAATAATGCAAGTGGTAGTGGTAGTAGTAATAGTAGTAATCAAATGGGTCGTGGTATATTTAGAGCTAAAGGTAGTTCAGAAAAGGAAACACCCACATGTAGTCCACGACAACGACAACGCGAAGTTCATTCAGAAGGAGAAACGTTATCGGATGAGGAAGGCCGAACTGATTTAATGTCAATGGTATCAAGATGTAAAAAAATGTCAATAAAAAAATTAAAAGTATGGAAATCCTGAGTATTATCATATTTTCTAGAATTTAATTAAAAATGGCCAGTACCTAAAATAAACGATTATTGAAATGATTTTTTAACGTGATTTTATTTAAAAAAAAAAAAAAAAAAAATTTGGATAATTGTTACAATTGTTTTTTTTTTTTTTAATAAGTTTCTTGTACATTTTATTCTAATTTTTAACTTACTTTTTATAATCTATTTAAAAAAAAGTGTTGTTTCTGTTTTGTTAAATATAAAAGATTAACTTGTTATTGAATTTGTTTTTTTAAGATGGAAATCAGCAAAATTTAAATTCTAGAAATTGTATCTGAAAACCAAAATATGTAAAATCAAATTAAAATACCAAATTTTTAACAAAGAACAAACAATATATATAAAAATAAAGATATAACAAAAACTCTGTAGCTATTAAAAAAAAAAAATAAATTATAAAATTTAAATTTAAATAAATTACATTAAAAATATACATAATTTATAATTAAGAATAAATTAAAAAAAAAAAATTAAGAAAATTATATAGAAACTGTTTTGAAATTTATAACAAATTAGAAATATACATTTATATATACATAAATATATAAATACATTTATAAAATTAAGTTGGTTACTGAATTTTTATTGAATTCATATAAAATTATAATTAATTAAAATAACAAAATGAAATTAATTTAATATTGAATTAAAAAAAAATTTAAATGAATAAAAAAATTTAAAAAATAAAGAAAACTCAACGAAAAACGTTTAAAACAAGAAAAAAAATTAATAATAATTAATAAAACAATATTTATAGTAATATTAATACATAGTAAATAATTTGGTCTATCAATTTATATAGAAAATCAATTATAAAAAAATCAAAAAAAAAAAAAAAAAAATTAAATGTAAAAAAATAATATCATTAACCTTACATACAAAACATACATAAGAAATTAATATTTAAAATGGAAAATATTATTTAAATTTATATAATTTATATACTTCTTTAAAATAAAATAAAAATAAATAAAAAATATTTTTAATTGATTTCAAATCATAGAATTTTTAATTAAAATCAAAATAGAATAATAAAAAAATGGTATTAATAAAATTGACAACCATATAAAATAATACCCATCTGATATTAATTATCTTGACTAGAAGTCAATCCATCAACTGAAAACGAGTTAATTTTCTTATTATTTAGAAATTTGAAGGGAAAATGTCCAATTTTTCAAGAAAATGTTATACTTGATTTTATTACAACATTTTTTTTCAGATAAACTTTGCAATTATGTAATAAAATAAATACAACTAAGTAATTACAAATGAAATAAGTCAGTACTTTATAATTTTAGTGATTACTTATTTGATTACATGAGAAAACATACAATTTTTCAATTAAATGAAATTCAACAGTATAGGGTAGCAGTTAGAGAAAAAGGCATTATGATCATTTTAATAGAAGAGAAAAGAAAGTATTCAGTTTTCAGTACAGATTATTTTTATTTTTATATAATGTATATTTGGATAAATAATATCATGTAGGGTAAAATTATATATAAATGTCATTTTAAATTACCATAATTTAAAAAAACAAAATATATTTAATATATATATAAATAAAATAATAAATATTCCTGAACCCCATTGAAAAAATACAAATAAAATTGTTTAATATTTAAATTCACAAGCAGAAATTTAAAAACAAGCAAAAGATTTAATTATAAAAAAAATAATTAGTAAAATTTAAAAAAAAATTATTGATAAGATTTTCATATAAAAAAAAAAACAAAAAATTAAATTAAACAATATATTAAATTTGATAGAAAAAATTAAGAAAAAAATAACATTTTTTTATAATAATAATATTAATAATTGTTAATTTTTTTTTTTCTATTTCTAAATATTTTTTTAAGGCACGTTACTTTAAATAATATATTATATAATTAATAATATTAACTGTCTTTTCTGAATAAAAAAAAAAAATTAATATAAACAAATTAATTAAAAATGTAAATTCAGTTCCTAGATAGTACGAAAATAGTCTAATATTAATTGATTTTTATTTAATAAATGAAAAAAATGGATTGTAAATTTGTTTTTAAATTATTTTTTTTAAATGTCTATGAGTTATATTACATTCTATTTGTTGCATACTAGATTTATATTTAAACTTAAACCTACATCTAAAACAAGTTTTCCAAATACCTAAATAAATGTTTTTTAAAATTTATATAAATACAGACCAATTTGCCATACAAAACTAAATACAGTACCTCTAAACATGTTTAGTTGCTTATAAATTATTAAACTTGATCAATAAATTAAGGTCATTCACACGAACAATATTTACGATTTAGTATCTTTGATTTTCAAAGTGAAATTAAAAAATTGTTGAATTTGCAGCTAATGTCATTTCGTATCTCGTCATTACTTTAAGTTCAAATTGTTCAATTGTAAAAAAAACTAAAAAATATTATTGGAAATTAAATTTTTCAAATGGCAGAACTATATTTTATTCTAATATACTTTTAAAATCTTTTCGAAAAGAGTTCGAGTGAAATTAAATACAAAAACAAATAGAATGTAACAAATAGAGTTTATCAAATCTAATTGCTTAAATGCTTTTTTATTTACAATTTTTAAATATAGAATGTACTTAAATCAATTTTACTTATAATATAATTATTACAAGATTGATGTACTTAAACTTCTTCTTCTTCTTCTTAAAATGTTATTTACATACAACTATTACTCAAGATTTTATCTATTGCAATAAATGTTATATAAAATACAGATTTGTTAATTTAAATTTTATACTTGTTAATTTTTTTTTTTTTTTTATTTTAATTTTAATAAAACTTAACTTTACATTAAAGTTATAAAAAATATAAAAAAATCTTTTTGTTTTTCCTTAAATAAACATCATAAAAATATTCTACTACAAAAAATGCCAAAATAACCTTCACATAACTCTTATTTTTTTAATTTAATTCTTGTTATATATACAGTTTAATGTTATATAAGTATATAAAAATGAAAATAAAATTAAATAAATTAAATAAAAATGTAATAAATATATAAATTAAAAATAAAACCCCTTTCTTTAAAAAAAATAATAATTAAAAATTATTATAAAAAACAAAATCAACCCTTTTTTATTGTGTCATAAATTAAGATTTCTACAATAAAATACATATAAATAAAAATCTACATATACATAAAAAATTAATTTGACGTTTCGTTTATTATTTATATAAATATGAAACTTTTTATTTTGCAAATGTGTAGTTTGTTATAAAATTAAAATAAAAAAATGCTAAAAAAAAAAACAAACATAAATTCCTTTCACAAAGTGCCTAGACGCCATTTTCCCGCAAAATTTTTTCAAATAAATCATAAAAAAAAAATTTTAAAAGAAATTTCTTAAAATATATTTTAAATACAAATTAAAAAAACAATTTTCGCAACTTTCTTACAAGCTAAATGCAAATATTTTTAAAATTTTTTATTATTTGTTAATGTCATGAATTGATTTGATGCTTAAAATTAGAAAACAGAATGGTTATACTTTAAAGCGCTTAAGTTGGTTGCTTTATAAATGTTGCAGAATAAAAAAAACTATGCTTTTTCGAGCTGCAACATTTTAATTTGACAGAAAATACTCAAAATTTGTTTTGATACCAAAACAGTTTTGTATTTATATTTTGATTGAAAAATATTTAGGACAATTTTACGATAGGAAAAGATAGGTTTTTCTTATCTATATTTACCTTAAAAATTTTAAGTGTCAGTCTTTTTGAATTTAAATTTATTTTCGGCAGCAACTAAAATCAATTTATTGGCAATGAGTTTAAAATGAAAATTTTATTCATGACAGATCATAAATCTACTCTCCATTTCAACTCTTTAAAATCCATGTATCTTTGAAATTGCTTCAATTAAAATATTAATATATAATAAATTATATAAATGTTTTATGTACGTTCACATATCTATTTATGCATACATGTTTTTTCTCTTCATTTTTTCTTCATTAAATTAAATTACGAAAAAATTAAATCTAAATTTAAGTCAAAAAATTAAATTAAGAATAAAAAAATTAAAGAATATAAAGCGAAACGTCTTTAGTTTAATTTTTTTTTAATTATTTTTTAATTATTATTAATGATTAATTTAATAATTATTATTAATTATTTATATTGAACGTTAATTGTTATTAGAAAATATAACAAAAGGAAAATAAAATTATTTTAATAAAATAGTTTTTAAATTATAAGTTAAATACACAGTGAAATAGATGCAAATTAAAATTTAATATAAAATAATTTAATTAATTCATTAAAAAAAATTCATACAAATAAAGTGTATATTGAAAAAAAAATAAATACAAATTATCAATAAAAAATAATAATATATAAAAATTTATTATATTTAATTAAATAAATAAAATAAAATATTATGGGGAATAAATGCGACTTTACTCTTTAAAATAAAAATAAAAGAATTAATTAAATACATACATACTTAAATAACAATATTTAAATAAAATATTAATTGAACAGTATTCAAAAGAGAATATATAAATTTTTTTTAAAACACAATTTCATGTTTTTTATTTTAATTTTAAAAAATTATTTCAAAGACTTTTCATAAATGCCGACTTTATTTAAAATATTTAATATATTTTAATAATATTTAAATTTAAAATAAAAAATTAAAAATATTTGATGCAAAAATTTTTGAAAAAAAACAAACGAATGAATTACTATTAAAGAATGGGATTGTATAGCAGGATTAGAACATTTTTAGGACATTATAACAAAGTACCAAATTCCGAGAACGGATTATTATTTTAAACTAAATTCAACTTAAATTAAAATTTTCTAGCACTTATACTTTACTTCAAACAAGGGCTACAGAATAAAGAAAATTTAAAATAATATCATTTTTAATCAAAATTTTTCAAAAATTATTTCGGTTTTGGTCAATCAAATGGCAACACTATCTTTAATTGGAATCTTTTTATTCTTACATAACTTTAGGAATGGGATTGGTGCAAAAATATCAAAATTATTTCAGAAAAGCTGCAAATGAAAGTTTTTCAGTTCAGAGTTGAGTTGATTTATTTCTTACCAACTTAAACCACCTCTTTTCACTACATGGAAATTAAATCCTGAAAAGACTAAGAAGGAGCAAAATAATTTTCTATTTAAATTTAAATTTTAATTATTTTAAATAATTCTTTACATCTTTTGAATATGTGTAAAAATCAAACTGGAAATTAATGAAAAAATCAAATTATAAAAAATATTTTATTTATAAATTAAATATATTGTAAAGAGCTTCACACATTTTTCACAATATTGTTAACAGTTAATGTAATATAAAACAAATAAACATTTATATTTGTATTAATTTATCAAATAAATTTACATTTAAATGAAAACATCTTTAATCAGAATTTGAATTATATTGAATCCAAATGAAACAATAGTCGAAATATTTATTTTCTAGATTTAAAAATGTAAAATGGAAAATAATTAAAAACTAAAATCAAATAAAATTTAAATAAAATTAAAATAATTTAGTTTAAAATATGGCATATTAAAATAAAAATGAAGATATGAAAAAGAAAAAATAAATTAAAAATACAAAGAAAGCTTTAATTATTTTAATTAAATACTATAAATCTAAATTAATTAAATAAATGTATAAAATGAAAAAAGTAATAATATATAATCATATCTCTTAAAAAACACAATAAAAATTTAAAATATATTAAAATAATTTATTTGACTATAACTTAAAATAAAAAACAGTGTTACCGTTCTTATACTCAAAATTAATTTTATAAAAATAATTGTCATAATAGCCCTCTATAATTTTAAATGAAAACGCCAAAATGTTAATATTAAATTTTTATTTAAAAACTATTTATAATTTTAAATTTATTTATACATATATATACAAATTCGTTTCAATAAAAAATCTTAGTTGACATTTGAATAATTTTTGACATCTGCAAAACGTTAACACTGTTTATTAAAAAGTAAAACTGTCATTAAAATGAAAATTTAAATAAAAGTAAATTATAAAAAATTAAAATTTAAAATTTAAAATACAAACAAATTAAAATTTCTACCAAAAATATATAAAAAATATTTAAAATAATATATTACATGTTAATAAAATGAATAAAACTAAAACAATTTATATAGGAAAATACAATTAAAGTACTAAAAATTATACTTAAATAAATGAATAAATAAATATGATTATACATATAAACTTCATATTGTCAAATCTTAAGTGTAGACATAATATTAATTATGAAATTAATAAATTTCATGAGAAACTTCAAATAATTTTAATTAAATCGTGCAAAATATAAATACATACTTTGTTTCATTAAAAAGGTTTAAGGTTTCAACCTCTTTTGCACATCCAAATTACACAAAAAAAAATATATTTGAAAAATTTACTTTTCTCCTAGAAATTAAGTCATAACTATCATTTTTACCAAATTCCATTCTAAGCATATTTTTTAGTACTTTTTCATAATTGTAACTTAAATTAATTTTCCAAATGTACGTCTAAGTATAAAAAAAAATTTAATAATAAAAAATAAAATATTATCAAATTTTAAGTATAAGTTAAAATATTTAAAATTTCTTAATGAAAACTTAAAAATAAAATTAAAAAAATATAAAATATATTAAAAATAATTCTATCATCTTTTTAAAGATAAAAATAAAAATATTAAAAAAATATTTAAAAAAAAAAATATAAAAAAACACAAAAAAAAAAACAAAAGGGAAACCAAAAAATTCATTTTAAGTCTTTTTTATCAAAAAAAAACAAAAAAAAAAATATTTTACTGTGAAACTTTTTTGGGTTATGTTTTTTTCTAATACTATGAACTTAAAAAAAAAAAAAAAAATTTAAAAAAAAATAAAAAAAAAAAAATAATTTAAATAAAGAAGAAAAAAAACAAATAAAAGTTTAAAATAAAAATTGATTTTGTTTTATTAATTATTAATAATTAGAGAATGCTTCACCTTATTTACATTTTAAAATCAGCGGAAAATGAAAGTCTCCTTATTATGTGATTATCAAATTGTTTTTATTTGTTTTACACACTTGCGCACCATATTTTTTGGCATTCACCAAGTCTCTCTTAAATAAGTTTCAGTTTCATTAACAATAATTTTCATACACCCTTTGTCATTACGCAGCTGTTGTTATTGTACCTATATTAGCTTATGAATTCTCTCATAAATACTAGATTTTGTGTGCGTCATCTATTATTTTAAACAACACTTATTTACATATTATCTGAATTGGGTTTGAACCCGAGACCTTCCCCTTGGAATTATTTTTATTAATTATTAAACTAATAATCAGAAAATATTAATTCTGAGCGTCAAACGAAGTCATTGATGTTTTCCAAGATATTTGAGAGTTAGAGTCTATAAATATATTGAACCAACTACTGGATTCCTAGAATTAGGGGGCTGATTAAAAAAACCCCAATTTAATTTGAATAATATATGTATTTGAAAAATGCCAAAATTATTTGGAAATATACTAATGAATGGACCAAGTTCATATGAAAAGAGTATACATATGTGATAAATTCTATTAAGTTTTATTCTAATAATAAGAATAATGTTCTAAACATATTTCGATTTTATAAAATAACCTTCATCTTTCTCCAATCTGCACTTAAGGTACATATAGTATATTTAGCCGTTAAAAATTGACGAAATCAAATCGTATTAAAAACTTATCTACAGGATATAACTGTATAACTGTTAATGTTAATAAATGATAACTGTTAATTGATACCTCAACCGACCTCTATAGCCCTTCTTTTATGTATATATTATGTCCAAACGAATGGAGACCATTTAAGCTTTATTAAGCTATTTTTGATTTCATTTAACGATCAAAGGATTAAATACGGGATAAAAGGTTTTTAATAAAAATATAGAACAAAAACTAACACATCAAAAAAAAATCTAGAACAGATTTATTCCCCATAGTTCAAAATTAAAGGGAAAATATTGCCCTTATCAGAAAACCCAAATTGGACTAAAATCATTTTATTTCAATAAAAAGTAATTGAAATAAATTCCGTACTATTGCCCCAGATTTTCTTGTCATCCTAATTTTCTTTTAAATCAAAATAATTTTATGTCGTCATCATAATTACGAAATGAGATTCCATTAAACAAATTCTAAAAAAAAAATACAAAATTAAATAAAAAAAAACCAAAATCTTTCCTTAATTACACAATAAAAACATTTATGACTATGACATTTTCTTTTCATTATCGTTAAAGTAACCATGTATTAACATTTACCATTACATTCTTTTTTTTTTTTTTTCTTTTACTTTTAATTATTTCTTTATAGCCATAATAACATTCATGTTATATATAGTTTAAAGAGTGTCTCAATAAAAAAGTTAAATATCAATGTGACTTTGAGGTTTATTTTTAGCAATTAAATTTGGTATTGGTGGTGTTATGGGTAAACATTAGGTTATTAACCCAGGGAGTGTGGGTTCGATTGCCATACAGGTCATAATTTTAAAAAAAAAATTTTTTAATTTAATTTTACTTTATAAAATCCCCTTGGTTACCAAAAATAGTCTTTATATTAAATATATAACATGAACGAAATAAATAATATTACTTATAATTATAAATTAATGTAAAGTATTGAAAGTGGAATACGCAACAAGCCACTAGGTCAAAATATTATTATTGCACATGCTATTCGCCATGTAGAAAACAACAACAATTAACAGTTTTGTGACAGGTATCATGAATTGATTAATTTATTAATTAGTTTAACATTGTTAATTCCAACTAGTTTAACATTGTTCAATTTCATTAGTTTCATTTTTATTTTAAGGATTCGCAATATAATTTTTTTATTTATTTACAAACCGTTCGTCAAAACATACAATACGTAAAGCACACCCTTTTATCTTTCAATTTATTAGCCAACACAAAAGAAGTGAAACATACCTATCTCTTTCAGGCTTAGTGCTCTATTTAAAGCTTTTGTGTTCTAATATAAAAACGATTTGACAGATTGACTTCAAATTTTGAATACGTGTTACTCTTTGGCAATGTAATTGACTCTATTGAAAGGATTAGTATTTGTTAATCCATATCGGCACGACGATTGGTCAAATAAAACTTTTGGAATAGAATTATTTCAAATTTTATGAAGCTTTGACCCAAAAGAAAGTGTCAACAAAAATTCGATGAGCTGAGTTCAGTCAACTTCAATTAAAAACACATTTAAGGGCTCAGAAAACCGCAACCTTAATTACCTTAATTTATGCAATTTTATGTGACCAAAAATAATACCTATTCAACTTTCTACACATCCTGTATCAAATCAATTTACAAATTTTATTTTACAATTTTATACAATTTAAAAAATCTTTGTCTAATATTTATGAACATTTTATTCAAATATTATTATTATTTCTTATGTGGTGTCCATTTTGTAGTTAGAATTTCCACATACAATTAAACATTGAAAAATGTAAGTAAATATTAATAGTAAAATTTTTTTTTAAATAATATGCAATTTATAAACTAGATTTATTCAACAATATTTTTTTTGATTACATATACGTATATGTATATATATATATATATTTTATCATAACATAGATGTTCATTACCATATATTACATTATTAGATCATTCAATTGATGTTCTTAACAGAAAAATTTCTCAATTTTAATATATTTCCATAGACGTAATATATTCTTTAAATTCAAGTGTTTGGAAATATATATGTATGATTTTTGAAATTAATTAATATTTACAAAATATACATTTATATTTTAATTCAATAAATTATCTGGAATTTCAAATTAAACACTTAAATAGAGATAAATTTACGGTCTAGTCATTTAATCTAAGAGTTTTGCTATGTCTAGTATATCTTTGGCATTTGAACACTTTTGGATTACATAGATTATTCTTAATCTGCTTATGTAATTTACAAATATACTATATTAAATGCTTATAAAAATTAACTTATGACTTAATAATGCTTTATTCTTGGTTGAATGACAATCACTTTGGTACAAATTTTGGTCACTTTGGATACACTTTGGCTTTAATTAGTATAGCTGGTAGGTTAAGTTAAGTTAGGTTTTTCAGACCCCATTTTTTTCAATACTAAAATTAAAATTATGTACATAATATAATTAATATCAATTAATTTAAACTTCATCATCATTCATCTTTAGTGTCCCCCTTTACCTATTTATAATACCTTTAAACTAATAAAAAATTAAATAATCGAATGCAAATTCCATAACCTATTTATAGAAAAATAATCAAAAATCTTGTTAAACAAAAAAATTACGTGCTACTTAGAACACTTTACAACTCAATTATATATTCAAGACATCTACAAAAAACGTAAAACAAAGTTTTTAAAAATTATTTAGTTTAATTCATTTTCAAAGGTTCTCCCACAACAGATCCTTTGAAAAAGTTTAATTTTAAAGTAATATTTTAATTTGAAAACAAATAAAAGGTGTTCAATCAAAATTTTTTGATATAATTTTGTTATAAGAGCCCACTTATTATATTTGGTTATAACAATCAACATCCTTTGAACAGGTCCAGCATAATGTTTTTTTTATTGTCCAATAAAGTTTTCCATTTCTCATGGGCGATGATACCTCAGAACCATTTGACAATGACTAACGTGTTATCTTCCCACAATTTAATAATTAGTTTTTTGTAAAAAATTAATTAATTTAAAATTTAATTAAATTATTAAATAAAATATTAATAGGATTAAAATACAGTTTATATGCATAATTGCATTTATAGGTTTAACCTATGTATTTCAATTCACAATAGTTATTTTTTATACAACGTAACTTTATTTTAAAATTAAATAACCCTCTATTGTTTAAGAAACTTTTAATCGGCTTTTAATAAAAAAAAAAACAAAAAAGGCAAAAATGTATTCTAAACATGGATGAAACTTTTATGTAATAGAAAAAAATACAATTTTAATAGACGTTAACGCAGAGAGAGAAAATATTTTATATTTTCCTAAAAGTATGCAATATTTTGAAAACTGTAATAAATAAGAAAATGAACGTTCTATTTGATCTGTGGCACTAATTAAACCAGTAGGAATAAGAGCTCTTATTGTTAAAAAATGATTTTTGCTCTTCTAATAATTATAAGAAATGAACTATGTCATGATTTATTATGTGCTAAACAAATGAAAAGTCAAAAAACCGGTGGACCAAACAAATAAAATCCTGAAATACATCCAACTTAAGTAATTCTTATTCTAGGATTAATATCTTAAACAGTTATTTAAAATTTTTATCAATATTACATACAAAATTGTTTGTCAATTTAACAAAACTTTGATTGGTTATAGAAGATACCCATGTCTTCTTGTTTTTCTTGTTCTTATATTTTATTATTTTTTTTTTCAATCTTTCCTTTTCATATTCTCTTCTACTTAACCTATGTTAGAAAATTTTAAGTAGGATATGTTATAATATTTACATAAAATAATATATATACACGACATTCATTTGAATATCCTTTGATCTTATCTATTTTTTATTAGACAATTTTTTTTATATAAAAGGACATTACAAAGAAGATACAGAAACAAATCTTAGTAAACATTCAACAGGTGAACACTAGTGATAGAAAATTAAAAAAAAAAAAACTGTGACAAAGCAGATATATATACATATATATATATATTTGGAAAAAAAGGATTAAAGTGATTTTAAAAAATAAATTTAAAGGAAGAAAAATTATGTTAATATTGATATAATAATTTTAATTTGTTTCATTATTTGATTATTGATTATTATAAAATCAAAGCTATTTTATTAAATAGACATTGTAAATTATCAAAAAGTTAATTATTTAAAAAAAAGTTATTATTTAAAATAAAAAATGAATTCTAATCAAAAAGTTTACAATTATTTAAATACAAAACTATGGTTTCTAATACTTTTTTTTAGTAAGTAATTAATAACTAATCCGAAATTATTAAAAATTTAGTTTTAAGAAGATTGTATAAAAATTAAAGTATCGTATTTAAATTGAAACTCATTTATTTTAAATTTTACCAAATTTTCAAAAATTTATAAATTCATGTACAAATTCTATTTAATTTTAATTAGTTTTTCCTTTGGTATAGCTTTTAAATGTAACAAAATTAGAATTTGAGATTTTTATTAAGATTTTGAGTAATTATAAATAATTTGAACTACTTGATTTTTAGGTTGAATATTTAAATTTCAAGAATTCATATATTTTAAATTTTATTACCATATTAACGCATTCCTAGTCAATTTTCAATTGCGTGAATTGCATTAATCGTGAGTTATCATTACACATAATAATCCTACTAATTTCTGTATTTAATGATGTTTTCTTCTTATTAATCTTATGCCTGTGTAGGTTTGTTGAAATAAAATCCTGTAACCCGTTTCTAGGGCAAAAAGGTTTTTGAATTTTTTATATTTCCAAAGAATGTAAATAAAATTTAATTAATATTGATAAAATTTTAAATAATTCCATAGCTTTAATCTAAAATTAAAATGAACACCGTCTAATAACACCGTTACTACAAATTTATGCAAAGTATTTAATTATTGAGAAATTTTTTTGCAATATGAACCAAATCAAACGAAGCACTTGATCTCTACATAAATTCATAGTATTTCAAAACGCATTTATTTTTTTATAAAATTCACATTTTTTGTTCAAAATAGCGTAGCCTTGTCTTCAATATAATTAAATAAAAACCCTTCCTTTTTTTTCATTTAAGTTTTTGTAGCATGTCACTTACCAAAGACCGATGCTATAGCTTGTGAATCCTGTGGAAGAGAGTGTGCAAGTGCTTGCGGAACAAAACATTTTAGGTAATTATTAATTTACAAATAAAATTATTACAAAACTATAAAAAATCAATCACAAAAACTAAATTTTTTAATTAGGACGTGCTGCTTCAATTACCTGAGAAAACGGTCAGATCCGTTATTTTCAAAATCATATACACCATCAACATCATCATCATCAGTTTCAATTTCTGAATTAGATAATACACCAGGTTTTATTATAAATTCTATACCAGATGAACCATTATACGATCCAAATTTTCGTGTTCTAGAACAAATTTTAGATGATATTCGACACGATTCAAAATCTTTAGAAAATGAAGTGAGAAAAGCTCTTAATACAAGAAAAGCAGAA
Source organism: Dolichopus griseipennis (assembly GCA_963082915.1). Taxonomy (NCBI): domain Eukaryota; kingdom Metazoa; phylum Arthropoda; class Insecta; order Diptera; family Dolichopodidae; genus Dolichopus; species Dolichopus griseipennis. The sequence goes on from OY720442.1 coordinate 2,986,587, forward strand.
TATGCGGAAAAGAAACATCGATTACATGAACAACAATTACAACAACCCCAACAACAAGTACAACAACAGCAAAATTTACAACAAAAAGAATTGGACTATTAAATAAAATTAATCAAAATGTCTACAAAAAAATAAAAAAAAACCAAAAAATTTTAAAATTTAGCTGCTTTACTAATTTAGCAATTTTTAAAATGACGTTACAATAATTCAACATATGCAATATTGTTTTTTTAGTTTTAAACTTCAAAGCACAGAAATTTTTATATAACAAAAAAACTTAAAATATGAATTTATATAAATTACCTAAAAGTATGCAATAACACAAAATACGTTTTTTTTTAAACAGTTTCCTATAAACTAAAGTTTTGAGTTTTCAAGAATGAATGAAATCTAATATTGCAACAAATTCTTAAAATTAAATTTAGAGAAAATCCTATAGAAATTTATATCATCAATTAAAGATCTAGTTGTTCAAGACTTTTCAAGTCCAACCGATGATTTCCTCTTCTTACTATTCTGATTCTTACATTTTAAAATATAAATTCAAATTTCAAGCAAATTCTAATTAAGTATATAATAAAAAAATTATTAATCAAATCAAAAATTCTATTTTGGTTAAATCAAATATATCCTATAATTGGCAGACATTTAACTCTTTTTTTTTACAAAATTTATAAAATTTAAATAATCTAAAAAAAAAAACGATTATTAACTATATACAAAATAAAAAACAAACAAATTATTAATAATATTAAAAATTTATTATAATAAAATATAATATATATATATATATATAAAATTAAATTAATTTATAAATTAATAAAATAATAAATAAATTAAACATTTTATAATTTTGTTGTTGTTAACACCCTGAGAAAAAAAAACTTTTTGAAAATGGTAATAAAAAAAAAAAAAAATTATTTTACATAATATGTATTTATACTTAATTATAGTACATAATCAAAAAATTACATTTATATAAATATATATAGTATGTATACAATTAAATATATTTTAATAATATATATATATATTGAATTAACAATGTTTTGGAATTTTTTTGTTTTTATTTTTGTCTTTAAATAAATGGCAAATTGTAATTGAATTATATTACATAATATTAATTATTTTATTTTTATTTAATGTATTTATTTTCTTTTATTTTTAATATTTATTTATTTATTTTTGAAAACTTCTTTTTTTTTCAAGATCGCAGAAAATTATTCTTTTGATTTATTAATATAATTTATTTATTACTGGGCATTAAAAATTGGAAAACGTGTTTCAGTTCCACGATCAATATGTTGTTTTTGTAATTGAATTTCACGACTTGCCTCCTGTATAGCTTCCCATAGTTTTGCTAATAAATTAAGATGAAATAAAACATATAGGTGAATAGTTTCGTAATAAGTTAATAATTTACAATTAATAAGTTTTAAAAATCGCAGTCAATATAAAAGTATTAAAATTTTATTTACCTTGTGACATAATCTGACGCATTAAATCTTCAACTGCTGGTTCTGCATTTAAATCAATCAAATCACTTAAAGAATTATCAGCCATTTCTTCTAATTGACCATTTTCATTATTTGGATTATTGTTATTATTATTATTCTTCTGATTAATTTGATTATTTAAAGAATTTGGATTTATATCATGTACATTATAGGGTAAATTTGCTGATCTTTTCCTACCACAACCTTATATATAAATAAAAAAATAAAATATTATACATTAAATAAAATTTATTTAAATTTATTTATTATATTAAGTTCTATATTAATTTATAAAAAAAATGCATACCAGTAAAAGCATTACAGAATGGCCTTTTTCTTATATCCATGCTACTTGCACGTCTAATGTCCATTTCTCTGGGTGTGATAATACCACAATCTACTAATCCATATAAATTTAAGTAAATTGTTATTAAATAAAACCAAACACCGTACATTATCATCTTTAACGTGGCTGTACAATGAATAATATCTATATAGAAAATATACCAATATATAAAATAAAGTAATTATTATAATGTTTATAGGGTAACATTATTAGTTGCTTGCATTGCAATTAAGGATTTAGATTTTATTTATATATTTCATAGAACTCTTCAATTTTAGGAAGTAAATCAACTTTACACCTGTGAAATTCATTAAAATCTTTAATTATACAGTGGTATTTAAATCCAAACTTGATATAGAACTTCACATAATCTGGCCAGATACATAAAAGTATTTTGCAATGAACCAGTTATAGTTTTGAAAATACTAAAAAAAAAACCAAACTCCTAGTTTTATGGCAGTCAAATCTGAGTTTCCAGCAATCTATATTTAGGAAAAAACTGAACAAACTTCAGAAATTTTCAAGGTTATAGCGTTTAGAATTTAAAAATTTTCCTATTTTTCAATTTTGAAACTATATCTATAGATAAAATATTTTATTATATGCCAAATTGCGCAAACATGTTAACATTAAAAATCGCTCTATTAAAACATGATTTAAAATTATCATATAACTTCTTGTCAATTATAAATTAAACTATAAATTAATTATCACTTGTAAATTATTATAAAACCTCTTACTAATCCTTTAGATAACGCTGTTTAATAATTTGTCTACCATTTTCCAGAATAGCAACTGGTCTAGCAGAGATTAAATTAATTTTTTTTCTATCACTGAATTATAATTCCATTTTAAAATTGTTATAAATTTTTAATTTAAATTAAAAAAAAAAATATTAAAATAAATAATTAATTTTTTAATTTATTCAATAATTAAAAAAAAAGCAGGAAAGACGTAATATTAAATAAATTAATATGAATCTGTATTAAAAGACAATTCTGACTATCCGTTAACTATCCAGGTCCAATTTTCTTTTTTTTCGAACTTTCAGATAAACTAAAATTACTGCAACGGATATCTTAGTTTTTTGGATATATATTTGAAGTAACATTCAAACTTAATTTTGAACCGAAATTAGAAAGCGTACTCGGATTACTTGACATCATAATTATTTATGACCAAGCATTTTTGTACAAAATTTCAAATGATTTGGCGGAGATCTAAGCAAAAGTTTCGTTTCGATTTTGATTTTTCTTAGATCTTTTTAAATTACGTAGATATAAGTATTTTAAACTTTAATAAAAATTTTCTTGAATTATACCCTGTTTCAAAGTTTTTTAAGATAAATTTTTAACTTAATTCGAAAAATTGCAGAAATTAACCAAATTTATTCAACACAAAAAAACAGTACCAACTTTACTTCTTAATTTTTCTAAATTCTATAACAGTTTAAACTTTTCTAATATTTCTACTAAAAAAAATTAAATAGTTGAGGTTCAAACTACAACTTGCTAACAACCACTAAAAAAAATCGTTCTAACAAAAAAAACTTTCTTTAAAATGCAAGTCATTATTTTTTAAAATAAATCTTAATTACCTAATCTGAATTTTTTTAATTTCCAAATCTTTTAAAAATAACGTACACAAAAACTTCAAATTCAAATTTAAATTGATCCAATATAATTAATATTTTAAGCAGTTCTTTTTATTTTATTCCACTAAAAAGAGAAGTACTATCGCGAACCGTGATAAATTTGCAACTAAGAATTGGTTAGATATGCATCTCTAATTTAAAAACTAATTTTTAACACTTTTAACACTATATATAGAATTACAAATACATTAATAAAAGATTAATTATACATAAAAAAAAAAACGAAATAAATATTTCCTGTTCAATCATTTGACATACTTGTAAATTCACACGCTTTACATATTGTTAAACATATATACATATATATATATACATATAAATATTGAAATGTGTACTTAAAAGGATCAAATGAATAAGTACCATAAATCAGTCACTATTCTGTTATCTAATTTACACATTCGTACATACAAGTCATTATATACTCTATTGTATATAAATAAATTTTCCATGTATTTTTCTTATCATTTACATAATATTCAAAGTTAAGGGTGATAAGAAAGTCGCCTAAATATCACAGTGACCACATATCAAAACCAGTATTTAGACCAAGATCGTTTTATTATTATTTTAATTTTCATGCAAGTCAACTTTTCAATTCGCCATATCTAGATTTTTTTAAGGCGGTCTTAAACCGTAGACACACTAACGAGTGAGCGATTTTTTTTTGCAATATAGTTTTGGGTTCTTATAAATCTCATACCTATATACGTTTGAAATTTTTGGGAAAAACCGATCGCTTTCTGTGTGTTTGCGCTTTAAACTACACAAGATTCTTGATTCGCTTCGTATTGACATAGGACATGAAGAACCTTTTCGCCCTCTCTTCAACAACCTCTACACTTGTTAGAAGTCCTTCCCGTTCTGGCATCATAGGTCTTTGACATTAAGTGGCTCTGGAATATCCTTATCAGTTTTAGGAACTTTTTTGTTTAATTGCTACTGAGTCTGATCCCTTAGCTGTGGAAATTATTTAAAAAATAGTCCTCCCTCGTAAGAATAAATCTCATCTCTATTTGATAAAATCTTCCTAACAGTTGGATTTAATTAAAGAATAATAAATTTTATCTATAAATCCCTCTTTTGTAATCAATTAATCTGGTCACCTCATTTAACTGAAAACTATTCTTAATCGGCATTTTCCTTTAACAAAAATAAAACACAATGTTAATTTTAGAATTTAGTTTTATTTTTCAACTAATTTGTTTGTTATTTGATAAATAAAAAAAAAACCAAAAAATTAAAAATTCTAACCATAATTTCCGACTAATTAGGCATTAAAATCGATGATGATTCGAACTTGTAATTATTATTATTATTATTAATATTGCCCCCTTACTGCCATCTTTACTTCTAATCATTAAAGATGTAATCATGTCGGTGCCTTTTCATGGTAAAATTTTAATAATTTATTTTTGTCAATTTTTTGTCATTGCCAAATTTATTGACTTTTTGTAGTTAATAAAAATCAAATCCATAAACAAATTATGATAATCAAAATGTTTAAAAATCTAATTAAAAAATTTTTTTAAAACGTATGTACGTAGTTTGAAAAATAATTAATTAATTGTCAATTGTCAATCAATGCTACAATCTACGTGCCTCAAATGTAAAATTTATCATTGTATTTGATTAATTATTTTAACCAAGTATCACTATAATATGAATACAGATAATTTAAAATCACCTTGTCTTAAATCTGTGTTTCAAGGTGCGGGCTTTGAAAGTCCAGATCATTGAAAAAAGTTTTTAAAATCTATTGCCAAAAACATTTTAGCATTTAAATATAAACTCAGGCAATTTTTAAGTTTTTTATTAAACATATTCGTAAGTCTGAGTCCGCTTAAATTTTCTCTAACTTTCTAGAAAGGTCAAGCATTACGTCAACCAAATGTTATCATTGTGAGGGTCATTTCAATTGTGGGTGTTTTAAAATTTCATAAATAGAACTCGGATTTTTTTAAAATAACTTTGTTTTTAATATTTTATATAAATACAATTTTAAATATAAACTAATTAAAATGCATTAAATATACTCAAATAATTAATTACAATATATTTTTAAAAATAAATTATTTTTTATTTCATTTAAAATTGCACAAAATCAAAATATTTTAGGGGAAATGTTATTAAATTGATTTATAAAATCAACCATGACATGATTACGAATTAAAATTAAAAACAAATGAATGGAGGCGTTGAAATGATAAGAATTTACATATGATAATTATGATATAACCCAATAATATTATAAAATATCAATTTTATATATTATTTATCTTTATGAAAGACGGATTAACTTCATGTAAACCATGAAAGATTAGTACACATATGTTACAAATACAAGTTAAATTGAAAAAAAAAAAAACGAGGAAGACTGTAGTAGAGTGGACAGTGTCAACTCTGGGATACCCGTATGACCGTAACATATACATTATATCATCCGGTAATTACTTTTGGCAAAATTTCAAACATACAGCTTTAATAAGTACAGAGTAATGCTCACATAAAAAAAGAATTTATATGGCAAGTACTCGAAGCCGTGGACTAAAATGGCTGGATTTAAATAGCAATGACGGCTATTGCAAAAAAAACGAATTTGCGAAAATTTTAAAATCATAGCTCCTTTATTTTTTGATAGTTCTCGTGCGGACGGACGGACGGACGATTTTTTTTTCAATTCTGATCCAATCCATACACTTCTGCACCCCGTCCGTCTCTGCGTTAAAAACGTAATGGCAAATTTAGTATACCCTTTTGACTAATAGTCATACGGGTATAATAACATATAATTCTAGGGAAAATTTATTATATTGTTATGTTATATTATATAGTAGAATAATATTTTAGGGTTGTTATTTTGCAAATACACGTAATATTAATAATAATATAATAATAATATTTTAAATAACTAAGTTGACGTTGTTGGACCCTAACAACAATGTATGTTTTGAAATTAATTTTTTATTATTGATCATCATATGCTACATTTTACATACAAAATCATAGCTTTGTTTTAAGAGTTGAGTTTCTATAAATCTGATTAGAGTTTCAAACTTGCTATTTAGCTTACTATTAAGTTTTTTGCGTAAGATTATTTCTATAAACTAGGTTTGGTACATTCACTGTATGCCTTCATATGCGTTTACTAACCACAAGTTCATATAAAACATTCAATCTCTATACTTAGTACAAATTCGACTGCTAGTTTTTGTTAATAAGATCTATCTTTATAAGTCAATACAAATATAAAATGAGGACTTCAATTTACATTTTACAGCTTAAACATATCGATATATGTATAAGATATTGCACTTTTTTTAACAGCTAGATTCGAATTTTATAACGAAAAAGTTCTTTAATGTAATTTTATTGAATGCTACAGGTTGCAAAGGATGCACTTGATTAAAATTTATAGTTTTGTGCGTTCTTTTTGTTCAATGATTTTTGTTTTAATGTCTTTTTTTTGGAAAATATTCCATGATCAATGGGATATGATCTAAAATCTAAGTTAACCGTACTGAAGTTTATACTTTATTTAAATATAAATCTTTGATATAAAATTTCCATTTCTAGGTCATATATTTTCAAAGAAATAATGTAAAAATTATCCCAAAAAATTTTTCTGTTAAAAAAAATTTAATAACCTTTGTATATAAAATAATAAATCTATAGAATTAATAATAAATATAAATTTCATTTAATATTACATCATAATATTATAATTAATCAATTTAATAAGAAAACTGAATTTAAAATCTCAAAAAATCCACACATTTCCATTATATAAAATAAAAACATAATTACCACAATTTCTTCTAACATTATTTCTTAATTATTGGTTAAGATTTAAAATGGCCACCTACTGAGAAAAACATTTATAAATATATATATATATACTTAAATCAAAATTATAAAAATTTTTAATTATAATTTTTACTCTTCTGTTTGAAGGAAAATTAACGGTAACATTTAACATTCCAAAGGAAATAAATGGATCTAATAAAATAAATGATTGTTATTAAATCCAAATTCGATATTATTCAATACATCCTTAAGCAGCAGGAACTTAAATCTAATTCCTTTTTTGTTTTGTAAATTTAATGTTCCAATTAACTTGTTGACTTACTCTTTAAAAAAAACTTGGTGCGCGCATGATATTTTATAAAATTGGGCTAAAAGTTCTAGATAGAATTATACATTTCAATGATTATTCAATATGTACATAATATGTATATGATCTTAGTTAAGTTATTAGAAACCCTAACAGATTAGTAAACATTCAAAAAAACATTGCAAAATTAACTATAACCAATATATACAAAAATCATTAAACATTGAAGTTAATAAAGGCCATAGAACATATACATATACATATTTGAAAACTGATTAGTAAATAGTAACAATTTTAAATAAATGGTTTGTACATTCAGCTTTTAAATCCTTCAAATATATAATTTTGCTTAATGCAATAAATTAAATTCTAATTATTTGATAAAATGCAGCATGTGTTTGGAAACAAGGAGTAAAATTAAAAATTTACAAAAATTTGATTTCAAATAAAATTTAAAAAATTGTAACATATGTATTTAATTAATTGAAACCGACACAAATTACAAAAAAAATTCAGTTGAGCTTGGAGATTATAACATATAATCACAGGCACTTCAATAAAACATTATATATATATATATATTTATATCCATAATGTAAATTAAAGTATAAGTAGTCACACTTTAAAAATACAAAATTACTTTTTAATTTATATATTTAAATTTAAAAAGAATACATAATACTAAAATTTTTTTTTAAATATTTTCTAAAGTTAAGAAAAAAATTACAACTCACTAATAAATTTTGACACTCAAATGTTTTTTGAAAACTGTAATAAGATTTAGTGAATATGTTTAGTGAATATTTTCTTTTATCCTTTTAACTTCTCAATAAAAAAATTGTTATCCTTTTTCAAATATTAAATTACAACTAAGAATTTTCATAAATGATTTAACAGCTTTTATAGTAGAAAAGTTAAGGGCGTTCAGGCATTTTTGATTCCATTTTTTTTTTTTTTGTTTTATAATTTTTATTTTCTTACATTGCTTTATAACAGTAGCAGAACTCTGTGGTCAATTGTGGAGAATTCATTTTTGCTCTTGTATAAAAATAAAAGAAAATCGAATATAAATATAGCAATAAAAGAATTTTGATGTCCTGCTGTTTAATAATAGGGGTTTTTACGCTTCCTTTTCACAACACACTACCGATTAAAATCATTTTCATCTTAAAATAATTTTAGCACAATTAATCGAAATATAAACTATTATACAATGGAAAATAATGAATCTTTTCTTTAAGAATGTTTAAGATAATGTGAATTGATGAAAAATTTTATTACAAATTATATTTTTTTAAAAATTTAAGTAGTAAAATAATCTAACTAAATTTTAATATGAAATTATATAACATTAAGCTTATTCAACAGATCAAATATTCTTTAATTATAATTACAAAAATTAGATTTATCTCAACATTTTACATAAAATTTTACAAATATTGTTTTAAATTGAATTAAGTGGAAAACATCTATTGCTAAGTGTAAATCTTGTATATTTAAAATGGGAAAGTAAAAGAACATTTAAAGCAATGGGATACTAACGTTTTTCTATTCTCTTTCTTTTTCTTTTTTTTTTTGTAATTGATTGAATTTTGTGTTTTTTTCTGTTATGGACACTTTTTTAATAAAAAGTTTTTGTTTTATTATTTGATAAATTTAAAGTATTAAATATTTTAAAAGTTTAAATTACATTACATTTTTTTTTCACAATTGCATTTAAAATTGCATACTTTTGGGTTTAATTTTTTTTATTATTTACCTTTTAAAGTCAATTAAAAGAAAATAGTAATTAGAAATTTTTTTTTATTAAAAATACATTTATTTAAATACATTTTGTAATTACAAGATTGAAATTATTAAACAACACAATATTTATACAAGTACTTTCTAGCCATATTCATATTTCCTTGTGATTTATAAATTAAATGAATATTAAATGCTATTTCTTGTGTTAAACCTAAAATATTTGAATGTTCTTCAACTAGTGAATCTTTAACTTCCAAAGCAATTTGATAATAATGTAAAGCTAAATAAATAACTCCAGCTTGATGATGAAGTCTTCCCATGTTGTAGAAAATTTCTTGTCGTGTACTTGAACTCATCCTTAATTCAGAATACTTGTTAAGAAAACTAATAGCTTGTGCAACTCCTGTGGCTTTTTTTAAACTACTTTTCTGTATAGCAATATTTTGAAAACAAACACCAATCAAGAGACATAAAAGAGGATCTTGAACCTCTTTTAAAATGTTTGTATAAATATCCAAAGCATATTTATAAGAAGTAACTGTTAAATGATAATTACCTAAAAGAATATGCATATATTTTGCTACATTTTGTCGATTAAAAATTCTCTTTAAAAATCTATTATAACGTAGTTCTTCTCCTTTTTGAACTAATATATTCATAAAATTCCAACAACCATTATTATTTAAATTTTTCAATAAATTTTCTCTAAAAAATAAAAATGATGTTACAGCATCATCATTATATAGACATGATAAAATTATATTACGCTCAATTTCACGAAATTTTGTTTTAAATCTTTTTTGAGTAGCTACTGCAAAGCATACCTTTTCTAATTTCCCAAATTTTTTTTCAATATATGCAACATTTGAAGCGTCTTTAAACAATTGATATTCTTCGTCTATTGATAAATTTGCTTCAGTTTCGTTATATTCTGTTTCAGAAGAAACATCTTCTAAACGGCTAGCTAAGATAGTTTTGAGAGCATCCTGGTTAAAGTTATTTCCACCTGATGCCCACGCAATCAATTCTTCTCGACTTCTAAATTGCACAGATTGGCGAGCTAATAACATGTAAGCAACTTCTAAATATTCATCAATTTCTCCTAATGATTTTAACATTAAGCATTTTTCATATAATAGACGTGGGTTAACTATTTCGTTTTTCATATCTTGTTCCAACGCTTTAACCGCTTCTGCATGTCTACCTTCCCGTTTTAATAAAGCAGATAATGTAAATTTTGCGTCATAACAAGACGGTGCTAGATTGATAACTTCGTAGTAACATTTTATAGCTTCCATATTTTGACCCAATTCTTTATAAACTTCAGCTGCCCGTAACCATACCAACGCTGGTTGGCTTTCTTCTTCTTCCATTATAAAATGGATTACTTCTAAAGCTTCGTGGTATTTTTGTGTACACATTAGCGCGTCAATTAAGTCTATATACCAATCAATTCCATTTTTAATCGATATAAATTTTTGGAAAGATTCAATTATATAAGCCAACCAATTTGATGCTTTCAAATAAACTAAACTTACACATAATTTGACTCTTAAATCTGCTTGTAATTCATCGGGTATAACTAATGAATTTATTATTAATTCCCCTTCATTTTGTTCTGCTTCTAAATCAATTTTAACACCACATCGATCACGCATAATATACATTACTTGATCATAACTTTTATTTATCATTATCAGTTGCATAAATAAATTTAAATCTTCTATTGAAAATGCTCTTGGTATAGTTTTATAAGCCATTTTCATTGCTTCTAATGCTTGATTCATTTTATTTTGTTCGTAGAAATAATTAGCAACTTTTTTTGCTGTTTCTAAACAAAACTCTGGCATACTCTCTGGTATATGTTGTATCATATATAAATATGTAAACATTGCATCTCTCATTTCACCTTGCATTTCTAAAATTAGTCCTTTTCTTAGACGTAAATCATAATCTTTTGTATGATATCTAATTGCTTTTGAATAATATACACGGGCTTGATTAAAATTTTTATTTTCCATATTTATTTCAGCAATTCGAATCCATTGGTCCTTATTGCTTGGATCTAAATGTGCGGCAATCGTAGAAAAATTTAAAAATTTTTCTGGATCTTTGGTTTCATAAATTTGAGCCATTGTATAAAATGGTTCTGGTGCCAGTGGATTCTGTCGAATTATTTCTAAGCAAATTTTTTCAGCTATTTCAGTTTTTCCACGAACAAAACTTAAATTTGCTTCTCCCATTAAACCCTGCAAAGCTGGATTCAATCCAGTTTTTCTTTTAAGTGCTCGCTTTTTTGTGTTTGAGTCTTCTAGTGAAACAGGTTGCGAAACTGACTGCGTTTTTTCTTCACTAAATTCTTCTTCTCCATCTAAAGTTGTGTAATAAACTGGAAATGAAGCTTCACCACTTACATATTTTTTTATTAACATTTCTTGGCTTTCATCATTAACAGCTTCTAACTTTATAGGTTCGGTTTCTTTAAATTCAGCTAATTCAGAAGCTGGTATTTCCGACATGTCAACTATTTCTATAATGCAATCTGAATTATTTATATCCATTTTGTGTGTTTTGACTACTAAGTTGTCTTTAAAATTAAATATTTATATTTAATTAGAAAAGAAAAATTAATTTTAAACCAACTTTTGTAAATGTAAACAACATATATATTGTAAACAATCTTAAGTCAATTAAAATGTCAATTGTCAACTTAATGTCTTTCTCAATGTTTATATACAAAAATCTTTACCCAGCAACAAAATCTAAAATTAAAGAATGGTTACACATATGAAAAATATTGTTCCCTACAAATTTACCAAACATATTCTTGAATTAACAAAGTACAAAATTTATTCATTTATTATTTATTAATAATATTTAGAAATTTATATAATTTTAATATTATATCGCACATATATATATATATATATAATATATATATGAATTGCAGATTTTTTAATTGTTCGTTTACCTCTTATAATATTTTTTTTAATTTTAGAAAATTTAGTAAATTACTTTCTTAGTTTTCATTTATTAAATTTATTTATTAAATTACATTTATTTATTAAAACCAATATAAAATTAAAAAATTCATTCATTTATGTATTAATAATAATTTTAGATTGAGTCAAATCAGACACAATTTTTTAGCACAGTGCTGCCATTGCAACAATTTTCTAAACATTTGTAATCAAAATATTAATTCAAAAAAAAAATATCATAACAAAACTAAATGTCAAATTGTTTTGGCAGCTGAATCAGAATGAGACAGTGTGAAAAAAACCATACAAAGAAAATCAGCAAAAAAAAGTTTTTGCCTTCTATCTGAAAAATTTTGCAGTCATTTTTTTAGTTTTGCAAAGGAATTTTAGTATTAGATTGTGAAAAAAAACTAATTTTTTTAAGTGTGCAAAAATATATTTTTTTTTTATAACAATAGTTTTATAATGTTATCGATAAGTTAGCTATAATTAAACTTTTTTTTTTTAATTTTCAAGAAAAAAAATCAATAAGAAATTTTTATTGTGAATGTGAAGCAATTTTTGTATTTTTTTTTTTTATTTATGTGTAGCAAATAGGCTAGGCAGTGTCAGAAAAGATTTTTTAAACAAGAAAATATAAAAAAAATCCGATGATCTCATAATAATATTTGTGCTTTTTTGGTGCAAGGATCCTTTTTCTAAAAAAGTGAAAGAATTTTATTTTTAAAAAAGGTGCAAAAAGAAATTAAAAAAGTTAAAAGTTATTTCCGTTGAAAAAAAAAAAGGAAAACCTTGTATGGAAATTGGAATGCTATAATATTCTTTTTCATATCTTTGTATACATACATATATTTTTATTATGAAACAACAAAAAGCTATATACAATATAAAATAATATTGGGACAATAATTGGATTCTATCCTGAATTTATCTGTATAGGAAGTTTTTCTGGATTTTATCAAAAAAAAAAACAAAAAAAAAAGATGAAGAAACAATTTAATAAAATCAAAGCGGCTGCTGAAACTCATTTATCAAGGTAAAATAAAAATATATTTATATTTAAATTTTAGTTATATATTTATTTTTAGTATAAGTATGATTATTGATTACTTCATTTAACTTTTGATCGTTTGGGCGTGTATATTTTTTGCAAAAAGTCTTCTTACTTACTATATACATAATCAAGTAGGACTGATAAGTTTTATCTAGAAAATGATAGTAGATTAAGTATAAAATATTTCCTAAATAACTAAAATTACTCCAACGAAAATTACATAAAAATAACTTGAAAAAAAAGACTTAAACCAAGTAAACAAAAAATATAATTTTTGATAACAAAATAATAGTTAATATACCTACTTCCCTTCATAATTTTCAATAGTAATAAATATTTTTTGTACTAATTTTGATTAGTGAATACATTTTTTATATGTACGTTAAATAATATTACTTATTCTGATACTGCTTTAGATCTATGATAATTGCAATATAAGAAAAATTTACTTTGTATTTCTTAAAAAACAGTTTTTAAAAGATTTTAAAAAATTAACTTGATAATAATCAAGACTAATAACGTTTTGAACAATCATAATCGTATCTGCACTCAATTTATCATTTAAATCTCTTAAATCTATCTTGTCACTACAGAAAAAGTAAAAAAATAAATAAAATAAATTTTACCAAAACAACATATTGTCAAAGCAGTTTATTTTTCTTTTTTTTGTTTTTTCAATTTTTAAACCTATGTAAGTCTGCCTACATAGAAATCTAGTTTAAAAAAAATTTAATATTCTTTTTTTTTTCATTTTCATTAAATTGAAGTGACTTCACTGTACACTTGTACATAAGTTGTATAGTCTTTTATATTTGTACAGCCGAAACCGATAGTCAAAAAAAAAACAATATTTACACAGGTGCATGTACACTAGATCAATGATTACATACATTGTATTTGTATATTGCATTGCAGTCCATACATTAAAAAAAAATTTTATGTGGAAAGGGTTAAAGTACTGATAATCATCAGTAAACACGCATATTTTGCATATAATAACAAAATTCAATGAGGGTATTAATAAAGTTGTTCGAAATGTTTAAAGACTAAGTTGACAAAAAATTAAAATTAGTTAAAAAGCACGTTATGTCAGTATACGCAATACGCACTTATGAGCATTATCTGAAGAGAATGATTTTTATAATACTTTGATGTTTTTTTTTTTATATTTCAAATGGAAAATTAAAAAAAAATACAAGTACATTAACTTAAAGAGTGAATTTTTAAAATATATAAGTAGCCAATTTCCTTTGTACACACATTTTAATGATATTTAAACTATATTGCATACTTATACATATTATTTAAGCTCCAGTCCTTTTGCAATTCATTGGTTAATAAAAATTATACACGTTAAATTGCGAAAGGATTAGAATTTCACTTTGCTTTGAACTTCTGCTTTTTAATATTTTTAAAATTTCAATAAACCTTGTACTTTTTATATATCTTTCAGTTAAATAAATTTAAAATTTCTAAACACGACTCATCTTACATCTACTTGTAAATTATTTTTAACGATAATTTTCACAAAGTCGATGTTTCTAAAACTAAAATAAAAAATAAAAATTCTTAATCAGCTCTTCATTCATACATACATTTTTTTTTTGTTATATTGATGTATATTATAAATATATAAAAATTGGATATTAATGAGAAAATTTGTAAAGATGATGGAAAATCTAAATGATTTTTTTAAAATTCGTATGTCATGCGTTGGGCGGAATCCATCAATTTCGTAAGTTTAATTTGCATGTGTGGATTTTCTTTTTCAAATGCAACGAAATGTGTGTGAAGCAAGAACAAATCATTCCTTAAAAGAATATTTGCTCTAAAATAATAATTGCTCTTCATATTTTTAATTGATTATCGATTTGAATTTTGTTTTATAATCTTTTTTTTAAAGTTTTAGAAGCTTAATACAGCATTAAATATTTCATTGTAATTAAAATAATTGCTTTAAATAATTCATTCTTAAAAAAAAACAAAACCATTTGCTTAAAGCTTAACTTTGAATTTAAACAATAACCCAGTTCTAAAAAAAAAAAAATGTTGTGTTTACATCGTGTATAAAAACAAAAATATATTATTAAATTAAATTATTTAATATTTTTCTTTAACTAAACTTAAGTAAAAAAAAAGAGAAAATACGATTAACGCTTAATAAATTTGTAGTCTATTATACTTCAGACTAAACTATATTCATACACTTAGTTATTATTTATAAATTCGTTTGTTTTTTACTTTCAGGTTCATGAATTTAAATATAAATTAAAAATACTTATTTAATGTTTTTTTTTTTATCTTTTTAAGTATGACGTAATTAAATATTATAACACTATAACACTTTTCGTTTAAATATTTTATGCATTGATGATAATATTAGTATTTATTGGATGAGGTCATTCGTTTAAATTTTGTTAATCTGACAAACAACCAATCATAAATATTAATCACAATTTAGCTTTTGGAGTTCCAATGATAGTAAAGAATATAAGATTATCTACATAAGTCTATTCATATTAATCATCTAAATGTTAAAATAAACTCTCATACACATATATAGAAAAAAAGTGAAAATCCAGAATGAAGAAAAATAAAATAAAAAAAATTTATTATTTTTCCCCCAATTTTTTTTTATTATTATTATTATTTTTATTATTAACAATAACTTATCAAATGATTACTTAAGTTATAATCGTTCAGATTAAATATATTTCACATTCATCCAAGCAAGGCGTAAAATACAAAATCAGAAAAAATAAATGAGTTAAAATGAGGAAAATAAAAATACTTATGCAAAGAAGTGTATCTATGAATTAGTGGAGAAAAAGATAAATAATAAAACCGTAAATGTAATTGAGATAAACAATTAATTTTAACATTAAATTCTGAATATTTCTATTGAATAATTAAGCTATACAATTCTGTAAGATATTTTACATTTATGTTATCTTTATTTTATGGAATAAAAACCTATTAAAAAAAAATTCGAATTTCTAAAATTATTTTTTCTTATGTGACTGACCAACAATTTTCATTCATATATTCTCAAGAAATAAAAGTTATTTTCAGAATTATTTTCAAGTCATTGTCATGGACCTAATCAAGATTAAAAAATTGCATTTTTATACAATTTTTTTAGTGTCGGAATACGTTTTACTTTGAAGATCATTCATATATATATATATTTTATTTTTCTTTTATATTCTTATTTTTCTTATTACTTCATATTTGATTTTATTACATATTTATGCAAAATACAATTCAAATTTGTGCTTTATCAAATAAAAGACAGGCCTTTCAATTTAAATTTGTAAATACACTTATATAAATGTATAGGACATTATAACTAAATAAGTTTTATAAATTAAAGAAAACTTATTTTATTTTTTTATACTCATATACACTTTACTAAAATTATAATTTATTTACTCTGACGATCATATTACTGTCGTTGTCTGATGAAATTTTACTTAAGTTTTTTCAATGAAATATTTTCTATCAGAATTTTAATACAGTAAGTATCTATAGATATCTTGCATCAATTGAGTTTTAAATTAGTTATATGTATTTTGCCCTTTTGATCAATTTCAATTGTTAAGTTAATGTTGCAAATAGATTTAAAGTTTTGATAAATTCATTTAGATTTTTTATACATACTAACTTTTGTAAGAACATTAAAACATTACAATTTTGGTGTTTATCCATTTTTGTTTTTTATTTCTTTAATTAATTAAATAAATTTGTCGACTTTCAATCATATAAATATTATAAGAATATATAGCCATAGAATTTTTACAAGTCTTATTATTTTTGTTTCAATTTAATTATTTTATAAGCCAACCATGAAATAGTTTCAAAATATAAATATTTTATAATTTAGTCCATGAATGCAATTAAAAAATATAAGTACTTAGTTGTTTTTCTGCAAATCAATTGCTTATAATTGAAATTATAATAATCAATAAGAATTTTATCGTTGATAGCCATTTATTAAGTAAATAAAAATTTAAATTTATATTGATAAGTGTTACATAGTTTATAAAGAGTGATAAAAATTATTTAGTTACTTATTAGTTCCTTAAAATATGATTAAGATAGAGGTTATTTGTAATTACTAATAACAAGGTCTAAGTAAACTTTTAATAATTATAACAAGGTCTAAGTCACCTTACAGGAGACAATTATATTATAGTATATATTTATTGTTTCAATATTAGTTTCGGAATTTTTCGGAAATAGAGTCTTCCACTTTTATATATATAAATTTTTTTCTTTAAATATTCAGATTTTAGATCGAATTAATATAAATAAAACCATATAAGACTAAATTAAAACTGAGTAATTCGATTCTGCCATACATTTTTTAACTAAATTAACAATTTTTATATATTTGATTGATAAGTTTTCATTAACTATTAAAGTTGCATATTTTGTATAATTAATTACTCCCGTACTATAAGAAACAATTCTTAAAACAAAAAAAAATATTTAAATTTTCAAAATTAAAAATTAATTGGAAATAAGTATTCGCGGTTGAAATTAATAGGTAAATACTTTTTTATTAATATAAAATCGGTTTCTTTTTATCTATAAGTTTATTATTTTTTTTATACTAAATTTGTAAAATTTTTTTAGTGTTCAAATATAGTGTTACCAATACGTTTTGTGGTTTTTTAAAAGGTCTATTTTAGTACCTTTTATTTTGGTTAATTTATTTTTAAATTAGTGGTTTAAAATTTATTATAAATATGTTTAATTATGAAACAAATATTAAATATTAAATTATTATATTCTAGTTATTTTAATTAACTAACTAAATACTTGTCTGACATTTTTTTTCTTTTAAATTTTTTAAAATCAAAAATATAGTTTCTTATAGTCAATTTATTTTCTTATGAGATCCAGTCACTGTAGGTGATTATAAGTTTTAAAAGAAAAGAACCAAATTATTTTTTTTTTCATAAGTAGTCAAATCTTCTAAATTTTTTTTTTTTTAAATAAATCAAAATTAATTAAATTGAAGTTCCAACTTTAATAGCTTGTGGTTTATCTGTGAACTTACCTTGAAAATATTTAGAAACATTACCACATATCTAGTAAATAATAATTAAATTTTTTTTCATTATTTAATTTGAACAACATTTATAAGTATTTATCATATTAAAATAACATATATGGTAAAATTATAATTGTAATAGAAATTTAAAGTGATTTCCTAATTAAAAAAAAAACTTAAAATAATAAAAATACGAGGTGTGATAAAAAAATATTATCTACTTAGGTATAAGTTTACTATAGAGTTATTAATAATTCAGAAGCAATAAAATAATTGTTTTTCAATATGACCTTCATTACTGAAGCAATACAATAATTATTTTAATATTAAAATTTATAGAATTATTATTATTCTGCTTCAAAGAATAATAGTTATAAAATTTCTTAAATTAATTCCGCCATTCACTAAAATAAACAGTACATATATACATTAAGTTTTGTTATTGATTAGTTATTCCAAAAATGTAATTTTATATTTGTAAAATTTATACTATAGAAATACATTTTTGTTGCATAATGAGTATTTAGTCAAAAAATTAGAAAAATTTGTTTGTTGTAATAAATCTTTCATAAGTACCTAATAATTACTTAAAAATTAAATAAAATTTGTCAAAATAATACAAGTTTGAAAATTGATCATATAACTAAATATTTTCAATTTATAAATTATAATTGTACTTGTAAAAACTTATAAACTAATATTTTAACTTTTTCAAAATAAAACAAAAATTATATATTCTAACCCATTTAAAACGATAAATAAGATGTTGTAATGTATAGGTATTATGTTGTAATATAAATGCATGGTTTATTAACCGAGGAAGTACAAGTTCAAAATTTCGCACAAATCGGAATTTTTTTATTAGAAGGGATATTACGGAACAAGTTCGTTTTTCCTTTAAACATTCTCCTGGTTCAAATATTTATTATACAGGGTGGCAAAACGACCGATATGCTTTGAATTTTTTATTACTTACTACTGTTCCATAAATTTAAAATGGTTAATGACAAAATTTAATGGTTAATTATTATTATTATTTTTTTGTTATACAGTATATTAATGGGGAATACTTTTAGCTTAATTAGAAAAATTACATTTACATTACATTACAGTACATTTTCCATAATTTTTCGTAATTTTTGATCGCTGTTATGTTGTGTACTGTTCCATTTCCAATTCCCCAAGTTTTCTTCACAAAATTCTGAAATAAAACGAAAAATATAAATAAATTAAAAAAGTTATTAAAAATTCAAACCATATCGGTCGTTTTGCGTCACCCTGTATTTATTATAATTAATAAATGGCATTCCTATACCCTACAACACCTGAAAAGAAAAGCATGGTCCACTACTCCATTTTATATAGTATATATATAAGTAATCGACAGAGGACTATTCATAAGTAAATAAATAGTACCCATTAACGAATGTTATGCAACACTTAACGTATAAGTAGATCATAATTCATCAGTTATATAAAAAATGGATGTTTAATCTTAGTCAAAATTTTAAGAATTCATATATTTTAATTTACATCATCCGTAGTACGTAAATTTAAAATTAAACATATCAATTGATTTTAATTATAGTTAATTTAAAAAAAATTTTAACTTTATATTTGAATCTCGTCGTCCAATAATTTAAAAAAAGAAAACTTAAACAACCACCTAACATGTATGTAATTTATACCTTAGTTAAGATTAAAGTATAGACTATAAACAACACAACACATGTTAATAAAAAAAAAAGAAAAACATAAACATCATCAGTGAATTTTAGCTTTTTCCCGTCTTACTTTATTTGACTTAACAATCTCTGACTCATGTCTTTTCGAATCCAAAGCGATGTATTCGCGATTTTTTTTTTAATTCGCTTTTTTTTTTTTTTTTTTCATTTTTACCACAGCAATTTTGTTTTTGTATTTCTGAAGGTAAAAGAAAAAGCAGAATATAAAAATCAAATTTATCATCATCAGGTTCCATAATGTCTTTTGTTTTTATTTTTTTTTTATATTTTTTTCTAAGGTGTTTTTGTGTTTTATTATTAGTACGATAATGTTAGTAGATGTTAGTAGGTAGTCAATGAGTGGTAGTATTAATAGGAAATGTAGTAGTAGTTACAGTTAAATTGTATTCGTACTATAAAAATTATTTTCGATTATTTTTATAAATGTGATTAAAGCTAAAAGTAAATAAATATAAGAATTAAAATGGTGAAAATTTATGAATAATTATCTAAGGACATAATACGATAGTACTCATTGTATTTTAAATATACCAAAATGAATCAACATAACCTAAAAGTATTCATTTTTAACTTTAAATAAAATTTTGAGTCATTTATCTTACAAATAAATTTTATTTTAATTCAAATTTTAAATTCCAAATAAAAATTAACTTGATCTTATTATCATTAAAGAACTTTTATTTTCTTTAAATTCTAAAATTAAAAATTAAAAAAAACAGCTAATGTTTATATAAATTTTATAATATTATTTTTTTTTATCTGACATTGATTTCGAGAATTTCATTGAAGTTTTTATTCTTTTTTTTTTTTTTTTTGTAATTTCCAAGTAAAATTTTTAAATTTTGTTTTTTTTTTTCTGATTGATTGCCGACTTTTATTAGAATTTCTATATGAATGATTTAAGAAGTTTTGACGTCAAAACTAAATATATTTTAAATTTACTGGAAGCTTTAAGTATAAATACGTATTTCATATATATATATTTAAATATAACCATATATTATAATTTAGTCGGTGTTTTTAGAAATGCACTTGAATTATAAACGCATATTGGATAATAAATATTTTAGCTGTGAAAAATATAACGAAAATAAATAAATAACTTTAAACTTATGTTTTTTAGTGTGTGACGATGTAAGCCCCAAAGAAAATTTACCAGGAAAATGATAAAATGTTCCAAAAATTATCTACAATTTTGCAGTATAAAATAATTAAATAAAATATAGTAACCTATACAAGTTATAGGTACTTATTGATTATGAATGAATACTACTTTATGATTATCAAATAAAAAGTAATTTAATAAACCTGGATTTTCTTGCTCTAACAACCTAAAATTAAATTATCAAATAATAATTTAATAAGTGAATGGTTTTTACCTTAGTAATAATCAAAAATTTATTAAATCAATTGTTATTATCCAATAAAGTTCTTGGGTCAAATATTAGTTTTGCCAAAAGGTGGGAAAAAAAACTTATCAAAAATTTGATAAAGTTCTATATGTTTATGATTATTTGATTAATGATAAAAGATAACAGATTGTCACAAAAGGGGTCTGAGCTAAAAAATGAATACTTAGCTCAAGTAGTTTTTGAAAATATATTTAATTCAAAAATTAAGTTTCCAAATTTAATTTTAAAGATATTATTAATTAAATCAATTCTACTATAAAAATTAAAATGAAAAATTTAAAATCATTTAAGTTTTTTTAATAAATAAAAGATTAATGAAATTTATTTTACTCATCTAGTTTATTTGTATCGTTATGTATATGGACTCCAAAGGTCATGATTTTATTTTTTGATCAATTTATATAACAAACTACCTATACTTTTTCATCGTCTCTTTAATAAATTGTTCTTTTCTTTCTTTCATGTCGTTTTTTTATTTTCAATTTTTTTTTTATGACATTTTTAGAAAAATATTTTTAATGCATTTTACTTTATTTGCTATAATATTTCTTTTGCATTAATCACATATGAAATTTGTGTATGTTTTTTTTTGTACCTAATCTAAAAATAAGATTGCATATCTCATTCTCAATTTGTACACACTTTCAATTTATTATTCATAAAAAAATGAAAAGAAATTATCGCCATGGAAAAATTATAAATTTTTACTCAATTCTTTATTTTTTTTTTTATTCATTATTATTTATTAGTATACTTAAGAGTAATCATAAATAAATTATGTAACTAAGTATGTAATTGAAAAAATTTAAAATAATTTTATTGTTCGAATTAGAATCACAATTTAAATATTTCAAGCACTTAGTATCAATCTAAAAGCTGTATTACCATTTTTAAGGGTTGGTTTGAAATTTACATTTATCCCATTGTTTTGAATAAGATTAGGTACTTAGTATGCGAGTCTTAAGCTTAAAATACACATCTATCATATTTTAAACTAGTAAATACTTAAATGAGTTTTTTTTTTAAATTCTAATAAATTTAATCAAACTGTGTTAAATATTCCAAAGATTGTTTTTAAATTTTAAATACTTAAATAATCTATTTGAACAACTTGCGAAGTTTATTAAAAATCATGACTATTACTTTCTATCGACATTTTTAAAATCTCTATTTTTAAATTAGTTTGTTATCAAATTTATTAGAATAATAAATAGCATATATATACTTATAAATAAAAGCATATGGTATAGAATTTGCTATTTTCTTTGTTTTTATTAAAAAATAAATTCATAAATTTTTGAAAGTTTATCTAAACTTTTACTCTTGGTTCAAATAAACAATAGCATAACATCCAAAAACAAAAAATTTGTTTAAATTGGCTTAATATTTTATTTTATAAACATAATAGTATAATGTTGTGTGATTCTATTGTTCTTTTATAATCAATTGTGTGAAAAGTTATTTTATTATTCAAGGGGTATTAACTTTCTTTTTCCATTAATTTTTAAATATAATTACATTTTTAATATAAAAACAAATAACTTAAATTTGTATTCGAATCCCGGACCAATTACATCTATAAAAGACCAGTCCATTCCATAGTATTTGATAATCTTAATTAAATTTTAATTCTTTGAACTTATACGTTAGTTAACTAAAAATTTAAACAAAATATTTTATACAATTTTATACGTTCAAATATTTAGTAATTTTTTTAATATGATTTAATATTACATGCTCCGTTATTTTATTATCCGTTGATCAATAACTTGGTGGCATAAATCATATTAATGTAACCTGGTAATATGCTCTTATACTGATTAACATGTATCTAGATATATATATGTATTATGTTGTATAAATTAAAATAATTAAATTGTATAACAAAGAAGAGTTATAATAATATACTTACCAAATGAATGCGAATTTGAAATAAAAGGAAAAATATAAAATTTGAATATAAAAAGTGAATTTCTGAATAAATTCTAAAATTCATTCAACATCATGTATATAATTAGTTTTACACAATAATTTGATCGAGCATTTTTACATATCATGTCTTCTCTTTACAAAAAAAAAAATTAATTCACTATAGGTAGTATATATATACTGTATCTATTCATTTTAATTTATATATATATAGTGAAAATCTATGTCGACTAAATAATATTTATTTCAGTAAAACAAAATAAAAATAGTAAAATAAAAATAAATAAAAATACCGAAAATTACTTAACATTGAGTCATCAAAGAAGCATGATGATGATCATACACAAAGTTTATTTTTTTTTTTAATTTTTTACGTTTTTTGTCATTCTTACTCGCTCGCACACTATAAATTTAATGAAATTCAAAATATGTAATTGAAATTTAGTGAGTAGATTTTAAACATTTCGCATTTGACATGTAGTCATTTAGTCATTTTCATCAGTGAAGTTGAGAATTTACGGGTACATGCAATAAGGTCAAATGAAATAAAACCAAATTGCACTTTTTTGGCTTTAATTCAATACCACATTTGAAATAAAACCAAAATGATAATTTCTTAATTTTCGTCTTTATTTCATTTTTAAAAATTTTTGAAAAAGAAATAGAGCCAAAGTTATATAGAAATGAGGCCAAAATTATTTTAAACATGAGATAAATCAAAATTAGTATTTTTCCAGAATATATATATTTGTATACATATATGTAAATACATCAGATTCTGAATCAGGATGGATTTTATAATTCATAAATATTCTGGAAAAAGAGAATACCCTGATTTTGAATCCAACTCTAAAATCTCTCTTTATTCAGAATTCCTCATATACACGTATATATGAATATTCTTGGAAATCAGCAATCCTGATTTTGAATCCAAGTCTATATATTTATAAATATTCTGGAAAAAGATAATACCCTCATTTTGAACCAAACTATAAAACCTTTCTTAATTTAGAATCCCACATATATGTATATAAATATTATGGAAAAAGGGAATACCCTGATTTTGAATCCAACTCTAAAATTCATCCTAATTCAGAATCTCTCGTACACATATATAAATATTGTATAAATATAATTTTCACAAAATTTCTGAAAAATAATAATTCAATTATCTGTACATTAAAAAAAAAATTAGCGATTTGCAATATAATCAAATTGGCTTTATTTCTATTTTTCACATTGAAATAAGACCAAAATTTTAAAATTTTTTTTTTTGGTCTTATTGCATGTACTTCTAATTTCATTTGGTCTTATTGCATGTACCCGAATTTACATCATCAGTGATAAGTAGAAAAAAAGGAAAAATTTTATAGTGTTCTCCCCTTGACGTCCTCATATTTTTATATTTGAATGTAATTAAAGGGTTTTGTTTTTAATAATATCTATAAAATTTATTAAAATATAATATAAAGGCGGTAGGTAGCTAACTAATAAAAAATTTCAAATATTGATATGGTGAATGAAATTAAAAGTATAACACTTCCAAATATCAAACCGAACTTTTCTAAATAAATTTCAATCAACAACTTACTGTTGTGTCATTTCACAATTCCTTTTTAAGACTTGGTTAATAAAAATTGGACCAAGAGAGCTTTAAGAAATTCCGTAGCAAACTAATTTTTGCATAAATTGAATTAAAGCGATTTTCAAGTTTCTAATAATTTTCAAGGAATCTAAAAACATCGACAATCATCTCAATTTCAAGAATAATATTTGTCCGCCTTTCCAATACTTTACTTTTGCAATATTCACAATATTCACGCGTAAAGTAAAATAATGAAAATCCAAAAAAAAAAAAAAAAAACTGACGTGTTTTGGCTCCCAAGTCCCAATAGACCAGACATGCCTACATTAGTACTATACAGTTGTATTATACTTATTTATTCATTTATAAATGAAAAAAAAAAACAATTAAAAAATTTAAATCTATTACTTCATTTAATTACATAGAAGTTTAAATGGAAAAAAAAATACTTAATGAATATTAAAACGAGAGTTTTTTTTTATGAGTGACGCAAAAATAGAAACAGAACTTAAGAAATATATTAGAGAAAAAAATTTGAAGGTCTCGTCGAACTTGTATTTATAATATTGTTTTCTTTTTTTTTTTTGTTATGTTCTCTTCTTTTATAATTTTTTTTTTGTTATTAGAAAAAAAAAACTAAAAAGAAAAAACTATTTTAAAACTTGTTTATTTATTAATTTTGTTAAGTAATCATCATGAAATTAGAATTGGAAAAAAAAAATTTATAAAATTATATTTTATAACTATAGAATATTATTAATAAAAAAGTTGTAGGTACGTGGTTGATTTGTTTGAATATATGTATTAATATATAGATGAGGAACTTATAACAAAAATAACCTAGGTACCTACCAACCAAGACCTACATAAAAATAACCAAAAGGTAAAAAAACATATATATATATATATATTATTAAAGTACTGGATAAGTATTTACTTGAATTGAGATCAATAATAAACATATTTACGCATCTTTTAAATAAGTAATTCTGTCAAACTTAAAAAATTAAATATAATCAATTGTTAATTATGTTTTATCTTGTGTAAGTTGTACATCATTTTGAACGTGTGAAAATGTCTAATCATTTTATCCATGCATACAAATTTTTTTTTATTTTATAAATTTAAAAAAATAATCGGAGAACAAACGAATAAAATCCAAGACCCCTTCAATAAAAAGCTTTTGTGTGCAAAATTCAATCAAGTGTTAATCTAATCAGTTTATATATATATATATATATATATATATACATATAGTTACACATATCATCGCAACTTGTTGTTGATATATTTTATTTGAATTATTTGAATATAATATAGTTATATTATAGCACTTTATACGTTATTTAGGTGCGAATCAAAATAATGAAATATTGAAATATAGGTATGTATGTATCTAGTTAATATTTAAAAATTCAATTCAGGTAAAACTTAGTACTTATACTCACTTATAAATAAAATAAAACAAACAGTAATTATAGTTATTATTAAATACATTTATATACAGGGTGTCTGGGACTCAAGTACGCGCACTACACTCAGTGATTGGGGGCATTAAAACTCATAACTTTTTAAATGTTAGGTATATGGGGATTATTAGTACACAAAAATTAAAGCTGACAACTTACTCTACAAAATGGATTTTTTTATCTCTCTACAGTAAGCTGTTCAAAAGTTATTGATTTTTTTATGAAAAGTTTCCTTAAATCTTTAATCTCTCATATCTCGAAAAGAGTCCACAATAGACACCCCCCCCCCCCCCCCCCATCAGTACAATTTTTTGTTTGTTTTAATGTCCCCAATCACTGAGTGTAGTGCGCGTACTTGAGTCTTGGACACCCTGTATAAAAATATGTTAACAAGTTAGTAGATACATTAAAATAAATAATAGTTAAAATAAGTTTAATAAAGTTTCATTTTGATGAAGATTTTTTTTAACTCTTTTCTTCTATTTAAGACTTGTAATAATTTTCAATAATTAATTATAATAAATTAATTTTTTTTTTTTAAAGGCGCAATTGTATAATCAATTATAAAAAATATTAAAAAATGGCTAATGACGAAGAAGTTATAAAATATTAGTTAAGCAAAAACAAAGTGAAAACAAAAGTGTCTTAATAAATCTGACTGAATTTAGTTAAGAAATCCTGGAAATAAATACTAGACTTCTGGATCTGTAGTGAAACTTCAAACGTAAAAAAGTTATAAATATTACTTTGGGGATCTGTATAGAATTAAAATTCACACTACCTAAGGCAGTCGGTTAGAGTTTCACCACCCAGCTACTAAAATCTTTTCCAATTAGTCCTTTGTCAGAAATTTAAAGATTTACTAATTAATAATTAAATTACCTTTTAATTATTGTGGGAATTTTTAAAAAGTACCTACTTATTAGAAGAAGTTTTAAAAAAATTTTTCATTTGTCTCTTAAAATATACATATTCAATTTTCCATGAACTCTTAAACTGATTGGTTGGTTTGATTGATTAATTCTTATGTTCATTCACATCTTAAACAAAATCTGAAAATTTACTAAATCAATTTATATTATAATTTCAAAAATATTTAATAGAACTGGATTTTCTGGTTTTTTTTTTTAGAACCTACAAATCACATACCATCTTTAATTTAATAGACATCAAAATTTATTTTAATTATAATAAACAAAAATCAAAATTTGCAATGGCTTATGAATATGACAAACTGTAAATCTTTATTTTTAGAAATTAAAATAAAAATAAGTTTAAATCTTAATCACTTATGGTAACATTTTCTGACAGCTTTAATACGATATAATAAATGACATAATTGTGAACACCTATAGAGTTTTTTTATAAAATAGATTTAAAATTTGACAGCTAATCAGATGAATAACTAGATAGTATAGAATATTCTCTTGATATATGGTACTACTAAGTATTTGGGTTGTTTGAATGATTTTAGTAACGTATTTAAATTGCAAACGAGTACCAATATTATAGAAATTCATAAAAGGTTGTTGCTATTTTGGAATTATGAAAAACTGAAAAAATACTGTTTAGATTCATTTTTACCGTCCGTCCGTCACAGCTGGAAATTTAGCAGATGTTTTAAAAATTGGAATGTCAGCATAAAAGCATATGTATTCATAATCGAGCACAATACGTTGAAAGCCCTTGATTTTGAATTCAACATATTTTTTTATATTAAAAGTCTATAACAAACCAACTTGAAGTTTACTTCTGTTTCTCAAACAATTATCTTTGAAGCACTCGACTGAATATAATCCTTTTTGTTTTGTGTTTCATATGTCACCCCTATTAATTTTTCATAAATATTTTTTTAAATACGCTAAACTGCATTTCGAACGGTTAAAAACACAACGCAAATATAAAAAATAAAAAGAACTTCATTAATATGACAACCATGAAAAAAATCGGAAGTAGAAATTAAAAAAAAATTCAAAACAAAACGGAAAATATCATGATAGGTGATTAAGTAAGTAAAGCAGAACTGTAGTTAAATAATTATTGAATCGAATAAAAAATTTTATATATGATTTTAAAGAATATTTTCTAAGTATATCAAATTTTTATATTTTAGTTCATAACACCAAAAAAAACCTTTAATAAGTCATTATTAACATATTTAAGAGTAGCTATAGAAGTGATTTCTTCCTACAACAAGTATAGAAAATTTTAAAGCTGAAAATTACACTGTTTTTCCAGATTAAATTTTATTAAATATGACTACTATAATTAACTTGCCAATACAGGAGCGTATCAAAATCTCGTGCTTTTATAAATCTCATGTTGCAAAATCTTGCGCTTTTTATAATTTTGTAGTTGAAATACTATATATATAATATATGTTGGAAATATAATTAGAAGCGATTTTAAAGTTGGTTTTAATATAATTTATTTAGTAGGGATTTGAAGACGGCAGCCCCCAATATTTTAAAATGTTTTCTAATGTCTTAATATTGAAACATGTATGCAAAAACATAATTAGGAGGGATTTTGTACTACAGGTACAAAATCAGGATTATACGCCTTTTACGGAATATTTGTGCATATGTATATTCAAGATTGTTAACTTGGAGAGATTTTAAGGTTGAATTTATAGGCGGATTATACGCGTTTTCCAGAATATTTATATATATGGGTGTGTGAGATTCTAAATTAAGAGGGGGTTTAGAGTTGTATTCAACCTCAGGTGCCCTCTTTTCGTAGAAAATTAACCGAAAATTTGGAAAAAAAAAAAAGTAAAAATATTTTTAATTTATTACATAAATAAAGCTAAAATTTGTGTTTACATTATCAAATACAATGTACGTCTATAATAAATCAATTTTAAATCTTAATTGCTATATCGGAAGTTTTTTTATTTAAATAAAAAAAAATTATTTGGTTTTAAAATGCGAGATTTTTTCATATTTAACTACCTGAAAACCTAACCTGAACCCCTTTAAGTTTTGATGTACATGCCGTGTTACTTTACTTACTTATCTATTTTTTATTTAAACTTTTAAAGTTATTTAAACACGTAGTCTGTATTATGATGGTTCCAAAATTGTATGATGCCGTTTTTCCATTTTCTTATTTATATTCTATGACTATCGAATTTGATATCCCGTCATATTAATCGTATTAATAATTGAATCCATAATTTTCATGGCTACATTACATAGCTCTATGCAATACAAATGAATATAAAATTTTGTCTCATAAATATCTTTCGCGCGAATTGAAAAAGTTCAGTTAATCCTTAAGGAGCAGTTTATAAGCTATATATACTTAAATAAATTTAATCTTTGTTTTGAACTCAAACTAAAATATAAAATTGTATAGATATAATAAGAAAAAGGGTATACAAAATCAGGAAATTTGTTTTTAAATTATTGGAAAATTACAAAAATTGTATCTTTATGCTCCGATAATAACACAATAATACAATTTAAACATTTTAAATTACCCAATGTTTCGTTAACAACTCAACATTGTACTTAATGTTAATAATAATGATTTAATGTTATACACAGAATTTGTAATCAAAAATATTATTTTCTAACTTTAAGCATTCTTTTATTTATTAAATTTTGAAATCATATTAATTTATGATTAATTTAATAGTTGTTACAATTATTATATTAACTATAATAAAATATACTATAATTTTATTTTAAAACCACAAAAGAAACTATTATTTCAGTTGTATTAGTTAATATTGTATACTTGTTAGTTATTAGTTATTACCTTTGTCCTAATTTTATATTTTATTTTAAGTGTCGGTAAACCATAATAAGAATAGACACCATTAACATATTATAAATTAATTTTTTTTTTCATATTTAAATACTAGAGAAAATTTACGCGATTGAATAAGCACCTATATAAGTGCTTATCCATTCATGAATTTCTTATTAATAATAAGAATAATTACAGTAGAATGTCGTTTAAAGGAATTAAACGAAAAGTCAAAATTTTGTAAATTAAAATAAATAAACGTTAAAATAAAAATTTTTTAACAAATTTTAACTGACTTCCTTAAAAATTGTTTTAACATCAGTGTTCTTATATCTGTTTGATTTTCACAAATTTATTAATAAATAATTTTTATCTAGAATTTTAGATCGAATATTTTTAATTACTTATTTAAAAAATAAGAATTTTACTGTTACTTACACAAAAACAAACAAATATACATATATACTTTAAATCATATTAAACATTTCCTAATCTCATATATGGATTACTTTATTAGAAATTATTATTAGATTAAAAGCGCTATGGTAGTAAAGTAACTAATCTATCTATGGCCATAACCAAAAAACAAGGTAAAAAGTTCAAACTCCCCTCACTTCCCCTCCTATAATGTACACAAAGTAAAAAAGCTTTCACAATTTACAATGAAAATGGATATAACTAATAATCCAAGTTAAAATTAGAAATATGGAAAATTATTAGCTTTCTAAGAATAACTGTTGAATAAAAAATAAAATAAAATAAAAAATAAAAGTAAAAATAATAAAACCAAAAATAAAAAGATACACCATAAATGTATATTTGTTTATGACACAATCTAAAATCAAATGAACTTATTATAATATATCAAAAAAAAAAAGCACCAATACAGTAACAACACTATAATATTCATATAGATTATAGGTAGTCACTAGTCGTAGTCAGTCACAACTCACATCAGATATTGTTACAACAATAGCAACAACAACAACTATTGTTTTGTTAGTCATCACATCACATATGCTAATGATAAAATATTATTTATAAAAGGTGCTCATTTTTAACTCACTTCAATATTTAATTTTTTTTTTTTTCTTTTATTTTTATTTCTGTGGGTTAATGATCGTATCTTGTAGTTTAAAAAAATTTTTTATAATAAAATAAAACAATTTATAAATAAAAGTAAAAATAAAAAAAAAAAATGGACACTTAAATTTCAAAATTATTAGTTAATCATTTCTCCTAAATGTAAACACAGGTGAATTTTTAATAAAAGTTTTTATTTAGCTCTTTATTCAAAATTTGTCAATTTTGCTTTTGATTTCATACAGACATATGTAGGTACAAGCAATTTTTATTAGTTTTTATATGTTTCTAGGTTTTTTTCGTTTTTCTTTTAATTGCTGATGTGCGAAAATTTAAAAAAAATATTTATTATCTTTTAAATGACTTCTTTTGATCCCTTGTTAAAATTACATATTAAAATTTTATAGTTGGACAAAAAAAAAAGATGTGCTAAAAAATGTATTGTTAAATAAATTCAAAAATTTCCATGTCTGTACCTAGTTTTTTAAACATTAACAAAGTAATTAAGCTAATGTTATTGAAAAGTTTTTACAAATCCCCTTAAACAAATTTTTTTTTGTCAACTTTTTTCCCCGAAAGCTATATATGTATGTATGTAACAAAATTTATAGACCTATAGGGAGAAATTAACCTAATTAGGTTTTTATATATATATCTTTTTTTAAACACTTAAATAATATTTAAATACACTTTGCTAATTTGGAAAATGTTTAATTATTATTATTTATACTTGTTATGTTAAATATTTGATATTAAATCATAATTAGGAACCCTATTTCATAGTTTTTACAAGTTAACAAATTGTAACTTTAAGTAAAATTCAGTTATAACAACAATTGTAAAAATTTTTTTCTATGCTCATATAATATTATAAACTTGTAAATTTTACATTTTTACTGAAAAACATAAGAATAACATTCTAATTTACAAAATTTAATTGAATACTAAACTTGTAAATAAGTCTATGTAATTTTTTAGGATACTTAGTAGAAAATTTAATTTTTTTGTAAGTATTTATAGAATTGTTAAATGTCATGAAATTTCTACTTGTAAAAAAAAAACAAATTTAAAAAATGCGTTACAAATTTTAAGCCTAGTTATTAACTGAAATACAAAATATTTTACAAAGTACTCAATTCTTTTGGAAAATATCTAGATTTTGTTGACCTGTAATGGTCATGAAACAAATCGCAGGTTTCCTATTTAAATAAACTTTTGATGTAGTAAAGAATTTTTGAATTGTCTAGTTAGTTTGCTTAGTCAGTTCTTTAGAATAGTGTTTTTTCAATTTTGTATTTTATCTATTATAAAAAGAAGTTGAAATTACCATGACATTATATACGTATACTAATTTAAACTAATTTTTTAATTAAAGAAATTAGGAATAATTAAATCAAAAATTTATTTAAAAATATATTTTAATTTTGAAATATTTTTGTAATTGAATTAACTAATATAATTTTAAATAAATAAGTGTTAGCTCATTATAATAAAATATAAACTAATAATAAAAAATTATCGAAATTCATATAAACAATTAAAATTAAAATAATACAGTTTCCTTCAAAATAAAAAATACAGATACTCATATAAATAAGTATATTATTTTTAACGTATTTAAAGTATATATCTATTACTTATATATATATGTATATTTATTTGTGATTATTGTATTGTAATTTGTAATGTAATCTATATTAATTTTCATTTTGTTTGTATATTTCACAAACAGTAGAATCAAAATATATTGTCCTATAATCAATATTTTTTTTCTAATCAATTAAGTTTATGTATTTTTAAAGACAAATATATTCAATATTTTTAAATTAAATTTAATTCGTTGAAGACCAATTTTAAGGCACTCTACTGTATATTTATTTAAATACATTGGAAAGTTATAAAAAATTTTTTTTGGAAAATATCCAAATGAAAAATTGTGGAAAATACAAAATTACCTTTACAAAAAAAAAAAAAATTTATATTTTTAATAGAAGTTTCATAATTTTTTATTTTACCTGAACTAATTACAAAAATACAAAAAAAAAATATTGATTCATTGTTTATTATTTTTTTTTAAGTTTATTATTAAATTTATTTTCAAAAATAAAGTTCAAGAACATTCTCAAAGTTAATATTAGAAAGAAATCGATTTTAAAAGAGAACTGAGTTGCTGCTTATATATAATAAATAAATTATTTGATTAGAAAGTAAAGGAATATTATTTGATTATAAAGTAATAAATACAATGATCTACAATGATTAAATATTATAAATAAAAATATCACTATAATATTTGAAACAAATTAAATATTCAGTACCTGTAGAAAAAAATTTTTATTGCTTTAGCTTAGAAATTGATCTAAACCTTTAAGATGAAGAAACGAATAATATCAGCTAAGTAGCATCATAAATTCTAAATGGCTTGAATTTTTAAAGTGTTATACTAAACCATCATTCTATTAATTAAAAATTTAAATAATTCATAATTCAATGTTTAATATTGCAACATAATTGCTGTTGCAGAAATTATATATTTTGTGAATTTCAAATAAAAATTAATTTAGCCTAAGTATAAATTTTTGACACGAAATTTGTAGCAAAACAATGGTAACGTGTTAATTCCTCTCACTGTGGAGGATGATGGGGTTAGCTTAGCCACTCAAGCCAACTGATCAACCACAAACGAAAAAATTTTTAAAATAATGTTTAAATTATTTATCTGTTATAAATGTATATTTATAACTTATTACTTAATTTTAAATCGATAACAATAACTCACATATAATTTAATTTATTTTTATCTTATCATCAGAAGAGTTATAAAGTGTTGTCATAAAGTTAATATATGTTAATAAAACAAATTTAAACTTAAATTTTACTTTTTATTAAAAAATATTTATATTTTTATTAAATTTTTTTGGTTAAATTTTTTAATTAAATTTCTAGTTCAAAAACAGCAGTCTATTTTCAAAATATCCAAAATATCGAATTACAAAATTTGTTGTAAAACCCTAAATTTTACGTTCTCCCGTATATGGAAGTAAATTAAAAAAAAAATTAAGAGAGTCATAACAAGTTGAATATTAAAAATTCTTATTTAATATTATAGATATTCAAACAATTATATATTATATAGAAAATTATATACCAAAATAAAAAAAAAAACATAAACCAACAAGAGGATAAGTAAATAATTAAATTTTCTAACTTTATAAACATTCCATCTTTTCCTATTAAATCTAATTTTCATTCCAATCAATCCAAATTCAAACTATTACAAAAGAATCCTTTCCTAAAGTTTCGAAAGAGTGTAAAACTGGTAACTAGTAAAACATAATATACAAAAACTATTTACTAAATAGTTTAACACTAAATTTAAATTTTGTAATTTATATATATATAATATTCGCAAAAATAAAATTTAATTTGCCCGTCCTACTTTTTATAAAATTTCTACATAATGTGAGATAAATCAGAGAAATTTTAAGTCTTCAAAAATCAAATAAATCAAACCAATTTAATTTTGAGGATGTATGTTTTTATGGAAATAATGTAGCTCTAATTGTTAGTGAAATCTTCAAACATTTAGAACACTAGAAAGTTTCATTTATAACTCATTCTAAAAATGTTCACATCAATCTGAAAACCCTATATAACTAAGTACTTTATAGTTATATTTTAGGATATTTAAGCAAGCTCTTTAATAGCTAATGTCATTCTTTTAAAAATTTAAACATCAAGATGTTAAAGATTAAAATTTATATATCTATCAACCTTTTTTATGTGTACTGTGGTTATATGTTATTATATAGCGGTTATTTATAGTTAAAAAAGTGAAACTTAAACAAATTTCTATGCAAAACTAATCACTATTTTAGATTTCTGTGTTTGAAAATGTGCGCTTTAAAAACGCTGCAGCTTACTGCCTTGTTATGTTTACAATTTCTTTACATAATAAACACTCAATTAATAATTCTCAAACATTCTTTTAGATCATCTCGTTCGGATACAAAGGATGAGGAAATAACAAAAATAGAAAAACAAGTGGAAAAATATAAAGATGTTTTAGAAAAAATTCATAAGAAAATAATCCCATCATCTAGTGATCAGGAAAGAGATAAAAGAATAAAAAAGGTTCATGAATTTAAATTAGGACAAGCACTTGAAGAATCATCAAGTCAGTTACCAAATGATTTAGTGCTGTGTAATATCCTTAAGAAATGTGGTAAGTAAAATGTCATTGAAATGTAATTGAAATTGATTATTTTACAAAAACCTAAGGAATATCATTATACAGAGAAATATATTTTCGTATTTTTTGTTTTAGGTGAGTTAGAAAAGGAGATTGCTAAGAGTGCTGTGGATACGGAAATTGAAACAGATGAAAAAGTTGCAAAACAATTAAAAATTATTTTAGAAAAGGATATTCAAGACATAGCCACACATAGGAGAGCTGTATCTAGATATTTAAATGAATGTAGTTCTATAAGAAAGGCTTGTGATGTAAGATTGTGATTAAAAGAAACAAAAGTTATTTAAATTTTTTTTTATTTTTATTTTCTTATTGTAGAACCCTCGTAATGATGATGCCAAATTAAAACAACTAAAATCCGATCTGGAAGAATGGGAAACGAAATTAGAAAAAGAACGTGACTCATATGCAGCTCAAATGTTTGAATTAATTGCTAAAGATGAAGAAATTGGTAAATGTATAAAAACTTTAATGGAATGTCAAAGAAATTTTTATGAAAAATCATTAAAACAAATTGATGCAAATTTAGAAGAAATAAATAATCATATCGAAGGCTGTAAAAAGAAAAAGATTTTTGGTGTACAAATTACAGATCATTTAAGCTCAACTGGTCGAGAAATATCATATGTTATTGAACTATGCTGTTTAATATTATTAGAACGTGGTTTGAATGAAGAAGGCTTGCTTAGAGTAAATTGTGCTGGAACTAAATTAAAAAGATTTAAAAATGCTATAGACGCCCAATATGCAATACCACCACTACAACAAGAATATCAAGATGTTCATTTAGCAGCATGTGTTTTAAAATCATATTTACGTGAGTTACCAGAACCGCTATTAACATTCGGATTATATGAGCAGTTTTTATCGGCAGCACAGCGTTCAACTCCTGCCGAACGCAAAAGTGCTGTTAAAAATGCTGTTAATCAATTACCAAAAGAAAATTATGATAATTTAAAATATTTAACAAAATTTTTATGGCATTTATGCCAACATAGTGATAAAAATAAAATGACATCACAAAATATT
Organism: Dolichopus griseipennis; assembly: GCA_963082915.1. Classification (NCBI taxonomy): domain Eukaryota; kingdom Metazoa; phylum Arthropoda; class Insecta; order Diptera; family Dolichopodidae; genus Dolichopus; species Dolichopus griseipennis. The sequence goes on from OY720442.1 coordinate 3,023,294, forward strand.
GCAATTGTAATGTCCCCTAACATACTTTGGCCACCGGATTCATCAAAAGATAGTCAAAATTTTTCATTACAAGTTTCCAGTTCAGCAAATGTTAATATTATTGTTGAATTATTAGTCAGTGATTGGGACTTCTTTTTTAATGGTGCTGAAGTCGAATTTGCATTAACATTAAAGGATAAATTATTTATTGATGAAACATCCATTAACAACAATACAAATAATATTATGAATAGTCTTACAACGATACCATCTAACGTTATGAATGAAAGTCAATCTGTATCTAACGAAAATCAACAACAACCCACAACAAATCATCAAACACATAATCAAAATCAATCAACAGCTTACCAAACACATTCAAGGAGCAGTAGTCATGATACTAGTCGTATTCTTATAGGTAAAATTTTATCAATATGTCCTTATATATCAAAAAAATGTCTAAGTTAAAACAATTTTTTTTTTATTATTAGCAGCTGATAACACATCAATGGGCCGAAGTCATTCCAATGATTCATTATCAGATGCTAGTCCATCACAGGGAGGAAGTCCAAAATTATTGCCGCGGCGAAAGCATAATAAGGCTTCTGCACCAACACCTCCAAGTAGTGCAAATAAAATGTCATCATCAATGGTTTCTTCAACAGCTAGCACAAATTCCTCTTTAAATCAAAATGGAAACCATAATACTAATAACTCTAACTTTCAACAACAGCAATCGACACAAAAATGTGATGGTACATCACAAACTGTTTATGCATCAGATAAAAGCCAAACTAAACCAGATAAACCACCAAGACCAGCAAATCAACCAATTGATTCTTTTACCTTAAATAGGGCAACATATAAAAATAGATCAAATGATAAAGTACCACCTAAGCCTGTGGCAATGCCAAGAACAATTTTAAGTATTACAAAAAGTACTGAAAACTTATCACTTGTAACAAATGATGAAATGACTAGTAGCGCACAACAAAGTATCCTAAGAGAAAAACCTGAAATACGTGAAAAACCTTCTATACCAGAAAGACCTGTAACATTAATGCGGCCTACAAGTTTTCGAGCGGATAATGCATTTCAATCAGAATTTCATCGTCATGCCGAAAACTTGGCATCATTAAATGGCATATCATCACAAGTAACTGGTAACAATAGCCATGAAAACTCTTCTGGCACTACATCTATAAAAAAAGCTTCTAGCTTTCGAATGAACTCATCAGGTTCTCCAGCAAATTCAAACGCACAAAATATGAATAATAGTAACAGTAATGGTTCATCTATTAAAAGTTTGAACAGTAACTTAGCAAATAGTACTAACAGCTTATGTTCAACAAATAGCTTATCATGTGCTACAAATAATGGTAGTGGTAATCATATAACAACATTAGAACGTGCCCAATTTTATAGCGTTGATAAAAAACAAGTTGCTATTATTGATGTTGGTACAACAGGTGAGTTAACTAAAACAACATCAACGCCATCCTCTGTTACAAGTAATAATGCATCATCAACTGGTTGTACACCAACTCCAAAACCTAAACCTACAAAATTATTTGAAAATTCAGCAACATTTGCTGATTGTGCAATATCGTCAACAAAAGATTTTATTTTAATGGAATCCGGTGCAGCAACTAATAATCTTTTATCTAATAATAGTACTAATAACTCAATTAATTTAAATAATGCTAATTGCCTCACAACAGCTGGAGTTACAACAAATTCAACACCCACAACCACAACTATTTCTACAACACCAACAAATCAAGTGCCAATTTCACCACGTGGTTTAAATCAAAATATTAAAAGACCTCAAGTGCCGGCGCCCCCTCCTCCAACAAACCGACGAAAATCAGACGGTACTTTAGGTGATTCAACGCATTTATAGATTAAAGCATTTTAATTTCTTTATTATCGAACAAAAATAATTTTTTTAATTTAATATTTGAAATGTTAAGTTTCCTTTTAAGTTTGCTTTTTAGTTATCAACTCAAAAATCAAATTTTTTATTTTCTATTTTAGGAATTTTGAAATAGTATTGTTATGTTTTATATTGTTAAGTGAATTACCTAAGGTTTATCACTATTTCTGTGCTTTTAACAATTAAAAAATAAATTAAATTAAACTTATTTATTTTTTTTTTATTTGTTTATTTATTTAATTCTTATTATTTGGCTCATTATCTGCTTGAATATTAATTTCATCGTATAATCTTAATGAAGGATTCTTAGTCATGATTTCTTCAATTAATTTATTCCTTTGAAATTTCTATAAATTGGTATGTATATGTATATTTTTACAATATACTTTCTTCTAAAATTTACTTCGCATTTCATATTAGATTTTTTTTTCGTATAGCAAAAAACTTTCAATTTTGTTCAAGTGGGTAGTGAATCATATAGAAAATTTATACAGGTATTATAAAATACTATAGATTTATAATCAAAGAAATTATAATTAACTCAAAAAAAACTTTGCAATAAATCCAAATATATCAAACTGAAGAAAACAAAAAACATGAAACCAAAATGCAATATAAGACAATACAATTTTTTTTTAAAACATTGAAAAAATAATATTTATTAAAATTTAAAAAAGAAAAGTTTTTCTGATATAAAAGTATCGAAAATTATCTATTTCTCTTAAATATTAAATAAAATATTTGTAATTTCAAATTTTAAATAATGTATTAAATATTAAAATTTTACTTTTCCTATTTCGGAACTCCTTTAAAATTTTTTTAATTTTATTAGCAATTTAATATCTTTTTGAAAATAAATTAAATAATCCCACCATATAAAATATAAAAATCAATTTGGTAGAAACATACAAAGTTTTCTTAATTTTTTTTATTTCATTTTTTAAATATAGTAGCAAAGCAACAGAATAGTATTCACCAAATAAAAATTTTATAAGTGAAAGTTGTTTTCAAAGCGCCAAAATATATTATATTGCAGCATAAAGTAACATATATATAGAGTATTCACGTAGAACAAAATTCGTTAGTCATTTCTTTTTAAAAATCCCGTCCCATTATACTCAATATCCCGTCCCATTTTTACTCAACACTCAAAATTCATTTTAAAACTCAAATATTTTTACTTAAAAATTGAGAAGAATTTTTTTTAAGCTCTAGAAAAAAATTCTTCATAATTTGAATATTATGATATTATATGAAGAGTATATGTATTATGTATATGTATGTACATATTCACATATTTACATTTTTATGCATATTTTTATGAATGTAACGAAAAATGTATGTGTGTACATATTTTTTTGTAAATGTAACTTTTTTTATGTGATATTTTTCTCTATTTTTTTTTTTGATGTATTTTTTATGTATTCTTATTTTGATATTAAGAATTATAATCAATTTAATAAAGGCGTGCATTTTTAAAAGTGTCAAGTGTTTATTTTGTTATGAACATATTATTAAGTATTAAAATTTGAATTAAAAAAATTGAGGAACAAAATTTACATGTAAGTATTAATTTATAAATTTTCTATTAGAATAAGTATTATATTTTAGACAAAAGCAATTAAAAAAGAAAAATAACATTCGCTACATGACAAGTTATCACTATTAAAGTAATTACATATTTTTACGAAATTTTTTTTTTTACAAAATTTGAATTTCCAGTTAAAAAATTTTTTTCATATCCCCCAAAATTTCGTGTAATTACGAGGTATAACTTGTTGTTTAGAAGCCACAAAAAAATCTGATAAATTATCATATATCTGATAAATCCTACATGGTTTAGGGAAAATGGATGAATGCTACACGCATAAAATAAAGTTTTTAGAGTTACTAATTAATCTTTTGCTAAAAAAGCAAGCAAAATGGTTAAGGGAAAAGCTTTTAAAAAATGACGAAAAAAAAGCTGAGAGTAATCAAAGTAAAATTAAAATATTAAATGCATAACTTATTTTTAATATATTTCATAATATCCGTCTGTCTGTATATTTGTCTGTTTATTTCCGTCCGTCTGTCTGCATATGTTTGTACGTCTGTCTGTCTATTTGTCTGTGGTTTAAAAAAATTTTCTCATTATAGTTTTAGCAAATAAATTTTTGTATGTAATTTGTAATACTAATTTATTAAAATAATTTTTATTTTTTGAATAATTTACTTGATACCTATATTATTTTCTTTTCATGAACGAGAAAATTGGATGAACACGATTGAAGTACCTAATCATAATATAATTTTGTAAATATGGAATGTAAATAACTAAATTTAAGTTAATGAATATTTTTGTTTGTTTTCGATAATTTTTTTTAGTCAATGAATTGTTTTGTTTTGTTTATACCTATGTACATATTTTATATTATATTTTTTTTTTGCTATAAGGGTTTTTTATGCCGAATGGAATATAAAATATTAAAGCTTTTTTATATATTTTTCAATAATGTAATGCAATACTTATTCCATTTGGCTTTTTCCTTTATTAACTAACTTAAGAATTAATAATAAAACAGAATTATTTAAAAAAATATTGAAATTTTATTAAATTTTATATTTTTACCTTTCATTAAATTTAAAAAAAAAAAATTTGAGTCAATCAAAATAACGAACTAAATTCTTCTTAAACGTAAAATTCTTATATACTTATTAAAATGATAAGATTATTTATGATTTTACAAGCCATACAACTTTTAATAATAAGCTTGTCTGTCGCACATTCATTCAACATTAATATCAAAAGTTACAAATAATAAATATGAAAATAAATTTTTCTATTTTGATTTACAAGAAGAACGAAAAATACACTTAGCTGTTTTAATTTCATATTTCACACATGCATCAATAAAAGATGTAAAATCTCTATTTAGTTTTTTTAATTTCAAATCAAAGTAACGAAAAAAAAGTAAAAAGACCTTAAATATTTTATATGTGTTAATATACCTATACACTATGCATGCAGTATAGATTTAGCTTTTCATACTTTTATATGGAATAAGAAGAATAATGTATAAAAATAAATATGTATGTATGTATGTGTATACCCTTCATATAGTTTTTTAAAGGTACATATTATATTAATAAATACTCAAAACAAGAAATTGAGAAGAATTTTTTTTTATTTATGAGTTTAAAAACAAATTATTCTCAATTTTTAAGTAAAAATAATTGTTATGAGAATAATTTTTGAGTACTGAGTAAAAACGAAAAATATTTTTTAAAAAAATTGGTAAAAAAATTTTACTCTACGTGAATACTCTATATTATATGTTACTTTATGATTGCAGCCAAATTTAAAATCTTACATTTTGTTCAAAAATAAGAATATTGTTATATTTAAACTATTTTAAAAAAAAAATCATACAAAAATAATATTTATATAAGATTTAAAGCTATATTAGCAAATATGTTGCAACAATCAAAAAAGAACTTACAAGTTCCAAAATTTCATAAAATATTATTGATGATCAAGAACAATATTCAAGATTCATATAATGATATTTTTAAATTTTTTAAAATTGTTAAAATAAAATTCTGGTAATTCGTAAAGGGCACAAATTCTTTCATATTTAAAGCAATAAATTAAGCACTAATTGGTGCTTGAAAAGATTAGTCAGCTCATTAGAGTCAAAAATTATACGTAATTTATTTCATAAAATCTTTAAATTTGACAAATTCGGATATTTGAATGAACTGAGAGTTTGTAATAAATTCTATAAGATTTTTTTTATCAATTCAGAATTTTGTACCTTTATGAATTAAAAATGTTAGATTTTATTGGAATTGATTGATTTTCCATTTTTTTAAATTTAAAAATTGTAATTCGGTTTATACATATTTAAATCTAAAAATATTCAAAAATTACACCTCTTAATTTTTTTAATTGAAAATACATACAATATTATCTATAGCTTAAAAAAAAAACATTAAAAATACTTATTTATACCATGTTATACTGAAATATATTAATAATATTATAAATTTAGTATATGTATGAATGTATATATATAAAAATTTAAAAGCATAAAGTCGTTTGCTTTTCAAAATTTGTATCTTGATCATCAAAATTAATTTTAGGTTTTAAGTAAATAAGAAATAAAAAAAATTAAATATTCTAAATAAAATTTTTAGTAAAAATTTAATAATTTTGTAAGAAAAACAAATTTTGTAATTTTTTAGCAACGGAAATTATAACTTTTAGCTAAATTTTTTTTTAATTTTCAATAAATATCAATTTGAAGTACACATATAACGCTTTATCTTGTGCTATAAAGTTATAAAAGTAATTTCAGATTTCATTTCAAAATTTTTATTGGTTCAGGACCCTATTGTACCAGCCACTTATTACTTATAATTAATCAGTTTTTTCATAAATTTTGTCAAACCAAAAACGTGGTTATTATATTTGTTATAACTATAACCAATGAAGTTTGTTTAGTAAATAAAATCAAAAAAAAGATTATTTGATCAGTTATAAGTGGCTTGTTAATAAGTCTTGGCAAAAAATTAAATATTTTTATCTGATATAAAAATAGCGATTAACATTAGACATTATAATTGCTCTATTCAATATATAGAAATATATTATGAACTATTGATAATGAACAGTTTTTTATATATTTCTGATATTATTTTCACATTAAATTAGAAAAATATTAATATCTAAATTTAAATTAGAATTTTATTTAATTTTTTTATTCACTTATTTATTTTATTATGAAAATAATTCAAAATTTTATATTAAATTTTAAAAAATAAAATATATAATAATTTTAGTAAATAATTATGCATTTTAAAACTTGGAAAAATACGTTATACATAGTTTAAAGCAAGTTTAATGCAATGCGTAGTTTTTACAGTTTATTTTATTTTTTAAATAAAAATTTTTTTCAAAAAAAAAAAAAAATAGACTTTAATATGCTTGTTAGCTCGAATTTCAATCAAATTGAAAAAAAGTGTTATTAAATTATTTTCTAACCTAACCTACAATTAAATAACGTTTTTTACTTTTAAAACTTTTTTGTAAAAAAAATTTAATCAAATTTATAAAAACATAAAACGGTTCATTTATGAAAACAAAAATATGATAACAAGAAATATTTATAATAGTTTAGATTAAAATTGGAATTATAATTATCGTAAGTAATAAATTGATCTAGAAAATAATTTTGGTGCATTTTTTATTTCAATGTATTTAAAGGTTTCACCTAATCTAAATTCCCTCGTAGACTTCCTACGAAAAATTGGCTACGCTACGAAAAAAAAGTTTTTAGTGATTCAAAATTCCCTCGTAGAAAATTAAATTTACAATGGCAACTTTGACGTTTGAATTTATTCTTTTAAGTAAAAATTATGATTATTGTTTTCAAATTTGTAGTAGGTACCTAATAATTTTTGAATATTATTTTGAGAAAAAAGTATTTTAAGATTAATTATGAATAAAAAATTATAAGATATTTCATATAACTTTTTTAATATTTTGATTATGTCTAGTTCTTTCGTTATTTCACCCTTAAAAATTTTAATATATGAAATACGAATATGCTACGAATGAATATTTCTTTCGTAGATTTTTGGACTATTCGTAGCGTTAAGTCGGAATTGAGAATTACTTTTTCGTAGATTATCTCCAACGTAGCTGTACGAGGGAATTTAGAATAGGGTTGATTGTCACATTTTTTTGCTGCAGCAGGCAGAATACATTAGAAATTTGTTTGTATGCTTTTTCCAAAGTCGTAAAATGTTTATGTATATTTTCCTAATAATTTTAATAATTTACTATATACCTCTTCATTTGTTCTTAGAAATAGAAAACAATATTTATAAAGAATAAAAACGATATGGTTTTGTATGTGATAGAAAACAAAGATTACTAAAAGTTACTTCATGATTTACTGCTTTTATGTTCTAAAGTAACATATGCATAATGTACTGCAAGCAGCAGAATTATTCTTCTTGATACTTTTTTTCTTCGAAAAATAAATTAGAATAGATTCGATATCGAAAATTTTGACAACTTATTTGACGTGACTTAACTTTCATATGAAAGAAATTTGATTTTTCGCATTTGCCTTTAACTCTGTAGAGAAAATTTTGGCCATTTAAATATCAAGGAAAAAAAATTATTTGAAAATGGCATTTGGTGATTATCCAGCTGAATATAATCCTAAAGTTCATGGACCATACAATCCTGCACGTTTTTATGGAACTCGTAAGTATAAATAAAAATTTGATAAAGAAAAAATTTTTAAGGTTAATTTTGTTGTTTAAATTACATAATTCTGATTTTAAAAATTGCTTATTTAATACAAGAAAATAAATAAAATTATATTGCAATTTTCTTTTTAGCCGATACTCCTTTAAGCCAAGTTAAACTTTGTGATTTTGGAAGTTGGTTAAATCGTCGTAACAAGAGCCCACAAGCTCTTGCTGGAGCTTTCTCTCGTGCTTTCTGGCGCTGGCAACACAAATATGTTCAACCAAAACGTGCTGGAATCGCACCATTTTTCCAAGTTACATTTTTAGCTATGACATTCTTCTATTCTATTAATTATGGAAAAATGCGCCACCACAGAAATTACAAATATCACTAAATATATTTTCTAATGAATTTAAACTATGAAAAGATGTAATTCAGTTTAAATTAATATTACAGCAATGTCTTATTAAAGACTTTTAAAAAAAAAAGCTAGAATCAATAAATCTGTATAGAATTGAAATTCCAATAAAAAATAGTTTCAATATTAAAGAAAAAAATTAAACAAAGTGATTACTATGTATATTATTTTAAAAAAAAAGTAACAGAATTTAATGGTTGGAAATTGAAACAGTAATAAGTTTTGAACAAGTTTTTGTTAAATTTTTGTCAAAGAGAACTATCTGTGATAAATTCAGTCACTGTTAGGTAAAAATTAACAGGAAAAAAATATTTGCTTTCTACTATGTCATTTTAAAGTTAAAAATTATAATCATATTGATATTTGCATGAAGACTGCAATTCAGAATTATAAGTTATCCCTATATGGATTGGTCTTTGTAAATTACAACTCTTACTTATAAAATTCTAGCAAAATATATAAAATGTTTACATTTATTAAAGATTTTCTTTAAAACATTTAACAGATAGACCAGGAATCCTGAACTCCTTTCATATTTTGTACACCCCTTCTATTCCAAATTTAAATACTTAACCCTATATTGCTGTCAATGTCATTTTTATTATAGGTAAATAGAATATAATTAAAAAAAATTTGGACAGTTTACTTTTCCAACTCTTAAATAAAATGGCTTTTTTTGGCCAGTTTGTAAGAAAATCTATCCAAGTAGTTAATTTAAATGTAAGAGTAAAGAAAATGATTAAAATAAAGATATTTTGTGATTAAATTTTTAGTATTCAAAATTATTTATATTCTAATTTTAGCTGCAACATGTCAGAACAAACTATACCGATTGGCGAATGATAAGAGATGTTAAAAGAAGAAAGTGTGTCGTTGAACATGCTAAAGATCGTTTAAGAGTAAATTCACTTAGAAAAAATGATATTTTACCAATGGAACTAAGAGAAATAGCCGATAAAGAGATTGCAGCATTTCCTAGAGATTCTTGTTTAGTAAGAGTACGTGAACGGTGTGCATTGTAAGATATTCATAAAACTTAATTTCATTGACTAAAAAAATAATAATTATTTTACAGAACTTCACGTTCTCGGGGGATAGTTCACAGATATAGGTTAAGTAGAATAGTGTGGAGGCATTTGGCAGATTACAATAAACTTTCCGGTGTTCAAAGAGCTAAATGGGGTTAATATTATATAATAATTAAAATATTTATATAGATTTTAAAACAAAATTTAATAAATTTTTATTAACCTAATACCAATATGTTTTTTTCGGCGTTGAATTTTCTTGAATTTTATAATGTTCAATTAAATCCATTTCAAAAGTTTTCAATTTTGGATCAAATGTAATTTCGGAAACTACTTCAGCAACTGTGTCCTTTTCTCTTTCAATATATGCACTTTTTGCCTTATAATCATGAGTCTCTTCATTTGAGCTTGGTATTGGAATAATTCTACCAGTTCGTGCAGAAACTCTTACTTTTTCTCCTTCTTCTGTATAACGCCATTCAAACTCCGTCTTTTCTAAATCAGATGGATCTACTAATGCAATTTGAGATGTAACTAAGAGTGGCGCTTCAGATTTTATCATTATTCCAGGATAATTTTTGTCTGCACCAACTTTCCTTAAATGACAATTTAGCCCATCTACGATAACCCAATTTCTCTCTGTTATGACCTGACTTACAATACCTTGTTTACCAGCATCTTTACCAACTAAAACTTCAACTCGATCACCACGGAAAAAGCTCCACTCTTCAATCGGTTCAACAAAAACTTTTTTCCTTAATGTACCTGGCATGTTTTGCTGCTTAAATTGTCCTGACCATGGTCGATTTGTGGTATATCGAAATTTTTTCCTTTCAATAGTTCGAGGTAAATAATTCGCATCATATTTTGGAGTTTTCCAATATATTTGCCTTTGAGCACGCTCAATGTATTCTTTAGGAAAATTTGAAAAATCTTTTAATTTACTAGACAAGAAACTAAATATCCTCATTTTTAATTTATAAATATACTTATAGAAATTTAACAATCAAGTTTTCTTATTAATATTTGACATATCAAAACATATGTTTGAATATTGTTTTTGGCAAACTACAGTCCACAATCCACATCGCGTCCAATAACCGGTAAGCTAAGTATAGTCATCGTCATATCATTTTAGTTAAGTTAAAAACCCAAAAATTAGTAACTTTTAGCTGCTTCTTTGTAGTGTAATGCAACCTGTAGCTACTTGTAGGAATGAAGGTAGGTGTTTGCGGAAAATTAAGTTGCTTGTGAAGATTTTAGATTTTTTAGATTAACCAATAACTATTTTTCCCCCAAGAATTTTTTATTATGGTCAAAATTTATGATGAATATTTTTATGGAAATCAAATGATGCATTCACTAAATAAACTTGTACTCTTAAAATTTAAGCTTGATTTAAACCATTTTTTTTTAAGTTGGCTTTGTTAAATTAAATTCAAATGCTTGGAAAAAAAATTTTCAATTTATTAGAGTTAGTCAAAACGATAGAAAATTGATAATAAAAATTTAACTGATTTAGCGGACATGTCTGGATCTACAATAGGAAGTAAACTTGGAAGCATTACACATATAAATAAAGGTGTAAAGACGTTTAATGGTCTGAAAAAATTTCAAATGTTTCAACTCCCAATATTAGTGCCTATACTCAAAAGTACTCAACCGAAGAAATGTGATAAAATCGATGATTTGATATGCTGTTACCCGCAATATTTGGCAGATATAAAAGAAGAAAAAATTGGAAGATATGCACCATTTTAGATAACTTTTTTAATATATTTTAAAAATGTTTCTTTTTGAATAAAATTAATTATATATTACAACATTTGGCTCAATTTGTAAATAACTATTTTATTTCGTTATCTTTAAAAGAATATTTATTATATACACATAAGTAAGTTAATGTAAATCGACATAAAAACAAAATGTCAATTCATATTATTTCCACATTCATCACTATCATCTTCCATATCGACATCAAATTCATCATCTTCGTCTTCACTAGTTTCATCTGGATCATCAGATTGTTCTATACATTTTGGACATTTACAAATAAATAAATAATTCTCCTTTAAAACCTTTAAAAAAAAGAAAAAATATTAATATTTATCAAATATTATTTTTTTATTTACTTTATGTCTAGAATGTCTACTTCTTGTAATTTGGCAATCATCTAAATATGAAATACAGATCTCTTCTCCAGATTTTATAGGTCGAATAGCTTTTAATACCAAAATATCATTTGAATATGGAAAACTTGATTGTGCATTTGGAACACAACTATGATTTAATTTACTTTGGATTTGATATAATCCTGAACCTTCATTATTTAAAAACTCTCCCGCAACTAAAAAAAATAATTCGTGATCAAGTATTCAAATGGAAAAAGAAAAGTGTACAATCATTAAGTTTTGTATATATATCATCAATAAAATTGTTCAGTTCTGTTTCTACATCTGGTGATAATTTTAATTCTGTTACTTTTCTTACCCACTCGGCAAATGGACTTGTAGCAATTCCTTGTGAATTTGTACCTATTAAAGCCATTAGTGTTTTAAAAGCTTCTGGTTTCGAAAACTAAAAAATAAAACTTATATAATTTTAATTAATTTAACTTTAAATTTTACCGTTGAGTAGTCTTCACCATTAAAAGCGTTAACAAAAGCTTTGAACAATTGTTCCATTTGTGTTTCAAAATGGGCACCTAGCATTTTGTGATAAATTTGTTGCTCCTCATTAACAACTATGCTTTGAAATGAGCTGAGCGTTTCCAAGAATTCATCTTTGTTTCGACATTGTTTATACTTTGCCATTAAACGAACAATTAACATAATTGTTCCACTCTCAGGTGGATAATGCACTTTTCTAAAACAATATTTAGTTTTTGTTTTTTCAAATCGACATTAAAGGTAAACACATACTTCCAAATTTCATTTAAAACATTAACCGGATGAGTATCATCAGTTTTAAAAGCTTTCAAACAAGCTGATGCGTGATACTTTTTAAATGCTTCAATTTTACAATCTTCAGAACAATAGCGTACTGAACATTCAGAACATTCTACAAATTGATCTTTCCAATCTTTTGTTGGACACATTTCCGGATATGGTAAAGTTATCGAAGGTATATTTGTTAATCTACGTACATTTTCCTAAAAAGTTTTTTCAATTGAGATACCGTTAAAAGAGAAATATATAGATTTTGAATATGTTATGTACTTCAGCTGTCTCTAAAGGACGCATGCAATGATCACATGCCGCATATCCGTATGCACAATTCCATGAAAATTGACACGATACAAAAGGCTCCTCTTCAAATATAGTATCACCTTCATTATAACTTTTTAGCGCTATAAGGGATCGACCCTTTAAAACAAATGTAACTTTTTAAAAAAATTTAATTTCTAAAACCTAGACTTTCATTATTTACCTTCCCTTCTAGTTCTTGTACTTCAAATCCATTCATATTGGTAATTTATTAATTTTTTAAAATATATTTAAATAAATAAATTTACAATTGAATTATCATTTAAAATTCAAGTTTTAAAAATTTATACAACAAAAATTAAAAACACTAAACACACGTGTTTTTGTTTTGATATTTGGTTTGATGGTAGAATCGATGTGTTTCAAAAATTGAATTTATAAATTCGAATTAGGAATTAGGATATATGTGCACTTACACTACTTTAAGAAACAATAATTTCATGAATATGACAGTTATAATTTGAGAATAAATGGGTAGTATGTAGATGAAAAATTTTTTTAAACATTCAAGAGACGATTTCTTCAATTTGGGGGAAACCGTTTTTTATTAAGAAAAACTGTTAACACATCTTAAAATTGTTGCAGCTCCATTTATTAGTGATGTTTTAGAAATTTTTATAACATTCGTGAAATAAAAAATGGTTTTAAAAAAATTTAGTGAATATAAGGATTTACTTTTATCATAAAGGTTTATCCCAGTATTTTCATGGCAATATTTCTATACACTATGAACTAGAACCAGGTTCTTCGAAGAAACCAGGTTCATGCGTGGTTTGTAACAAGGTTTTTCATATATAAAATTGCTGTCAAAATGAACCAGGATTTTGAAAGTCCTAGTTAAGTTTAAGGGTTATAACTAGGTTTTTGAATAAAATTTTTTGATATATTCGATTATTATTTGAATTTTTTTATATCCCTACATGATTTTGTTGTAAAATGTCATTGTTGTTTATTTTTGAAAATAAACAAATAGCCTTTATTTTTTTATTGAATTTTTAAAAATTTTATTTATTACTAATAAAATGTCATCGAAATTATAATAAAAAAAAATTTTTCCTTGTTCATTTTAATTCATTTTATTTACAGTCAATTTTGCTTACTTACTCTAAAAATAATGGCTGCTATAGAAACGTAACAATACTAGGTAGGTTCATGCATAACGATAGTCTGAACGGTTGAACGGATTTTAAAACTAGGCTTTAAAACTTTATTTAGTAGGTTTTTTGCGTAGTGTGAACTTGATATTACACTATTTTAACGTCAATTGACACCGCAAGTAAATGAAATCAAAACTATGACTGATGGAGTCAAAAATTCATTACACAAAAAATGTCGTAATAAAAAATATTTTACATTTTAATCATCATTAATATTTGCCAACTCTTTTTAATATTATTTAACTGTCAAAATTCCAGTTCAGGAAGACGTCGTTCAGATTTCATATGAAAAAATTTATAAAACAGCACAGAAATTTCCCAAAAAAATTAATAAAATATTATTAAATAGTTAGTTTGTGGTTTTGTGTCTAATTAAATTATGTAAATTATATATCTTTTATATATATTTTGTTAAATATTTATTAAAAGATATTTATTTACAAACTTTTTTTTGTAAAACAAAAAAATTACAAATAAAAAATTTTAGAAGGAAGTGGAATTTTCTTTGTGCCAGAATACAAAACACTACATTTTTCTTTTAAGCAAATTATTAAAATTGATTTCGTTAACAGATCAAGGTCTGTAATTTTTCACTACTAATTTTAATAATAATTATTTAGTTGTAGGGTAGGGTCAGTGGTTTTCAATATACTAGAAAAATTAAAATAATATTGGTTAAATAGTTTTTCTTAATTTATAAAATTTTAACATTAATTAAATTTAGAATCACATATTATTTAATTTGTTATTGTTTTAATTAATATTTTGTAATATGTTTTATTTCACATTTCCAAGTTTTATTAAATATTAAATTTTCGTATAGTACATATAAAAAACAAGAACAACCATATAAAAAACAACACAACAAAAATATTGTGTAAATTCTTTATAAGAAGTTTAACAAAAATAGAACATCTGATTAAATAAAAAAAAATAAACCAAAAGGCATAAACAAAATTTTCTACCTGATTTTTATTAATCATTTTAGACGTAATTTTTTTTAATATTTTGATTTTATATATTACGTCAAAGTAGAAATTTTCACTATACAATATATACATAGATAGTATTATATTCATTCAAATTTAAATGGTAGGAGCAAATATTTGAGATATATTCTTTAATTTTACATAATAAATGTTTGTATTATCGGTTTTAATTTCCTTTCGTTTATCAACAAAAATGACGCATAAATTTTAGATACGTATATGAATATTCCAAGTTTAAATTAATAAGTGAAAAAAAAATTTTTAGATAATTTACAAACAAATTCTAAAAAAATAAAATAATTACACATTTGTTTAAAAACATATTTCATTTATTACATAATATTAAATTGAACAAATGTTTTTTTAAATAAAATTTTTCTGATTTAATTTTTATTTAACGTAATATTTATGGAAGAGCTAAATTTATAATTCTTTTTTTTATTTTAGTATAATATTATGACAATACCAACACGGCCTGCTCCGCCGCCTCCTCAAAATAATCATTTACAACAGCAAAATGTGGGCGTAAATAGACATAATCAAAATTATAGTAAAATAACAATAACATTACCACCCCCACCATCTTCAAAAACGGCGAAAATAATAGTTAAACAACAAAATGTAGTTGAAAATTCCAATGAAAATAATAATAATGGCAAATCAATAACCAGGCATTTTCCACCAGCAAAAACTAGATATGCTCCTTCAACTAATTGGATTGGTGCTTCTTTTGAATCAGTAGGTAATAACGGAGCTTCAAATGGTAGAAAACCTCCACCACCAAGACCCCCACCGCCAAAAGTTTCTTTGAATAAAAGTGAAAATAAATTGGGGTCAGTCAAAAATTCTAGGACTCCTCAATCAGTGAATGTTTTGTCAAATTTATTTGGAAGGAAAAAATCCCCAGTTCCCGCAAATAATGGACAGAAACAACTGCCGCCTAAAGTTCCACAACCGAGTTCTTACAATTCAATCAATAATCATACAAATTCATTGGGGTCTTCTAATAGCTTATTTTATGACTGGTCTAGCAACCAAAATCAAGGAGCATTTTCTTCAGCCTCTAATATATCTCCTCACAATTTCGATTCAAATGATGTTCAACTGATAAGTTTTGATTCCCCACCTAACTCTCCAACATTTACCCAAAAATCAAATAGTGATTGTGTCAGTGTTGATAGTTTTAGTTCAGATTCTAATTTCAGTTCACCACATAATGGAAGTGCTTCCCAAACAGAAAGTGGATTTGAAGATGATTTTGGTACTACGATTGCATCAGGAAATTCAACACAATTAACAACTCCGGTAGACCCATGGGATATTTTACACGAACCTAAAAGTAATAATGCTATTAATAGTTCTGGTCAACTTAATTATATGCATTTAAATAATATGAAAAACATTGATGCTCATCCTATCCGAAATTTACATATTCTTCAAAGAAAGAACAATGAAAGCAATTCTGCATTGACAGCAAGCGCCGGAAAAAATACATTATCCCAGCCACAGAAATTAGGTATGCCAACAATTATTCGTCCAAAAATACAAAAAGCTGTGGCACCTAAGCCACCCATTCAAAGTGAAATGAAATATTTTTATCAATCTAATAATATCCCAACAAAGAATTTTGAAACAACCAAAACAAAAAATAATTTAGAAAATAGTTTTGATGACGAAGATCCACCAATGCCTAATTGTCCACCACCACCTCCTCCTTCAAATTTACAAAGTATAGGTTTTAATTTCGAAAGTTGTGATTTAAATGATTTTGAATTGGATGATAGTCTTGAACCATCTTATGGTATTGCAATGTATGATTTCGATGGTGTAGAAGACGGTGATCTTAGCTTAAGGCAAAACGAAAAAATTTACCTTATTAGTAGAGTAAATGATGAATGGTTTATGGGTAAAAATAAAAAGGGCTGTGAAGGAATTTTTCCCATTAGTTATATCGATGTTAAAGTACCTTTAAACCATGAAGACGGTGCTGAACCCAAAAGACACAATGCAGAAAAGATGGAAAATAAAAATACGCTTGAAAATTCTTCAAAAAATATTAACTTAGTAAAAGTACTATATTCATTTGAAGCAACAGAACCTGAAGATTTGACTATTACAGTAAGCGTTCATTAAATTTTTAAAAGTTTTAATTCTATAAACTAAATTTAAAATACTTTTTAATTTTAGGAAAACGATATGGTTAAAGTTCTATATCGAATAAATGATGATTGGCTGTATGGAGAACATAATAACAATCAGGGGCAATTTCCAGCAAATTTTATTGAAAAAATTCCAGATAATTTAATTTCAAAAATGCCTTAAGTCTTTTTTTATTTTTTAAAATTATTAAATTAAGGAATAAAATCATTTTTCGTAGTATAAATGTAAGATTTTTCTAAATACCTAAACGAATTTTTTTTATAAATATTTACAAATAATTTTTACAAAGTTTTAAAAATTTCTATGCATATTTGTTTATATTTAACCATGAAAAATGGTAACTATTAAATATTATAAAATAAAGTGAAAATTAAAAAAAGTTTTAAAGTCATGTAAAATTAGCTAAATTATCACAATAAAATTTAAAATCCAAATATTTAACGTATTATAATAAAATTTTGAAATTTGTTGGGCAAGCAATTGATCAAAATTTTGTTTTATTTTTTTATTTGTAATTTATAATTGAAACAAATTAATAGATTTAAGAACACTAGCCAACTGGTATAAATGGAATCAAAACTTTAAAAAAGTGAATTGAAAAACTTAATGGCTTCCTTTACAATCTTTGCACGATTAATTGCTCGCACAACGTATTTTTTATTGTATAACAAAAATTAGCAGGTACTATTCTATATTATACAGTAAACACAATCTAAATTACATATTAAAAAAATACTTTAAAAAATAATATATTCTACATATACCACATATATATCTACTTTATCGGATAAAATGTTTATCATTAAAAAAAAATATACCATTAAAAAAAAAGCAGAAATAAAAATAAAATAATGATGTTTTAAATATTCTAAAGATATAAAAATTCTTCTACTATCTGATATTTTAAGCAAAAATAAGTTTTATTAATTAAAAAAAGTTTCTGTTATTTAGTTTATAATGTGACATACTATTTTGTAAATAAATCGATTTCAATTTTTTTTGTAAGGATGTGAAAAGAAAAGTATTTTTTGTTGGAATAAATGATGGCATATTTGAAATTTTGTTTCTTATTGGTAAAATAAAAATATAAATAGGAAGAATAATTTGATTTGTATAAAAGTTTGCATTATTAACATTTTTTTAAGATTACGTATAATATTTTGTCTTCTCATTAATATTTTATTTTAAATTATTAAGAACTAAAAAATTATGCAAATATATTAAAATCATGAATAAATATAATTTATTATAAAATAATTACATGTTTAGTATATTTTTTTATTTGAGAGTTGCAAAAAATTTTATATTTTTTATTTATACTTGTTTATTAATTATTTTTAGTTTCGATTTTAGTTAAAATCAAAGTTTATTTGTAATATATTTTTGGTTTTTAGATTTTCACTTATAATTAAAAATATTATTAAGTAACAAATTAATAACTATTTCATTGTTTTCTGGTTTATTTATTTATATTATCTTTTTATAAGCGTTTGAAATAGTAAAAGTAAAAAAAATTAAAGCTCCTCGTGATGGGAAGGAAATTTCTTTAAAATTGCGTGATATAGATTATAAAATGCATATATAGATACAGTTATTATAACAACCAATGCCGTTGCAAATGCCATACTTAAAAAATTTCCTAAAATTTTTTTAAATGCTAATTAATTTTGAAATTCTTGAATTTTATCAAATATACACACCATCAATAATTCCAGTTGCTGAGTGGTGAGGTTTTGTCCAAATTTCTTCAACTCTTTGTTGGGAATTTTTAGCTTGAGCATTTCTTTCAGCCATTAATCGTTTCATATTGTTGAGACGTTCTCTTAAAACTTCAACGGATTCTGTGTGGTCTTTTAAAGTAAAAATAATTAAAATATACCCAATTAATATATAATCTAATAAATTAAATTCAATAGAATATTTTTACCATCAGGCATTTCTTGATAATTAGACATATTAAAGCTTTAAAAATTTATGACAAAAAGATTTTTGATGCTGTTTGGTATGGCAGATAAAGTATCAGTTGACCTTAGAAAATTTTATATTTGTGCGCAGGCATGACAGATATTGCAATTTAACTTCTGCTCATCTATGTAGTTTTCACAACAAAAATCAATACTTTGCTGTCATTTATATAGAATACAAAGTTTAAATGCCAATGACCCGGTTAAAGATATTGGATATAAATTTCATATCCAACGAAGAAAATAAACTTGCGACATTTTGGCTATGTTGGTTTTTTCAATAAACTTTTACTTCTTATCAAAAAATTTAAATAAAAAATAATACAAATATACTTTTAAAAAATTACACTTTTATTTCTCGACAGTACAAAAATTAATATTTTATTGTTGATTCATCATAGTACTTATTGAATTTTTTCCAGCCAAATCGTTTTTTGGGATCTTTTTTACTACTGGCAGGTGCCAAGTTAGGCATTAGGCCCGCTTTTTGAGCCATTGTTACTAAAGTTCCTATTTTACGCTGTTGCCTTTTACATAATCCAGTTACTCTTCTAGGAAGCATACATCCATCGCCACGAACATATTGACTTAATATTAATACATCTGTATGTTTAATATCTAAACCCAAAGTGCATTCCGGGCAAAAATTTTCCTTTTTTGCTTCTTCCAATAAATTTTGTAATCTAGGTGATTCTTTATATACGCCTTCAATTAATAATTTTTCATTGACTTTACTTTCCCTGACTGGAAATACAATTTATTAAAAGATAAATTTATTACAATGAACTATTAAATACAATTATTATCTTACTTTCTTTAACCAATACGGGAGCTGTGGTTGAAATATTTTTAGGCAAAGATAATGATAATTGAATTTTATTTATAAGCCTAAAAGCACATTTATATTGAAAGATCATTTTAATATTTTGATTTAATTTTATAATTTATAAACCAATTTTTAAAAGACTAAGCAAAAGGTACATAAGGTAACACAACGTCTGCTGAAGTTTCATATAAATAAAGCATCAAAAACATAAATATAGGTTATGCCACTTTTTCATAAATGTCAAAAAGACTTCAAAATTTCTAATATTTTTACTATCAACTTAAAATTAAATTCAAAATAAAACACAGTGTTTATTCTTTTGTGAAATATATTAATCAATACCATATTTTTCTAAAAGTTGTTGTTTTCTTTTTCGTAAAATTGCTTCTTCTATATCTTTTTGAGAAGGCACTTCTACGTAGACTGACGCTTTTACAAAATTATTTTCGATGGAGTTATCATCTTCCATCCGTTCTCCAATTGATGCAGTCCATTCTTCCTTAACTTTTTGAATTGCTAATGTTTCAGCTTTTTCCTCCAATGGTATTAATATACCATCATCATCGTCCAAATAACCATAGTAATCTGCATCAATTTCACGCATCATTTCTGTCCGTGTTTTTCTAGGTGGAGGCGGTGGTTCTTGTTCAAATAATTCTCGAACTCCAGGTAAATCTTTCGCTGCTCCAAAATATTTATATCCACGATTACCAGGAACTTCTCTACCTTCACTATCAAATGTTTTCGGCCCATAACGTCTGTAATGCGGTCCTCCAAGATATGATATTTGATTTTCCCAATGCCGCTTCTCTCGTAAAAGTTTATTTATTTCATCATTTAAATCACGAATACGAAATTCACCCAGTCCAGCATTTTGAATTTGTGCCACTTTTTTTGAAATCTCTCTGATTATTTCTAAACGATACTTTTCACACCTAGATAAATCCGTACATTCTGAAGCTAAAAACGGTCTTCGATCTTTTTCTCCACTTTCTGCCTCTTTAGCTGCTCTCCAACGAGCAAGGGTAGTCATCGCCTTTTCAGCATTTCTTGCCATTTTATTTAAAAATTAGAAAAATGTGAATTTCTAGCACGTAATTAATAAAAAAAATTAATTTTATTCCAATAGTTTTTTTGCCGGTTAAAAATAATTAGTAGCATGTAAATTGTAAATAAATAGAACAACACAACAACGTTGAATAAAAGAATTTGACAGTTTTATAAAAACTGTTCCTAAGTACAGTTTAGTTTCCCTCTAAGAAATAATATACCTTTATAATATTATATTCATAGAATTACTAGTTCTAGAATGGCAAAAGAATGCTCCCGACTCTTTTCTTCTGATGTGATTTCCTATCCTGAGGTATTCAGACAAAAAATTTCATATGCAATTTCGTATGTGTATACAAATGGTACGGCTACTTCATCTGTCATTGCTTAAATTTGAGTAAATGAGAATGTTTATTAGGCAGTTTCTCATTAGGATTGGGCAGTTTGTATATTGTAAGTTATTTCGAATAAAGATATTTACTATTTGATTTAATTTACTTTTATTTTAAATATTTACTTTTTAATATTGAATATATAATTGAACAAAACATCAAGAAAAAAATTTGAATAATATTAGAGAAATTGCAGTAAATTATTTTTAAAAATAATGGAATCTCTATAAGTATATTTTTAGTTTAATTTTAATTAACTTACATATCTATTTTGATTTATCTTAAGGTTTATAGTAGGTTTATTTATTCATCGTGAAAATGAATATAAGTAAATCAAAAACAAATCATAATTTTTTGAACAAAACAAAAAGTATTTATAATCTTGTGAATATATAAACATTTTTAGCCATTTTTAAATATGAACGAACCTTTTGCAAATATGAAATCTACATTTATGTTAACCGTAAGGAGGGTTTTGATTTCTGTTTCAAATAACTTAACGTTTCCGAATAAAGAATTAAAAGGTTTTTTCTTTACCCTTTTTTTTATTCAATCAAAATTTTACTTATTATTTAAAAAATTTAGCATTACAATATGATTTTCAAATTGATTCTATTCGAAAATATACTATGTTTTGGTAAATTTACAGAACGGTCACTTAATAATAATGAAAAATGGAAAGCAAAAACCATGGGAAAATACCTTTAAAATAATTTTAAAAAAATCGGCTGATATTTGTAAAATCTCAAGAAATAAAAAAAAATCTTTAAGCAACACTTTCTTCCCATCTTAATAACCCTTTATTTAATTTAATGTTTTTTTTAAAAACTTCAAAAAACACAACAACACACAAATTTTTTGAATATAATATTTTCTAATTTGTTTTCATTTACTTTTAAGTTTGAAATCTTACGTAAATCGTACTTAAAAGTTTCTTTTATATTTCACTTTCAAAATGAAATGAATCGCGGTGAAACTAGTAAATACATACAAACGGTACACGTACCAAATTTTGAAATTTGTCTGAAAATATTTTCTCTATTGCCATTCTAATACTAGTAATTCTATGATTATATTGATATTACAATATGATTAACAATACAGTTTACAAATAAAATTGAAATAATTTTGTTTTGACAACATATTTTGACATGTCATGATATATGTTTGTAACTTTAAAAAAAAATGATCGGAACTCAATTTTTAAAAACACTCGTACCTAAATCTTCATTTATACGTTTTTTATCATCAAAGCTTATTAAAAAAAAATTTAAAGGGCATAGTTCTAACCAATGGCTATTAAGGCAAATAACAGATCCTTATGTGGAAAAAGTAAGTGCCGTTTATAAAAATGTCAGATTAACAAATTTAATTGCCAAATATTTTAATTTTTAGGCAAAATTTATGAATTACAGATGTCGTTCTGCTTTTAAGCTTTTAGAAATTGACGATAAACATAAAATCCTTAATCCTGGAGATGTGGTTATTGATTGTGGAGGTGCCCCTGGAAGTTGGACTCAAGTTGCTGTTCAACGTACAAATTCAAATGAAGAAAAAAAATCCTTAGCAAAGGGATTTGTTATTAGTGTTGACTTATTACCATTTCAACCAATTCAAGTAATTTTCTAAAGATAAAAAAACAAAGAATTTTTTTAAATTTTAATACGCAGGGAGCAACTATTTTAGGAGGAATGGACTTCACGCAAACTAATGCACAAGAGAAAATTAAAAATATTTTAACAGATCGATTAGTTAATTGTGTGTTATCTGATATGGCACCAAATGCTACAGGAGTAAAAAGTTTAGATCAAGACAAAATTATTTATCTTTGCTACGATGTCTTGAAATTTTCAACGTTATTATTAAAAAATGGAGGTAATTTATTAGTTAAAGTATGGGATAGTGGCAGTGTTAATAATTTAGAGAAAGAAATGTTAAAATTTTTTGAAAATGTGCGTCGAATTAAACCTAAATCAAGTCGACAAGATTCAACAGAATTGTTTTTATTAGGTAAAACCTTTAAAAAATTGTAAATTTAATTAATATTAAGTGATTATTATTTATTACAAATTATTATAAAATAACATATATGGGTAAATTAAACGTTTTCTTTAAATGTGTGCACACTTTTTATATGTTTTAATAAACCACTTAAAGATTGATAACATTTGTTACAATATTTGCATTTATATGGCTTCACACCATAATGCGAATTGATATGAGTTGTTAAATATTCTTTTCTTTTAAATTCTTTATTGCAAATGTGGCAAATATATTCAAAAACATTTGAATGAATTTTCTGATGTCGTTTTAAATCTCCAGATTTTGTAAATGCCCTACCACATACATCACAGGAATGCGGTCTAATATTAGAATGTATTAACATATGAATATCAAGATGAGCTCTACGTGTAAACCTTTGAATACATATTTTTTTAAATTTTATTTAAAAATAAATTTAGCATGCTAAAAGCCCATTTACCTTTTATGACAAAGATCACATTCAAATTTTTTTTCTAAGGAATGCACAGTGTCGTGTTGTCTTAAACTTGAATTTCTTGTAAATTTCGCACCACATATTTCACATTGGATATTTTTATTTTTTCCTTTCTTCCTCACATTATTGATATTAATTGATTCTAAAAATGTACCATTTTCGTTCTCAATATCATTTTCATATATGGAATCATTTAAAAAAAGTTCTTGTTCATCATGCATATATTCTTCATCATCAAATGTTTTCTCTTCTTGTTCAACTTCTAAATAACATATAATTTCTTTATCAGAACTATCGTTATCTCCATCAATTTGAATTTCTTCTAAATTATGTTCTTCTAACTTTTGATCATCAACTGTTTCAATTTCTTTAACTGTATCATATGTTATGTTATTATAGGGAATATCTTGAATATGTTCTAAAGCTTCATCTTCACTGAAACTAACTTCTTCAATCAAATCACTCTTATTATAAGTAATATAATCATTTATATTTTCAGAACTAATTTTACTTGCATTTTCTTCAAAATTTTGATTAAAAACACAATTTTTAAAAATACTTTTTAAGGTATTGTAAGATGTTTCTACTTTTTGTTTAAACTTATAAAATAATACTAATTTAGATGAACATTCTTCGCAAATTCCTTGTGGATATTCGTTATTATTTTCTAGATAACTATTATTAGTTACATTAATAAGAATATCTATCCACTTTTTATCAGGTAAATAAGAATCTGAATGCAAATCAAGTTCTTTTGATTGCAGCAAACACAGGCGACATAAATTCTGAATTCTATTTACGTAATCTTCAGATAATTCTTGACTATTGATTGAAATTATTTCTTCCATTGCTCATTTATTATTTGATCTAATTTATTAATTGCAAATATAAATTAATTTAAACGAAAAAGCCTCCACACTATGTGATCCATGCTAGATTGCTTGTTTTTTATTATGTAAAATTTTGTTTATTTTTTTTATTAAATGTCATTTGTATGTTGTTATTTATAAAAATTAAAGAGGTACTAGTTTTATTGTAAATTTTATTAAGATTCATTGCTTTGTTGATTCAGTTACAATTTTTAGAAAGACAATATAAACAAAATTTGCAACCTCCTAAATTAGTCATTAATATTCAAAAGTAAACATTTATTTTTTATTTATAATTACAATTTTACTTTTGTTATTAGTTTAATTTAAAATGTTTTATATGGTTTTATTTACATAATTCTTTCTAAATTAATAAGCAAGATAACTTCCAAGAGATGGCGCGTTTTTCGTTTTTTTTTATCAGTGAACAGTCACTTACAGATGCGAAGTAATTACTTGTATTCAAAATAAAAACAATTGTAAATTAATTAAAGTTTTAAGAGTTGACAAAGAAAAAATTAATTTAATAGGCAATAGCGAAGAAAAAAATAACTAAGTGCGTAATTTTAAAGTTACGATGGCCGATGTAATAAGAATGCTTCCACTAATAACTATATTTTGTGGAGTATCAAACGTTTTAATAATAAAGTGAGTCTTATCATATAGTAAAAAAATAATTGTAATTACCTCGGATAACGAAAATATTTTAGATGGTCTGATACATTAGAAGCTGAAGATTCTACTGGTTTAAATCGTCGGTTTCAGCATCCACTTTTACAGACAATAATAATGTTTATGGGTCAAATAACTTGTTTGATAGTATATAAATTTTTACATTTTTTATTAGGACGAAGAGGGGTGAGTTAAATAAATAGTCCATTCAAATAATAAAAAAATAATTTGAATTTTTAGGATGATTCGGAAAATCTTAATTTAATTACAAGTGGAAATAGAGAATTTTCTCCAAAAATTTTTATTTTACCTTCTTTATTTGATGTGATAGCATCAACTCTATTATTAACTTCACTTTATATAACAAATGCATCTAGCTGGCAATTAATAAGAGGTAACATTAAATGCAATATTAACAAAAATTGGTACATTGTTTTAATTTGAAAAAAAAATTTGAATTTTAGGCGTATCATTACTGTTTGTTAGTTTTTTTGGCGTACATTATTTAAATCACAATCTTAAAATACAACATTGGTTGGGAATGTTATTTGTGATAATAAGTTTAATAATGGTTATTGTATATGATGTAAATTATCCTATTGAGTATGATTGGAAAGCTATTCTTACAGCAAACCTTCTCGTAATATGTTCTCAAATTTTTCATGCTCTTCAATATGTTTATGAAGAAAAATATATAAAAACTATTGACATTGCACCAATGCAAGCAGTAGGATGGCAAGGTGTTTTTGGATTTATCTTAAGCTTATTGTTATTAATTCCCTTGAGTTTTATAAAAATCGGTTCACCGTTTAATAATAATTCAAATGGTTCAATTGAATATTTACCGGATGCATTTAATCAACTTCATAAAAATCCAGCTCTTATTGTTTCCCATGTTATATTTTTATTTTCAGTTGCTATATATAATTATTCATCAGTAACTATTATGAAGAATACTTCATCAATTAATCGAGTAATAATAGATTGTTTTCGGGTTATTCCAATTTATGTAATATCTCTACTTGTACAAAGGGAAGTACTTAGTGCAACTATCATAATTGCATTTTTGATATTGTTGAGTGGAGTATTTACTTATAAAAATATTGTATTTATTCAAATGTATAAATGGCTTATAAGAAAGTTAACTCGCCAAAGATATGATGATATGGATGATCAAGCAAATGTGATAACTTCCCCTGCTGACAGGGCTGAAGCATAGAAAAAGTTGTAGAAAGTTGTCATTTATATCTTTGCATATGAAGAATTATCTCTGGACTTTGGGTGATTTTTAAAAAAATATATCGACTGATTTTGTCAAAATTTAGAGAAATTATTAAATAAATAAAAATATGTAACGAAAGCTTTTACTTTTTTTTTTTAAATTTCATATTTTTTCAAACAAATTGAAAAGAAATTAAAATAATTGATAAGTAAAATGAAAAAAATATGATTTGGTAAATTCGCTGCTTTATTAAATTTTTATCTATTTTTATCCCAAACGCGAATTATAAAATACAAAAGTTTTTACAAAGAAATAAATATTTTTACACCAATTTTTTGGCTTCAAAAAAGCTTTTGAGATGTCTCATTTGCCAAAATCCCATGCATAAAAGGACCGCTGTTTGACCGATGGACCACCATAACACACGAGAGTTCGTACTTTCACTTGTTTGACGAAAACGTTCTTCTCTATACCGTTGATAATTCTGTTCTTTAGTTATTTGTTCAACTTGATCTAAAAGTTGGCGGATTCGTAATTGAAGTTCAGTTAATTTTTCTTTTTGTGCTACATTAGCATAATCAATAGCATGTTCTCCTACTTGAATATCTAAATGTACCCTTAATTGCGAACCACTAAACCATGCTGTACTATTTGAATACATGCAAATAACATGTTCACCAGGTGTATGAGATGTAAATGAAATCCTTCCTTCTGAGCTATATACTCGAGATAAAATTATTTTGTCATCACTATCACGTACTTCAACATGCATACCAATTCCAGGTGACGATGGCATAAAACCGCCAGATTTTGGATCAAATAATTCAACTTTGTAGTTAACTAAAAACGGAATGAAAAGATTAGTTACATTCGTAGAATTTTATTATCTTCTAGTCTATTTGTAAATTAAGTACATATTTTCAATGACGGTTTTACCTATCACTGTAGTTTCATCTGGAACTTCTTCTATGAAACATTTTCGTTCCGTTTCTGCTATGTGAAAGTACAATCCAAAAGAAAAATTAATACATAAAGTGAAAACTAAATATTTCAAAAGATTATCCATTCTAATTAATTTTCTATATTTATATGTCTATATTGTATTAATTAAATATCTAAATTTGTATTTTAATGCCGATTTTACGAACTAAACACGTCACATAATATTGAAATAAACGTCAGAAAAAAAATTTTTTTAATGTCAAATAGAAAGAACAATGGAACAGTGTGGCCATATAATATTAAATCATTAACAATTAATTTTTCCTGCTGTTTAGGTTAAAAATTTGCAGTCTTGTATACAAACTTGAATATTGAGTTGAACTTGAACCCTGCCAAATAATTTGTTTGACTTTTAAATTTAATTTCGGTTCGGACTAATACTTATTTTTAATTGGGTTATTTTTTTTCATACGTTCAAATAATTATAATTTTTCTTTCCAAGTTACTTTTTATATTTTTAAACAGGTAAAACATTAAATACCTTTTAAAAATAATTTCTTTTAATACAATAATTTTAATGTATTTTTAACTTTTCTGAAATTAATTATATATTGATAAAATAAAATAAGGATAACTTTCACTATAATGCATATACATAACAGAATTTACTGAAACCTCTCTATAGTTAATCGAGCGTTAATTCGCAGAGTAGTCAGCTACATATCTTTTTTCCATGCGTAATATCTCCACTTAAGTATCTTATTAATTAATATTAATATAATACTAATAACATTTCACTAAAAAGAATGGGTTTTTTAATTGTTATGAAATTCTAAAGTTTATTAAAATTCGATATGTAATTCTAAAGCTAAATAACTATATCATTGAAGGTAAAAATAGTGTTATTTTTTTCCCTATTCAAAACAATCAATCCTACAATGAAAGCCTAAAATTTAAAACGATTGTGTACAGATTTTCTTAATTAACAATTTATTTGAATTTTTTATTATTCACAAAAAATTACCACAATTAATAATAATAATATTGATATCTGTGATGAGAAGATGATGGCTAATGCCTTCAACAACTATTTTAATTCAATTGGTACCCAACTAGCTAATAACTTCACACACTCCTTCGAAGCAGTGAGTTCTCCTTTAAATAATAATTCAATGTTTCTATTTCCTACGGATGAACGAGAAATACAGGGAATTATCATGGGACTGAAGAACAATGCGGCGCCTGGAGCTGACGGTATCACAGCTAAGGACGTTAAAGAGCTGAGGGACACCATCGCTGGCGTACTGGTGAATTCTATCAACAATATGCTGGCCACGGGCATTTTCCCAGATGTATTAAAAGTGACAACCATTACTCCAGTTCACAAAAGTGGAAGCAAGACCGACGTGTCTAATTATCGACCGATTTCCGTCCTTTCTACATTCGCTAAAGTGTTCGAAAAGGTAATAAATAATCGAATAGTTGATTTTATATCGAGAACATGTGGATTCGACAGATACCAGTTCGGGTTCCAGAACGAGTCTAACACGGAGGCCGCCCTGGCGGAAATGACAAGCTACGTAAATGACAATTTAAATAACGGCTTGTATGTTGGAGCTATCTTCGTCGACCTTAAAAAAGCTTTCGACACTGTGGACCACATCATCCTGTTGGACAGAATGGAAGAAATGGGTATAAGAGGTACTCCGCTAAACCTAATTAAAAGTTACCTTGATGGAAGAACTACGAAAACTAGGATTAACAACACGTACAGCAATGATAATACACTAAAATACGGAGTCCCACAAGGGTCCAACCTGGGTCCAACACTGTATTTAATATATATAAACAACATAAAATATGCTAACCTTAAGGCCAGATACAACATTTTTGCTGACGATACTTGTCTATTGTATAAGGGTACCAGTAAATATGACCTGGAGAACACAATCAACGCTGACCTAAGTACTTTCACAAGATGGGCAACTGGCAACAAACTAACGGTAAACGAGGCCAAAACAAAGTTTATGATTTTCAAAAATAAAAATAAAATAGCTATTCAGCCATTTATCACATGGAATGGTACAATACTGGAACAGGTAGAAACAGCCAAACACCTAGGGATGACATTGGACTACCAACTTCAATGGCTACCGCATGTGAACAACATTTGCTCCAGATTATTGCCGCTAATTGGTATATTTCGTAGAGCAGACTTAAAAATAACACCTGAAACGGCTAGACTAATTTTAAACGCACATATAATCTCTCATCTACGCTATAACATCGTCATTTGGTCATCGTGTGCCGACTACCTAATCCAAAAATGTCACTTGGCTCTCACAAAAATGATTAAAACTATGTTTAGGTACGACAGAGATTACAGCGCTACCAGTGTATATGCCGAAACTAAAATAAACAACATTAGGGAAATTATAATCTGGGATAAGGCTAAATTTGTCTACAAGGTCATCAACAACAAAATAAAAACAAATGCTGTCATAAAAACAAGGTTTGACACTTCAGGTAGGACGACCAGAAATTCAAACATGATTGAAATACCTGCAAGCAGAACGAGTAAACACTATAAAAGTTTATTACCATCTGCCACTCGAGTCTTTAATTTACTACCACCAAATATTAAAGACTCGGCAAGTCTCACAGTTTTCAAAAGAAAGGCCATAAAATATATCAAAGACAACATCAGCACTTTTCTGTAGCATACTACGAAGATACGCCAACACTTTGTTTTTATCATTATGTTCATTTACTTTAAAATTAATTTAACCAAATTTGTAATAGTTAATATATTTTTCTCTAGTCATTTTTCTTACACAATTAATTACTTAAGTTGCTAATAGAAAATTATTCTTTTTAATATTTAATTTTAATTATTTCTTACGCATCTCAACACCAGTTAAAAAACTGTATAGAGATGTGGTTGGTTTCTTATATAGAAATGTTTTTACAAATATTTATGCCTGTATTATAATCTGCTATTGTAAAATAAATAAATAAATAAAATAAAATAAAAATTTAATATTTCTATAAAAAGTTTTTAATTTTATTGCTTTTAATTTAGTAATCAATGGGAAATAATATCATTTAATATCTAGTTAATATGTTATAAACAAATCACAATTTTATGATACTAGATTTTACTTATTATTAATTACATTCCTACTTTTACTCTTTTAGGCAACTACGGCCAATTTAATTAGATATTGAAATATTTTATTCTAACAATTTATTAATAAAATATTGGTGTGACAAAATTATTTATAAATAAAGGTATCAAGTGTTTTTTTAGTTACATATATGAGCAGCCTAATTACAATTTGAAAACATAAAATACAAATGAAAATTTTTCTTAATATAATTTATCTAGAAGAAATTTTTTGTCTACAATTAGGACATATTTCACTTCTGCTAAGCCATGGTTGAATACAATTTGTATGAAAACTATGTCCACAATCTAAATAAGTTTTTTCTGCTTCATTATTTGTTTCAAATAGACAAATTGTGCATTGACTATTTTCATCTCTAAAGAAAAGAAAAGAAAAAATTACATTTACAGTTCAGAAAGTGCAATTTTTTATTTATCCGTAGTATAAAAATACTTACAAAATAAATCCTCCTTTTGATGAATTATCGTAATTATATGAATGTTGACGTTCATATGTTCTATTAGAAATAAAATATGACAACAATACTGCGCCAACAGCTAATCCAATTGAAACCTATAAAAAAAACGAAATTAGATATTTAATATCTTTATAATGTATAATACTTCTCCGGGAAATCCCCAAAATATTACAGCTTATCTATTTGTACTATAAAAATATTCGTTTTATAAAATATTTTGTATACAAACGAAATTAAAATCAGTTTAAATAAATTCAAGTAAATTAAAAAAAACGATCGAAAACAAATGAGTATTAAATCATTTTTAATTTTAAATATATTGAATATACAATACGAAATAATTATATGTATATGCATTATATTCCTACATATGTATATACATATGTTATTATATATATTTTGTTTTCAAATATACGCAATTTAAAAGACAAATTTTTACGTGATTGTATAAGTAGGTAGAAAAATTCTATTTAAAAAATTGCATGTAATATTTTGTTTTTATTTCGCTCAAAAAAACTTAAATTACTTATAATAACTATTATTTAAAATGTTTGAATACTTACAATATAAACAGCTGGATGGGTCATTGTGTACAAATTTAGTTTTTTAACATAGAATATTCCCGCCAAATAATATATTTATTTTTCTAAATCTTGATTCAATAACAATAATAAATTGAAGATCTGTTAATATTTTAAAATATATTTATAAAATAAAGTTTCTGTTATGCCAATTATAAGTTAAGGCTTTCTGCAATTTGACAATAAAACTTTTGCGATATTCTTATTTGTCAAAGCCTTTATTCCGTACTTTTACTGTCACCGACTGTCAGATATTTTTTCCCTATTAATATTTAAAAACATTTGCTTTTATAACAGGTGGGCTATATTTACCAAGTGTCTAATTTCTTTGGAGTTTTTTTTTTTTAAACTCAAGTGATAAAAATAATAACAATAAATAAGAATAATATATATAAACATATATACATAGGAATTAAAATTATGTAAGCAAAATATTTTCATTTATTTACAAGCAATGATGGAAATCGAAGTTAAAAGTGTTAAAACATAATTTATCATTTAGATTGATAGCTAACTCAATTAGATTTCAAATTAAATATTTTTATTTATGATAAAATCTATGCCTCTAACTTTTGTAGATCTACTTATATCGAAAGTCGTCCACACACAGTTAATAATAAAAATTTTTAATTGTACATTAAAAAAAAGATTAATCATCAAGCTACTAATTGATGTGTTATTTTATCGGCTGGTATACTTTTACAAAACAATATTTACTTCCTGAGCACAATGACGTTGAAATTCTATTGCAAAAGTAAAGTATATAGAAAACAGTATAAATGCACACAATTAAAGTAACATAACAAAAAAGTTTCAACGCAGCCTTGGCGCTAAACTTTTAATTTCTCTGCTACCTCAACAGCTATTTGTTTATGTTTTGTCAGTCATTTATATTTATTAAAAAAAGTTTTAGTTTAAAATTCGGAAATATCGAATTATAAAAATAGAAAAATTAAATTTATAATTTATATAAATAATATAATTTAAAATAAAATGAAATGTTTACTTTACTTTCAGTTCACTGATTGTAAAATTAATTATGTTTAGTTACTTAATTTGTTTACATTATATGACAATGCTTTTATATTGTGCTTGAAAAATTTAGTAACTATGTTTTTTAACATTTTGTAACTTCGATCCTGCGATGATTGTGGCCAGGGCATAAACCAAACCAAATTATAAACACACCCTTATTTTATGTCATTTTTAATTCAGCTTTTTTTGTTTTCTAAAAACGACGCATTCGTTTTCTGTGTTATGTATTTAATCAATCAATTTCTTATGATTTCTTATCAACGATGTAGTTAAAAAGATTTGTAATTGTTTTAATTTGTAATATTTAAGAAATTAAAATATTTATGAAACATTTAAAGTTATGTTAAAAGAAAAGATAAAGATAAAAATCTAAATAAAATGACAAAAAAAAGAGCTTGCATTGTTGTTTTAGGTGATATCGGACGTAGTCCAAGAATGCAATATCATGCTCAGAGTTTGTTAGAAGAAAATTATAGCGTCGATATAATAGGATACTCAGAAACTCAAGTATTGGATTCATTATCAAACTCACCAAATGATGTTAAAATAATTGGATTAACGCAATTTCCAGAAAAAAATCTACCGTCAACTTTAAAATATATATTTAAAAGCATTTGGCAATCATTGAGCTTATTAATAGCTTTGATCTCAATAGCAAAACCAAATTTTATATTAGTACAAAATCCACCAGGAGTTCCTACTTTGATGGTAGTTTGGTTGTATTGCATTTTTGCAAGAACTCATTATGTTGTAGATTGGCATAACTACACTTATAGCATTTTAGCTATAAACATTCCAAATAAAACTAATTTTGCCGTAAAATTAGCCAAGTGGATAGAAAAAAAATTTGGTGCAAAAGCTTCAGCAAACTTTTGCGTTACAAAAGCAATGAAAGAAGATTTAAAAAAAGATTTCGGAATTAAGTAAGTATTCGCATATTAAGCATCTTTTCATACGTTTACATTTTTATATTTTTTTAGAGCAACTGTTTTATATGACAGATCACCTGTACAATTTAGGCCAATAAGTTTAGAGGAAAAACATAATTTATTTATGAAGTTATCTGAAAAATATTCACAATTTTTAGCTAAAGATGCTCGAGATTTTCCGGAATATGGAGTTGTTGAATCTACTGCGTTGACACAAAAGTTTGGAGATGGATCGATAACTTATAAAGCTGATAGACCAGCTATCATTGTTTCAAGTACTAGTTGGACACCTGATGAAGATTTTGGTGTTTTATTAGAAGCGTTAGAAGGTAAAAGAAAAAAAAAAATGATTAGCATTAAATACTATAATTAAATTCTAGAATATGAAAAATCTACAAGAAATTCAAATGCATTTCCTGAATTATTCTGCATTATAACTGGTAAAGGTCCGCAAAAAGACTTTTACATTGAAAAAATATCGAAGATGGCATTAAGTAAAATAACTATTATTACGCCTTGGTTAGAAATAGCCGACTATCCAAAAGTGTTAGCCGCTGCAGATTTAGGTGTTTGTTTGCATTGGAGTTCAAGTGGTTTAGATTTGCCAATGAAAGTGGTTGACATGTTTGGTTGTGGTTTACCAGTTTGTGCAATCAACTTCAAATGGTGTATAATCATAATTTTAATTTTAGTTTTATAATGAAAAATTTATTTCGTTTTAGTTTAAGTGAATTGGTAATTGATGGCGAAAATGGATTTATATTTGAAAACTCTAAAGAACTTTCGGATCAATTAAAAATGTGGTTTGAAAAGTTTCCAAATAATTTCAGTTTGATAAATACAAAAGAAATTTTTACCAGAAATTTAAAAGAATTTCAATCACTTCGATGGAAGGAAAATTGGAAAAAAAATGCGTGGCCTGTGTTGAATGCACTATCTTTAGAATAAGAATAAAATATTTGGAGCATGTACTGTTTTGTATGGATATTTTCTTAAAAAATTTTTTTTAAATAGGATTAAACGTGTTTTGTGCTACTTGTAATTTAAATATATTGCAATTTAAAATTTTACAATAAAAATGCTTTTGCCAAAGAATTTTTAATTTATTAATTTCATTATTGTCCAAAAATTACATCAACTTATCAAATGCATAATTTAAAAAAGTTAGTTCCAAAAGTTTAAAATTTTAATTCTTGAAAACCAATTATATTTTTAATTTTTCTGACAGTACATATTTGTCAAATGTCTTATCGCATCGCATCGCATGTCTGTCTAGTTCACTTTCATTTGTTTTTTCGTAAAAGTGGAAATAATATGGATAGTTTAATTTGACATTACAGTTTTGCAGAATAAGTAAATGTCAAAACCAAAAATATTTTGATTAAATCAGTAGATGTACGGTTTCGATTCTTAACAAAATTTAAAACAAGTATACCATATGATTATTTCTTTACTCCGTTAATAATTGGATCTGTACAAAATGAGTACAATTAAAAATTAATTATGCAAAAATTAATAATAAAATGCATTTATAATTTCTGTTAATTATAATGTTAAATTAGTTTTGTTTCATTTTAAATGTGTATACATTTTACAAAAATATATTTTGTGGAAAAGTTTGAATTTTTTTATTTTAATAATGCTGTATTCACAGTAATTGCATTCAAATATTGATTACAAATTTTCTGCACAAGGTAGAAACAAAACAATTCAACCAGTGTATTCATTCGCTTTATCACAGTTAGAAGTCCAAATGTAATTTGGACGGGTGAAGCAGCCGCGTTTGTGAAAGAAATGAAAAATTTGTAAACTCTAATTTTTGTTAAATTAATTTTAAAGCAATGCTATTTATAAAAATAACAAATTATAAGAAAATATCAAATTAAAATTAAGTTACGTAATTCTGATGTAAGTGTTGATTAAAACAAAGGTGTTTAAGCAAATTAAACAACAAAAAAAGAAAAAAAATTTAGAGTGAAAAAAAAAATGTCTTGTGTCTTCCTCAAGAGCAGCGAGCACTGCTCTAGCAAATATCAAATATTATTATAGATATAATTTTTTTTTTGTAAAATTGTGTTTAGAAAAATCTTTTCGGCCTATAATTTTTTTTATTAAAATTAAAAAAGGCAATTTTTATATTAATAAGTTAGCAAATAAATTTCTGGATGCAAAATAAAAAAAAATAAATTTTTAAAATTCTTACTTTGTTAATTTTTTTTTTCCTAATTTTTAATTTTAAAAACAAAAATTGAAGAATAAAACTCGTGTTTGTGAATTGATTATTTTATATTTATTGGGCTGGACGTATAAAAAAAAAATATAAAAGATGATTTTTGTTTTATTATTTTAATATTTAAATTTTAAAATTACAAAAAAAAAAAAAGTATCTAACAAGAAAAATTAAATTTAAATTAGTAAAAGTTGATATATCTATTTATTAAATGTAATACAATTATTTTATTTTCCAAAATTTTCACCATAAGGCAGCAGACATCTTGGATCATTTTCTCGAATTGTGAATGTGTTTGTGTTTATTATTTTTTTTTTGTTTATTTTTTTTTTTTTTAATTGAATACTGTATATAAAAATAAGTATATATATGGATATGTATATAATATATAGTATTGTTAAATATGTATATTCAACATAAATATGAAGAAAAAATTTAAAATGAAAAAATAAATATTCAAACGCAAGTATGTAAGCAACATAAAAATAAAATAAAAAAAAGTTGAAAACTAAAATATCTAAAAATTAAAATAAAAAAAAAAAAAAAAAAGTAAAAAAAAATCTGTAATGTTACACCCGCGCCGCGCTTGTAGAAAAAGTGTCGTCGCTTCTAGATTACATACAGTGGTGGTGTATGCGAAAAATATGAAGAGGTCAATTTCTATTAAAGAAAAATGTGGGTTTATACCTAAAAAAATTTAAGTAATTTTTGTTTTTAATTTTTGTTGCATGATAAAATCAGGATTATTAAATGTTGTTAAAATAATTTTGTTAAAATCAAAACACAAAAAAAAAAAAATTCTTATATCAACATTAATATTTTCTTTACTTTTTTTAGGAATTTAATTATGTTTAACTAAATTACAGAAAATTATTTTTTTAATTAATTTTTTAATGTTTTTAAATTAGCTAATCATTAATTTCTTTTACTTTTTTTTTTTGTATTTTTGTTTTTAAATTCATCATCGCATTATTTACAATTTTTGTTGCCATATGTTGCAAAAAAAATTTTTAATTTAAAAAGCGCGAAATTAAAATCTTCGAAATGTAGATACCTAAGTATATGTAAATATTAAAATAATACATATTATAAATTAAATATCTCTGTGGTTTTTAATAATTTTTAATTTAGTTAATAATATATATATATATATATATATATATATATATGTAACAATTCACAAACCAAAATGTAAGTACCTACCTACTTAAATGAAATTAAATTCGTAGTTCTAAATGGAAGATGAGTTTGATTTTATTATTGGGACAACACGAATAAAACAAGTAAGGATAAAATAAAAATTAATTATTGACAATTATTTCAAAATCCTAATAGAAATTTAAGTATTTTGTATTATTGAAATAGCGAAAATACTGGGTACATACTAATGTACAAATTGCATTTAAAATTCTAATAAGTTATATTTATACAAAATGGTGTTTCAAATTTAACGAAAAGTTGCAAATCATATGACAATTTTTATTCCCCATTCCCATATTTGAAGTCATCATAATTCATAATATTTTTAGTGCATTTCGAATTCATTGTTACGAAAATTTAAAAATTTTCTTGAAATTTATAAAAAAAAACTAAAGTATTGGTAGTTAATTAATTGTGTTAATAAGTTGTGAAATCAATTATATGATTTTGTTGAATTATTTGAAATTTAAGGGTTTCAGTTTAAAATTTTCGAACAATATTTATAAAATTTAAGTACCTAAGATGGAAATAAAAAAATATAGGTATTATAATTTTAGTTTAAGATAATTTTTGTTTTTTTGAGTTGTTGCAGTTGTTATTCTCTGCAGTTCTTTTTATAAGTTTAAAGTATTTACCAAAGTTAGTGTCCCTTTTATTGATAAAAAAAAAAGGCGAAATATATGACCGAGGTAATAAAAATAAGGAAATAACACTTTATGTTTAACATTCGATCTTCGTTAATCTTTGTGATAGAAAGGCCTTTTAGTATATACTTAGTCGATTAATAATAAAACAAAAACTAAACATGTGTTTATTTTTTACATTATATTGAATAATTTGTAGTACTCAATTATATTCCGTAATAGAAATCAAGTTTATTTTTTGATACATGTTGAAATGTAAGTGTATATGTGTATATAAAATTTATAGTATAAGTACATTATATTATAAAAAGCTTTTCATTTATTAATGCAATAGTGTTTTTGTTGCATTAAATTCTTCTGTTTTTTTTTTTTTTTAATTTAATGTTCTGTTTCATTTTTTCATCATCATTATCATTATCATCATCATCATATACACAAGCTATTCACAATCACAATACATATATACCTGTTTAGAAATATTCATTATATATTTTTCATGATGTGATCATCTTTTTTTTAGTTTTTTCTAATAATTCCTCTATACTACAGTATTTTTATTTAATTTTTCTAATAAAGAAGTAAAAAATACTTGTTAGAGCTGTTATTCGAAATAAAAAAAAAAAAAAGAAATACATTAATATAAAATTAATAATAACAATAATAAAAAACAAAAATAAAATCATATTCATATAATATATCTTTCTACCTACTTATAATTTTTCTATATTGTATATGTATATGTTTTAAAATCAACTGTCTAGAGTTCATTCAACTGTCAAAAATTAAAGTACATAAAATAAAAAAATAAAAAACAAAACAAATTTGCGTTTTTTATATACAGTTACAAGTACGTGATCTTGACCGCCAGTTAAAAAAAAAGTTCTTATGTTTAAATCTAAGAAAACTACTTAGGTACATATTATAAAAATTAAATGAGTCGCACTATTTTCTGATTTATAATCAATCACATAAGTATACGTACTAACTTTTATATTAGTAAAAAAATATTCCGTTCTTGATAATTATAAAATTTTTTTAATTAGGTACATATAGGTGGTATCGTATAGGTATATCTTTGAAAAGTTATAAATCTTTAGTTATGAATTTAATGATTTTCTGGTAATTTATTCTAAATTGTTTTAATGGGATCGGGGAGGATATTTTGAAAATTAAAAACACTGTCATTGAATTAAAAAAGTTTTTGGATTAATAAAAGTACTGATGAACAAAATAGTAGAAAATATATTTATGATTAAAATGATATATATACAGACTTAAGTACAGCTTTACAAAATATTTTCTTTTTATGAAACTTAAATATTTTTTTAATTAGGATAGGTTCTTTGCAATTGATTTATTTGTTATTTATATACTTTTATATGAACTTGCCTGTGTCTATGGCTTTTTTTAATATTAAAAATTTTTCAAATATAAATTTAGTAAAAACGAGCTTTTTCTAATGGAGAAGATTTGAAAATAACATTAAAATAAAATTGTTTTAACGAATTATTTCAATTTATCAGAGTTTTCTCTGAATTGAACTACAAAAATTAGAATTTTTTAAAATTGTATATGATATTTATTCACTTTTAGTTAAAAAAGTTTTGACTGGTGGACTTTAAATTTTTAATATGTGTTGCCCCTTGATAGTCAAGTTAAATGTTGTAACAGACATAAAATCTCTAATCTCTTTAGTTAATCTCTTTAGTTACGACGCTTGGTCAAATGTTTGGATTTGAAGGCCCATTCTCTTTAAATTTTTCAGAAACCTGCTAAACCTTTTTTTTCTCAAAATTTATTTTTAAAGCAGATTTTTAAAGATTTATTTTTAACTATCAATCAATAGTTAAACAGTTGTTAAACAAGTTTTTGTGTTAATAACTACATAATTGTATCAGACATTTAGCTATAAGATTCAGTTGTATGTTTATTTAGAGAACTATCATTAACTGATTCATATAATAAATTCATATATTTAATAATAAACTTTTAACACCACATTGTAAGTACATACCTACTTGTTTAATTAAAAAATTATTTAAAAAAAATGTGTTAATTTTCAAATAGTTAAGCATTCACATAATTTTGATAAAAAAAAAGTTATTTACTTAAATATCTGAGTTTTATTTTTTTGTTAAATTAAAATTTATGAATAAAATTAACAAATAAATATTAAACTCATCAAAACTTTTATTTCGTCAAAATAATTCTTATCAAATCAAATATTCCCTCATTTCCTTTTAAGTTACATTTTGTATAAAATAATAAAAAAAAAAATGAAAGATAAGGTTTTACAATATTATTTAAAGTATATGTATGTATTTTAATTGAGCTGTGGATGACCTTGATCAACCAAATAAAAAAAAAATGTTACTTGCCTAATCAATCAATAACTAATTTTATATATTATTGGATTGTATTATAGAATATATAATACCTAAGTACTTGTAAGAGTCAGGTATTTAATTCTTCGCAATAAAAATTGAAAATTTGTTTGCTACAAGGAAAATTTAAACTTTTAATTAGATTTAATTCAATCATGTGTCAAAAAAATCTTTGATGTTACTATTACTCAATAAGTCCTTCTGTCAGTGTGGTGTAATCTAAATAATAACTAAACATTAAAGAATAAAACCCGACCAATGACGTAGTGGTAAAGACGCCGCCTTTCACGTGGAAGGTCTCGGGTTCAAACCCCGGTCAGATCATATCCAATAAAAAAATATCGTAAAACTGTTTAATTATATCGTAAATAAGATTTAATAAAAATATATAAATAATTCTTGTGTAAGACTATAGATGGCCCACAAAGTTAACATTTGTGCATTCATATTTCATAACCTTATACAATAGCTACAGCCGAGTAATCAATGGCTTAGTGAATATTATGATTAAAGAAACTGAAACCTAGTTTAAAATAAAAACTTTGTGGATGACATATACCTTACTCCTTAAAGGAGTGGAAAAGGAATAAAAAAAAAAAAAAAAAAAAAAATCAAATGTTCAGAAAAAACAAAATAATCAGGAACCCTGAAAAAACATGAAAAGACATAACTTTGGCTTTTAAATTTGATTTGGTAACAAGTATTGAATAGAGTTTGCTGCAGAAACTTTTGTAAGTTATAATCTCTACTTGATTGTTTTAAATTAGTACAGACAGTCACTGAGTTTTGTTGCAATTATTTTGCATGAATTTAACTATTTATATTTGTAATATACCTAACCGTTTTTTAATTCGGTTTTTTAATAAAATGACAAGTCGTAATGAAAGTAGTAAAAATATTTGTAAAATATTTGTTTATAATGTTTGAAAATTTTGTCCAGACAATGTTTAATTTTTTTTGTTTTTATTTTAAAAATTCAGTAGCTTATTAATTTTTTTCTATGGTGTTATTTTAAACTTCTGATTTAAAATATGTTCTTTATTCAAGAAATACTACTTTCCATTCATTTTCTACAAATTGAACATAGGTACCTTGCATTACAATTAAAGGGCATAAGAAAAATATTTTTTTTGATAATATTTAGTTAAAAATAATAATTCTATTTTTTTTTATATAAAATATAAATTAAAATTATATAATAAATCATATAATATTATTTATAATATACTGCTGCTTATATACTGTAATTTTAATTAAAGATTTCTTTATATTACTTATTATTAAATAATTTAAAATTTACAAAAATAAAAGAAGAATTAATGTAAAAATACTCGTCCTAAATTTTATACATATATTTTTTTTTTTGAAGGACATTTTCTTAAAAGAATTTGTTTTTAATATAAAATAATAAATATTTGTATTATTATATATATAAATATTTAAATTAACAGATACATATATGCAATCACCTTACACGTTTGTGTATATTTATATATATATATATATATACTTACCTACTAACTTAAAATTAATGAATTCTTGAAATTCTTTAGAAAAAAGATGAAGAATATTACATTGATATACCTATATATTTGTTTATATTATATATTCTTATGTATATAGTAGACTTTTTTTTATAAATTATTTTTTTTAAATTGGATTTTATGGTTTTTTTTTTTTTTTTTTTGGATAAGTTTGATGTTGATGTTTTACAGCAAAACAGAAAATGTGTGCTAGAAACTCAAGAAGAACTATATATACATATACAAACTACAAACGCATATAAAATGAGGACTCCCAAATGATTTTTTTCAAAAAAATATATTTTAGGTTCCCTTTTTTTAACTTGGTTGTTTCAATTCTTTTACACCCTATTATGTAAAATTATTATGTATTTTGTTATGAAACATATATATAATCTCTGTATATAATATATTTCATTTAGTCGATCTCTTTTTGTATAAGTCCCTCTTCAAATAGAAAAGAAAAACTAAAGTAAATAGAAAGTTTTCCTTTACTTAGACAATATGGAATTTTAATGGAATATATATATATATATATATATATATATATATATTCATACATACATGCATACATAAAGGAAGAACATAAATAAGAAGACCATGCAGTCATGTTCGAGAAAAAGGTATTAATTTTTGTGTTATATGGTTGGATGGTAGTAAAGAGGACATATTGTTTGATTAAGTAAGTAAGGGTAGGTGGTTCACTTTATTATGAATTAAATTCAGAAAAAGAAGATCGAATTTTAGATGGTATTAGAAAATATAAAGGGATTTATTGTTTCTTTTATTTTTTTCAAAATATTATGGCATATTTATATATATACGTACAATCTAGCTTATATAATATATTATATAAAACAGAATAGAATAAGATTGAATAGAAATATCAGAAGAATAATTTAATATTACATGAAAAAGGAAAACAGGAGATCTTTTCTATTTTTCATCTGTATTTTAATTCGTTTTTGTTTTTGTTTTTTTTTTTTATAATTTTCTCATTTTTTGATTTTTCTCGGCTTGTGCTTTAATATAAAAAAAAAAAAAAACGTAGAAGAAAATGAAAAGTGTAATAAAAAAAGGAAAATAATAAAAAAAGAAAATAAGGAGTAGAGAATGAGAAATGAGACGGGAATAGGAAGAGGAAATAACTATAACAATTTATATGTATGTATATAGTTACAGAAAATACACGTTCTATTTGCTAAGAATAAATATAGTCAGGAAAATCAATAAAATCAAGGACAGACAAAAAATGTGTGTAGAAGCATAAAAATTTATGAGAAATTTTTTCGAAACTTATTTTTATTTATTTGTTATGTTATTTTACTTTGCAAAATATGTATGTATATATATATATATATATGTAATTCTGTATTATATTATTTTATATTAATGTTTCTGATGTTGAAAATATTGACTAAGTGAAAGATATTGTATTATTGTTTTGGATGCTAAAGGATATAATATAAAATATAATATAAATATAATACATTAA
The DNA here is from genome assembly GCA_963082915.1 of Dolichopus griseipennis. Lineage (NCBI taxonomy): Eukaryota > Metazoa > Arthropoda > Insecta > Diptera > Dolichopodidae > Dolichopus > Dolichopus griseipennis. The sequence goes on from OY720442.1 coordinate 3,066,571, forward strand.
GTATATATACATATATATGTATAAATAAATACATAGTATATAAGATAGATTGAGAATGAAATTTTATATATTATGTGAAATAAGAAACAACGTTTATATTTTGAAATGGATAAAAGAAGCTTAATCTTTCATAAGTATCTAATATATATATATAAAAATAAATAAGTATCATACATAATATGATATATATGTATGTATAATTATATCAATGAATACTTACTCTTATAAATAAATATTAAGGAAAATTAATTATAAATTCTCTTTTTTTATATATGAGGAAAAAAAAAATGTACCTACACTTTTATATATATATATATAAATAAAGCCAAAACTTTTCATTCTAAAATTATGCTTTAAAATTAAATTTAACTTAAATATGCTTACATACGTATACATATTTTGTGTATATTTTCTTCAATTAAATAAGTAGAAAATTTTAAAATTTAAAAAATTTACTTAAAAAAATTTAAAATTGAATTTTTAATAGTATATGTACTTATAATTAATTTTTAATCTTTAAAAAAAAAAAAAAACGAAAGTTAAATTATAAATGAAAATAATTTTAATATATGTAGGCATGTTTGAATTCAAATTATATATTTTTTTTAAGAAATTTTAAATAACGAATTTTTTATTTTATAACTACATATTTAAAAAATTAATCCTTTTAAAATTTTTATATATATATGTATATATATACGTAAATAAATGTATTTAATGTAAAAGGTTTGATATAAAATAACATTTATTTAAAAACTGTAAAGATAGTAATTTCAAACCTTTGTTTTGCACATACTTTTGCAGTTACTTACCCTTTGGTATTAAGTAAGTAATGGGGAAGGTTCCCAAATTTTTGCTTAGCAAACTTATGATGGATCTATCCACCCCCCTCCTGTCCTCACCCTTCAATTTTTTTCAGGGAAATCAATTGTGAACTCTACCAAAATTAGGAATTTTGCCTAAAATTTTATTATCTATGCAAAAATAGTTAAAACTAAGAGACAATTTCTTCAATTTAAAGAAGCCCTTTAAAATTTAAGAAAAACCTTTAACATAATGTTGAAACATAATGCTGCAGCTGTAAATTTTGTATATTTGTAAAAAAAATTTGAACAGGTTTTCAAGTTACAGGTGTTTAAAAATAGCAAGGTTTAAATTTTCGAGTCCTTATAGCTCCTAAAGAGGGGACGTGACAAAAAAATTTTGTTAACTGACTCCTACTAATTTCGGAAGACCTAACTTCACCCAAAATTTCAAGACCCTTGTTTGTACCGTTTAGAAGATATGTGTGGCCAAAAATTTTGCAAAAATTGAGTTTTGCATAATTGTAAATTTTAGTACCGTATGGCAACTCTAAACATTTGCTCTTAATTATTTATAAAGCTTATAAAACCAGCTATCTTTTTCCGTTTTCAGATTAAAAATATACCCAACAGAACTCTTGTTATAACAATTTAAAAATAGGGCTTTTTCCAACTTTGGGGGGTTGTAGCTCCGTAACGGTTGGGGCTACAGAAAAAAATTCTTCTACGAAATTATTTTTTTCGTAATATCTACCCGTGGTTAAAATTTATCTATTTCAAAAGTAAAAAGTTTTTGTCAACATACGGACAGACGGACGGACGGACAGAGTAAAACTATATAGGCACATTTTTAAAATTTTTTTTGAAAATTTGCTAAAAATCTAATATGAATTGGGCAAATTTTCATTGACAATTGACATTTCATTTCAAAATAAATAAGTACATATTAAACATTTTCTACAGGACCTATAAGTCTATATGTTGAGTTGTTTAAGTAACAATATTAGTTGCCCTTGTTCAAATGGATTATAGACGTCTTGTATTATTAACAATAACTAGATCTGTGCTAAGATAAGATTGAAATAGTTTATAACCGATGCGTTACAAACTTTCGATATAGGTATATAAGAGAAATAAGTATGTAATCATATTTCAAATGAAATTGTTATTGATAATAACATCTGATTTTATTTTTAAGTAAGTACTATACTTTGGAAAATAAATGAGGCTGAAGAAACATCAACGAGACTGTTTTGAAAATATTGACCTTCTATTTCAAATATAGAAGATTTGGGAAAGTTTTTAAATAAATAACTATGTGCCATAATTAATTATTATCATGTTTCATATGATCTCAATAGCGTTTTGAGATTCGGATGTCAACAATCGATAGGCTCTTCTCTGGTCAAAATAATACCAATTTAATTAAATTATAAATAATATCATAAAAGATATTTATATATATATATATATTATATATGTACAAAATAGTAGTATAAAATATATAATTCTTGAATAAGATTATAAATAGATGGAAACTGAAAGTGTTTTTTGTTTTGAAATCTTGTTCAATAGCTTCGATCGAAATTCTAGAGCTTAATTTTGATTTTGATTATTTTAAACTGAAGCTTAGCCTAAAAATAATATTAGGTTTCTTTGACTTGATTTTGAAAAATAAAAATCTAGAATCTTATTGAAATATTTAAAATTTTTTTTTTAAATATCTTCATCCATTTAATTAAGCTTTAATTTAAGCTTTTGGTAATCATATGTTTAACACTGTTTTTTTGTATTCGAGCCCTAAATATTCTCCAGAATTTCCCTATGTTAATCATCAGGAAATGGTAATTCAAGTACAAACACACATGTTTGCATATAAATACATTAAAAGCGCTTTGAGAAAAAAAGATTAAGTTTTTAGACTGATTGTTTTAATAAAGTATCAAATAAGTATTTATACTTATTTTTATAAGTAAATTGGAAAAACTTATCAAATTAAAGTCCGTGTTAAAACTTGAGTTAATTTTAAAAACTTTTTAACTGAATTGAATTTAGCTTGAAATAAGGTCTGAATTATAGTAGAAATTATATATTGAGAATATATTAATGTAAGTACATAATATTTTATTACATATATGTATTCATCTTAATATATAGTACGTATACATTATTTATTATGGATATATAAATGGATTCCAAAAAAAAAACAATAAAAGACGTAGAAAACATTATTACATTTATATATACATGTAATATAAATATATATTATATATTACAAATAAAAAAGTAAAAAAAATATATAATAGAAAGAGAAAGAGAAAATGACAAAACTAATTTTATGAATTTTCCTAAGTGAAAATTATTTTTCTTTTTACCAATTCCTTTTTTTTTTTTTCATCTTTCTCAGTAAAAAGTCAGTCAAAATCATTGCTATCATTTGTTAAGGTATAAAATACAAAATATACAACAACAACAAGACATTTTCTGAAAATTGATTTTTCTTTATTTTCCTTAGAATGAAATTAGGTTTATTTTTTTTTTTTGTAAAAGGCACGTTAATAATAAAGTTGATATTAATACTTTTGTTGCTGCTGATTCCAGTAATACTGAAGTTGTCGTTTTGTAGTAATATATTACAACTACATTTTACAATATATAAAAATTGTAACAAAAATTAAACAGTTTCTTTTTACGTCTTATTTGAAAATTTATTTAATTTATTTTTCTCTCTTGGGCTTTACTCTTATTTGTTAATTTAAAGGGTTTTAGGGCTCATAGGTATTCTAGGAGTAAGAATTGATTGACATTTCGACTTTAATTTGATTATAAAATGTATTGATACTTATTTAATGAAAGTTTTTTTAAATATAAATATTTCAAGAATAATGAATTGAATTATTAAAAATTTATCTTATTTGATAAAAATAATAAAGTCAAATTAAATTGGTCCTAAATCCTATACGTCCTATCCTAATACTTGTCAACGGTTATTGTATATATAAATTACCACTTTATATACAATAACCGTTAACAAGTATTAACTTCAATAGTTACATTAAAAAATCAAAATTCTATTGATAAATTATTGCAAATTCTCGAACCATATAAATTCTGAAAAATATTGAGTTACTAATTTTAATGGATGATTAAAAGAATTCTAGATATTTGGTAATTAAAACTCAAACAGATTCAGTTGAAAAAATCAAGAATAAAATTAAGGTAAAGTGTTTTGTTAATAATCGTGAAACGTCAAATAGGACGATGGATATTTTATTATTTATTCAATTTAGTTGTTAGTTCAAATGAATTTAAAGTGTTGCTCTTTCCTTTCGAAAAAAGACAGTCATTGTTAAAAAGAAATATAGTATTTTAAATACTTTTTGCAAGACCAATTTCTATTTCAATAGATAAAATTAGAAAAAGAATATAATTTTGTGAAAAAATATTATGTTAAAATCATTTTATAACTAGTTGAATATTTAAAGAAAACGAATTAATTTGTGAATGTCAATTTTATCATATTTTCAAAATTGCTCAGGCTGCTAAAGAGGAAGGGGTTTTCATAATTTTTTTTTTTAAATTAATCCCTTTTTGACAAAAAATTTCCAAGATTAAATTTTTTTTTAAATAAAAGTATATAAGTATATTACAAAGTTGTTAACACTTGTCTTCTAAAGTCACACTTGTTTATAGAGAATATTTCCCAAGACGGACATTCAAAAGTTTAATCAACGCTGAAGTACAATACAAACTTATGACTTAATATAAACTATTAAATACGAGAAAGCTAAATTAAAGTTTTAGGTAATAATTCATAGAACAGAAGAAGCCTTAGAATTAGAAAGAACTAGTGTTAAGGGATAAACATTTTTCTCTTATGACAACAATTGTATTGAATCGTTTGATTATTTGAAAATACACCTGTAATTGCAGTTGTGTTTAAAAATGCAAAATCTTAAAGAAGTTTGACCCATTTTTTTGCAATTCCTATTATAAAATATCTGAAGATAATTTATATTAAGTTATCGTTTTTTATTTTTTATTTTTTATATAAAATTTTGTATACACTATGAAATCTTTTAATCTCATAATACATGAAAAACTAAAAGATAAAAGTGTATTGGAATAATAGAATTTAGAAATTGTCAGCTACTTTTAATATTAAGGCGTTCATGCAAGATAACGCAAAACTAAAGACGAAAAAAAATAAAGAAGAGTCCTACCATCATGTGTACCACATACCAGTTTTTCTAAGTAGGGTGGTAATAGTATTGGTGTAATAATATAAAAAAAAAAAAAAAATTTTTATATTTTCATTGTATTTTCTGCTATTATTTTTTTTTTTTCTTCTGTAAGTAATTCGCTTGTCTTCTGCACAAGCATTTTTATCGATTTTTTATTTTTTGGGTTCTGCCCTCAGCCTTGTTAAAAATTTATATGTAACAAAAATAAGAAAAAAATAAATAAAAAAAGGAAAAGAAAAAATGAAAATTCTCATTTTACTTTATGGTGAATAAATTTTAAGGGAATTTTCATGATGATGATGATTTGATGGTTATATGATTGTAATATCGTGGAGAAGAAGAAGGTGTAATGGTGTTTTTGATTGTATATGTGTTGATGGTGGTGGTTGATGATGGAGGGTTATTTAATTTGTAACTTTGTATATATATATTTCAATATTATATTATAGAATGAAAAAAAAAAAAATTCTAATGACAATAAAAAGGGGGTGTTTAGGGTTGGGATTTTTATCTTCTTTCTTTTCTGTTATTTTTTCTGTTATTCCTTGTTTTAATTTTTTTCAGTATAAATTAATCCTTAAGGATTTTTCTTAGACCTTTTTTCATATATTAGTTTATATGTAAGTTATTTATTTATATATATATTAATAATATATATATATACATTTTTATATACCAAAGTATATGTCTATATTTAATACATATAAATAGAATAATTCTTTAATTTCATCAAACAAAAAAATTATAAAAATAAATATGTAGGTAAATTGAAGTTTATTTTTATATACATATTATATATTTATAAATTTTATTTATTTATATATATAGCATACATAAGTTTACATATATTTTTTTTATAAAATAAAAAATTGAATACTGAATTCTATATTGTGGAATAAAATACGCACGCTTGTAACAAAGTTAAAGAAAAAAAATAAGTAAAAAAATACGTAAATATTATTTTTATAAAGTTAAAGAAAAAGAAAAACTAATGGTAAAAAATAAATTTAATAAAAACTGACAGAAAAAAAAAAAAATAATGAAAAAGAAAAGAGAAGAGAAGGAAGGAGATAGGGAAAACGAAAATAAATGAAAATAAGTTTATTTTCATTTTTATTTATTTGTTCTTTTTTTTTTTTTAAACTTAAAAGTCATTTACCTATGCATTTCTAAATATAAAAATCTATAAACAAAAATACTTATATATTTAATGTAAATCCATTTTGAAAGAGAAAAAGGAAAAAGAAGAAAAAACATAAAATAAAATTAAAATATAGAAAATGTGAATGAGCAGCAAATATACAAAAATATATTAAATTATTTTTTATAGATTTAAGGTTGATTTTACCGCGCTTTCTAGACATGTTTTTTTTTATATTTATTCTAATTTTATATTTAAATTATTTAACATGCCGCCGCGCTACGCGATAATATTTTTATTTTTATATTACAAAACTTTGACGCTGTCAAATATAAATATAGAATAGAAAAATATATTTTTAAAAATTTATTAAAATATCCATCCATCCATTTATTAATTTTTTATTTTATGTGGATATTTAGTAAGGACAAATTGCACTAGGGCATAAAGAAAATATATTTATATATATGTAAATAATGTTATATTTAAATAATAATAATGGAAAAATTCTTGTATATTATATATAAGTTTTTTAGTATGTAATTCATACAAAAAATATTGATTTTTACATTTCTTAACTTGGTTTTTAAAGTTCATCTGTTTTATGGGCTATAAATAATATTATAAAATGTAGTACTTTTTCTTATATAATATAATATGTAGATTATTAATATAAAATAAATCTTAATCTACTGTAGGAAACTAAAATACTTAGTCAGAAAATTAAATAAACTGAAGTACATATTCTTTCTAATGTTGTATTTCTGTCCCAAGCTTATTCAAAAATATGTTATTGATTTAGGAATTATAATGTTTTTTTTTTTATTTTTTTTTTATTTTTACGTAGGTTGGAATAGAATCTTCAAAAGACACAATGAGCCCCGTAGCTTGCCATTGCGTGTGGGATTCTTACCCACTAAACCACACCCTTCCTCTATTGCGATATAGTTCTATAGGGCTAATGAGCAATTTTTTTCTGGCTTTATTTTAGTTTTAAATGTAGATTCCATCCAGCGATGTCTATCTAACTGTTTCTTTCTCTTATTATAGCTACACTAACTCAAAAGGCTTTACTCTTTGGCTATATTGTATTATCCAGAAGTTGGACTACCTCGACATTTACATGGTTTTGGAGTCTTTTTTCGTGACTTCTTGTAAAATTTTGGATTTCTTTGTCTACAAATTCTATTTGCATGTCTCTATGTAGGTCATAGTTTCTGATGAACCAGGGCGCGTTCACAATATTTCTTAGAACTTTATTCTGGAACCTCTGAATAACATCTCTATTACTCTTTTTGCTGCATCCCCATAGCTGGATGCCATATGACCATACTGGTTTCAATATTTGTTTATAGACCAGAAGTTTGTTTTGTATTGTCAAGGTAGAATGCTTACCTATGAGCCAGTACATTTTTCTATAACGGAATTATAAATATAGTATTGAAATGAAATTTAGTAATTCTAAAAGAATTTTTTAATTTTGAATATTGTGGTTGTATACCCAAGTGTTATTAGCAACAAATTTTTAATTGGAAAATCTGTTACAAAATATCAGTTGTTATTTTTTATTGATAATTAACAACCAAATTTATTTTCTATTACATAAAATATTTACTTACCTATATTTATACTTACTTATTATTATAAATTAAAAATAAAGAAATATATTATTTTATATATATTAATATGTACTATTGTTACATTTATATTTAGTTTGCGTTAATATTTATTACTATAGTAATTAGTATTCATTAAAAAAAAGTTAATTTTGCGAAATTTATTTTTAAAATTTTTGAAGAAAAGTTATTTTCAAAGTTCAATTTTTTTTTATTATGTTGAAATTTTGATGGTCTGCATTTTATTATTATTGTCTGAGTAGTTAGTATTATATTATTATTTAACTTATATACATATATATATATATTTAAGTCAACAGGTATATTAAATATTTTATATATACATAATATATAAGTGTTGAACAAAATATATAAATAAAACTAAGAATTCTTTTTTTAATATTTTATAATTAATAATCAATCAATTTAATAGAGTGTAAATCTACTGAATTTAAAAGATTAATCGATATTTACTCATTTAAGTTGAGCAAATAATTATATATATATATATATATATATAAATATATATATAGGTTATTTTTTTACTTAATTAAAGTTTTAAATGTTTTATTTTTAAAAGAAATTATATTTAAAGTGTTGATTGTGATAAAATATTATTATTATAGTAACTACTTATCTCTATATACATATATTTTTAATAATTCTTTATATTATTCTATAAATTAATTTCAAGTTATTAAAAAAATGGTTGAAAAGTTGAAATAAGACTTTAAATTAATTATTATTAATATGTAACGAATATTTATTTGCAAGTATGTATACATTATATAAGATATTATTCTTGTTAAATTGAGTTTTGATAAGAAATGTTTATCTTTGATAAAAAAAAAAAAACTTATAGATTTCAATCAATAATTATGTTTGTATAACAATTAAAGGAGTGTATACTGTATTAAGTAACTGTGTACACATCGAGTAAACAAATTGTTTTATAATTTTTTTTTTTTTTTTAATTAAGTTACAATAAATTTTTACTTTTATTTCTATAAACTTTCAAATTATTTTCTGAATACAATTTAACCTTTCAAAATCCAAACAAATGTTTTTGTAACTTTTTGACTTAAGAACATTTTATTTTTTTGTTACTTAATTTTTCTAAGATTTTTATGCTAAATATATTATTGAATAATTTAAAATCAAGCTGTCTTGTACTGTCTTTGTTGTAAAGAAAAATTGAAGACAATGTTTTAATTATTATATAAAATTAAATTATTATTATTATAATATTTAATTATTAAGATAATATGGCTGCAAGCTTTTGTTAATTCAATTTTTGTAGCGCAAATAAATCTATTATAAGTCTAGGGGCTCAAAACTATCAAAACTAGTTATCTCCTTTGTAAAAGGGGTCCCTTTGTTCTACATTCAATTGTTCTACTCAAATTCTACTCAAATGTTCTACATCCAATTTAACTTTTGAAATAATGCATTTTTGAAATACAGCATCTTGCTTTCTAGTTTCTGGTTCCACTTTAAAATAAAAAAAAAAAAAGAAAATCATTGTAGGTTTACTAAACTGTACATAACTTACGACGACGACGTTAATAAATCATTATGTATGTGTATTGATAATTCAATGTGCTCTGTTAGTTGACATTTCACAGCTCCCTTTAGGGACTTATGACATTTTGTAAAATAACACATAAGTCACTTAAAAAAAATGTCATAAGTCCTTAAGGGAGCTGTGAAATGTCAACTAACAGAGTAACGCCATGTCATAACTCTCTTTATGATTGTCATAACTCCCTTTATGATTTATGCCTTTTAATTTCACAAATCGAAACTTTTATTATATATTTCTACATCGGGCTGGTCGCTGGTCGGTTTCAAAATCAAAGTTGTTCCTTTTTCCAGAGTGCTGTCTATATGCATATCCAGAGTGCTAGATTCTATTTTTTATCATAAGTGTTTTGTATCACAAATTACTTTGTTTTTTTTTTTATAAATACGTAATTTCAAATATGAATCTATTTTTGTTTAATAAAATGAAATCAATTTAGTTAATAAAATTATGGTAAAATTAATATTTCTTTTAATTATTTAAACTCGCCCAATTTTCGTCAAAATTCCTATATTTCTGAGAAAGGATAATATATTCCCTGGAATATTTTTCCAAAATTCTGGACCGTTTGGTTAAACTCCTGGAAAAGATTGCATATCGTCATGCATCAATATAACAACTTTTTTCGTCATAATACTTTTAAGAGACTTATGGCACTTAATAAAATATTTAAGGGTGTCAAAAGTCCCTCTGAAAAAAAGTGTCATAACTCCCTAAGGGACTTATGACATTTTACAAAGGGACTGTGACATGTCACCGCTCTGTTACATTTTGATAAGAAGTCTTCTAAAATTTTGATTATCCTCTTCAAACTAAGAGGACTACTAATTGTTACTTCTTCGGGCTATAAATTTGTTTTTGATTTTATAATTTCAATTCTAATTTTTTTTTTTCAAAAATTTTAAAATTTTTTAGTAAATTACACTAACGTACTTCCTCCTTTCATGTTTAATTGAAGAGGAAGCAAAATTCCAACAACAATTTTGTTCTCAGAGAGCAAACTGACATTTCAAACCTATTGATAGCGATAGGAGATATTGACATTATATAAAATGGTGTATTAAGTATTTTAAAAAGAAAGTATCGGATATTTAACATTGTGTTCTGGCCTTTTACTTTACTTTGATTTTAGTACTTCTTGTCGTAATATAACATTACAACAACTTCACCACATTGCAATATTAAATTATAACTTCAATGTAAATTTATTAGTAAAGAATTTGTTTTAAATAAATTTCTGCTTTTTTCAAATATTAAAGTAAATTTTAAATATTATGTTTATATTTTCATTCCTATATTTTTTAAGTTGGCAAAATGGCTACATTGTAGAAATCTTTCAAAATAAAATAAAAAATTGAAATAATTTTTATAAAAAAGTGTTTGTTTTTCTAGTTTTATTTTTAATGTTTCAGTTTTTTTATATTTTTTTTTTTCGTTTTTCTTATATTTTATTTACTTGACCTGATTTTTATTTTTTTTTTCCTTTTTGCCTTATGGAAAAACAACAACAAAAAAAAAACATTTTCATTTTTCTATATTTTTATTTTTTCCCATTGTAGACAGAGATGATTTAAGTACACATAAATCGCATATTTAATATAAAAAAAAAAAAAAAAAAAATTAAATGAAAATGTTATTTCTAGGGTTATTAAAATTGAAGATGTGTATATTTACCCCAGTTTCTTTTTCTCTATACTCATATTGAAATATTCATATATAATATGTACAACTTATGTTATGTACAGTATTAACATTAATCTGGATTTAAAAATGTTTTAATATATATACATTTATTTATATATATAAATATTTATATATATAAATATTTATATATATAATAATATATTAACATTTATACTTACATCAAATCTTAAATTTATGCTATACCTTATATGAAAATAAATAATTTTTTAAAGTTCAAATTTAGTTTTCATTATGTACTGTTATTATGTACATATTAATATTATATAAAAATTGCATTAAATTTTTATGTAATGAATTTCAAAAAATCTCAAAATTAAATATATAATAAAAATATTTAAAAATTTAAAACATTCATAAACAAAAAGTTTGATAATAAAAAAAATTTATATGTACTTGAAAGTGAAATGGGTAGTGATGGGACTATGCTTCGATTGTTCGAAAAAAAAAAAAATTAGAAAGATATCGATTAATTTGCAAAGGGATATTTTTTTTATTTTATGTTTTTAATGATTGGTTTACGTGACAACGTTTATTAACTTGCGTTTAAAAGACAGACAGTACATTGTTACAATTATTAAAGGGGTTATAAAAGGTTATAAAATAAGGGATATATTAAATTTTTATATTTATTGTTTTGGTTTAAAGTACCTATAATTTGTTGGATTTTTCTATTCATTCAGATTTTAATGGTTTCTCGTAATAGAATAAAAGATTTTCTTTAAATATTTTTTATTTTTTTATTAAGACTATCACAATATGTAAAGTTTTTATGGTGGAATTTTGTTTATATATACTTACATAATTTTGATTTTAGAAAAATATAATAAATCAAGTGGTTATTTTGTAATTAGACATAATGAATGATTAAATCGACAACAAATATTTGTAAGAATTTATTCTAAAAGATACCATTTTTCTGTAACAATTGTTTAGTTTTTTTTTCATCGTAACTCTATGTAAAAGATTTAAGGTTGGTTATATATTTGTCCTACATTATTTAAAGGTTTTGATTCTGACTTCCTATTTTTATTAAAATTTGACTTCCTTTAAAAATCTGCATTTATTATTCAGGAAAATTCTTTCATTATCAAAAAAAATTTAATTTACAATGAATATACAATAGTTATGTTGGTCTTTGCACAATAATATTCAAGGTTGTTTCATATGTTTTGGAGATCAAATTAGAAATCAAGAACTTCTTATAAAATACTTAATATAAATTTTGTGATAAAAAGTGTTTATAAAGCAAAATCAGAAATACTCAAATGTTAAAGCACAGTGATTTAAGTAAGTGATTATTATGACGATTTTCAAATTTGTATTACAACAAAGTAAGTAATACTGGGAACTTCTAGATTTGAAATATTTTTAAAACGAAATAAAATATTCATATGTGAAACTGTCAAAATGACGACTACAGATTGTGAAGACATAACCATCGAAACAAAATTTATTTTTTATTTATTATCTAAAATTGTAATACAAAATTTTTTAGTACTTGATATTTAGTTTAATTTAAATTATTTAAGTTATTTATTTTTATTATTTCATATTTGGATGGGTACCTTTTTGTGATTATTTGTAGCAAATAATAATTCAACATTTTTTGATAACACTTAAGTACAACATTTGATTACATCTTCTGTTATATAATACGTAAAACCGAATCTATTGATAACGGGTTAAGAATCTACTATTTAAATTGTGATTCCGTTGGGTTTAAAATTTGTTTTGATTGTTTCGAATTCAATTTTAATTTTTATGCCCTACCATCACAATTTTTAATTACGATCGATAAAACCATTGTTTTGAGTTATGATTAATAACGCGTGACCTCGGATAGATTTATTGAATTGTCAAAATGTTTACTAACTTATAGTTTATTTTTTAGGTATTTTTATAAACTTTCGGAAATAAAACTACTGCTTAACTACTTCTAATTATTAGTGAATGCAGCTTCAAAATGTTTAATTTCAAAATAGACAAATTAATAAAAATGTTAAAAGTAGGTATAATAGAATGAATCGATTATTTATTAATAATTTCTATTTTCTAAGCACATGATTAAAAATGGGTTCCAGACAAATACATTTAGATTTACTTTTTGGTTCAAAAACTTAAAGAAGAAAGACACAAGTCAATTATATTTTCATTTAAAATTGTAATTTTAGTTTTAAATATTTAATTTTCAATTTAATTTTTACTGTCTGTTTTGTTATTTTTTTTTTAATTTGTTTTTTTTCTTACAGATATTTATTCTAAGAAACCCCGAATAACATAAAATAAATGTAGTAAAAAATGCCTTATTTAATACCGGCGATCAGGATGCTTTTTATACCAGAATCGTAAATTTTAGACAAAAAAAGGAAACAAACACAAAAAAAAAAAACAACCATATTAAAAATGTATTTAATGAAAATTAATAATTTAATAGTTATTAATCGTTTATATTTAATATTAAGAAAAAGTTAAATACGTTTTAATTAATAAGTATAAAGGCCAAATTTTGATAATTAAAGTTAAATATAATAATAACAAATAAAAGTAAATATTCTACAATTTATACGTAAAAAAAATACAGTCGTGTTTTAGTAGAAATTAAATAAAAAAAAGTTAAAAATAAATAAAATTAAGAGAAAATGGCAACACCACAAACAAAAGACTTAACTTTACACTCACCAGCTGGAGCTGAAATTGTTCGATATGCATGGCCACTCCAAACTGGATCTGGTTCCGATAAACATGATAATGGTATCGATATTATCGAAACAATACGTTTTGTTTGTGAAGATATACCTGAAATTCGAGCAACATTCGAAGAAATTAATTTTAATGAACTGGACACTGCCTGCTATAAGACTATGACATCATTTGTCGAAAGATTTAATAAAGCAATTGATAGTATTAAAAATTTGGTAAGTTTAAAAAAATAATAATAAATAAAATAAAAATTAAATTTAAATAAGTGTATAAATTAAAACGTATATAATTTACTTGAATTATTTATTAAATTATTAATTTTAGGAGAAAGGAACATCACTGCCTTCACAACGTTTAAACAAATTTGCTTCTCCAAACTTATTAAGACATATATTACAATTAGTATATAATGCTGCCGTTATTGATCCAGATAAATTGAATCAATATGAACCATTTTCTCCTGAAGTATATGGTGAAACATCTTATGAATTAATTCAACAAATGCTTAAACAAGTTAACGTACAGCCAGATGATACATTTGTTGATTTAGGTTCTGGTGTTGGTCAAGTAGTATTACAAATGGCTGGTTCAGTTGAATTAAAAGCATGTATTGGTATTGAAAAAGCTGATGTTCCATCATCATATTCACAATTAATGGATTCACATTTTCGTTTGTGGATGAATTGGTTTGGAAAACGTTTCGGAGAATATCAATTAATCAAAGGAGATTTTCTAGCAGATGAACATCGTGAAAAAATAACATCTTCTAGTTTAGTTTTTGTTAATAATTTTGCATTCGGGCCAACTGTTGATCATCACTTGAAGGAACGTTTTGCTGATTTGCGGGATGGAGCGCGAATTGTTTCATCAAAAAGTTTCTGTCCTTTAAATTTTCGTATAACGGAAAGGTAAACGTATAGTTTTTTTTTAAAGGGATTTCTATTAATTGTGAATGAATAGCTTTTTGTTAAATTATAAGAATGTATTTATCTTCATAATGCAGATGTTAAAGAGTTTAGAGGAATACTTTTTTTTTTTTTGAATAACTGTTAAATAATATGTAAAGTTGATAACTTTATAAAGTATTATTTTTTATAACAGCTTACATTTTAAAAATGTCTCATTGCAAATTAAAAAAAAATCCGATTTCATTTGCAGATAAATTTTGAAATGTAGTTTTAGCAAAAGATTTTGAATGTTTTGTAATTATGTAGAAAAAAAAAAGTAATTTTGCAATATAAGAAAGATAAAATACCAAATAAAATCTTTCAACTAAAAAAAAACTTTGTTTTGATTTTAGAAATTTAAGTGACATCGGAACAATAATGCATGTTAGTGAAATGACCCCACTTAAAGGTTCTGTTTCTTGGACTGGAAAACCTGTTTCTTATTATCTCCATAAAATTGATAGAACTAAGTTAGAAAGATATTTTCAACGTTTGAAAATACAAAAAGGAACTGAACACGAATCGAGTGGTAAGTTATTTCCGCAAGCGAAGAAAAATTTTTAAACTTATTATTTTAATCATCATATTCATTCATTATTATTTGCTTTAATTTTTTTTTTTTTCAATGAAATTGTTAATTTTTATCAAAATTAAATGTTTGTATCTATTGGCCGTTGAAATTATATCTTTGATGTTTATTATAATATGTTAATTAAGAAATGATATGTTAATTGTATATGATGAATTGATAATATTTTGAGGCACAATTTTTATTAAATTATTTCTTGTTTTAATTTCTTTTTAAAATAAAGGCACAACAACTCGAACTACTCGAGAGCGTTCAAAACGGAATATGGCAAATAATGCTGCCCATAGTAATAATATTAATAATAATAATAACACTAGTACTAATAATAATAATAATAATAATAATAACACTAGTACTAATAATAACAATAATAATAATAATAATAATAATAACAATAATAATAATAACAATAATTGTAATAATAATAATAATAATAATAGTAATAATGATGATAGTAATCATGAAAATAGCAATAAAATCAACAATAACGTTAATAATATTTTAAATAACAATAATAGTAATAATAGTTCAAATAATGTGTCAACTTCAAATACATCAACACCTACAGTAACACCAACACCAAGTTTAACGCCAACCATAACCCCAGCTCAAACACCTACTCCAGTTTCTACATTAACCTCACTTATAACTGATTATAATAGTAATCATAGTAGCAACAGTGTTTGCAATAACAAAGATAACGAAACTAAAACTAATTTAGTTGAAACTGATGCCCTAATTACAATTAAACAAACAGCAGAAACTGAATCATCTTCACCAGAAAGCGATACTGATCAACCGGCTGGTACACAAACGAGACGTGGTTGGTGCGAATGGTATAGCAGTTCGAAAGATAAAAGTAGTCAATCGGATGACGAAGAAAATAATAATTACAGAACAAGCTCTCGCAATAATGGCCAAAGAAAAACTGTTGTTACTCAAAAGAAAAGAAAAAAATTAATGAGAAAAGCAGCAGTGAATGCAGCTTTAAAAACGAATCAATCTATTAATAATAGTGTTGGTAGTTTACAACAAGAAAAATCAACTCAACCAATATCAACAACAACTAAATCAAGTTCAACCCCGGTTGATACAATATATAGAAGTGGTAAACGTGGACGCATGAAAAAGGGGCGTGGTAAAAGATGTTTAAAAATTGCTGGTTTGGATATATTGCATACCCAAACATTGTTAAGTACAAGTGCCGAAATGATGAGTAAAAAATTACCACCAGCACCAGGTTGCGTTGATCAGCAACTGACATCTTTATCAGGTAGGTACTCCAAAATAATTATTTAATCATGTTATATTGTATTTGTAAAATAATTTTTAGGTAACATGTACCATGAAGAACTGGAAATCCCTAAAGAGACCGACACACCATATTCATTACAAATTCTTTTAGAGAATTTCCGAGCCCAATATATGGCTGTTTTAGAACAAATGAAAAGTAGTAGTTACAAGAAATCTATAAATGATGAAATAAAAAGAGAGCAAGACCACAAAGAAATATTGAAAAATCGAATTAATCAGCTAGACAAACAAATAAAAGTTTTAATTGAAGATAGTGTTAATTTATTAAAAGCTAGAATGAATGAATTAGGAATAAGTATGACTTCGCAAAATGATTTATTAGCAAAAGCAAAAGAAATCGTTGGTAGACATAAAGAATTGCAGCTTACAACAGCAAAATTAACAAATCAAGTCAATAAAATTGAGCAAGAACAAAGAATTCTTATTGAAAATAATTTAAAAGCGTTGTTATTCAAAAACAAAATAAAAGGAACTAATGGAATAAATTTATGTAACAATGACATGAATATAGGAAATGATTTAACACCAGCTGCTTCACATGAATTAGTTTTAAAAGAGATAGCAAATACACTTTCACAACGTAAAAAGCTACACAATCAAGTATCAAACTTGGAAATTGATATTAAATCAATTGAAAAAGCAGCCGATGAAAAGAAACAAGCTGCATTAATTTTAGCTCAACAAAGTCCACATTTGACTGTTACAAATGTTACTTCAACTGCAAATAACGTTCATCGTGAAGTGTTACGAGAAAGAGATAGGGAGGGTCATAACAATCAATATATTAGTAGCCACCATAATAATCATCACAATAACAATAGCAATAACACTAATCATCATAGTAATTCAACGGAAAGAACTTCAAAGTCATCTTCTCATTCAAAATCGTCAAGAAGAAACAGGGAGCATAGAACTCGTTCACAAGAATGGCCTGATGTTCCAGATGTAGGCAAAATTGAGGAAAATAACCCAGAAATATTAGCTCAAAAAATACTTGAAACAGGTAGAAAGATTGAAGCTGGTAAATTAAATGCAGCTAGTGTAGCGAATATCAGTAGCAATACATCTGTAACTGTAACATTCAGTAATAAACATAAAGAAGAAAGAAAAAATAGCAATAATACAGTAAAGGATCTGCATTACAATCAACATTCTATGCAAAGCGGTCCGGATAGTGCTTTAATGCCAGCACCACCATCATCAAATTTAAAGCAAGCACATCCAGATCATCATAGATCGAACACTGATTTGGTTAGAAGTAATTTACATCCGAATTCAAATCGTCATTCGGCTAAATTAACTCCTGCGGTTATTAGTCCAATTTTATCTAATCCTATACAAGTTGCAACACAACAACAACAAACACCTCCACAGCAATCGCAGCAACAGCAAGTGCAGCCAGTAACACCACCCATGGCATCAACAGCAAAACTTATACAAGAGTCACCAAAAGTTGTTAATTTTGAAGATCGATTAAAAAGCATTATTACATCTGTTCTTAATGAAGATCAAGAACAAAGAAAACAGGCTGCACATCAGACACCTGATACCAGAAAATTACCTCCACAACCTCAACCACCTCAAGCTGTTCCTTATAGTTCTTCTGCTAAACCAACACCAAACCAACAACCTAGCCAACCTATGATTAACGAACAGCAACGAATGATACAACATCATTCATCTCACTTACCGAATAATATCAATTCAATTTTAAATGTAGCCACACAAGGACCCACACATTTAAATTCAACAACAACTATTTCACCTATAACACCACCTCCTTACGGAAATCAACCTCCACCACCTCCTATGGTAAATTCTCAGCCAGCTCGACATGAAATAATTACAGCAGCCTATAAAAATAATTCATCAGCTCCAATTTACAATAATGAAAGAGGTTCTAATAGGGAAAAAGAACGCTCTTCCAATTTACCATCGCAATCAGCTGCTGCCGTAATGTCTGCGGCTATGCAATCAAATACAGCTGCTTTGCAGCAATCAATGCATAATTCAGTTCAAAATAATATGCAAAAATATTATTCAAAAGGTTTATCTGTTAATGTTTCTCCAAATCACCCCCCACACCAAACACC
Source organism: Dolichopus griseipennis (assembly GCA_963082915.1). Taxonomy (NCBI): domain Eukaryota; kingdom Metazoa; phylum Arthropoda; class Insecta; order Diptera; family Dolichopodidae; genus Dolichopus; species Dolichopus griseipennis. The sequence goes on from OY720442.1 coordinate 3,085,304, forward strand.
TCATCAGCTACCACACCAACAGCCACATCAGTCTTCTCATCAACCGCCCCATCAACAATCTACAACTCACCATATTTCACAATCCCATCATCCGCAAATACCTCCGCCGCATGGTCCAAATGCACCCTCAATGCATGGTCAAACTCATTCAGGAAATCAATCACAGTCTTTAATGTATGCAACTCAACAACAAATAGCTGCAGATCTAATGTTCCGAAGAAACTATGATCATCATTGTCTTTCGGCACAAGAAAGATTAGAATTTAAAACACCGGAACAAATGAGGTAATATAATTATAATGATAAGATTTTAAATAGTATTAACGCTTTTTTTCTTATTAGGTATGAGAAACAGGGCTTTGTTGAAGAAAATGTACGTAGTAGCTCCGCATCATCTGATTCGGCAATGTATTATTCATCAAGGGATCGAGATCGTCTTATCCCTGTTGGTGCAGGAAATTCAAACAGCAATCCTTGTGGTAATATTTCGCAACAATTACAACAATCCCAACATATGCAACAACCTAGTCGTCCCAGTTCAAGTTCATCTCAACCGGACTATACACAAGTTTCACCAGCTAAAATGGCTCTCCGCAGACATTTGTCTCAAGAAAAATTAAACCAGAATCATTCAGGAAATCCAATGCCACCACATTCTTCCGGAATGTCAAAAACGATAGGTGACTTAGTTAATGGAGAAATAGAACGAACATTAGAAATATCACATCAGAGTATAATAAATGCAGCGATAAACATGAGTACTGTCGGAACATCATCTGACAGACTTCTTATAAATCCAAATGTTCAGAGGCCAGAACGTGTTAATGTACGTGTGATGGATGAATCATCTCCATATGGTTCACAGATTGTAGAATCAACTCACCGTCAACACCAACATCCACTTCAAACGAATCCTCATCAAATTCAACATCAGCAGCACCATCATCAACAACCCCAACAACATCCACAGCAATCTTCACATCCTCAACATTCTATTCCAAGAAATAATGCTGAATTAGAAAGAAAATCTCCAATGCAATATGCTGCCAACCATGGCACAAATCAAAACAACTTATCAACTTTAGCTCATGTTGCTTACAATCAGAAAGTACAACATCAACAACAACCACTTTATAACAATAACAATCATCATCATGGAGGTAATGTTCCTAATAACAATAGCAATTCTTCAAGGCGTCATATTTCACCATCTTCGTCTCGTAATTCATTTAACGCAAATTATGAAAGACATCCGTCATCCCAACAGCAACAACAACATTTACAGCAACAGCCACACCCACAACCTCAAAATAATAGAAATATAGAAAGAAATTACTCAACAGTTCCATTACCACGAACAGAAATTAAACCTTATTTAGAGTCATATTTTACTGATGAACAAAAGACCTCAGATGAGCCTCCAGCACCTTCAAGAGCTCCTCGAATGATAAACCCTCCACTTGAAGGTAATGTTAAATAAAATTTAATAGATTCTTTAAATTTTTTTTTAAATCATTTCTAAAATTTATTTTTCTCTTTCTTTTGGATTTGGGTATCTTGACTTTTTATAAGCTTTAAAAAGCAATTTCTTCTTTATTTCTCGTCGGTTTTGTTTGAACATTTGTTATTTTCCTTTTGATTTATAATTATCATCATTCTATAATTTTCACAAAAAATCCTTCTTTCGTTTCTTTCATTTGTATTTTTTTATCATTAAAAAAAGTGTTAATTTATAGTTTTGGCTAAAATTTTTTTTCTAAAAAAATATATTTTTTTTAATAACAGGGTTAGCAGCTTCACTGCAAGCCCGTGTTATAGCATCTCTTAAAATTAAAGAAGAAAATGAGGAAAGATTAAGACGATCTGAATCAAATTATTCCAGTACAGCTTCATCAAATATTTCGGCAGTTAAAGCTTCCCATTTTAAAACTGAAGGTAAATTCAAAAATACACATTATTTAATAAAATGGATTTCTTCGATGGATACACTATACAAAACGATTTTACACATTTTTTTTTTTCTTTTTACATCAAAAACTTTTGGGGTGACTGAAACAAAAAAACAAAAACTTTTTAATTTTTTCTAACCAATATTTTTAAAAATCAACAAACAAATCGAAATAATTTGCAGAACAAGAAGGCGAAACAATACGGTTTTTTTACTAAAACTCTTATATAACGAACTTTTAACAAAACACTTAAAGAGTAATATTCCTGACAAACTTCTCTAGTGTAAAAGAACTCAGCCAAGGAGTAATTACATATACATATAATTTTTAATGAATTGATTGGCAAAAATAGAATTAGAAACAATTCATTCACTTGTATTTTTATTTAAGTTCTCTTTCGCTTGATTTTTTAATAAAAATAAAAATAATATTAAAAAAAATAGTAAAAATTGATTCAAAATTGTTTTGAGAATGTAACTATAATTGATAGTTTATTCTTTCCAGAAACGGTTTTCGATAAAACATAAAAATAAAAAAAATAAATAAGTAACAAAATTTTAAAATCAAATTTTTCTTTTATTAATTACTAATATTTTAACCATTAATTTAGTTGGAATGAAACGAACTTCACCAATTGTCGGTCATCATAGGCCATCAAAAATGCCTTATTATCCAGATCAACAAAATCATGAAAACACACTATCATCAACAACTTCAACATCGTCTGTTGTTGACATTTCAAATCCAAGAATTTCAACTTCTTCAAATTCTTTTTCAAACAATACAAGTGGTAGTGGTGTACCCGGAATCAGTAAAAGTGGGGCAAATGTTGTAGGAGGAATTAGTAGTACTAATAGACATCAATTATTAAGGGAACATCATAACCCTACATCAAATATGATAATGGAACCACCACTAATGAGTCCGGAAATAAATTCTTTAACTGCCGAAGAACGTGTTGGATCAGCTGGTCCTGAAAGAAGTAATAGTGCTGCATCGGGTATGAATAATTCGCGTACTGGTCGTAATGAAGATGGTAAGTTCTATTCCAATAATTTAATTTATTATTATTAAATTATTTTTTTTTAAATTTTATTTTGTTTGTAGAATATAATTTTGATATGTTTATTCTTATTTTATTTTTACTTTTTTTTTTTTTAATTTTTTAGTTTAATCAGTTCTTGTAGTATTTAACTATATATATTCTTATATATGCAAAATACGTGTATAATAGGGTGGTTCAAATTAAAAAAAAAAAACAAATCGAAAATAAAGCTGCTGTCTCATAAATTTATTTCACAATTGACATAAAAATAAAAACAAAAAATGGTATGAAAAAAAAATTTTTAAATTTTAGTTAATTTCTTTTGTTTTTGGAATTAATTTTTGCAATGCATTTTTTGCTTTTCTTTTTTATGTAAAAGTTTATTTAAATATAAGAGAATTTAAAATTGTCTTAAGCCTTTCAATCTGTATTTTGAATTATAAATTGTGAAATCTTAGTTTACTAAAATAAAATCTAAAAAAACAATATTTTAAGGTTTATCCAAAGCATTGGTTGATTTAGATTAACCTAAAAGTAAACTTAGAGACCACTAAAGCTCATAACGGTTCATATAGTGTAGTAACAATTGATCTATTCTATTTTGTTCTTTATGACAAAAAATTTACAAAAGGAAAGAAAAAAAAAATGTTTGAAATAGCTTCAGTGTACATCTAAGGCATCGAAAATTATATTTTAGTATTGTTTAAATTTGAAATTATGTTCATTCTAACTTACTAATTTTTTTAATATTGAATCCTTGCTGGATTACTATATTTATAAATTAAATATCTTATTTAATTATTTGTTTTAATCAATTTTATTGTTTTAATGTGTGATATTGGCACATTTTTTATTTAAATTTTATTGGTTTTTGTTTTAAAGTATTTACATATACATTTATAATACATATTTAAAATACAGCCTGATATTACATAAGGCTCTTTTTGATAAAAGGCTTAAGATAATCGAAAGTCATATTTATGCGTGATAAACAAAAAATATTCACATTTTCACATAAACTCCATTTAATTAATAACTGTTTTAAATCATGAGAATTTTTTTTTATGAAATTGTATTAAATGATTCTGGTATGTATTTTAGTAATTTTTTAACCAAATAAATTAAAATATTTTTTTGATCATAATTTAAAGCAAAAACAAAAATAGAATTTATTTAATTAATTGAGAGAATTAGAACTAAACTATAACATAAAAATTACAAGGAAAGGGTATTTCTACCAAGTTGCTATTATAATAAAAGTTCAAAAGAAAATCAAATATATGTACATAAATAATTATTTTAAATTTGAACCACCCTTCCTTCGTTTTTATTTAAAACCTGAATTATTAATAACAACTTAGCTGATAATTATTATTTATATTTGCTTTTGTAATTCAAGTACATATATATTTATATTGGATATTATTTTGTTTTTAATTTTTATTAGCACGCTTTTTTTAATTTTTTAAATATTTTATTTTTTGCACAACATTAAAAAATTTTTTTTAATATAAATGGTAATAAAAGAAAAAAAAGTAAAATAATAAACAAACAAAAAAGCCATGATTTAAAACTATTCTCCTATTATCATTCATTAATACTAGAGGTTATTTTTCATTAATCTTTATCTAATTTTTTAAGCTTATATTTTATTCGATTCATTGAAAATCATTAATTTTTGTAGAACTTGCTAGTTACATGTTGTTTAATTTTGTTGTTTCTAAATGTTGTGTACGTTAGTGTTATTTTGAGTACAGATGTAATAAAAATTAAGAATATAACACAACACTTCGTCCATTTTTTTGCATGTAATATTAGGTAGTTGGAGCTGTCGGCTTGATACGTTGTATTTGTGATTTAATATCATATTTAGATTGAAGATTCCATATATTTTAATTTGGGGTAAAATTTTAATATTTTTAAATAAAAATTACTAAGTACCTATGTACACTAATTTTGCTCACCTTATTTAATAAAAAACTTCGTTCCTCGCATTGACTTACTAAAAAGGTGGAACATTTAAACTACAAAAATTTTTCAATTATAAATTAAAAATAGTCAAATATGGAGTTGATACAGACTTTATATATTAAAATATATATATATTTAAACTTTTATGTATATATATGAATTTGTCAAAAAAACTAGATTTGATCTACTTGATAATTATGGAAAAAAGAAAATAATTTAGAAAACAAATAAAAATTGTGCGGACAAAGTTACTAACAGTTATACCATTCCGATCAAAGTTTTTAAGGATAAATCATATCTATTACTAACCATTTATTTTCATGTATAAAACGCTTATTTAACTTATATTTATTCAATTTAACAAAATTTGAGGATAAATTAGTTTGAAATACTTATAGCTTTAATTTATTGAGTCCCTTTAAATACAATAAATTTAAAATATCTTCGCTTTAAATATCCTACTGGAAACTTCTAATTTAAATTTAAATTCAAATAAAAGATATTTGTTTTCTAATATTTTTTGGAATATCACTTAGAATTTTATTTTTATAATATTTTTTTTCAATAGCGCTTATCCATTTTTAAAATATTATTAAATTTTGTGGTGGTCAAAGTTATACTAATAAAATTTTTAACTAATTTTGTGCTTGTGTTCTAATCAAAATTTACTATATAAATGTAAATACATATGTGCTTATATACACTTTATAAAATTTTTCGATAATAAACCTATAGCTTCACGAATGTCTCAGACCGTTTAATTCATGGACGAAAATTAGATGTTTTGTAAACCCAGATAATCAAAGATGATGAACAAAAATGTCGAAATTCTAAAACAGTAAAACAACGAAATTTATAAAAATTGATTTAAAGCTACGTTAATTGTATGTGGAAAAAGGATTTAAAAAAATTGTAGCATATAAATTATTTTAATAAGCTTTTTATAAAAATATAAATACGAATGAATGTAGTTAATAATCGTATGAAGAACATACAAATTTGTAATTTTTAATGTTTCCTCCAGGTAATATTTAAGTACTCAAACCCATTAATAAAACTTAATTGAATGAATTAATCGTGATTAAAAGTATTTTGACTCCTCAATACTTCTTTTAATTTAATACTTATTTTTAAATTCTATTTTATACAGTTCTACAATCTACTACTCTTAATTATATTAAAATTTACATTAAATGTATCACATATTGTAAAATTTATATTTTTAGTTTTTTAGTTAATGTGTGTTTTGTTAAAAGAAGAGGGTTTAAAAAAAAATATAGCTTTAGTATTGTAAAATAGCTAAATGTGGAAGAAATCTGACGGAATAAATTTAGAGAAATAATAAAATCAAAAAGTAGTAATATTGTTGAAAGCCCTTAATAAGTTCTCTAACAAAATTTTAAGTCGCTATGTTAAGTTTGAATATTTTTTTAAATATTCTGTAAGACTGTATATGCAAGGCTCTCAAGACAGAAATAATAACTGAAGTTTTCCAGGTAACTTGGTTTTCTTTCCCATTTAAATCATTTTGTGTTCTGATCTTGTTGTTAAATGATAGTTGTTGTTAAATAAAAAATAACACCACATTAAATTTAATGATGTACTCATTCTTTTCATTGATATAATAATAAATAAATATTATTTCTGTGAATTAAAAAAACGGATTTATAGGTTTGGCCTCGTATGTTTTCTAGTGGTTATATAAGGAACTTAGATCGGAACACTAAATAGTTTAAACGTTCGGAAACGTTTCAGTTTTTTTTATTCAGAAAAAAAAAAACTAATTCTGTTGAAAACCTTTTTACCCGTTTTTTTTTTAATAAGTTTTACAGGTCGATTACTTGGTACGGTTCAAATTATAATTTATACATAATAATATTCTGAGCTAAATTCTAAATATTCCCATCTTTATTTTCATATTTTGGTTTTGTATTTAGAAAATAAAAGTAAAAGGTTTTTAATTATTAAATTAAATTAAATTTAATTTTTTTTATTTTAAATAATAATTTTTGATTTTTTATTATTATTTTTATTTTATTTAGGGACTATTAATCAGAAAAAAAGAATTTTCATTCATGAGATGAGAGATTATCAAAAAAATATTATATTAGTTCGTTGCTCAGATTTTGTTTTGAAAAGAAATATGTAAAGCAAAAAAATTATAGTATTTGTTTTAATTGTATATTTTGTTAAAAATTTTCTTTTAATTTAAGTTTTATGTTTGATAAAATGTATATTTTGCCTTCTATTTAATTTGGTTTTGTATAATTTTCAGTTTGTTGGGATGAGTATAAAAAAAATCTGAAGAATAAATGAAAATGTTTGTTTTTATTGTTAAATTTAATATAATTAATAGAAAGATTGTGAGTTTTTTTAACAATTTACATATTTTTGAAGTTCAGTTTTTTGTTCATTTCCTACTTTAAACATTTTAACCTGTAATGTATTATTAGAGCATACGGGTATTCATGTATGATGGTTAAACGGGGTTTGAACTTGTATATTTTTCATCCAATTTTAAGACCCATAAATCAAAAACTAATAAATTATTTATACTGATAAATAAAATTTTTTTAATTGTTTTAATACTGTCAACTTTAGATATGCTAGAAACTAGGAGAAGGACATACTGAAAAAAAATATAACCCGAGCCTATTTATTACTAGTCGAAATTATTAGATTGAATTTTAAGTAATTTAAATTTTTTTAATATATAACGTGAATACCCTTTTTAATTTTTAATGATTTAAAAAAAAAAAACTTTATTATGGTATTTAGTGTAAAATATTTGACAAAATTATATTGACTGTATAAAAATTAACTAAAAGTTCAAAATCAAATTTAATTTTTTGTGTATTACACGTAATCCATATGTATTTTAGATATCAAAAACAAAATTTTTTTAAAATAATAAAATGTAATTATCATTTAATTTTCAGATATTTGAAACATTTCTGTTGCACCATTTAAAGCAAAAAAAAACACTTTTTTATTTTTATTTTGGAGTTGGTTTTTTTTTAATTTAATTTTTTTCATATAAAATTATAAAAATTATAATTTTTTGTTTAATTAAGTGTGGTGTTTTGTGCCTTTTTTATTCTTTTTTATTTTATTTTTTTTTAAATATCCGCATGAATTTATCATTTATTTTTCTTTTAAATAATTTACATTTATACAAACATAAAATATAATCATTGAAAAAAAAAATTAACTGAAAAAAAAAGAATAATGAAAATGTTATTTATTAAAAATAAATAAATTCACTTGAAATTAAAATTGTTATTAAAAAAAGACCTTAAAAAAACTTCATTAAAAATCAAAACAGATGATGTACTACCAGATGATGAAACTGGTTGGCAAGATCGTATTAGTTCTGGATTTGATCGTTTAGTTGCATTTGCTTCAACCGAACTAGATAAAACAAGACGTTCAATTGATAATGATACAGCACCATCAATAAGCTGTAATACATCACCGGACTCTGGTATTGCACATAGCAGTAGTAGTGAAGCAAGAACTTTTTTATCAACATCATCATCTTCTTCACATCTAGATTTACCAGTTGTTAGTGGCAGCATTGGTGGTGGTGTTAGTGGCTCATCCTCAACATGTTTGTTGTCATCTTCAATAACAAATGTTACAGGGAGTAATAATATAGGAAATGGAAATGGAAATACAAGCAATATAAATGAGAATCAATCTAGCGGTAACAGTATTAGTAGTGGCATTAGTGCTGGTAGCAGTAGCAGTACTAGTAGTAATGGTAGTCAACATAGTAGTGCAGAACAAATGAATGCAAATATTATAAATTCTAAAAATAATTGTAATTTAACAACAATATCAAATAATAACAATACAACAGCAAATTCAATGAATTTAAATCAACAACGTCTTAATATACATCATCACAACAATTATTTAGAAGTTAATCCTTCTAGCAGTTTAGTTGGAAACAACCAAATTAACAATAGTAATAATAATGTTGGAAGAAAATTAATAGATTCTATACCTTCAATAATGAAAACTGTATCACCTATTGATCCAAATATTGAAAGTCCTCCTCTATCTGAAGGCGGTTTACCAAGAACACCAAGTCCATCATCAACACCACCGATCATTGGTTCAATGCCACCAATATCATTATATTCAAGTGGTGGTGTAACAGGTTCATCTTCATTATTATCAACTTCAACATCAGTATTAGGTAATAATCCAAACAACAATTCCAATATTAGTGGTCCTGGGCAAGTTAATTTAAAAATTCCCTTAAAATATCAACGTCAATCAAAACTTACATCAGAAAAGCATTATAAAAAGAAATTTCGTGAAAGGACATGGGAATATGATTACGATGATTTATATGATAGTATGTCAAGTCAAGATAATCATCAAAATTCAACAATTACACAAAACACAACTAATGTAATATCAACAAGTAGTGCTCTTGGAGGTAATAGTGGTGATATAACACAACAACAGCTTCAATCGCAAGAAAAACAAGAAAAACCACATTTTAAGAAAAACTTGGAGTTAAATTCAAATTCAAATGAACGCATTATAAATACAAATAGTTGTAGTAATAGTGGTAGTGACACTACATTAATGCCACATAAAGCTTCCAAATTTCGACCCAAAGGTAAAGATTGGGGTTGGAGTTCAAGTGAAAAATCTAAAATAAATAATGAGGATTCTGTAGTTATGTAAAAAAAAAAACAATGTAAAACATATTATTTAAAAACAATTATTTTTTGTTTTTTTTTTCTTATTTTTATTTTTTGTTATGTTCCTTTATCCGCTTAATAATTCAAATATATAAAATTAAATAAATAAAGAATATATATTGTTAGGTTTCGTTATATTTTTTATGTATAAATTACTGTTTTAATTTTTCTTTTCCTATTTTTTTATAATGTAAATTTATTTAGTTTATGTTGGATTTGTTATATTAAAGTTAAAAATAAAACAAAAAACTATTGAAAAGGTATCATTTTTTATATTTTAAATAAGTTTAGAATAGGTATAATAATAAATAGAAACAAGTAAAAGCAAAGTTATTTAACGTAGTATTTTTTTTTTTTTTTAAATGTTCAAAAACTTCAAAGAATGATAACTTATTTTGATAAAACAGGATTCAAACTATTTTTTTTTATTTAAATAGAAATAACTTATTTATTTAATTTTTAATTATTTACTTTTTAAATTTATAATTATTTTACTGCATGTGAAAATATTCAAAGAAAATAGAATTAATGGTGCCTTTTCAAATAGACAAAAAAAAAAAAAAAATAAAACAAAATATAGGAAAACTTTTCTTAATTTATTAAGAAAAATAATAAATAAAATTAATTTCAAATAAAATAAATAAATTGAAATAAAAAAAAAAATAAACATAAATACCACAAGTAATAATTTATAAGAATTCGTATAAGTATAAGAAAATCTAGTAATAGGGACCAATGAAAGTACAAATAAAACTAATCGTTTTTTTATAAGAGTAAATAATAACTTTTTAAGATATTGAAATTTGATAACAGGAAAAAATAGAATAAAATTAATAATAATATAAAAAAAACTAAACACAATGATATATAAACAAAAAGTTTGTATTATATATAATAAAATAATGTAGTACAAACTAACATTGTGCAAAATGTAATAAATTGTAGAAAAAGTTTTCCTAGACTTTAAATTTTAATTATTTTTCGTTTTTAAATTAATTTTTTTCTTTTTTACAAAAAAAAAATTATTTGGGAAAAAATAGTGTATATGTATTTAGAACATTTACATTTTTGTGCAAATCAAAATTACTCTTTGTTTAAATTTAAATTCTAATCCGTACGATATATCAAACTGTTACTCACTTCAGTTTTGTTTTTTACTATAAATAGTTAAATTGTATTGTAAAATTATAAAAAAAACGGAATTATCTGACGTTTTTTTTTCGCACTAATTTAAAAAGTTTCCGAATAAAGGAAAAAGAATAACCGACTTAATTTTATTATGTTCAAGTATAGCTGCCAAAATATAAAACCCTCGCACTGTAATATGTTTTTACTAAATAAAATTAAAAAACGGAATTAAAAACTATAAAGATAATAATATCTTATAAAATCCTTATTATGTTATTTTATTTTAGTGATTTTTAGTGCAGTGTGGTATTTTTAAAGTTTTTTTGGCTAAAGAATCTTGTAATTTGGTCAACGTTAAATTTTTTTTTTATAGTTCCTTAAGTTTACTACTCATACGCATTAAATTGTAATTTGTGTGTTAATAAACCAACATTAATTATGAATTATTGCTTGAGTTTCTAGAGAAATCACAATTCTGCTGATGTTAAATAATTTTTATCAAAATTGGCCAAATTTTGCTGTTGATGTAATCTTTTTTATACTTTTAAAGATTTAAATTGGCGTTTATTTTGCATGTCAGTGTTATATTGTTGTATTAAACAAAATTAATATATTTTGAAAATTATTTCATTAATTAAAATTTATTCACATAAGAAGTGCAAGGGTTTTTCCGGCAACTACTTTATTATTTTAATAATTTTTTTTTTAAATTAATTGCAATTAAAAGATTATAAAGCTCCTACTATCATATTTCGCCCCGAATGTTAAATTTTACTTGAATTTTTTTATGTTATATCTACAATTGTCTTATGTTTTCAATAATTTGTTTTTCTTTTTCATAAAGGTTTATATTAATTAATTTTTTTTATGTTTATTAAGAAAATTCGATATTTTAAATTTTTAGTTTTGTTGGTTTAATTTTTATAAAGAAATATGACTTCTTTTCTTACTTTATTAAATTCTATTTAGTTTTCTATTTTTAATTTCAACATAGACAATCTATAATCAAATTGTTTATTATGGTTTTTTTAAAGAAAATTTTTCTTTTATTAGGTATATATTATAAATTAAAAAAAAAATTATTTTTATGTTTTCAAATATATTTTATTAAGTTGTATTTTTTTTAGCAATTTTTAAACTAAATAAAATTAAATTAAACAATCAGTTCATAATTATTAAATATAATTTAGTTGAAATTTACATAAGATGGCATTCTAGTAATATTCAAAAAAAAAAAAATAAAAAAAAAAAAATTTAATATGAAAAAAATTAGGTGTAAGCATTATAAAACTTTTATAAAATTAAAACATGTAAAAAAGGAATTATTTAATAAATTTAGAAAGTTATATTGTAAACAAATAAAACAAGAAAGAATAAATAATTGCATATTTAGAAAACAAAGTGAAAAATATGTTTGAAAAATTTTGAAATTGGCAAAAATTTTTAATTGTTTGCATATTAAAATAAATATTTTTAAAATTTTTAAGAGAATTTTTCTGAAACAAAATTTTTAAGTAGGTACTTATATTATTGATTGTAAGCAGCAAATTATAAAAATTTTTAATAAAAATATTTGTTTTCATTAATAAATTCTTTAGCCTTTAATTGTTATTAATTAAAGTTGTATTCGATCATATTTCTTCACTTAAAAATTATATAACAAAGTTGTAACTTGCAACTTATAAAACAAACCATATAGAAAATAGAATTACTGATTAAATTTTGAAGCAATATCGGTTTTTTAATTTGCACGTAACAATTCTTTTTATTAATCATTTCTATTGGCAATATCAGAAAAGTTAAAAAAACGGTCTCAGTTGAAGAAAGAAAATTAATCGAATTAATTAAATTTTACGTTTTAAAAAAAGAATTCGTTTGAAAATAAAAAATAAATTTAAAAAAAATTTTTTTAAAATTGATTATGTAAAATAATATAAAAATAATTAAAATTGTAAACTATAAAAATTATCTAAAATATTTTTGTGTATATCAATAAAAACTTTTTCGTAATTATTTAATCAGCATTTTTTTAGTAAAATTCTATTATGTAAATTTTTAAATTGCATGTTAACAATAAATATATATAATAAATTACATATATATAAAAAAAAATGTAGGCATTGAAAATGTAATAGCAATGTAAATAATATGAAATTAATTTCTTATTGACAAATTTTTTCTTAATTAAAAATTATACTTAAAAATCTTATTGAATTCTCATTATTTTAGTTTGTTTTCTCAATAGAATGGGATTACTAAATACAAATAATTCAATATTATAATATTGAAAAAGATAAAGTTAATGTCACAAATCGAAATAAAACAAAATTAATAATTAATTTTTCTTTAATAAAAAAAAAAAAAAATTGTAAAAAGAAAAGTAATAAAAATAAAATAACATTAACAAAAAAAGAAGTTAAGAGCTAGTGTTTTAGAAATATTTAAAAAAAAAAAAATAAGTATTTATAATCAATAAAATAAAACATTAGACAAAAACAATTATCATAGTAAAAAATAACGTAAATAATTTAACATATGAAAAAAATATATATATATAATAAATACAACAAACATTTTCTACTAATTATGTTTTTAAAATAAATAAAATTTTAATTAATCTTAAAAATAATATTATAAATATTTGTTAATTATAAAAATAACAGAAAAATGGTAATGATTTTTTTTTTTTTTTCAAGAAAATGTTATATATGTATATTGGTAATTAAAGTTAATTACAATTATATATATATTATGTATATACATATTTTAAAAATAATGATTTAATAGTTCTTTACAATTAAGTAAAAAAAGTAAAAATAATTAAATAAATTTAAACAAAACCTATACATTAATTATTTTAATTAATTTTCTTACAATAGTGTTAAAAAATGAGAAATGCAAAATAAAAAAAAAAAAAATAAAAATTACGTTTAATAATAATATTACACGTATACATTCAAAAATACATACACATAAACATAACATATTTTTATGATATGTATTATTTGTATTTATAATTAATCTTAAAATTAATTAATAATTACATTATAAATATAATCATTTATAAATAAAAATATAAAAATAAAACAAGTAAATAAATTAACGCTATAAATTAATTAAAATTTATTGAATACAATATAATTGGATTATAATAAATTATTTATTTAATTACTAATTAATTTCATTGTATTATGTAATTAAAATTATATATTATTCATATTATAGTTAAATAAATTGATAAAAATGAAAAATTATCATCTAAATAATGTGTTATATTATTTTATATCTGCTTAAGTAAAAATAATATTTTTTAAAAAATTTAGTAAGTTTATACTCTACTGATACTAAGTTGATTTTGTTGCAACTGCTTGTAGGAACAAAAACAACTGGCAATTTTTTTGTACGCATCGGAATGTCTAAAAGTTTTGGTTTTGCTTAATGTTTGTTTTTTTAAATCTGAAGGGAAATTATTGAGGGAAGTAGTTTTTTGTTTTTAAATTTAAATAGAAACTTTTTCAAAATATTTTTAATTACTTCTTTAAAAGAGTATCTAAAACATTAAGTTGTGTCATATGACGATAAAGAATTGATTATAAGTTAAGTATGTTGCACCGTTAATCACAAGGGCAAAATTTATTCCTTTCTACATAACTTCAAGATTTACGTAAACTTATGTTTAATGTAAAACTTAATACAAATTAGTTTACTACTAATAAAATTAACTGTGGGTGAACTCTGTCGTAAATTTTAAAATAATCAGATGTTACGTAAAAAGTACATCTATTCTATCCTTAAAGTTAGAATCATAAAATTTTTTAAAATAATCACCCCTATTCTAAATTCCCTCGTACAGCTACGTCGGAGATAATTTACAAAAAAGCTATTCTCAATTCCGCCTTAACGTTACGAAAAGTGCAAAAATTTACGAAAGAAATATTCATTCGTAGCATATTCGTACTTCATATATTAAAATTTTTAAGGGTAAAATAATGAAAGAACTAATGATATGCAATATCTATAATTAATATTTTTATTTATAATTAATCATAAAATACTTTTTTCTCAAAATAATATTCAAAAGTTATTAGGTACTACAAATTTGAAAAATAATCATTATTTTTACTTAGAAAAATGAATTCAAACGTTAAAGTTGCCATTGCAGATTTAATTGTCTAAAAGGGAATTGGGAATCGCTTAAACTTTTTCTTCGTAGCGTAACCAATTTTTCGTAGAATTTCTACGAGGGAATTTCGAATAGGGATGAATATTTTTATGTTCATTAATAATGGTTATTTTTTCTTAATTTAGACCTTGTTACTACAAAGTTTTATTTGGCATTTGTCAATTGTCAGTGATAAAAAAGTATTTGGTTATCGTCAAACAATTTGAAATAATTTTATTTTCGCCGCGTCAATTGACGTTAATTTATTTGCTCTATTTACGTATTTTACAAAAAATCAAAAATTCCCAAAATTTTTGGGTGCTCTAATATTATATTAAAACCTAAACATTACATTATTATATAAAAAAAAAAATTAAAAGCACAACGTTTTGTTTGTTGAAAAATTTTATATGATAAATTAGTCGTAAAATCAGAGAAGGATTTCTTGAAAGGGTTTATAAACAATGCAATTTGGTAGTGTAATCTAATATTTTAAGTCAAAATTTTACAAAGTTTAAAACGTAAATTTTGAATTTGCGGATTTCAAAACAAAAACTTAAAAAAAAAATTTTATTCTGGTATATAATTCCTAGGTTGAACACATTATCATCATTTTTAAAATTCGCCGAAAAAAAAAATTTACATGTGAAGAAATGATGCATAATTATATAAACCAAGAAAATCTTAACACATTTTGTATAAAAAAAAATCAATATTTGTTTTTAAAATTTTTTTAATGAATTAAAAATAATTGTACTTACACTAAAAGTTTAAATTAGTGACAATTTTGATCCATCTACTATTTGTCAGCAATAAAAATGTGTACAAAAAAAAGTTTTGAAATGTCAAAAAAAAAAAAATCATATGACCATTTTGTACTAGATTGTATGTCATACACATACGTCAAGTCGTCAAATATAATAAGTTTGTAATACTATACTTTTTATATATATTATTATACTCCACAAAAGAAAATAATTCAGGTTCGTGAAAGTGTTCACAAAATAATTAAAAGGAAAACAAAAACTATCTTTACAATTTTTATTTAGTTTATAAAATTGAGTTTTATACAAATTTACAAATAATTAATCAAATATTTGATTGCTGTGATAAAAAAAAAATTAAAGAATGCCTCCAAAAGAAAGAAGTATTGCAATGATGGGATATCGATCTGTTGGTGAGGATTTTTAGAACAATTATAATATTTTGACTTTTAGAAAAAAAATATAGAAAATTTTAAAATATTAACAAATAATGTTATTTATATTTTGAAAATAAAAAATGTGCGATTTAAATTTAGGTAAATCATCATTAAGTATACAATTTGTTGAAGGACAATTCGTCGATTCTTATGATCCAACAATTGAAAATAGTAAGTAAAAAGTTCTTGTTTTATTTTGACTGAATTTTTTAAAACAGACTTATAAGAATAAAAATATATAAATTTTTTTTGTTTTTATTTCCTTGTTTTACAAAGAAACTAGTTTGAAAATTAAATTAAAATTCAATATATCGTCATTAATTAAAATTTTAGTGTAAAAGTTTGTGTTCTCTTATTTTTTTTGTATATTTTTTTTGTTAATTAACGTATGTAGGTTTATAAAACAAAAAAAAAAAATTTTACGCAATTCTTTATGTGTATTTTAATGCGCAAAAGATTTTAATTTCATTGTACAAGATCATTTATATCATAAAAATAATTTCTAAATGTAATTTGAATTTAATTAATTTTTACTAAAAAATTTTCATTATCTTTTAAATATTTGAGTAATCTTTTAAAATGATTATTTTAAACACATATTTATAATACATTTATATGTATTAATAAAAATTGTTCTATCAATAATTAAAAACTGAGAGAAAAAAACTTAACTGACCCCGTGAGGTGTAATTATTACGTTTTATCTATATATTTGATTAGCAAAAGGCACTTTTTTTTTGTACTTCATAATTTATAAAATTTAATGTGCTCAAATACAAAAGTAAAGTGATTTAAATTATAGTTATTAAAAATTAATCAGAAAAATGTTATTTTCTTCTATATTTTTTAGCATTTACAAAAGTAACTCGTGTTAATTCTCAGGATTACGAAGTAAAATTGGTTGATACTGCTGGTCAAGATGAATATAGTATATTCCCAGCGCAATATAGTATGGATTATCATGGTTATGTGCTGGTTTATTCGATAACAAGTCAAAAATCTTTTGAAGTTATTCAAATTATTTATCAAAAACTTTTAGATGTTATGGGAAAATCCAAGTAAGTAGAAAGTTATTAACCAAAATAAAATATTTGACTTTAAGGAAAATTATAACTGAAAATATTTTAAAAATTTATTTTAGTGTGCCAATAGTTTTAGTAGGAAATAAAACGGATTTACACCAAGAACGTGCTGTTTCAACAGAAGAAGGTAGAAAATTGGCTGAATCATGGAAAGCAGTCTTTTTGGAAACATCTGCCAAACAAAATGAGGTATATCATAATAAAGATACGATTTGTAACTACATGTGTAACTATTCTATCAGTTTAATTTCTTTCTAGTGCATTTTTTATAGAATTAAAATTTATTTTTCGAATAATTTTGTTCATAATGCTACCGAAAAAAACAATACTAATTTAATTTAATTAAGAATAAAATTAAAATGATTTTCTTATTTTATTTTTTTATGAAATATCCAAATGAAGTCTGTTGCTGATATATTTCATAGCTTATTGCTATTAATTGAAAAGGAAAATGGTAATTCTCAAGAAAAAAGCAGTTGTATAATTTCGTGAAACAGCGTACATTTATGCTTTTTTTACAAATTTTTTTTTTTATGTATAACAAAAAAAATTTACATAGATAAGTACAAAAATTAAATACAAAAAGTTTGTAAAGATTATTTTGCAAAAGTATGAAGAACAAATTATAAAATATAAATAGCAAAAAAAAAATAAGCAAGATTAGACATTTTGCATGTAAATTTGGTACATATCTTTGTAAAATTACTATTTTTTTTTAAACAAATCAATTTAATTTAAATCAAAAATAGATTTTTTAAGAATTCTAAAAGTAATATAATATATTCATTGTTTTAAATTAGTTTTTTTTTATTATTTTTATTAAAGAATTAAAATAATTTTTCAATTTTTTAATTCCTTTTTTTTTAAATTAGTTTTTCTAAAAAAAAATTCTTTAAAATTATATTGAATTTATTCAAATGCAATTAAAAAAAAAAATAAATAAATAAAAATTATATAAAAATAATAAAATATATGTAAAATTTATTGTATATTTTAGTAAAAATATTCAAACAATTAGTTTTAGCAGATTAAAAAAAATTCTTAAAAACAAATAATTTAATAACAAAAATTTTATGTTAAAAATGTAGTTTTATTTACCTTAAAAATAATATTTTTCAGTAGTTAATTTTTAATAGAGTATAATGTCTACAGTTAAATAGTTTTCTATAAATAAACTAAAATAAAAGTAAAAATAAAGTTTATCCTAAACGAGAAAGATTGTTTCTATTTTAGTTAAACAATGAATTACAGAAAAAACTTTACAAAACATTCTATACTAAACTGAGGCTAAAAGTATTTTCCAAAATACCGCATTGTCTTAAGGTTGCAAACGAGTAGGTATTTTATAAATATTTTTAACTAATTTTTGGCAATTAATTGCAGTTAATGTAAAACATTTGTAATAAGTAATAAATTGTGTTTTTTTTTCTAGCCACAAAATTGGTATTCAAATAAATTGATTTGTGGAATTTTTAGCTCCTATAATTTAAAGAAATTTGTCTTATTTGAAAATTACGTTTAAAAGAAAATCAATTTTTTGCATACTATCGGCTAGCTTTCTTAATTCTTCGAAGTTTCTATTATTAATTGTTGCTTTTGTTTTCAGAAAGCTTGTTTGCCCTTTAAGATTTTTTCAATACATAAATGTTAGAAATGAATATAAAGATTTTTAAATATTTTTAATGATAAAGTCGTGAAAAACACGAAGAACAAGGATAACGGTATTATTTTTTTATAAATTCCGCAGAAAGAAATATTTATTTCCTGAAACATAAAAGACGGTTAATTAAATTTTGATTTTAATAGTTTATAACTAATTGTTATATATAAAAATATATAAGGTAAATCTTTTTCTTATTTCCATTTTTTTTTAATTTTTTTTTTATGATAAGAAATTTGTCGCCAACTGAACTGATAACGATTAAAATAAACTAATACATGTGATTTAAAAATAAAATATTAAATTTGAGTTAATAAATAAACACTCCTTTTGCTTAATATAGTTATTTTAAATTAATTTTATTCCAAGCTTCTTAACTTAACCAAAGATAGCGCTTACAAAAATAATTTTCAAAAGGTTTCCAAAAATATTCCTGAAAAATGTTTAAAATTAATCAAATATATACTTAATTTAATTTTTGGCTTTGTTTATTTGTTTATACTGAATACAACAAATTTAAGCAAATAAATTATTAAAAAAATACTATTAAATATGAAAAAAAAAAACTAATTTATTCGATTTGGATAATTTAAATATAAAAAATATATTTTCAGTTTTTGATCCACAGGTAGTGTTTTGTGTATTTTGTACTAAAATTTTGACATAAATTAAAATAATATCTATCATAAAATTTTGAATCGATTCATTGTTATTTAATCGATTGTGTATTTGTTTATAATCTTTTATAAATTAAAAACAAACCGTAGATATGGAAACGTTAATTTTAATGGGGTAATTACTTAAAAGGACGATTATTTAACATATAAAATATATTTTTAATTAAAAGAAATAGATGAATAGTTATGCCAAATGGAAGAAATTACTTCTTGTTTTCATATTTTTGTAACTGGTCAAATAGAATATGGTAAGAATAGCTAATGTTTAGTTTTTTTTTTTTATTTATGAATATAAAAATATAAATTTTAATTTCGAAAACAAGCTATATTCCCAATGGGCCCTGATGCATCCGAAATGTTTTGTCGTTATGAAATTATCGCAGGAAAAGATTGGGAACATGTAAGTGGCTTAAAGAATGGCATTTCTCAAAGGTAGTTTATATTTTTAATTTTTTTTTGTTTTGTTTTTAATAAATTAATTTTACAGTACAATAAGTAGGAGGAGAGGTTGTCAAGAAATAACATTAAATATGCCAATTGAATTCGTCTATAAATCTACAAATCCTTTTGGTTGTGCGTATAATCTTAATGAAATATTTTTTTACTTTGAAGCACCAACTTCAT
The DNA here is from genome assembly GCA_963082915.1 of Dolichopus griseipennis. Taxonomy (NCBI): domain Eukaryota; kingdom Metazoa; phylum Arthropoda; class Insecta; order Diptera; family Dolichopodidae; genus Dolichopus; species Dolichopus griseipennis. The sequence goes on from OY720442.1 coordinate 3,105,524, forward strand.
TAATTAAGTAACTTTTATTTTAGGGCCTCAAATTGTTATTTGTGTTTATGGTAAAAATTTTTGGGGTGTCGAAACTTCACTTGGATATGCTTCTGTTCATGTTCCAATATTTGGTCATCAACAAACTCTCACAATACCAATTTTAATACCAAGATGTTCAAATTTTTTTGCAGATTTAAGTAGCTGGATAAGTGGAAAAAATCCTGAATTGAAAAATCCTGAAGTTATTGCTCAAGGAATTAAAACCAAAGGTAGTATTAGATTTTTTTTTTTATTTAACATTAATTATAAAATTTTAATTGTTTTTTAATTTTTTTTTTTATTATTTATATCAGGTCTTCTTGTTGAATCATACGGAGAATTAGTTTTATCTCTACAAACAATTTCTCGTAGTTCCAATAGAATGGGATATGATTCAGGAATAAATTGAATAAATTAAATAAAACTTAATACTTACTTATTTAATTATTAATGTATTTGTCTTCCGTAATTAACTTTAATTAATAAAGAATATGTAATTTAAATTTTTTGATCAAATTTATTTTCTGTTTTATTTTAGTACTGTACATTAAATTTTTCAATATTTAGTTTTACAATTAAGAATTCTACATTTTTAAATATAAATAAACAAAATTTTCACATTTTTTAATTTTATTATATTTAATAATATTATTATAATATATTAAATAGTATTTTATATTTGAATCTTTTTTAATAGAAAATTAGAATTAAAATTAAATAATTTCTAAAATAAATTACATCTTTGGAAAAAGCAATTTTAACTCTAGCATAAAGGTTATAAAAACAAATTTTTATCATTTTTTCTCTTATATGTATTCTAAATTAGGTTACGTATGGATCAATTTTCTTAGAAAAATGTATAATTAGTATTTTTTTTTTTATTACATGTTATAATATGTTACTATATATAAAAATAATGTAGAATTTTAGAATTTAGCTTTTAAAGTTTTTTTTCTTCTTTTGTCATATAATTGAATATAGGATTAACATAAATGCAAACATTTACAATTATAATATGAACCTACATATGTAGTTTATGGAATCTTGCAAAAAAATGAGGTATCAATTTCATTTAATAAAACAATTAATAAAATTTAAAACTTCTTTTGCTTTGTAGCTTTAAAAGAATTTTTGTTCTCTTGTAGCCAATTCTTTAACAGGTATTGTTTTTGTTTTTAATTTTAGGACCCTAAAACATCTTTTAATAAAAATATCAATTTAAATCAATTACTTATCCTTTATTACAGTATATAATTAGTATAGCACAAAATTATACTTATTACTGGAATAATAAAATAATTATTTTAAAAATAAAATTTTTTGTAGTAAATAGTATAAAAACGAAAATGATAGATCATATTAAAGCAAAATTCCATTATAAATCTCTTTTTTTTTTGTCAAATTTACTAATTTGCAATTTTTTTTTAAATTAATTTTAAATCTAAAGATTTTGAGCTTTTAAATATGTTTACATACTATACTAATGTCTATCAATGTAATTTGAGTTATTAATTAATTATTTCAATTTTTTTAATATTTAAATCTTATTTTAATATCAATCATATCTTACTTATAAAAATAAATTAAACTTATATTACATAAATAATAATTTAATAATTTAAAAAATATGTTTAAAAAAATAGGTATTAAATTTATTTAATTGGTTTATTTTGGAACGAAAGCTTTTTAAGTTTTCTTAGTTTTAAATTGTTTTCTTACATTATCATATTTAATTTATTATTAAAATTATTATTTTATTATATCATTGAGTATGTTTTTTTCAATATTTTAATAATTAAAGATTATTAATTTTAATGGGTTCTTTTTTTAATTATAATTATTTAAAAAAAAAATTTAAAACATTAAGTTTATAAAATACTCAGAACAAAAAGAAGCATGTAAATTACAAAATAAAGAAAGATTTAATTAAAATCACATATGAGAGCGTATTTTAAAATCGGTAAAAGCATTCTAAGTATTATATATATATGTAATTAATTGATTTTAACTTTTATTTCTTTTCTATTATTTTCTGCGCAAACTGATGCTGTTTCATATCAAAAGTCGACTTTTGTCAATCTATCATCCGTTTAGAAGCGGTGAATATGTTTGGCGTGTTAACTGGTTCAAAATTTTAAATATATAAATATAAAAAAGATTAAATGAAATATGCATATATATTTAGATTGTATAATTTATAAAATTAAAGATTCTTATTTGTGAAACGATATGCGTAAGTAAGAAGGTATTAACAATTTATATTCACTTCAGTTAAAATTTGCAAATCGGATATATATGGATGAAAGTTAAATTTTTTGTTGGTATTTTAGGAGATAACCCAAAAGATTAGTGCTTTATTCGTAAAATAACTATTATAGACGTATGTAAATATATAAAATTGACATCTAATTAAAAAAATGTAATCATAAATTTCTTTTTCGTATTAAACATTTTGCTTGCTACTTTAAATATAAGTGGTACAGAATTAAAATCATAGCGGCCTAACGATTAATTTGTAAAACTCATGATAATTCATCTTATACTTGTTCTATGTATTCTATATATAGTTTTCTTTTTATCACATTTCAGTTTTTTAAATATTTAGTAAATTTATCAATTTGATAGATTTATTTATTTTTTAATTAGCGAAGTGCTTAATTAGATGACGATTATATTTAAAGACTTGAATATTTTCAGTGGTTCTTTTACATATTATTTTACGATACATTATACTAATTTAAAATATGATTCTAAATTTTCGGTGCTTTGAAAAAATCCAAAATAATATTTCTTTTTTATTTTTTTTTTAAATGGGGGATAAGTTTAACCAATAAGAAGCTTGTTTTTTCATAATTAATAAATAATTTGAGAAGTACAAGACGAATTTAACAATTGCTTAAAGTTTAAAGATGGAATTTAAAGATTTTTGAAGAAAATTTAGTAAATTTAAAACGAAAACTAATTTTATCTGGATGATAAATTAATTTTTAAATGGTGCGAACATTCGATAATATTCATCAGAATTATTAAGGGGACCTCCCGTCTTTTCTTTTAAATAAAATAAAAAAAAAAAAACTTTATAATTTATGAGTTTTACATTTTTAATATTTTTTTTATTTTTTAAATAATTTTTTTAAATTAAAAATAATAATAAAAAAATATAATATAAATAAATTTAAAAAAAAAAGAAAAAACAAAAAAACAATTTACTTCTACGTGTTAATTTTTGCTAATAATGGTTGTTTAGCACTCTTATTAACACTATCATCATTTGGATTACAAATTATTTTTAAATTTTTAATATTATTTGTTTTAACAATATTATTAAAATTAACACTATTATTGCAATTAGTATTATTACAATAATTTTTACTTATTAAATTACATTCACTACAATTATCATTTGTTACAATTACATTACTACTACTATTACTATTATTCATTGATTCGGGATGATTAAGATTTGTTGTCGTTGATGTTGGTGGTAATAATTGTTGTTTATCATCATCATGATCAGTAGTAGTACCATTTTGTGAATTTTGTCTTGAACAATTTTTTGATTTTTGTTGTAGTTGTTCTTGATTTGTGAAATTTTTAAATTTATTTAATATTAAATTATCACGATCATCGTCATCATCATCTTCATTATTATCATTATCATTATTATCAATAGAAATTTCACAATTTTTAATATATTCATTGCAGTCATTATTACTATTATTTGAACTAGATGTTGTATTATTTAATATATTTAAACTAAAATCATTAAAATGTTTATCAAGATCATTTTTTTGTTGATCATCAATATTTAATTGATCAATATTATTATCAATTAATTTATTTTTAATTTCACTGGATATGAATTCATTTGGATTATTAGTAACGAGTAAATTTGCATTTGATGAATTATCAGTCTTAATTTTACCATTTATTTTAAAAGATGAAGAATTTGAATTAAGATTTGGATTAGGATTTGAATTTGGATTTGAATTTGGATTATTAGCGTCTACATTAATTGAATTTGATGTCATTTTGGATATTGGTATATTTTTTGTTATTGTGTTATTTAATGGTATTGATGTTGTTGATGTTGTTGTAGTTGTTCCTACTATTGTTGATGCTCTAGTTAAATTCGGATTACTATTATTAAATGACTGACTATAATTTAAACCAAAATTATTTGATTTTGTATTATTGTGTACCATTGAAACAATATTTTTTTGAGAACCATATAAACTTTGAGCACTACGACGATTATTATTATTATTTTGTTTTAAAAAATTATATCTAGGATCTGTTATTGTTGGTAATATTTCACCTTCTAACCAATATGTTCTCATTTCACCTTTACCTTTCATTGGCACTAAACCACGTTCTTTTGTTATAAATGAACCAAAATTATCTAACAATATTTTTGTACTATGACTAATATGAATTTTTAAAGCTTCACCATTTGATTCCATACGAGATGCTGTATTAACAGTATCACCAAATAAACAATAACGGGGCATTTTTAAACCAACAACACCAGCAACACATGGGCCAGAATGTAAGCCAATACGTAATCTTAATTGATCATTTTGTCGATGATGTATTTTAAAACGATGAACAGAATCTAATAAAGCTAATGCTAAACGTGCTATTTCACGTACATGTTCATTACCATTACGTATTGGTAAACCAGATACAACCATATATGCATCACCAATTGTTTCAACTTTATATACATCAAAATTATTTACAATTGAATCAAATTCAGTATATAAATCATTTAAAAATTGTACAACTTGCATTGGTGTACTTTCAGCTGATATAGCGGTAAAACCAACAATATCACTAAAATATATTGTAACTTGATCAAATGTTTCAGCTAATACTGGTTGACCACGTATCAGTTGTGCTGCAACAGTCTTTGGTAATAATTGATATAAAACTTCTTCACATTTACGTTTTTCTTCTAAATAATCACGAGTTCGTTCTTGTACTAAGCCTTCTAAATTACTTGCATATCTTTCCATACGTTTCATTAAATTATCTACAATGTTACCAGTTTCATTTTCTCTGTAAAAAATTTGTAGAAAAAGAAAAAAATAAAATAAAAAAAAATTAAAAATTTAATTAAAATAAAAATTAAAAAAAATTAAAATAATTAAATTATTACAAATAATTATAAACTTTCAGAAAAGAAAATAGGAAGTGAAAAAGAAGTGAAAAATTGTTTTTTTTTAAAAGAAAAACAGAAATTTTTGAAAATTTTTTTTAAAATCAAAAAATCAAAAATTATAAAATTTCAAGAAAAATAATGAGTGAGAGGTTTATCAGAACAATTTTTGAAGATTTCAAAATAAAATATTTTGTTTACTTATTAATTCTTCGGATGATTGATTTTAAATTTCCAAAATCTGGTCTTTCCAATGGATTTTCTGCCCAGCATCTAACCATTATTTGATTTATATCATCATAAGTATTTTCATTCTCATCTATATATGGTCTAAATGGTTGTGCTGATTGTTTTGTTGATGAACAACCTGATGTAACCAATTCAATGATTTCTAAAAATTGAAAGCAAACATTTTTTTAATTGTAAACTTTTTAAAATATATAATGTACATTATTATAAGATTACTACTAAATTTAAGCTATGGAAGCAATTCGACGGGATTGTGGTCAAATGACATATAAGATTATTGAATACTTAAATATCTTCAAAAACAGTTTTAAAATAAACACTTCAACTAATAATCAAAGTTTACTTTGAAATTTTTTCAACAATTTTATTTTAAAAATGTCAATAACAAAAAAAAGTCAAAGATTTTAAGGTCAAAAATAAAAATTTATAAAATACAACAATAAAAATAAAAGATTTATTTATTAAAAAAAATTTTAAATTAATAAAAGGAGAATCTGTAAGAAGATTTTATTGATAATAAATATGTCAGCAGAAAATGGTAAGAAGATTTTTATTCAAAAATGTTCTCAATGTCATACAACTGAAAAAGGTGGTAAACATAAAGTTGGACCAAATTTGAGTGGACTTGTTGGTAGAAAATCTGGTACAACTGCTGGTTTTCCATATTCAGAAGCTAATAAATCTAAAGCTGTTGTATGGAGTGAGGATAATTTATTTGAGTATTTGGAAAATCCAAAAGCTTTTATACCTGGTACTAAAATGGTATTTGCTGGAATAAAAAAAGCTGAAGAACGAAAAGATTTAATTGCTTTTTTGAAAACAATTTAAAAAAAAGATAATAATAATAAAGACAAGTAATTTATAAAGATATAAAAACAAAGACAAATTTTATTTACATAATTATGATTTATATTTTTTAACATAAATACTATCTACCATATATAAGAGAGATTTTATTGAATAAAATAAAAATTTTAAATGTATGTTAAATTAAAAATAAATTATTTAAAAATAAGTGCTTAATTTTTGTTTTAATTAAATTATTAATTAGAAATGGTATATGGCAAAAAAACAGGATTGATGGATTGTAACAATATTATAACTTGTGTAATGTAACCGACATGAGCTTTGAAACACCGTATAAAAATTGGAAGAAACGAATTTGTTTAAAATAAAAATCAAAAAACAAACAAGTTACAACCTCAAGTAATTTTTCCCTATTTTCAAAAATGTATTATTACTTATTTCTTAACTTTTTTCTGTGAATCTAAACAACGAAAATTAAATATCAATTATATTATCGAACTTTTGAGTGAAACGTAAATGAAAGAAATAAAAAAAAGGAGTTGCTTCCTTTTAATTTCACTAAAATTATTTATTTTTACAAAATATCAGTATTTTGTCTACGACATGCAGACTGCTTTAGTGTTGGTACTTTAAATTGCTCTGCTACAAAACCTTAATCCGTCCAGTACTAACATATGCCTGTCCAATATGGTATAATGTTAATGCTTCTGTGATGGGAAAATTAAGAATATTCGAATGCAAGTGTTGAGCTTGTACAAATTACAATAGAAAACCAAACACTAATATGCACTATTATTCAAATAAATTTATATATGATAAGGCGAACATAATTAGAATCGACAATTTCATCATTCGTCTCATACGTAACCATATACAAAGGAGTAGTGAATCATGCGAGAACTCATTAATCTGCTATCCATGGTACGAAAATTTTGAGTACATTAAAAACTGCCTAGTTACAGGTTTTTTGCCTCCAGAAGGATTCGTGTTTTTGGACAAACATAATTACATTGAAAATAATCAAAATATTCCGATTTTATACCACTATAAAAGAAACGCGAAAATAAAACAAATACCTTTAAATTTAAATATAATAAATATTAATGACAACGAGTTGTTTAAATATGATATGTATATTCCTGCAAAAAATAAATTAGAAATTAAAAAACCATACTTTTGGAAAAATTTAGATGTAACGTAGGTTATTGTAGGTTTAGGTATAGGTATAATTATTAGGTTAGTTTAGTTTTAAGATTTTATAAAACATATAAATAAAAAAAATTTTTTCCAATAAATTCAATTATATTAATATTAAATTAAAACTAAAATTATATTATGTTGAAATCAAAATAACATTTATTAAAACATCAAAAGAGATATATATTAATATAGTTCTAAATAAATTGTGAGAGCTGGCATATTGGTCAGCCATGTACAAATTACATTTTAGCATTTAAGAATTCTTTTTAAGTTTTTGTTTTTGAATTGTAAAAAATAACAATGAATAGAAAAATAAAACACTAAAAAAAAAAAAAAAAAAAAAAGTGTTGGTACTCGATGAAACTAATTTGCATGATAAGACCCTCATTTATCGTATATGTCTCTTACGCACCGCTTGATAGTTTTTAAATTATTAATTAGGAAAAAATTACACCTTTGTATACTAAGAACAGTTTAATTTTATTTAAATTTTTTTATCATTAAAAAAAGAACTGAAACAAAGTTGTGATTATAATTTTTAAAATTCAAAATAATTTTTTTGATAAAAGTCACTTAACTATATATGCTTTAAATCTTTTACAAAAAATACAAATTTTTTATTCATTAAAATCTATTTTTTAATAAAGTGGTACAATATCTGTATAGTCGGGGGGGGTTGCATACACCATATTGGGTTGGGCAACAATTTACAATTTTATTTACAAATATTTATAATTATTAACATTCATTCTACATTAAGAATCATATGTAAGGGCTTTGTTATTCAAAATTAATTATATTGCATATCAGATAGGCGCGTATAAACAAAATAAAATGAAATACACAACATTTTTTTTGAAGTTAATATATAATTGTTGACATTTAAAAACAAGTTTTTAATATATGAATATATATATTTTTTTTACACAACACACATTTTTATATACATATTCACATATATCTACAATAATATATATTCATTTGGATATACATTCTCTTTCATATATATATATTCATATATTTATACATATATATATATACATATATATACATAAATATAATTTAATAAACCTATTACGAAAGTTACATATGAATTTAATTAAACAATGTCAAACTTAAATCGCAAATATTTTCAAGTCAAGTTCCTTTTTTTCTCTTGAAAATTCTTTTTAAAGGCATTTGCGAAGCATTAAAAATGGTATGAAACAATAATAAATACAACCATTGCCATTTTTTATTTTATTATATTCTTTCGTTTTGTTAGGGCCGTTATTAAATCGATTTTTCAATAGTTTTCTTGAATCTTGAAGACGTTTTAATTTGAATGATGATTTTTTTTCTTCTAAATCAGAAAGCCATTGTATACGACCTGTCTGATCCCAACCAAAAGGATGCAATTTTCTTTTTTGTTTGCATACAATTTTTGTACTACCATTCATAATGTCCCAATCTGTTGGTTTCTTGAGACATTCTAAAACATTTAACAAAGTTTTTTTTTAATATGTACATGTCAGAAATAATTAATGTTATTTTAAAATGTCAGTTAAAATTTTTTCAAATTAAATTTTATTCTGAATTTCATAAAAATTCAAGCAAACGCCATCCAACATTATATGACCTGCATTGGTTGGTTACATTGATTGATTACACATATGTTTAAGAATAAAAAGTGGTCTAGGCCTGATAATATGGATAACGTTTATCTTAATTTTTAAAATTAACATTAAATTTTAACTACCATTAAATATTCATGAATACGTACTCTGTTTTAAATCATGAAAACATTCTGTTCGAATTCGAAAACATGCCTTTTTATCGTGATGATGATGAACATAAACTTTAATTGGTATATTGGTACAATTATTAAAAAGTATTTCATCTAATTTTGATGTAAGACTTCGTTTTAATTTTCTTTTATATTTTCTATGACAAGTTGAAAATTTTTCAATTTTTAAATGCATATCTCTCACACTTTGCCTTGCTTTTCTTGTTTCTTTTTACTAAATTTAATTTTTTATTTTAATTTCTTTATTTTTTTTTTAATAATTATATACTCTTTAAAAACGATTAAAATATACAATCTTTTGATAGATGGTGTTATAATATCAAAAATAAAATTGAAATTAAATTGAACATTGTAGTAAAATTGACTTATTAACTTTTTATTTATTTAACGAAATTTTTAAGATTTATTTTAATTAAAAATAAAATGACCAAAATTTTATAAAAAACCACATTTTTTTTTTGCTTTTAAATTGAAAATTTTGTTTTTTTTAAACAAAAAAATCTTTTAAACTTTCAAAAAAAATAAAAAAAAAAAAAATAAAAAAAAATATAATGTATTTGAATTCTAAAATTTAGATATAGTAGGAATATGTAATTGGAAGAATTCTTGAAGGCTATAATTGTTTTAATTATATTGAACTTAAGATTTAACTAGTTTTTGAGCATTCATTTTTAAATCAATGCAGTTTTAAAGAATTAAACGTCTTCCCTATCCTGCATCTATTGTTAACATTCATATTCTCACACACTGCAAATGGTTGGACATATTATTTCAGCGAACCTTATTTATTAGGGGAATAAAGGAACTTCGTCAAATTTTATAATAAAGGAAAACAAGAGTGAAATATCTAAAAATTAAAAAAGTTACTACTAAAAATTGCATCACAAGTTTCAAAATTACAGATGAAAAATTAATATTTCAGGATTTTAATTAAATGCATTTAACAAATATTCTGCAAATGTCTAACGAATATCTTCGATTTAGAATAATTCTTATAAAACTAAAATATTAATTTTATTTCATAGTTTAAGGTGTTTATAGGAATAATAGAAGAATAATAGAAGTTTATTTAGCCCATAAGTTTTATATTTATTTTTGAAAATTATTAAGATCTTCCTCTGTCATCTTTTAAGTTGTTATTTCTTACCTTTGAGTTCTCAAAATACACATATATTCTACTTATATTCAGTTGTATTAATCATAGCCCTTTTTTTATTTAATTCGTTTTATTATTCAAAAAAATTAATAACTATTAATTAAAAATTAATATATTACCTTTTGGCGATTTCTCCATTGGGCCCAAAAAGAATGTACCTTGCCGTGTTACAATTTCATGCACAATTATACCAAATGAATAAACATCACCTTTTTGCGTACCTTCACGTGGTCGATTTTGCATTCTTAATAGTTCTGGTGAAGACCAAAGTAATTCTGAAAAAATTTTAGTATAAATTTAAATAAAAGAAATAAAATTTTTTAAATAAAAAATTTACTTTTCCAATAGGCGTAACTATTGCAATTTTCTTCATCATCTTCAACACTAGCTATTCTTAATTGATGTAAACCAAAATCACAGATTTTTAGGACAAAACGTGAATCCACAACACAATTTGATGATTTTAAATTACCATGTGATCGAATTTCAGAACAATGTAAAAAATGCATTCCACGAACAATATCATGCATCAATGATAATTTAAACATCCAGTCTAATTGTATTTGATCATTTTCCAATATATCCTGTAAAGATCCTTTTGGGCAATATTCAGTTAATAAAAAACATTTTGGAGGATCTAAACAAGCTCCAAAAAATTTCACTAAATGTTCATGTTGAATATCTTTCATACGTTTTAATTCTAACATTAATGGACGATTCAAATTTACATTTGCTTCATTTATATATTTAATAGCAACTTTACATCCACGATATATTGCAATCGGTATATAAAGTTGACGATCTCCAGGTAATGATACTTCTTCAGAATAAATTGTTAATTGACTTCCACGTCTACCTAAAGAATGCATTGATCCAGTTCTGGCATGATGTTCATTTGTTTCACATGGTAAAACTTCATTATGATTAACTTTCCACGTCATCGAATTAATTTCAGCTTCATTTCTATAATAACGAAATCCAATAACAGAAACTAGAATTAAAATGATCACTAAAATTCCAAGAACCACAGATAAATATAAATAAATTGGTGGAGCTAAAAAAAATTCAAATAAAAAAGAACATTTAAATATATTTGTTTTAAAAATTTTCATAATAAAATTCTTGAAACTTACGAACACACAATGAACCATCAAATCCACATTTTGGTCTATCAGGTGGGGCTTCTGTTCTACCACCAGCCCAATGTATTTTTTTACCCTCAACAAAATGTAATTTATCATCCGAAAAATTAGCAACAATTTCAAAATAACCTGTTTCTGGATTCATATCTAACAAAGCATATGGTGTAACACGATCTCCATTTGAATCGATTTCAATATTGCCTGTTATACCCTCAAATGTACGATTCCACATTCGACGCACCATATCACTACCATTTATTGGACGTGAAATTGTATTTATATCTTCTGTAATACTTTCATTTAAAGCTGTTGCATACAATAAAACTGCATCATAAAATGATGTAACAAATGTTGAAATTGATTCATTTGGTTCATATGTTTTATTGTATTTTTGAGCAGCAATTAATTTTATCTATATTAGTATAATAATAAGAGAGAAAGAGATGGAAAATAAAAAAAATAAATATATTTTAATAATTATTAGAACACAATTGTCTTTAAATGGAGTTTTAGAGAATATGTAAATCAATTTTTAAAGGAAAATTGTACAAATTTATACTTTTGTGTATATACAAGTGTATGTGTATATATTCTACTATACTTAAATATATTAAATCCTGACATAACATATATGTACATTATATAGATTTAAATTGTAAAAAGGAAATAATGATAGTGAATATTTAAAAAATTTTTAGAACACAAAAATAAGAAAGATCTTGAAAATCATTTAGGTACGTTTAGTAAACGTCCTTTTTACTGACAAGGAAGTCACGTTTATCTCATAGCATCCTTTTGTTGTCTCCTTCTCATTTATTTGCATGTTCAAAGATAATTTACATTAAACACATTTCATAGATGTAATATATTCTGTTATGTAAACTTTTCATCATGTTATCTTTTAGTTTTTATATATACTTATATATAGTAAATTTTATATATTGAATTCTATGTATTTATATAAGTATTCTATAATAGCATTTATAATAGCAGAATCTCATATTATATATATATAATATTACATTGAATTATATTCTGAATATGTAAAATATCTTAAAGTTTATATATTTAAAAGATTAATTTGAACTGATAAGGACTAGTGTAAAATATTTTAATAAAAAAATTTTTACATAAGTGTGACAAATTGGGAACTATAGCTTGTAGTTATTATAAAAACGTCCATCATATTGAGACAAACATATAAGATTAGAGATGAAAAAATACACAAGAACACCTAATTTAACGTTTTCAACGTTTTCAAAAAATGTTTTACATTTGTTTTAATACCATTGTAAAAGTAATTTGAAGGTAATTATATGTGTTCTGAATAAGACATTTTCTCTTAAAGGAAGGTATTAAAATTTATTCATATGTGTTTTGGTTTGAACACTGGAGTGAAGGTTGAAAAACTAAAACTAATAAAAATATAATAAATGATCTTGTTTGTTACTAATTTACCTCCTCTGAGAATTTAATATATTCTTCATTGTCTGGTTGTTTTGGAGAAACCGTTAAAAGTGCTGAAAATGCTTTTTTGGCACGTTCATTATTTTCTTGAGTATCGTTTGCATTAAACCATGGTTGTGCTTTACCTTGTGGTACTCTGTGAAAATATAAAAACAGAAAATAAAAGTTTAAGTTTTTTATATAAATTTTATTAAAGATACTATAAATGATAAACGCACTACTGTACATCAGCATTTTATTTATTTTTAACACTTATTTAAGTGTAAATTAATAAATTATATGTTATTATAAATTGTGTAGTTGATGTAAATTAATAAAATTAATAAAAATATTTAAATTATATTTATTTTAATGTTATTTAACTATTTAATTTACTGTAAATTTGTGATTTGAATGCACAATAGTTTGATATGATAATTGCGCGCCCAAATATATGCAATTTCTTAAATATTATTGGAGGTTTTAAATTTTGATCAAGCCAAGGAAGGATTTTTTATTTTCGGGGATAATTACTAAAATCGTAACAGGGAAGTATCGATAAGGGAAGTATCGAGACAATATTAATTTATTTATTTAAGTATAATCCCCTACCATATACAATGTATATAGTTATAATATTGCTTAAGTACCTTTTTGTAATATAAGAATTTAAATAAATGAGTTAAACAGCTTCCCTATTCAGGTGGAACAGGTGTATATTTTATTTATATAATGAACTATATTACTTTATTATACATGATCTAATCAGAGTTTGAACCTGACACCCTTCGATTGAAAGGCCAACGTCCTAACCACTACGCCACCGCTCGTATGGGGCAATATATAAAAGCTAATATAAAAAAAGATAGTTTCAAATTTGAAGAAAACTGTATTTATAATAGAAATATTGAAAAACAAATTAAAAATTTAAAAGAACTTTGAGCTGGTGGTAAATTAAAAAAATCATGATATTAGTAGTGAAGGGGTATTATTATGAAGTGATATATTGAATAAGATTGAATAAGAGGTATAAGTTCATATTTTTATAGTATTTTATTTTAATTATAAGGTTTGCGACAAAATATAGACTATTTGACTAAATTTAAATAAATTTTAAAATTTCGAATTTTGAGTAGTTTTGTCTTTTTTATAGTGAGAAATGACATTAAAATACATATTAAAATCTGTTTTTCATCCCTCTTCTCCTAATTTTTTAAATTTTCCTCTTTATATTTTTTTTGGTGGTATACCATATATGTATGTCCATGATATATGACATTTTTAAAATATAAAAAACTAAAATGTCCTTTTGTTACGTTCCTTTCATAAATTTTTTTTTTAAAATATCAAATTATAATGAATGTAATGTACACATTATTCTTAAAAAAATGCTGCAATCACTCTTGCATTAAATGCACAATACAAAATCTACATAAATATATATTAAATACATACATACATAGGTACATTTTATATAAAACAATTATTAAAGAAATATTATATATTTAACGTGATTCAATTTACTTATTTAAAAATTTAGAAAATCTTGAACTTTGATAAGAATTTTTCAAAACACAAACTCACCTGGAAAATAATTCAATATTAATGAAAACATATTCTCCACCATCAATCATATTGAGTTCTTCAGCCACCAGTAATATATCTCTAATTGTCTCTGGGTCAGCGCACATGATCACAACTGCAATTTAAAAAATAAAAAAAGAAAAACAAATGTAAGTAAAATAAACAAATGAATTCAAGGTGAGTAGCAAACAATTTACATTTAAAAAATACATTTAAAAATGTATATATATAATAAGATATATATATATATATATAAGAACAATATTATGCAAATCTGTTAATTTAATGTTATTGTTTTGCAGTTTTATTTCTTTTATAATAAATTCCTAAGGGGCGCATTCATTTAAGTTATTAAATAATAAAAGAAATCTAAGAATGGAAACAGTTTTTCATTTTATATAAAAAGAGTAATTTTAGAATTAACTCAGAATAGATTTAAGACTAATTATACCAATTTATAAGATAATTTTTATATATGTCAGTGATATATACATATAATAATACTATATACAATGATGTGAATCAATTATATGAGGCATGATTTTAAAAAAAAAGTAAAAGATCTGCACATGTAATTATATCATAGAAGTGCATGTATTTAAAAGAAAATGAAATATGGCCAATTTTAATTGTAAATCATTTATAAAGATTGTAGTTGATTGTAGTAGTAGATAATTTTTAATTGATTTGGAATTTTATGGATAGTTTAATTTGAGTTTATATAATTATTTATTATAGATACAATATTATAACAAACTATTGAATATACAGTAATATTTCGATAATACGAATAATTGACTGCATACCCCTATTCGAATTAACGTGATTTTCGAATTGGTGGATACCAGTCTATCAAGTATAGCTGTGGCTCAAAAACTCTCTAAAATTAAAAAATAATTAGTCATAAAGAGTTAAAGTTCTGTGAGCTGTTTTTTTTGCCATATTTCAAACAAAAATTTATAGTTTTTACTTTTGTACATTCTGATACTTACAATATTTTAGGTAAACTAACAATAATAAACATAAATTAAAACTTCAACACTTTATAAAAACAAAAACACAAACAACAAAAACCTAATTGTCAATAAATGTTTTTTAAAAATTTTCATACGAAAACATAAAAACAATAACATTTTGCAATTTTCAGCATAATTCGGATTATAGAATCTCCAAGCTGCAATCAATTCGGATTGTAGAATAGTAAGTGCTTTGTAAACTGTCATTCGGATTATTGGGAATTATAGAGGTTTTGGATTATCATCTACAAACTTTGATTAAATTTGGACTTAAATTTTTAATACCTCATCCAACTTCATATTTCCTAAACTCAATTCTCTAAAATCTTTAAACTTCTTGAAAATCCAACTGTATATTTGTATCATAAGTCTACTCTGTAAAGTTTGGTTCTGAATGCCCCTTCAGAGCATTGACCGGCCTCGTATAAATCATTTTCCTCAAAACATCTCTATTAAATAATTATAAAACCAACTTTTCAATTTTTCTCAATCATTTTGTAGGTTCAAGTTCGCATTCAATTCATTATAAATTGTACACACTTTTTTATAAAATATTCTCTAGTTTATAAATTAATTTAACATCTTAGATAATTTATTATTACAGGTAACAAATAGAATGTACAAACATGTTGGTAGACAACTTGTCTCCAAGCTAAATTGATATGGAGTATTTTCATTATTTTCATAACCGTTCTACCGAATTGCCGTTCTGGTTGTATAATCAAATATTTAATTTTTTTTTTTTAACAATTTGCAGACTTTTTTTGTTAATTAATATAACTTGAATTACTTTTAATTAATCATTTTTTTTTTCATTAAGTTGAAAAATTGATAAATTCATCCAAACCGGAGTCAATTTACTAAGTTCGATTAATCAATATTATATTGAAAAAACATCAGGCTGATAATATCGTATTTTATAAGAAATCTTTAATGTTGCCAAAAAAAAATTTCTAAAAACTAGAATGCTAAAAGCACGTGTGGAAAAGTGGGATGGAATTTCAAAAATAATTTTTTTATAAATATATTTTCTAAACAGCTTTTCAAATGAACTGAAAGGTTCATAGAACTTTGATAGATGATAGTCTGATATTTTTGAAATATTTTTTTTTTTATCTTCAGATAGATATCCATAGATGTATGTAAATTTGTATGTAAACTTAATAAATTCTTAATTAAAATTTTTTTTTTTGTTTTCTTTTTTGTGGTGAGATGAGATTAGATTAAAAAAAATTATGATAAATAGAATATTAATTTTTTGTTTTTTTTTGGAATGGAATATTTATTAATTTGTACAATATACAGATATTAGTTACATATATATATTATTATGATAATTTTGTAAATTTGTTTGTACTTTTGTTACTATTTCACACAATGCCTCTAAATAATAAAGGCCACAGTGCTCAGAGAGCAACTTTAAAATTAGTTCCTTTTTATACACCAGTCTTATGGGACTTTTTTAAATCGTCGGTTCTTTAATTGTGTACAGAAATATTTTAAGTATGAAATATATTTTAAACTAAATATAATATTACCTACTTTTTCTGAAAGTTTCTTTAAAAAATATTAACAGAAGCCTCGGTAGTGCAGTGGGTAAGCATTTGGCTTATTAACCGAGAGGGTCGATTCCCGGTCAGGTCATACATTATTTAATTAAAAAAAATTATTGGAAAATAATTTTTCTTTACAAATCTCCATGGTGACCAAATATAATTTAAATATACAAATATATAATATAAACAAAATAATTAATATAGTAGTTATAAATAAATAGAAAGTATTCAATTTAAGAAGCCCAAATGCCAAATAGGCAAAGGACTATAATAATATTAGGCAATATTTACTATTGTCCTGGTACTAATTATAAATAAAAACATAAATTAACATTTTCATTCATAACTTATAATTTATTGGAATTTAATTAAAAATTTCAAGCGACTTAGCCCGCACTTCATAAACTTTTATAAAAGACTAAAGTAACAAATAATTAATTTTTACATTTCTTTCGCCAGAAATTTTTTGAGAATATTTTGTGATTTTGTGATTTCTGAGATTATATTGTACACGAACAGATAACGATAGATAGACTTCGGAATTTTGGTAAAAATTTTCAGCATTGGGCCTTGTATATACAGTCATTGTTTCATACATAAAATATTTAAAATTATTTTATTATATTATTAAAAAATAAAATTGCATCATAATATAAAGAGTTATTGTTAATGATAACCTTTTCTTATCAGAGAATTTATTAATAAAATAATATTAATTTAAATTTAAATTATATTGTACATTTATAAATATAAATAAAATATTTTAAAAATTTCAAATTAAAAAAATGCTTTTAATTTCAAAATATTTTTAAACATTTCATTTTTATATTTTTGAAAATAAATAAATTTTGATAATTATATATATACTTATGTACATATGTATATGTACTTAGTTCAATTTCAATTTTATGTAAAAATTTTAATTATTAGTAAAATTTAATTGTAGGACGTTTAAATTATTTTTAATTTTTTATTCATATTTAATAATTATGAATATTAAAAAAATTTTTAATAATTTCAGTATCTTTTAATTGGTACTAAATAAATGATAATATCTTTTGTACATATAATAAAAATATTTTGAACTAATTAAAAATATGTATGTATATATGTACTTAATGATTCAAGTATTCAACATTATATTATTTTAAATATAGAAAATTAACATCAATTATCACTTTAAAATAACATTTTAATTTATTTCGTGTTAATTTAATAATAATTAATTAACTGGTTGTATTTTAAACTTAATTTCAACTAAAACAACGCTGTGCAATTTTTTGGAAGTGAGAGGTTCATTTAATTAACAAACTTAAATCAGAGATTGAAAACGTTTCAATAATTATTTTTTTAATTAAATATTTGGTGACCCATATGGGAATCGAACCCGCACCACCTTGATTAATAACTCAAATGCTTATCCACTACACAACCGAGACCACTTTTTAATTTTTCTATTATTATTTAAAATTTTTATTACTCTAAATATAAACATGATATTAATTTTTTCAATATATTAAATTTATATAGTTTAAAATTTTTTTTAATTTTAATTAATTATTTTAGCATATGATCCAACTTTGAATATAATTAAATTTTATATGCTATAATTAATTTTGGAAATGAGTAAAATTTAAAAGTTTTATAATTTTAAAGATGATTAATATAACTCTTATGATTTTTTTTTTAAAATGATAAATGAGCAAAAGTACAATATAAAAAATAAAAAAAAAGTGGTTAATATTCACAAAATATTTCTTCAGTTTTAGGTTATTGGAAATGGGTTGGATGAGAAAAGTCCTAGAAAACAAGATTAAATTATTTTCAGTATAGAGGACTGCTTTAAGTCAAATGAGCTACAGTACATTTTAGAAATAGTGATTGAGACTGATTAGGAAAGTAGCTTTACTTGAAGTCCCCTATTCAAAAATTTTTATTTAATGATATTATCTGTGGTATAAACTTATAAATTAACTTATAAGTTTATAACAGTTATATAATGTATATAATCGACGTATTTAATTTTTTAACTGATTATGATTTTATTTCATACCACTTATATTATAAATTCTGATTCTAAATTAGCGAAGATAAATGATTCTAAAAATAACTTTAGAATTTAAAACAAAAAAAAAAGTTTTGTAAGAATGTCGTTATAACATTATAAATAAAATTTTTTATTTGGATTCCGAATATCCCCATTAATAATCTAATTTATAGATATACATATAATTAACAAACACATTCTCTTACTATATTTGGATTTATTTTAAGTTTTTTATTTTAACTTTTACTGAATGTTTTTTTCTTTATTTGGAAATATTACTATAATAACCTTTGAGGTCAAACATTTTTAAAATAATTTTATATAAAAAAAAAACTTATTTAATAATTAAAAGTAATTTATTGTCTTTGTATCATGAATATCTCAAATACTGTAAGATATACCAAAAAAATAAAGTAAAGAAATGGTTTCAGGTACCAAATAAAAGTTATTTTAATTTTTTTAACGAAGTTGATGATTTAAATTGCATACGATATAATTATGATTCACAAATTAAATTACTTGATATATGTGAGCTATTGTTAGTATTATAATTGTTCATAATACTTTTAATTAACAGAATTCTCATATTAATATTATTCATTAAACTGTAATTTAATATTGTTATTAAGTATTGATATAAAATAGTTTTATTTATTTATTTGTTACTACCACATGCAAAGTGATAATGGAATGGAGTATTCCATTGAGGATATGTTGTATAAATTAAATAATATAGGAGTTTTTCGTCTTTGAACAAAACTGTAGTCTTTAGTATAGGATGTAGGAATAATAGGAAATTGACTAGATAATCTCTTGATTAAACTTGTATTGATGCTTATAACTTATAGAAAATTTTATAAACATCTTCAGTGAATTGTTAGAATCAATTACATAGCCTTTATTTTTTTTTTTTTTATTCTTTTTCCACTTCTTTAAGAAGTATAGGGCATTCACCAAGTTTTATTTTAAACTAGGCTTCAGTTTCTTTAATGATAATATTCACTAAACCGTTGATTACTCGGCTGTAGCTATTGTATAAAGTTATGAAATATATATTTTTATTAAATCTTATTTTATATTATGATATAAACTATTACGATATAATTATACAATTTTACGATATTTTTTTATTAGATATGATCTGACCGGGGTTTGAATCCGAGATCTTCCAAATGAAAGGCGGCGTCTTTACCACTCCGCCATTGGTCAGATAGCCTTAAATTATTAAATTATTAAGCTTAAAAAAAGCTTAAAATTTGAGAGAATGGGATATTCTCTATAATAAAGGTTATATTTAACACCAAACCCTTTAACTGAATCGAATTCAATTTTTAGAAAAAGATTTCAATATATGTCATATAATTTATCCAAAATACCAAATATATATGTTAAAATATTTATTATATATACGATTTTATTATACTATAAATATATAATAAACAAATCAATGCACTTTAAAATCAATTTAAAAATTATTAAAAACATTTTATAAAAATCTTGTTTATGCCATGTTTGATTCTATACGCAAAATTGAATGAAAAAAGCATGAATGCGATTAATTTTTGCTTTAATTCTAAAATTTATATATATATATACATATATATATATATATCAGAAAATATTATTTCTACGGTATTAATTAATATCTTTGTCTAATCGATATGGCAAATGCTAATTAATTCAAAATAAATATACAAATCCATATATATACAGGGTGTATCGTAATTAACTTTAACATAACTTATGAGAATGGTATTTGTATAAAGAAGCGAACATTAGGTTGTTAGTTTCAGTTTTCTTAATATAGAAACTTAAATAAAATTATAATATTTTTTAAATTTTAATTAATTTGAATCTACATTTCTAGACCACCCTGTATATATAATCTTCTTAAAAATTATATTTTTGGTTGGCAATTATTAGCAAATTTAAACTTAAAATGCAAAATATTTTATGTACATATACATTTATTTAATAAATTGTAAACAAATAATGATGATATAAGAAAACTAATAATTTACATATACATATGTATACATTTTTGTTTTTCTAATTAGAATTTGTTCATATATTTCTTTTTTTTTTGATTATGAATAATTAGCGGTAATTAATCATTTACGTACACCCTCATATACACTCAAGAAAAAAGTCAATAAATTTTAAGGAAAATAATTATTTAATAATTAGATAATATTTTAAATGTAGCTGTTGTGTTTTAAAAAGATTTAATATTTATTTATTTTATTCTCCATTCTTTTCGATTGCAATTTGTAGATCTGGCTAAGAAAGAATTTTAATACCATATTAATATTATTAATACCAATAATATTAAATAGACGTTAATAGACGTTAATAACTTTAATAGACGTCAGTCAATATTTTTAAAATATTAACAAATTTTATTAACAGTATTTATTTTATTTTATATTAGTATAACCTTTATTAACAGTATTTATTTTTTTATTTAAATTTTATATTTCAAACTTCTCGATAAACTGAATAGTATTCATTCAATTTTTTGATTACTTATTGCAATCAGTTATTTAATTTCATATATACTCATATACATATAAATAGATATATTCTTAATATATACTTATTAGATATTCGCATGTAGTAATGATTACATGTGTTATAATTATTAATTTTTATTAAGTTGAAAATACATAAATTTTGTATTAATTGCGTAGGCGTTAAGAATATTAATCGATTCAGTTTGCACGAATTTATTCAAATTCGATTTAACTTTGCAAAATCGTTAAAAATATTAACTGATTCACTTTTATACATCGAATTTGTTTTAAAAATTGTTAAAAACGTTGCCAAACTTCTTTCTCTCCTAGCTACTGAAAAAAAAAATTAAATTCGCACTAAATGCATTAATTAAACTTGAAATAATTTTTTTTTTTTATTTATTATTTATTTTATGTGAATAAACAATACATATGTATGACACATTTAAAATATTCTGAAGAATTTTATAACAGTGAAGGTAATTATCATATAGGTATATTAAAATCGCTTTTTAGTTTATAAGGAATCAAATACTTTTTTGGTTCCTTTTAAGCTTTTTTAATTGAAATCGGCAATTTAAAGCTTTACTATAGCTTTAATTCAAATATTTGGAATCGTTTTACATATATTTAACACCAAAATAAGACTATAGACTTTTAATAGCAATTTTTAGTCTTGTAATACAGCATTTAACCGAATTTTCAAAATGTTAGGGCCCTA
This sequence comes from Dolichopus griseipennis, assembly GCA_963082915.1. NCBI lineage: Eukaryota > Metazoa > Arthropoda > Insecta > Diptera > Dolichopodidae > Dolichopus > Dolichopus griseipennis. Next base: position 3,127,929 of record OY720442.1, read on the forward strand.
TTTAATAAAATAAAAACTTTTCCAAAAAAAAATTTTTTATTTTAAGAAAGTCGAAAGAAAGATTGAACAATACAAGTATTAATTATATACATATACATATATTTACTTTTTTTTATTTATTTTAATTAGAAATAATAAATTTTTCGAAATTATGCTAAAAATAAACTTTGCAAAAATTAGTTATAGGTTAAGGAATTAATAATGTTTAAATTAGTAAACTATTTTGGAAACTGTTAAATATTCATTATAAATCATTTCGAATCCATTTCGAAACTGAAAAATTGAAATTTAAATGTCAAATTCAAACCAAAAATTGAATGTGAACAGGCGGCCAATGATTATCAGACCGATGACTTAAAACTGATTTCAATTTTAATATAATTTACGATTAAGAATTCCAAAATTAAAATTTTTAATTGTGAGTTTTTATTACTTGTATTTTTTTTTTTTCAACACTTTTGATAGGAAGTCGTAAAAAAATTTATAAATAGAATTTTTTTATTACAATGAAAGAGACAAAATATATACAAACGAAAAAAAAAATATTAATATAAATAAATGTTTATTATATTGTATGGTTTATTAATTATTTGTGACAAATGGTGGTTTTCATTTAAACTTTAAAGTGTTTTTTTGACTTTTTACAGTTTTTAATTTAGTTTTTTTGTTGTTGTTTTTTTTTTTTTTTTTGATTTTAATTTATTATACAAGATTACAGTGAAATTCTCAAATTTGAGTTATTCGTTTATTTGTATTAAAGAGAGACAAGAATAAAAACAAAATTTAATGTCACATTTATGCATGTGTGCATATATATAGGTATTAAAAAGAACAGGATTTTTTTTTTGCTTGTTAATTAAAAATTTATTTTAAAAATACCGAATTATAAAAATTTATGGACTTTTTTTCTTAATAAATAATAAATTATTTTGAGGTATAAAATATCAACTAACAAATATATAATAAATTGTTTATTGATTTTAGATTACTTATTATTATTATTATTGTTATTATTATTATGATTAAAAGTATAATAACTATTGTCTGATAGAATTTATATTCCATTTAATTTTTTTTGTTTGGAAGTCCACTTGACATTTTATCAAATTTTTTTTATTATCCAATATCAATTTGTTTTAAAAGGGGAGACTGTCTGTAAATTGACTCATTTATTTTACTTTTATATACATGAATGCATATTTTAAATAATGAAAATATTAAGGGTCAAAGGATTTTTGTATTTTGAAGGATTATATTTTATTTATCTTTAATAATATTCAATATTTTACAATTTAATTATGATTATTTTAAAAGATATTATGTATCATCATTTGGTTGAAAATTAAATATAAAAAAAATATGAATATAAATTGATTAAAAGGAATTTCCAACTAGAGGTCATTAAGTACACGTTGCAATGATAATTTAATGATTAAAATATAATTAAAAAAAAAAACCCAAAAAAGTAATTGAAACTTTTTTATTAAATATAAATATTTGTTCGGATCATTAATGAAATTATCATCACAAAAGATTTAATATCTTTAAGAAAAACACTGTCGAAATATACAAGTTGGTTGTCCCTCAATTCGAGAAAAAAGAAAAGTTCGAGAAATCAACTTATTATATCTAAGCTTCCTATTCAAATTCTTATAAACAATATTTTTCCATCTTTATTTTTCAGCCATTTTATATTGCGCAAGGATTTCGGTTGCTAATCCCATTTTTTCGCAACTAGCGATGTGTTTTCGTAAATTGGTGTTTCACACTAGCTGGGGTGTTGAGTTTCCCATGTTCGATTTGTCTTTGATATAAATATGATAAGATATCGAAAATAAAAATTATTGGAGATTTCAGAATATCTAACATATTTCGGTACTTATATCATACTTTTAATACAATTGTACATTATTCCTTTGATTACATAAAAGTCAAGGGGAATACACTTCCGGTCTATTAAAATTTTGTTTTAATTAAATATTTTTCTGAATTTCTTTTTATACGAATTAAAATCGAATTTCGAAATAAAATTAATAGATTTTGCAAGAATTCAGACATTTCATATAGAAATGAATAGTTTTTAAATCATTAATTTAATTTTTAAAAATCTATTAATAGATTTATTGAAATTAAATTGTAAAAATTTATAAAAGAACACCCAATAATCTATGGGGTAAAAATTATTTGATTTTTTTTTGTTAATTTTTAAATAGAAATAAACAAATTTTGTTTTTTTTTTTTTGTTTATTAATTCTTTGTTTGTTTGTTTGATTTTTTTTAATTGTTTTTAATTTAAATTGTATATTTTTGGAAAACTTTGTTTAATTTATTTGAGTAAAAAAAAAAAAATTTAATAGTATTCCAAACATTGTTAAGTAATTTTAAGAATAAAAAATTACGTAATTTAAATCTGACAGTGTTCAATAAATTAAGCATTTGATTTAAAAAAAAATACTCTTGATTTAAATCAAAGTCGAAAATATTCTTAACAAATAATTTTTGTGGATTGAAGATTTATGACCAAAATATAATGATACGTTTTTACGAAGCGATGACGTTTAAAGTGGAATACAAAAGTATAAATGGAGTGACATTCGACTCAAATTATATAATAGAGGCCACGAAAACTTTTTTAAATTTGACTAAGGTTAGTAATTTCGTAGTTTAAATTAGGGTTCAAGTTGGTATTAAAATATTTATAAATAATATTTTATTTAATTATTCAACAAATAATTCTAAAAATTTAATAATTTCAATTTAATTTTCCTTTTTAGAACATATGTAATTACTTACCTCTTGTGGATTTTGAAAATTTTGTTAAATATTTTGTAGCATTTTCTCTGTCAATTTTTTCTGAAAAAAATTCATGTGACGTTGACATTTCACCCAAAATTGAACGAATACCACCCAAACAAAAAAAACATACTGAATGACCAGTTTTAATTGTATCTTTAATAATATTTTCTCCTAAAATTGCGCTTATTGTCCAATTATAATGGTTTAATAATGCTTTAATTGCATATCCTGCCATATCAGGACTACCCGTCATACGTGTTAAAGTATCATAATGATTTTCTTTAATATTAAATGATATAGCTCGTCCCGAAGTACTAATAACGGGTATTTCCCAAACACCAGCATAACGTGATATTGGTGCTAAAACATATTCACATGATAAACCAAATATAACATTTATTGTTGGATATTGTGAATAGATTTCAAATAAACCAATACCACCAAAAGTTGATTGACAGAATGTGTCACGTGCAATTACAGTGACATTTGGTTTATATGCTAAATAATTAGGTTGTTGAATTTTTCTAATTGCCAATTCAATTGTTGGCATAACTTTTGACATAATACAGTCATTGGCATTGTCAACTTCATCATATGTTAATAATATAACAAAAACTAAATTTATGTATGGTATTTCTGTATTAGTTGATATTGTATTGACATCATTGTTATGTACATTATATATTATTGAATTAATATCATTTTTTGTATTATTGTAACTATTATATTTATAAATGTCATTTGTTGGAATATAAGTTTGATTAACTTGCGTTAAAAAGCTTCGTTCTTTAGTTGAACGCGTTTGTTTTGATGATGTAAAAAATAATGATGATGATGAGATCAAATAAAATAAAATGAATTCGAGTCTGAATTCGAAATTCATTTTTTAATTTATGAATAATTTTTTTTTTGTTTTTTAATAAATTGTTTTAAGTTTTAGGTTTTATTTTTGAATTTATTTAATTTCCATTTGCAATTAAATTTTAAATAAAATTTTTATTTTCTTTTTTTTTGAAACAATAAAACACTTCATATTTCTTTCCGTTTTTATGAATTTTAATTTTTTTTTATAATTTATAATTTAATAAATATTTTAATTTTATTTAGTTTTGTGTTTTTTTATTTATTTATTTTATTTTGTAATTTTATTTCACTTTTGTTATCACTTTTAATTGCATAATTGCAGTTTTTCATAATTATTTTACTAATTATTTTGCAAAATAAATTTAAATTTTGTTTTTAATTCATTTTTGACATTCTAAAATTATAAATTAAAATAAATTATTAAAGATTTAAAGATTTTGATCATAAAATCATTTAAAATTTTTAGTCTTTAATAAAAGCTGCATTTAGTAAATAGGCGTATTATGTATATAATGTAATTACACAAAATAACTTTATTTATATTTGTATTCTAAAATCTGAATGGGGTTCATTAATTTTCTTACTGAAATAACTGAATGAAACTTAAAATGATTTTAGCCCTATGATAAAGTCCTAAGTTAGAATATACCAGAATACTATTATTTATTGATTATTTTAAAAGTTCTTTTATTCTACTTTCGTATATTCCAACTTTTACTTAAATAACAACAAAGTTAGGTCTTGGGGCTTCAGAAAATTATGATATAAAAAAAATGGGTTGAAACAAATTGTATAACTTTTATACTTATATGCAATATATTATTTATTTATTATTTTTACATACATATACATAATTGTATATTATGTATGAATTAAATCAATTAAAAATTAAATTTAATTAAAAATTAAACCGAAATGATAATAAAAATCAATTTAAAAAAAAAATAACATTTTAACAGTTTATAAAATAATTCGATTTTTTTTATACGGTAAAAAATATTTAATTAAATTATTTTAATACCCGTAAAGTCGTAAATAAATAACTTTCATTTATTTAATTATTGTTAATTAATTGTGGATTTAAAAAATTTTTTTTAAATATTTATAATCTGCATATAAAATTAAATTAGTAAAAAAAAATAAAGCTATAAATAAAAAAAAATTGTAAATCATATTCTATTAGGGAGGAAGAGACAGAAAAGAAATTCTAACTAATTGAAGTTTAAAAGTAGAACACCTTAAATTTTCATAGGGTTAATCCAATGGTTACTAGGGAAAATTTTGGCATTGAGTAAAAAAGTAATCAGAAGCTCTTCAAAAGTTACTTCTTTATTCTGAATAATTTGTAAAAGTGAGTATAATTTTAAAAATTCAATCAAGTGACACTTTAAAAACATGGCGATTAATAAGAGTGGATAAGAGTGGGGGTTAAATAATTCTAGTATTATCTTTTGCGCAATGAAGTATACCTATACACATTTTTAAGTATATACTTGAATAATAAGTATCTTTTCAAGTGTACAATATACTTAAATTATAAGAGTCAAGAGTATAAGAGTCAATTACATTTTGATATTCGTTTTTAAGAGTCAAAAGTCAAGAGTCAATTATATTTTTATAATAATTTAATTACATGTTATTATAGTTCTCAGAATTGTCAAAACAAAATAATTTTATATTTTTTAAGTACCTCTGGTTGAAAATTATAAATTATTATTTAATCGTAAAAATTATTGAAAATATAAGTAATAAAAAAATTAATAACAACATTTTATATAAGAGATTGTCAAAAATAAAATAAATTGTAATTAAGTTTAGTATATTTTAATTTATTTTATGTGATGACTAACCACGAGTATTATACCGAACCAGATCTGAATAATTAAAAATTAAAACAATTTTTAATTAATTTTAATATACTAATGTTTTATTTGTGAAAATTAACAAATTTTGAAATACTGTAAGCGTTTTGAAAGAGCAACACCATATTAAGAGTTAATTCCAACAAGTATAACACAATACAAGTATACATAAGAGTTGTAAGTGGTACTGTTCCCAACTAAGTAGTTCGTTCCTTACTTCCAAAAGTAGAAAATGAATTTTCTGAACATCAACCATCTATGTAATCATTGAATAAAAATCATTGAATTTTTGGGTTTAGTTTAAAACTTAATATGACATTGAGCTTTCAATACGTTTAAGTTGAGTAAGAACTAACAGTTATGTAAAATTATATAACGTGAAGTTTTTTACATTTTTCTCCATTATATTGAAAGAATAGGTTTACAATTACAACAAAGTTTGAATTATAAATTCACACTAAGTATAAATTCAACCTAAGTTCTTAAATGAAAAATACATCTTTAATTATAAATCTTATTAAATTTTAACACTAAACTAAATTCACATCAGAAACCGGATATACTCAGCTTTTTAATTTTCTTAAACGCATTATCCCGATTTTTCAAATAATTTTTTGTATTTTTCCGGGAAAATTCTATGACTTTTTCTTTTCAAATAATTTTCTTATATATTTTATTTTTATTTTTTTTTTTATTATTATTTATTATGAAGGTCATCTCTATTAAGTGATGGTTCTTTTAATTTGAAACATGTTTTGAATTTTCATTCAATGTTTTTTATATTTTAGGGAATAAAAAAATAAAAATTTTGTATTCTTGTTTTTTATTCAGTCGGTCTCCCGCTGAGTCTTATTGTTAAACTTTTATTTAAGTAGTATTTTACTCATTCTATAAAAATGTTTGAAAGAGTGAAATTAGTTGTCCATTTTGTGGTATCCAGCAGTAGCGTAATATTGTGTTGTGTGCTGTATATATATATATATATATATATTTTTTAACTCATCAAAATGTTCTGCCAACAATAAGAAAAAAACAAACAATAAGAAAAAAAAAAGAAGCTAATGGTTATAAATAAAAAATTATTTTTAATCTGAAGGCACTGAAAAAAAATCATAATAATAATAAAATTACTATTAAAAGTATTTTTAGATTTATTTATCTAAGGAACTACATTTTTTTTTGACCGTTTTTTTTTGTTTAGATACAAAAAAATTGTTGTTTTAAAAACAACAACAAAATTTAAATTGTCCAAAAATACAAAAAAACGTAGAAATAATATGTTCGTGTTTGGAATTCTCAAAATTTTATTCGTTTATTATGAAAAATTTTTTTTGAATATAAGAAAATTCGCAATTTGAAACCATATGGAAAATTTTATTAAAATTTTATTTGGAGGATATCAAATGATGCATTGTGGTTTACATTTATGTTACATAAAAAGTAGCGCAGATTAATTATGCAGGATGTTTTAAAGTGACAAAGGCTGGGAGAGGTCACTATAAAGGGAATCAGTTAACGGGTATTTCAAAAATCGAATCCTTTAAAAATGGACAATCATTGTTTGACTGTCCATTTAACTTATTAAACGATCCTTTTCTCTTTTCGTCATTAGGAATCATGTACCTAATGCATATTTATTTTGTTAAATGCTTCATTGCTGTTTCATTTTAGATCCAAAATAATTTTTATTCAGAATCAGAAGAATTTTATTTTAAAGGAAACTTAAAAACTAAATAAATCACGTACCAAAAAAAATAATATATTTAATTTTACTAGGTTGGGTACGTAATCCCAAATCACAAAATCCTAATCTTGAAATCCCATGCATAAAATCCCAGTTTACAAAATTCAACAATTTATTAGGAAATCCCAAATTGAGAAATCTTATTCTTGTTAAATACGAAATTCCAAAAAATTTTATATTTTGACATTGATCTATGAAAATTAGTAAACTTTTTCAAAATTTTGACATTTTCATGTAAAGAAAATCAATTTTGAAAATTAACAATGAAAATATGGTTTTGTTATTTTGGGGTTTCTAAATTTGGTATTATGTTATTTGGGTGGGATTGTGTAACTTTCGGATTTGGAAATTTTGAGTTTTAGTTTCTTTGGATTTTGTGATTTGGGGTTTTGATACGTTCCCGATTTTACTCTGAGCAGAAAATTTATGGGTAAAACTTTTTAAAATTTTCCGGGAAAATTAATTCAATTTAATAAAACTCCTTCTTCTTTTTTAAATATTTATGTTATAGTTAGTTTTTGTTTTTATGGAATAGGAAGACTTAAACACGGACTGGATATAAATGTAATAATAAATTTAATATACAATAAAATAATTTGCTTCAATTTGATTAGCGGAATTGTGGTATGATTATATAATTAGTTAAGTTTTGTTATTATGAAATAAGTTTGGCAAAATAATAGTTTGGAAGAATGAATATCCTGCCTTTAAAAATTTTGAAGGACTTTAGATCGTTTTGGGTTTAATTATTTCATAATGGTTATAATTATAAATACAATACGTTTCAATCTAGGTAATCACTTTCATCGATATTTTTTGTAATAATATAATCTTGATAAGATTGATATTATTCCGGAATTGGATACCGGAAATCCTATTGTTTGCACTTAATTGTATTTGATTAAAAAAATAAATTTGGAATAGTTATTAAGAAATTATATTTCCTAATAAAGCTTTAATTAGTTTTTTTGTATAATATTTCAAATTAATTTCAATTATCTTACGGTAATTCAATAATTTCACTTTTCCAAAAAATGTTAAGTTCTGTATATGATATGTGAAATGAAAATCTTAAATGAAAAACTTCTGTTTTATGATATGATTTCAGCTCATTAGTGCTTTTTTAACACTTAATACAAAATATTAAAATTTTTATATACCAAAGTTTTCTCATTTTCCTTTTGATTTTTTTTATTTTTTGAAACTTAAAGTAACTATTTAATGGTAATTTTATGACTTGGAACGTAATTGAAATATTTAATAAAAAAAAATCATTTTGTATGCCAAAATATTATTAAAATTCTACTTGAATACAATAAAAAACATCATAATAACTAAATTGAATTAAATTAAAGAAATAAAATGAAAATTAATCGTCTTGTCAACTATAAGATATTTATTTAACCTAAGAAACTAGATATGATTTATAAATTTAAACTGTACTAATTTTAAGATAGTTTCTGGCAATAGTTTGTCATAGAATTTTAGAAAAACTTTTGTAAAGGGAACTATTATGATTTACAAATTTAAACTTTACTAATTTTAAGATAGGTTCTGCCAATAGTTTGAGGCTGTGGATCTAGAAAGGATCTTTAAAGCTTCATAGAGTTTTAGAAAAAACTTTTGTAAAGGAAGTATTTGGTTTACTAATATAAAATAAAATCTTTTATATTATTCGTTTTTCTTATATAATACCATTCGAAATTAAAAAATTTTTAAAATATAAATCAAATTTATAATAAAAAACAAAAAAAAAAAACGTAAAAGAAAATTATAAAACAGATTTGGTTGAAATAAGACGCCTTATAGTTAAGAAAAAATTTACTTTAAAAGTTTTGAAAAAAAATAAAAGTTAATATATTAACTCAATTTAAAATTAAATTAATATTCAGAACACTGTATCGCGAAATTATAATAATAAAAATTATTATTAAATCTTTAAAGAATTATTAATTTTTTTTTATTTTGCATTTGAATATTGTGTAATTGAACAGAAAAACAAAATATTTTAAGTAATTAGGTTCTCTAGAATTTAAAAATAAATCCAATTTCGAGCCCCTTTTTGTTTTGATTAAAATGTTTGTCTCATGTTAAAAATATTCTTTTGAATAATATTATTACAGACTTTTCTTTGATGGAAAAATTGCTGTATAAATGAATGAATTATACTTTTAAAGTTTTATTTTATTTGTTATTTTGACAGTCCCGTACAATATATAATGTTATGAAGAAGTGGATCATGCGTAGAAAAAGATTCTATAGATTGATATACTTTAAGTAGCGACCCTTCATTCGAAGATTCTTTTGTCTGGTTTGAGAGCTAGGCTCAGCTACTATTCAACATTTGCTTAAAAAGAATTTCATAATAAATAATTTTTAATTCAAAATACTAACTCACAGATACAGAAATGCATCATTATAAATGAAATATAAAATTATTACCATATACGAGTACATAACAATTAATAATTAATAATTATATCTTTAATAAAAAATTCACGAATATAACAATATAAACAACTGCAAAATATAAACAAATAATTTAATTGAATAATCTAACTCACAGATATTGAATACCATATAATTCTAATACAAAATATTACAAAATAAACAAAAATAGAATTGTGTCTATCTAAGACGTTTCTACATGTTGTAAGGCCTAGTACTATCTCATGTTTAAATTGTATGTGGAATTCATTAAGATCAATTCTACTATAAACACGAATATAATATGACACCCTGTTCTCCAACATGTATCTACTTATAGTATAGACAGGCTTATTAGGCTAACAATTGAACAGTTAGCGCTTAAATAAAAATAAAAAAAAAAATTGGAATTATACCTATTGAAATCTTAAAATTCTACATTGTTATAAGGTTTGGTACTATTCTATCTCATTTAGTAATTGTATGTCAAATTTTTCATCGAGTACTTTCCCATCTGTTCCAAGTAAATCAGAAACATGGAACTGGTTTTTAAAGTAACATAGAAGTGTAAAATATAAAGGTGTAAAAATCGGGCTTCATCGTACAAAAGTCCGAATTACAAATATTGTTTAGAAAATCAATAAATCGCAGTTGAGGAAAGGTCAATGTTAAATGTAAATTAATTTATCCCAGCTAGATAAAAATTATTTTGCTGTCATTCAAATTCTGTTAAAAATCTTTTTAAATCAATTCTTATTCTATTTTATTAATGTTAATTTTTTAAATCAATCAAATGAATCATTATTGCAAAAATGATCAATCACTCAACAATCAAAAGTATTCAAATTTTTTCACTTAATATTTAAATTTCTAATTTACATATTTTTTCTTTCATCAATTATTCAATTTAATAAAGTAATTCACAGACTATTTTGATTACAAATATGGTATTTGAAGTATGAATATCAATATTGTTTACATTTTTAATTAACACTTTATTAAAAAAGACGACGCACGTATGTTTATTGGGTAAAGCGCTTCCTTATTTGGAAAAAGAAAGAATTATAAAATAAATAAAAATACAAAATAAGTTATTAAAAATAATTATGAGGTGTAGGTTGGGTTGGGCATTATTATTATTTAATTTTTTAATTAATTTAGAATCTGAAAATAGTTTATATTGTTGCAATTTTTAATTCTTAAAGATTTATTTAAATATAATTTATACATTTTCTTTTAATTATCAATTTTGAAATTTTATAAGGAAGTGAAAATTAAATGATTTCGAAAGGTCAGTAAATTTTATTATTTAATTATATTAAAAAAGTTGAATTATTAAAATAATATTTAATTATTATTTTATATAATCAACTGAATACAATAGAGTTAATAAATTTAAATAAAACAATTATATAATAAAGATTAAATACTATTTATGTATAACTTAAAGTGTGTATTTAAATGCATATTAATTTTTAATTTTAATCTATTTATTGTTTATATTCTAAATTAAGAATATTTGCAATAACTCAATTCAAATGATAATTAAAAAATATTAATAACTATTAATTAATAAACTGAAAAAGAATTAAAAATAAGATATGTCTGGTATGTTAAGTGAATGTCAGTTTAAGACTTAATAATTTGATGCCACAGGGTTAATTTGAACGATCAATTAAACAATTGCATTCTTTTCTAAAATTTTTATTAAATTTTTTAATAATTTATTGGCCTTTATACAATAAATACTTAAAAAAACCATAATTAAGTGGTTTTAATTAAATATGGTACAAAATTATTAAATTAATTAATATATATTTAAATAATTTGAAAAAAAATCATATAATGGGTTAAAGATACAAATTTTATTATCTAATTTATTTGATTAGTTGAAAACCCTAATTAACTAATTAATAGTACGGTAGTATTAAGTATCTTAATTAGAATATTAAAAAAATCTTTAATTGAATTTAAGTATTCTGATAATCATTTTAAGAGTTTAAAAATTAATTAAAATTAGTGTTAAAAAAATTTAATTACAAAAATTTATTAGTAATTAAGTTTTGATTTATTGATTTGTTTTTTAATTGCCATTTTTTTTTTTTTGAAAATTAAAAAGAATTATTTTCCTGTTTAAACTTTTAAAGTTAAACATTTTCTTAATTTTAATTAGTTCTTCCAAAAAAAAATGGGTGTTTTTGAATCAGCTATAAAACTTTTCAAAGAAAAATAAATTAAATATAAAAAATTAGTAAAATTATAATAAGTATTTGAGATATTATATATTTAATTATTTGTATATTTGGCATTTTAAATTATGCAAGATTAATTAAGACATTTGTTGTTTATTACACTCTCAATTAACCATCAATCATTTGAGAAGAAAATGTCGAGATTGTTTATTGAAAAATGATTGGAATTTGATTGAATTTATAAAAGAATTTGAAAGTAAAATGTTGTATAATTTTATTAAAAGTGATTTGGAATGGCATTAATTAATTATAGTCTGTATATGGAACCCAAAAATTAATATTTTTCAAAACCTGAACAGCACACAAATATTTAAATCTACAACTAAGAGCCAGTTCGAATTCCGTTAATTCTACTGGAAAATGTCTGAGCAAAATATGGAAATTCTTAACCAGCCCTGGTTAAGGCAAAAAACCCAGATTTATGTAAAATAACAAATCAAGAGACAAATTAGTAATGGTTTTCCAACAATTCCCAAAAATTAGACAAACAAACATTGGGAGGGAAACTTTAAGCAATAAGTAACATTTTAAAGTAAATTTCAATCTTGGGAATGGCTCATGTTTAAAAATAATTCTAGACAAGATTTTTGCCAAAATCTTCTATAAAAATCTTCAAATTTTCAAATAATTTATTTCAAAAGGTAATCGATGATTCAGCATCAATAGAAAAACTTATTAATTCTTATTTATAAGGAAATTAATATACTTAAAGGTTAAATTATATACGTACGAGTATATATTTGTATATATATATTAAGAAAAGGTGTCTGCTCATTTTAATAAAATTTATTTAATAATAAACTAACAAAAAAATTTTAAAAATTAACGATATATATTTCAATTATTTTTATTGACATCACTATTCACATTCAATTTAATATAAATTAAAGTCATAATTATTATGGAATGTTTATTGTGAGAAATGTTCTAAGTTTTAATGTAAATAAATTAAACAGATTGAATATTTATTATTTATTAAATTTGTATGTGGTGTTTTCTAATTTATTCTCTAGACTTTATATTCAAGTGCTCTAGAAAACTTAAGTTCAAAGATTTCTTAAATTACTAGTTGTAGATCATAAATTAATTTGATTATTTTAACATTTTGCATATAGTTTGAATGTTTTGAACTTCAATTAAAAAAAAAATAAGATATGAGGTTCATTTTTGCTTTTCAGATATGAGGTTCTGAATAATGCTCATAAAATTAATTAAGCTCATAAAATTTTTACTAAAAGACTCTTTAAAATATTGGAAACTAATAAAATGTATTACTTAAACTAATTACTAAAGTATATAGATAAGTACATAAGATGTATATATAAACTTCATTTCCCAATGAACTTTTAAATGAACCTTAGTGTTTAAAAATAAATATAAAAAAATTAAAAAATCTGTTTAAAAGACAGTAATGTAGTCAAGTCAGACAAATTAGTTTTTCAATCATATTTAATAATATGATAATATAGTAATACATATTATACTTAGTTATTAATAATATTATATTTCATGACTTAATTGACGAATCTCATGAATGTCAGACAAATTATGGTAACTACTTACATATATAACTTATTCCACCTTAATTATAACAATTAAGTAAGTACAACCCTGATTTTTATTTATTCATGCAATAATAATTTTCATTATGTCATATTTAAAATATTTTTAATTAAAATACACTTTTCAGCATTGTTTAATTTAGAATTTAAAATGTCAGCTAAAATTATTTATTTATATATATATATAAATGTGTTATCTATTCATATATATGGAGTGGTTAAAAAGTTATAATAGTCAAAATTTTCTACTATCTTTTTCTATATGTAGTGTATTTAATTATTTATTTATAAGCACTTTACTTCATACGATGTAATAAGGGAGTGAAGCATGCATTTCGTTTTCAGACGTGGAAGATTATACTATTTATTTAATTTATTATTTATTTTGTTTATATCATATATTTTATATTTTACTTTACTATACATATTTGGTAACCATGGAGATTTTTTCAATTAGAAATTCATGAACCCGCACCTTCTTGCTTAGTAAGCCAAATGCTTATCTATTAACCTACCGAGACCTCCTATAGAATTTGGAGAATTGTTTTAAAAATCATGTATGAACATGGGTATGAGTTTGGCTAAAGAAAATTTCAAATGAATTTCTTAGATATATTCAATTAATTCAATTAGTTACACATGCATTCAAATTTTCGATATTTTTCATTTGAATGGAGTCATAGCCTATAAATTTATTAAAGCCTTGAAAGTAATTTAAAAATTATTTGACTTAAACTATTTGCCAAAAATTATAATTTGTCTACCACATAATAAATATGGGTGACGTTTGTTTAAATGTGTGTTTAAATACATAATCTCAAAATGTATTGCATTTAATATTACACGTGTGTTTATTTATTTATTTGAATGTTTGAATTAAGTATATATATTATATATAAAATATGTTTGCATGCATTATTTTTATTAAAAAAAAGAAACTTAGGTGTTATTTCACTTATATTTATTTATATTTCACACATTTTTTTTAATTTTTTTTTTATTTCTTCAACAAAAATAAAAAATGTCTGCTCTTTTCATTATGTGTAAAAAAAATTTTAAAAGCTGCGTCAAAATTGTAGTAGATTTAATGAAGAAAATAATTTTTTCCCAAGGCTAGAAGAGTGCAAGTAAAGAATAAGATCTATCATACGATTTCTTTTGTTCTAATTTTTTTTTATTTTAATTTGAGATAAAGCTAATTTTTTGTATATAATTTCTTTTTTAATTAAAGCTTTAATTAAATACTTTAGAGATATGTCATACTATCTAATACAGACTTGAAAATTTTAAAGAAGGGCATAGAATTGGTATAGCGGACAATGGATAATCATGCAAAACAAAATTTTAAATTACCCAAGTATTCAAGCTATTAAAGCACACTATAAAACTTCTATTAAATCTTCTTAATCACATTCTTCTGGATTTGCGAATATTTTAAATATAGCAATCAAAGTTTTCTAAAATTATTTGAAAATGATAAAGAATGCCTTAATACGAGTGAAATTAACAGATAAGCAACAGATAACATATAGTTCAAACAGATAAGCTTTGGGGTAATTAATTCTTTTAGGTTCTGAATGAAATATTACCTAATCTGTACACTTTTTATGATTGTATCATTGTAGATTACATAATTACAGTCTGGGGTTGGATTAAGTAGCTTATGAAATAAAAAATTTACTGTGTAATAAGAGTGAAATAGATAAGTATTTTGTTGTAAACTTATAGTTTGAATGGTTAGAATTTTCACGAGATACTGATACTGATGCGAGACTGAAAAAAATTATTGTTGTAGTTACTATCACAATGACAAGGATAACCCTTGACGTCTACTTCGGTATCCTTAGCAGTGCAGCCTATATTGTCAAGAGAGCTGAGATAAGGGCTATACAAATTTTTATAATTAGAAAGCAGGTTCTTATTCACAATGGAGACCTGCTATCTAATTATAAAAAAATTGATAAGTAAGTATTCGTTTTACCTTCTATGACACCTTATAAATGTCTGTTTTAACTAGAATTATTAGAAAGTGATAATAAGTTTAACTCCTCTCCTTCTAAACGAATGCAGATCATCTTCAAGCAGATGAAGTGACTTATTTTATTTATTTAGATATGAAGTAGATCTAGCTCTAATAAAATAGAAATTTGCATATACAAATGAAGTTATGTATTGAAATTCCGAAAAAAAAAAATCAAATAAAAAGTTATAACTAGTATTTCAATACTATAAATTATTTATAAATTTCAATTACAATTTCTATTCAATCAAATAATCTAATTTAAAATTAATTATATTTTCTAATGATCTTCTGATTGTTATTTCATTGTTTTAAATTCCAATTAACATTCATTTAAATAAAATTTATACAGATTTATTATTACAAATAATCTTATTATTATATTTTCGCCTCCATGTAAATGCAAATTATCATTTAAACATGCAGTTGTTGTTTCAAATTTCTTAAAATATTAATTGTGACAATGAATTTTGATTTCAGGAAATTGTTATGATTAATATTTTAAAATATTTATAACTTAACTTTTGATTATAACTAACACATTAAGGAATTGAAGCATAATACAAGTATTCAAGTTTTTAAAAATAGAAGATCCTTCAAAAAGGAATTCGAAAAATAAATTTTTAAAAAAGCATCCGCTTAGTTTAAAATTATTGAAGCAGCTGCCAAACGGAAAGAATAATAATTCATATGTTAGCAATTAAAATTTGTTTTTAAACTGGATTCTGTTAGAATTTGATCTAAAAATATATCAATGATGTCATAGTTTTTGGTATTATTTCTGGATAAAAGTTAAAAATAACTTTAAGTTCTAATGTATCTACATAAGATTTAACCGGTTTGCCACAATACAAATTATAAAGAAGTTTTATTTTCCAAAATGAACCATTGAATCATTGAATAAGGAATCAGCATTTTTTAATTTTGAGGTTAATGTACTAATAAATTGTTTTTGGTTTGAAATTTTGTTGGAAATCGAATTAAGTAAAATTTTATTATAATCGTCATGGTCAAATTAGTTATTGAATTTAAATACTATGTTTAAAAGCTGTTGAAAAAAATTGTAAAACGTTATTATGTGCAAATTAATGAATATAAATATAAGGAAATGCCAATACACATCATATAAATTTGAAGCTGACAGCGTTTTTATGATTAAGACTATCATAAAAACCAGAAGGGTGCAGGGTCAGAACTCCCAGCGTCATAAGTCCCTTAGGGATTTATGACTCACTTTAAAATATTTACGTGGGACAAAAGTCTCTTTACAAAAGGGTCATAAGTCCCTTTAGGAAATCTAAAAGTCTTCTCTGATCTTTATAACTTAAAGTATGATAATACAAAAATATATGTAAGCAAAATATTAAATGTACAGCAATATATATTTATATATTTATCTATGCGAGATACTATATTAGGAAGCATATTTAGGTTTGTTAAAAATAAGTTGACCATTTTTCCAGAGTTTTTATGAATTCATGTATGCGAGACTTTGGTTACAAAATCAGGATTACCCTTTTTGCAAAATAGCCTTTCAAAATGAAGTTTAAATGTAAAATTATGATTGTTTTCTTAATTTTGGATAAAAGGAATACTCTGATTTCGAATCCAACCCCAAAATGTGTACCCGTCACTGATATTATATAATTAAAATTAATAATTTTTTTAATATTACTAATCATTTTTAAGCTGTTAACTGTATAAGGGAGTTAGGATCCACCCACCCTTAGGGACTTATGTACCCTGGGAGTTCTGACCCTGCACCACCAAAAAACATGAAGATCATTCTAAATTCATTT
Source organism: Dolichopus griseipennis (assembly GCA_963082915.1). Lineage (NCBI taxonomy): Eukaryota > Metazoa > Arthropoda > Insecta > Diptera > Dolichopodidae > Dolichopus > Dolichopus griseipennis. The sequence continues at coordinate 3,145,255 of OY720442.1, forward strand.
TGAGACCCAAACAATTACCATAGTTACAAAATATCTTTTTTTATCATAAATATTTTATATTTTTTTATTAAATAAACTTTAAAAGTATTTTATAAGTCATTCATTACTATTCATTTAAAGTGACTAATTTATTCATAATTAACATATCAATTTATATTTTCAATTGATTGAGTCATTTGGTATGTAAATTGTATTGTCTTTGTAATTGTTATTTGATAAGTAATAGAATTGCATATTGATTGAACTTAATTCTTTTCAATCATTGTGAGTAATTAATTTGTATTGGGTGAAATTGTCACGCATTTTGTTTTTGATATTTTAATGGAATTATTATGTTTAATATTAATATTGTTTTCAAGTTTTAAAACTGAAATAATATTTGTTATTAATTAGAATATTCAAACCATTTTGTTTATTTAATTGAATATTAGTATTGAAAGTTTGCAATGCGATAAAATTTATAATGAATTTCAATATTATTTAATTGTATTTGATTTAAGTGTATTGTATTGTATGTACATGTATATGTTATTTGTAATTTAATTGTGGGAATTTAAAATTAAATTAAAATATCAAACAAAAGAAAGTCATTGAATTTGAAATATAAATCTGAAAAAAAAAAAATGATAAAGAATATTAAAATATAAGTTAAATTTAAATAAATTCCATGTTTCCTTAATTATAATGTATATATAAATAATAATATAAATTAAAAAAACCAAGGGTTTTTAAAAAAACATATTTTCAAAATTTAACATTTATATTTTTTTAGATGTTTTATCGGAATTTTTTTTAATAAGAAAACATTGTAAAAAATCAACAGACACATTTTATTTAATTAAAAAAACTCCTTTTTAATTAAGAAAGAACTTTTAACACACGTTGAATATAATTTCGGAGCTCTAGTTTTTGTTTATTAGTTCAAAAAAATTTAACAAGTTTTAAAGTTGTTCAAAAATTACAAATTTTCAGTTTTTAACTCCTCAAAAATCCTAAATGGAGGGTCATATTAAATAGTTTTCTTAAAAGACAAATACCTTTTTTTAAGATCTAACTCCTCTTAAAATTTAAAATTCTTAACTCAACCCGTGGAAAAGATTAAAGGATTCAAAAATGTTGCTAAAATTGATTTTCGCATAATTTACCATTAAAGTACAGTATGGCAACACTATAGATTTAATAAAGCTTATAAAAATAGCTACTATTTGGCGTTTTCAAGTTTGAATATAAATACAATTTTTGTTATAATAATTTAAATTTAGCCCTTTTGCGCAGTTTAGGGGCTGAAGCTCTATAACAGGTAAAAAATAAAACAAGTGCTGATAAAAAAGCTATAGAAAAAGGTTTTTCCATAAAATTAATATTTCTGCAATACCTGCACAAACAGAGTTAAACTATGTCGGCACATTTAAAACCAAAGATAGAAAGCGGACATATTTAATTAATTCTATTATAAAAAAAACTTTTTAAATAAGCACTTTATCACTTCTGAATTCTTATACCCTTATCAAATGTTAACTTGAAACTAGTCTTTTTGTGGAATTTAGCAGATTTTAAGAAGTTTACAGAGCTTTATATATTTAATTCTAAATATAGTAGGTATCTTTTTTTAAGGCGAAGGAAGTAATTTTAAGTTGCATCAATCTATATTTTAATTTTCACCAAACCTTAGTTTATAATGAAATCCAAATTTTTAAAAAAGTACTTCCATCATAATTTTCGTAATAAATATGTAATTATTTTATTTTGTTACATTTTAGTGGTTATTCTAATTGTAATTTTAAATTCAATTAAAGATAATTGAAAAAAAAAAAATCAAAACTAAACAAATTTAAATTCCAGATGCTATTATAAAAATAAAAATTGAAAAATTTTCCAAACAATATTTTTTCTTAATTTTTAATTTCCTAAAAATGAAAGAAATAAAGAAAATTCCAAGGTTTAAAAATTTTTTCCGAAACTTTTGTCTTTTTTCAATTAAATAAATTACACAAATATAAATTATAATTTAAGACACATACCATTCATACCATATACATTTGTATATAAATATATATGTAAGAAATAAAAAACAGAGCAATGAAGGAGAAAAAAGATTCTTTAAAATTAAAATATTATTGGGGAAAGAATGTAAATTTTTTTTTTAGGATTTATTAAAAATATTGTTTTTTTTTTTATTTGAATGTTACAAGGAAGTAGTAATTTTTCTAAAATATACTTTGTTTACATTGCTATTCTAAAATCTTTTTTTTTTATTATTTATTGCAAATTTTTGGAACAAATATTTAGTTTTGTTTTTTGCATTTTATATTATAAAGATTCTTTGATAGTGTTACTAGAATTTACCAAAATATTTTTTATTCAGGGTGGCGCAAAATGACCGATATGGTTTGAATATTTAATAACTTTTTAAATTTATTTATATATTTTATTTTTATTTCAGAATTTTGTGAAGAAAACTTGGGGAATTGGAAATGGAACAGTACACAACAAAAATTACGATCAAAAATTACGAAAAGTTATGGAAAATGTACTGGAAAGAGCACGAATGTGCGAAGCCGAAAATGGTCACCACTTGCGAAATATAATTTTTCTACTTAAGCTAAAAATATTCTCCATTATTATACTGTATAACAAAAAAATAATAATAATAATTAACCATTAAATAGAAAAGTTATTAAACATTCAAACCATATCGGTCGTTTTGCGCCACCCTGTAATATTTAAATAATATTTAATTTTTATATGAAAAAATCATTGCCAAAACTTTAGAAATATAAAATGTCTTCATTTGAAAAATTATCAGATGCATAAAAATATTCTAAAATAGATTCGAAAACTTTCAAGACTTATGAACTGATTTTTCTTATCTAAATCGTAATAGAAAATGTGTTATCTTGTAGTAAAAATAATTATAAGTTTGGCAACACTTTCTTTGCTATATCATAATAAGAAAATGAAATGAAACATTATCCATTTTAATTGATTCTGGATAATTTTTTTCTTGGATAAAATAAAGAAATTAAACTTTTGAATAAACATTATTAAATGTTTTATGAATTTATTTCTTAAGATAATTCTTTTACTTATTTGTTTTTTGTTTTTTAAATATTCAATGAACTTGAATAAATAAATTTTTACAGGACATTTATAAATACGTTATATTTATATATTAAGATATGTTTGTTTACACTATTTTTTTTATAAATGGATAAATAAATTGAAGGTATAGGTATTAGTTAGTAATTGTTGTTATTTCTAAGAATTAACAATTATAATGAGTTCTTTTTCTTTTAAATTGTCCAGAAAAATTATTTTAAGACGCCATTAAAAAATTTTCCGTATTGCTAATTTTTCTTTTAAATTACTAGTGTATAATAACTTAATCTTTTGAATTTAAGGCAGTTGTTTCATTTGAATTATGTTAATATTAATACAAAACAAATTCCATTATCTTTTAAATATAAATTTAGAATTTGAAATAACTACTAAAGCTTAAAAAGTCTTTGTGTGAAACATTATTTTATGTGTTGCAAAGAATACATAGACTTAAAACTTTAGAAGTTCAACTTGATAAAATTTGTGTTTTATTAAATCACTTCTAAACTAGTACAGCAATAAGTATTAGCAATAGTTATAAAGTCTTTGTATTTATTTATTTATTATATACTTTTATATGAACTTGCCTGTGTCTATGGGTTTATTTATTAAGTATTTCCAAGTGCATACAATACTTTTGCAAATTGACGACCCCTTTTGCTTTCATATGGGGGCTTGTAATTTTATTTATTTTGTTTATATCATATATTTTATATTTGACTATATATATTTGGTCACCATGGGGATTTGTAAAGAAAAATTATTTTTCAATATTTGGTTTTTAATTAAATATTGTACGACTTGACCAGGAATCGAACCCGAACTCCATCGGCTAATATGCCAAATGATTAACAAATACACAACGAAGGCCCCAAAGTCTTTGTAGATAAATTCAAGTTTTATTGTTAAATTAGAAATTAAAAAATTTACATTTAATCAAATTGAATGTTGGATATATTGAAATATACAAGTAATTGAAATAATTACTTTCATATTAAAATTAATATATAATTTACATCTATAATTACAACGAGTTTTTAAAAAATTTAAAATCTGTATATAATAAGGTTAATAAACTCCCCATCGAAATCAATTAAAGCCTTTTCTTTATTTTTAAAATATTATTCCAATATAATATTAAGTAACAATTTTAACCAGTTGATTCTTTTCTAATTCTCAAGTTCGAATACTTTCTTCTTTTTTTTTGTTTAATTTTTCAAATCAGATGATTGAAATTTTTCAAATATTTTTACTTCTCGAAAATATAAACGTGTGTGCAAAATATAAAAAAAAACTTGAATTTTTTAGCCAAAAAGTAATTCTATCTTATATTTTTAATTTAAAAATTTTTTTTTTTTCTTTTTTAATATTTTTATGCGTAAACCAGAAATAGAATTTAAAATTCACAAATGAAATAAAATTATATATATAAATATATATATATATATTGTATATATATAAATAAAGTTCATTTTTATTTTTTTGATCTTTTATTAAAAGCCACGTATAAAACAACAAATGCCATTCATTTTGATCATACAATTTTTATGTGGGTGGTATAAATGACAATTTAAATGACGACATTTTTCATGTTCTATAGATATTTATCGTGATCATACACACCTATAAACTTATTATTTATTTATATACAATATCGCGATTTAATCGTATGATAATTACAAAAACAAAAATAAATAAATAAAGTATTTAGAATCAAATCAAAAAAATAAATTAAATTAAAGAATAGAAATATTTATATAGTGTTGGTGGTTTGTTTACTTTGCAAAATATTTAAAGAAGTACAACATTATATGACAGAAGTTATAAATAAACTGCAAATTAACTAATTAAGCTTTTTTGATAATAAAAAAGTGATAAGTTTAAACTTTGTCTGAAAGAAAATCTATAGATACAATATGAAAAGTTCAAACGGTTAAGGTGATTGAATTCTTTTAAGGTATGAGAGTTAATCTAAGAATTACGAAAAGATGGTTGGGTTTTTACCTTACAATAGCAAAACTGTTAACTTGTTAAATAAGTGGTAGTGAAATGAAATGTTTGTTACTTTTTTAAACGTCAAATACACTGCAAAATTTCTGCAATTATTTTGTTGCTACTGCAAAAGTCATCAACAATTATTTATTGCAATTTAAATTTAAAAGTCATCATCAGCAGATGATCGTCAAGTTGTTGACATTTAAAAAAAAATGCCATAATAGTAAATAAAATATATTTAAGATAAGAAATCAAAATTATAGTAAACAAACATTGTTTAAAAAAAAACTATTTTAAACATCATATGTTTATCAGAAGTTTGTTTTCATTTAAAATTTATTTTTAATGTATAAGGTTTTTTTCATGGACACCTATTTATTTATATGCATAAAGTTATCAAATGTTGGTAAACAATTTATGTCACTATCTAATATCTATATACAAATGTTTGTTTGCTTTATATTATTTAAATACCGTTAAAAAGTTTATTTAAATAAAAATATTAAATAAAACTTTTTTATTTTTAAAATGTTTATTTCAATATTAATTTATTATTGACTATAAAATAGAAAAATAAAAATATCAAAAAAAAAATAAGTTAAACAACTTTAAAAAAAATATTTTAACTTGGCATTCAGATTGGTAGGCGTCAGTAGTTCTGTCATGGACATAATTTAAATGGGCAATAATTGGAATAAAATAAAATAGAAAAAGTTTTTAAAAGAAATTTATTTAGAAATTCAATTTTTTTACCAAAGTGCAAAAAAATTATTCCGGTAATATTCTTAAGACAGATGACACTGTCAAAGATAAGTTCTTTGACTGCTGAATCCATTTAGATTGCGGTTGTATTTTATTCAAAGTTTCAATAAATATAAAGTTCTAATTTATTAAAATTCTTATTTAAGAATTAATAATTAAAATTAAAAATCTTCCAAAATTTTTGGGCGTAATATTTACATCATGTTATAAATATAAATTAATTATTATAAATATAAAAATATTTTGAAAATAATCTGTTTGATAAAATTTGAGAAAAAAAAGACAAGAATAACTTATAACATAAATCAAAATGACACAACAAAAAAAAAACAAATTTTTATTCAGATAAAAATACTCTAGACTAAAACTAAACAGAAAAACTTTGGAATTAATTTATTTTTTTTTAATAATTTTTAGCTTTTTTGTTCGAACGACGAACGTAAACAAAGAATTAATTGCCAATTAAAACGAGGAAGATTATAGTTGCCCTTGTCAACTTTTAGATACCCGTGCATACCCACTATGGTGTATAAAATAAACCGTAATTTACTTCTCTTATACATTTAACTCATTACCCCATAATTTTGACGTAAAAAAAAAAAAAAAAAATTAACAAAAAAAAAAAAAAGTCACAAAACAAAAAACAAAATTTTCATTCATTGTCTCATAACTTTAGCTTAAAAAAAAAAAAAATTAACAAAAAAAAAAAAAAAATCACAAAAAAAAAAAAAAAGTTTTCATTCATTGTCCCATAACTTAAGCTTAAAAAAAAAAAAAAAAAAAAAATAAAAAAAAAAAAAAACAACAAAGAAAAAAAAAACAAAAAAAAAAAATTGGCCCACCCTAAAAGTCCGATGGTCCGAGTGATGTCCAACTTTGCCAAGTAACTTGCCCTATTAATTTACCTGCCCAATTTTAATTTTAACCTTGTAGCTTTATTAGATTCACAGTTATTGAATCGAAAACTTTGTATGGCAGCCCTCCGAAAATGGGGCCCTAACATTTTGAAACTTCATATAAGTGCTCGATTCATTATATAACTAACCGTGTGTAGTTTTCAGCCTCGTAGTATAATTAGTTTTGAAGAAATTCATATTGGTGCAAAGAAGTTGTATGGCTGCCCCCCATAAATGGGGCCCTAACATTTTGAAACTTCATATAAGTGCTCGATTCATTATATAACTAACCGTGTGTAATTTTCATCCGCGTAGTATAATTAGTTTTGAAGAAATTCATATTGGTGCAAGGAAGTTGTATGGCAGCCCCCCGAAAATGGGGCCCTAACATTTTGAAACTTCATATAAGTGCCGGAGTCAATATAAAACTAACCGTGTGTAATTTTCATCCCCGTAGTATAAATAGTTTTGAAGAAATTCATATTGGTGCAAAAAAGTTGTATGGCAGCTCCCCGAAGCCTTGGTCCGATTTTAACCAAAAACAATAGGGAACCTAGAAATTGTCTAAAAATGACTTTGTGTGAATTTCAAGACTCTAGCCCTTATAGTTTTTGAGTTATCGTGATGACACACGGACGGACGGACGGACGGACGGACGGACAGACACACATAGCTAGATCGACTAATTTTTCGATTCTGAGCCGATACGTACCCTTGACACTATATCTAGCTCGTCTAGATCGATGCGTTACAAACGGAGGAGCAAATCTAATATACCCGATGTTCATATATATATGCACGGGTATAAAAAAAAAACTTGACATTGGTCAAGAATAATATTTTAATTACATATATTTATATTGTATTTTTGCATGTTATATGTGGTGAATAAACTATTGATAATCTAAATTTACATATTATAATTTCATTGTGACCTTATAATCTTATGTATATACATATATAATTTTTTTAAACAAATTAATTTTAATTGATTCTTGAAGGTTATAAATATAACTATAAATTTAGCATAAGTATAATTTAAAGTGCTATGGCCTACAAGTGAAAGTAGAAAATTATAATTCTATAAAAAGTTCTTGAGATAATTTAATTATCTAATTTTATACAGAGTTCTTGAGATAATGTCACTATCTAGAGTTCTATAAAAGGTCTTGAGATAATGTCAAAGCCTACAATTGTTATATCAAACCATAATTGGAATAATGTATTTTAATATTGAAACATTATCAAATAATTATCTTTAATTAATTCAAGTGTTGAAATTTAAAACTTAATTTATTTCATACCAAACAATTGTTTTTTTTTTGTGTTTTCCTAAAAGGGGAGGTTGCGTTTCCTACAAAGTTCAGTTCTCATAATCTAGGCCTTATAACATGTAGAAACGTTTTAGATTTTAAATTGATACAATTCTATTTTTATTTATATTGTAATATTTTGTATTTGAGTTATATGGTATTCTATATCTGTGAGTTATATTCAATTAAATTATTTGTTTATATTGTTACATTAATGTATTTTTTGTTAAAGATATATAATTATTAATTATTGATTAAGACATTAATTTGAATCCAATGGCGAATGGTAGCTGAGTCGAGTCGAATACTAGAAAAGTTTTTTCACTTTCACTGGTGTTAGAACCCGGATCTTTCGCATAAAAATTCGGCGTCAGCCTTTAATTATTTGTTTAGTTGAAAGATAAATTTTAATCAACTCCTTTTTAATTAAATTAAACTAAATTAATAATACGGCTACCACGCGTCTTAAACTCCTGTACAGGGTAATCATACAATTGTTTATACCCGTATGACTATATAGTCAAAGGGTATAATAAATTTGCCATTACGTTTGTAACGCAGAGAAGTAGGGGGGGTAGATATAGACTCAAGTGTATGGATCGGATCAGAATCGAAATTTTCGCAAATTCGTTTTTTGCAATAGCCGTCATCGCTATTTAAATCCAGCCATTTTGGTCCATGGGTTCGGGTGGCTGCCATACAACTTCTTTTTTTATATGAGTATTTCTCTGTACCTATTACAGCTACGTGTCTGAAATTTTGTCAAATGTAGTTTAGTTTTATGGCCAAAGTTTCTGCAAAAATTTGGTTGGTCTGTTGCAGTGAGTTCGAGTAGCTGCCATACAACTCCTTCTTTTATATGAGCATTACTCTATACCTATTAAAGCTGGGTGTCTGCAATTTGGCCAAAAATAGTTTAGTGCAATGGCCAAAGTTACTGCAAAATTTGATTGGTCTACTGCAAAGGGTTCGAGTAGCTGTCATACAACTTCTTATTTTATATGAGCATTACTCTATACCTATTGAAGTTGGGTGTCTGAAATTTTTCTAAAAATAGTTTAGTGTAATGGCCAAAGTTACTGCAAAATTTGGTTGGTCTACTGCAGAGGGTTCGAGTAGCTGCCATACAACTCCTTCTTTTATATGAGCATTATATTTCACCTAATAAAGCTGGTATGTTTGAAATTTTGCCAAAAGTAATTAATGTTTATAATAATAATGATATAATGCTTATATAACGGTCATACGGGTATCCCAGAGTTGACACAGTCTACTCTACTACACTCTTCCTCGTTTTATTTTTAAATTTATCTCTTATTTCAACATTAATTTTTTAATTTTTTATGGTATTTCATTTTCTTCCATAAAAATTTTTTAGAATTATATTTTGCATATTTAATAATTTCATTTCCTATTTATTAGATTTAACTTATGAATTATGTTTATATATGATTTAGTGTGAGTGTGGGATAATCCACTCAAGTGTTGATTTAAAAATAGAATAAAAATATAAAATATATTTTTTTTTTAATTTATGACTATGAGTAAAAAATTAATTTTAATTTTTATATATTTTATGAATATTTTTAATAAAGCTTTTATACATATATATATATATCATACGAAATATACAAAATAATAACATATTTGCATAATATACTAGACATTATACAATATACAGTAAGCAAATCTACAAAATTAATCTATACAAATATAAATATTTACTTAATTCGTATAAATGTAAAATGAAGGTGTTGATAATTTTCATCAATATTAATGAATAATTACACATTTACACCTTTTTAAAAATTAACCAACACATACAAAGATATGATTATGAGTAAAGGAACGCGTTCTATATTCTAAGTAAATAAATACTAACTTTTAAGTACAATTGAATGGATTACTATAAAGCTGTTTTATTTATTTGACAATTGGTTTCTTTTACTTTTAGTTAATATTTTTATTTTTTTATTTTGTGGTTTTTTTTTTTGTTATTATTATTATTATTTGCTGTCATTTATTGTACATATTGCTGTCATATCTGCAGAATTAATTGAAAAAAAAAATGTATATTAAATTGTTGGAATTTTAAAGATAGACGAATTTTAAATTTAATTTTTTTTTTATTTTACTTCTGTTTTAATTTCAATGTCAAATATTGATATTGTTTGGTATGCTATTAAAAATTTATATATGTATATATATATATATATGTTAACAGCCTGTAAAAGAGAATTGTGTGCTAAATATAGAACTTTTCATAGTTAATTAACGATGAATAAGTATAAAAAAAAAAAACAAAATAAATATAAAAAAAAAAATAAGACAAAGAGAGAATTTTTTTTTGACAAAATTTTATTATTTGTTGTTGTAGATCATTAATGTGCTTATATTTGATAGACGGTAGCACTGTTAAAAAAACCAACTGAATATCAGTATCATAAGACGATTAATGAATATGTATGAAAAAAAAAAAAACAAAAAAGGAAAAAGAAACATCAGTAGCAGAAAAATATTGTAGAACATGGAAATAAATATTTAATATTATTTATACTTTTTTGGGTAAAAATCTATTTTTAAAATAATTATACAAAAATATATATATACTTATACTTATATATTTTTTAAGACTTTTTTAACCAAGTTATGACCATAGGTTGAATAATTTTGTTATATTTTGATTAAGTTGTTTTTTTTTTATTTTTTTTTAATTTATGATAAAAAAAAAATGAGACAAAAAAATTGTTAACCTGAAAAAAAAAAAATAATGTTTAAGTAGTTTATGATTTGAAAAGAAGACAATGAATATAGGTACGTTGTGCTTGACTTGTGCCAAAGATAATATACCTGTATTACAACACATTTTCATTATTTGTATTGAACTTCTGCTAACTGATATACACACATATAAATTAACTCTTTCATTATATAATAGAACTAGTAGCAATTTGTTTTTGCATAATTATTGGCTAAAAATAGATTTTTTGATTTTTAGACAGTAGATCAAATTAAAGCATTTTTATTTTAATTTTTTTTTCCAAATAAAATTTTTACGTTCTTAAAAATAGATGAAATGAAATTAATCATACTTGTTCTATTTTGTTTTTATTTATTTATTTATTTGTAGTACTATACAATAGTAAATATTGCCTGATGCCTATTTGGCATTTGGATTTCTTATTAAACTATTATAATATACAATATATTATTTTATTAGATATGATCCGACCAGGGTTTGAACCCGAGTTTATTTTAATTTTATAGTCTAATTAAGTTCATTGTTCAAAAGTCAAATAATCTATTACAAATTTTTGTGGAATTAATATATTTTGATTAATTCTTATAACTCACAGATGATTTTGTTAAAATTTTAAGAAGGTATTTAGGTTACATAGAGTTTAAATCAGAAGTTATGTAGGCAATTTCAACACTATAACGCTTACCGATGACTCTGGTAATTTTGGAAAGACTAGAAATTTCTCAATTTAATCAGATTTTGTTTAAGCAATTTAAAAGTCAATTGATAATTGGAGCAGTAGCGAAGGATGTAACGTTTCTAATTATGTACATACTTAAACTATGTATAATGTATTCAGAAAGTACTAATATTTTGTGTTAAGGTGTTGCCAATAATTTTTAATTTTTTCCAGCTTACTTATTTATTATTATAGGTTATTAAAATCCGAATTATTATGCATGAACTTAGTGTGAATAAATGTATGAAAAGTTAGAAATAGTTTTTAAATAACCTATAATAATAAATAAGTTTAGAGAGAGAGGCAATTATAATTCATAAAGATAAAATATTATTACTGAAATAGTACAGAAAAATAAAATTGAAGGAGGGTTTGAAGGAGGTATTTCCCGCGTTTTCTAGATATTGCCAGAAAAGAAAAATACAAAATTATTTTTAAAAATATCTGTGTTAATCACAAACAATTCTAAAGTTTAATATCTGAATGAATCATTTAAAAATTATATTTCTATTATATTTTTTTCATAATTAAAACAAAAACTTCTTCTGTTTGTTGTTATTGAATTAATAAATAAGTTTTGTTTCTTTTTATTCATTAATAAAAATTTATAGCTTCTTGTTTATTATGTTAAAATATATTTTTAATGAAAAGAAAGTTAATTTATTTTAATGATCGATTTATTTTCACATTAATGGCGCCATATGGCGTTATAAATATTTTAATAAATGATAAATGTTTATTAATTCACTGATTTTTTTTTTGTTTTTAAAAACAACTGTAGGAAAATTTTTTTTTTTTTGATACATATTGCTACGAAAAAAAAATTTGGAGCTAAAATATTAATAATTAATTAGGTATATTTTGCATTTTTTTTATAACAATTAATAGTATAAATGTAGAAATTTTTTATAACCTTTTAATATATCATTATCCCACATATATTATATTATATACAAACAGTTTTTAACATGTGTATTTAAAATAAGTATGTATAAATAAATATAATAGAGAAAATATATTAATAGTTCAACCTTAATAATTTTTTATATAGAATATTATATTTATTAATTTTAAACTTATTAATATAAGTATATAGAATTCAAAAAATAACGGCTGGGTGGCACAATGGATACAGTGCTGATTTTCATGCGAAAGGCCCTATTTCGAATCCAAGAGAAAGTGGAAAAAAACTTTTCTTGCTTTCGAATCGACTCAACTACCAACCATTTGCAATTGGGTTCAAATTAATGTCTTAATCAATAATTAAAAATTATATATCTTTAATTAAAAAATGCATTAATATAACAATATAAATAAATGTAAAATATAAACAAATAATTTAATTGAATAATAAAACTCGCAGAAATAAAATACCATATAACTCAAATACAAAATATTACAATATAAACAAAAATAGAATTGTGTCTATTGAGAATCAAAGACGTTTCTACATGTTATAAAGCCTAGTACTATCTCATGATTTAGATTGTATATGGAATTCATTAAGATTAATTCTAATAACACGAAAATAATATGATATAGAAAGGCTTATTTGCCTAACAGGAAGCGTTTAAAATAAAAAAAAAAATTGCTATTATAAATTTTTGTAGAAATGAACTTAAAAAATATTTTAATTTCTTCAACATCTTTAATTCTTGAGATAAAATACGACATCTTACAGAATATTTTAAATTAAAAATTAAAATTAAATAAAAGTCTTTGATTTGTCATATTTAATTGACTTCAAACTTCAAAAACAATTATTTTATTTTTAAATTGTTATATTTATATATTGACATATATTGACATATTTTATATATTTAAAGTATTGATCATGTTTCTAATCTTGAAGGTTATTTTAAAAACTCTTTTTTTAAAAATTTCTCTAGTATAGATCAATTACTATCAATAACTAATAATTAATAGTCAATTACTTTTATTACAAATATTTTTTATTATTATTTAATGACAACATTAGAATGCTATTGATAACTTTTTTTATTTTCCTTAAATTTTCATTATAAAGATATATGTATAAAAATTTTATATATACATATATATATTATATTACAACAGTAATTAAATTAATGTCCTCGCTTTATTACTTCTAATAGAAAAAATATTGCTCTAAAAATAAATTGCTACTTTTATGAAACTAAAGTTTTTTTCATTATTATAATCCTTATATTCTTATACTCCTTGGATTTTAATACTATTGTGTTCTTATCCTTTTTCAAATCTCAATGAAAAAATAACAACAAAAATAAAAAAAATGATATAAATGCGTATAGTTCAGTTTTATGACAACTTAATATTTTTCTTTTAATTCAGAAATATGATTTGTTTTGATGTACTCATTGTTAGTTATTTTCGAACTTTGTTTTTATCATAGTTCGAAAATAAATTGTCATTTCAATCATCATTTCCGCATATTTTCATCATTGTAATATTTCTTTTTCAACAATCGAGTATCAAAACCATGTATCTTAAATTGTCAAACTGTCTCAATAAATAGCATAGTATCTTATGTAATACAATTTTTCTTATTTTTCAAAAACTATTTTAAGTTATTTTTCACATTCAAAATGAAATGGCGGTTCACTATAACATTGACTTCCCATCATTCTATTTTGCAATCAGTGTTTGAAATTTCTGTAAAATTGTATAACAAAGTTGTTATTTCGAACTTTTTGTTCCGGAAGTGATACTATATCCTTATCCAGAGTTGATAATATTGATATTATACCTTTAAAATGATCTGTTGATCTACGCTATTTTTCGAAGATTCCGAAAAAAATAACCGTGAAATATGGAGGAAGGAGTTTTTTATATATATATATTAAATGTACACACAAAATAACTACACGACTTTAATTTTGTAAAATGTTTTGGAGAACTGTTTATTGGCTGTACCATAAATGATAGCAATTTTTCTTTCCTTAAATATATTTGAGAACTTTAAATCATTCCATTATATAGTAAATAAGAATTGTATATATGTATAAAGGAAAACAAGGACAACAGTTTTATGAAACGACAAAAATAGGAAAAAAAACATCCTTCATTTGTCATCATTGTTTTGTTACTTATGATGTCGTTTATTGTTATAATAAATAAAATACTTCATAAGTTTTAAATTTATTTATAAAATAAGCTGTCAGAAATGCCCAATATCACGTGAGTAAATTATTTTAGAAGAATTTCATTTTGTATTTTAATGTCTTTAAATATATGCACATTCAAAAACTTTACTTTTTTTTTAGAAAAATCTAATTAATCTTATTTCATATCTTTTAAAAATATTGTAAAAAAATAATCGGACAATTGTCAAAACTTATAAGGTCAAATAATAATTAAAAAAATTTTGAATGCCATATGTATATGTGTTGCAACTTGCAATAGAATTTATACGAATATTTGTTAAAAATTCTTTAGTTTATTAAAAAAAGATTATCTTGTATAAATTTTATATGTTATGTAAGTATGTAGAAAATTTAAATTTAATATTTTAATATTATGTATAAGTTAAACAAATGATTGATATGATTTTAACCTCATTGTTTCAAAATTACCAAAAAAATAATATCAAACTATAGGATATATCAGTTATATAAAATTCATTAAAAGAATTATCACTCTGCAAACTATATTATAACTTTTTTTCAAAAATTTTATTATAAATGTTGAATGTTATTATAATATTCCTTAATAATTTGCAAGATGTTGGAATAGAGCTGCTCATGGATTTTAATATGAACTAAAGATGCTATAAAATACTTTTAAAAAGACTATGTTGTTAGCTTACAGATATTTTAATTGTCTTATCACTATGAAGAACCGGCTATTAATAACCTTGCTAGTTTATGTATATACTAACTATAATAAAATTAATATAAAACTTTGCTGTCCAACTTTGACAATCCATCTCTTCAAAATAATGAAATAAATTTGAGACCTAATCTTTATTATATTTGATAACAGCTGTAAAGATTAGATCTAACGTCGGATTCAAGTAAAAAATGAAGTTTTATGCAAGTTTTGTAAATATAATTTAAATACACTGATCTAAGATACGATGACAAATGTTATATTAGACCTTGGCTTTAAAACTGACCTAGAATATTTTAATTAATTTTTCATACATTAAAAACTATAAAATTTTAAAAAACCAAAGTTATAGAAATTATTTTCATTTATTTATTTATTTAAATTATCAAAGTTTACTTTAAAAAACTTTTAATATTTAAATTAGTCTAAATCCAGTACATCTGAAAAAAAAGATTGTTATGTTCTAGTTTTGTACAACATGTTTAACAATCAAAGAAATAATCATACATGGATAAGTATAAAACAAAAGTGATTTTTCAAAGAGTTAGAAAATACTGGGTGGCGCAAAACGACCGATATGGTTTAAATGTTTAATAACTTTGTAAATTTATTTATATTTTTTATTTTTATTTCAGAATTTTGTGAAGAAAACTTGGGAAATTGGAAATGAAATAGTACACAATAGAACAGCGATCAAAAATTACGAAAAGTTATGAAAAATGTATAGGAAGGAGCGCGAATGTGCGAAGCCGAAAATGATCTTGGAATACTTGCGGGATATAATTTTTCTACTTAAGCTAAAAATATTCCCCATTAATATACTGTATAACAAAAAAATAATAATAATAATTAACCATTAAACAAAAAAGTTATTAAAAATTCAAACCATATCGATCGTTTTGCGCCACCCTGTATTTTCGAGAAAAGTATGAGTTATGTTATAAGTATATATATATATATATATATATATTTATATATTATTATAATATATTAAAAATATATGTAGGTCTAGATAAATTTCTATATATTAAGAAAATGAGAGGACCAAGAAAATGATAGTTAAATTGTGAAGTGGTACATTGTAGTTGTTTGGAATGCATATGGTGTAATGAAATATGAGAAAAACTAGCAGAATTTTTTTTTTATTTGTTGTATGCATTTTTTTCCATTTTCATAATAGATTCCGTCTACTAATGTGCTTGTTTAAAAATGGTTGTAGTATCTATGATCATAAATTTTTGTAGTGTGTGAACTGAACCCAAAACCAATTACATATATGTAGTAATAAATGTTAATGTTGAATAGAATGATTCTTAATTTATATAGACGAGGGTGGATTTTAAAATGTTGTAAAATAATTTTGGAATTTACAAAGTATTTGGTAGGACTTGGTTTGGTAAGGCTACTAAAAATTATCTGTGGGATTGTATCTTAAATAGAAGTTTATTCAATACTAGGTAAAACCCGATGCACCAGAATTGGTTCTTAATTGAATTTGTTGTTAGCCCAGAAACACTTCCGGTATACCCAAAAACCTTGATGTACAAACTTTTGATAATCAGTTGAGCAGGGCCCTATTGTAGCATCAACACTATTCACTAAGGGAATAATCAATTTTTCGATGACAGAGTGGTTTTTACTCCATAACTCCATATGTTTGCTGTCATATAATTTGATTATTTTGTCAGTGATAAGTTTTTGGTGCAATAGGACCCATTTTAGGATTCTATATGCTATAAAAACAAAAATTCCCTTTTATATGTCTAGATATATTAGATTCATTACCTTGAGTACAATAGTAAGTATTTCTTATCAGGTTCGCCTTTACAATCAAGCTTCAGCAGCAGTTTTAACCCTATAATCTGCAAAAATAATTGCTTTTAAGACAGTGACTTGTTTTAGTACTCACAAATCGTTGTAAGGAATTGCAAATTTTTCAGTTGTCCCTCGTAATAAAAAGAGAAGGACACTACACATTTAACATTAAAGCAAAGGAACTGTATTCAAACGATAAGCTCATAGAAAGAAAGTAGGTAATATAATTTATTATAATGTTATGGTTGAGTTTCAAAAATAAATAAATATTTGTTTTGTGCTTTATTATCAAAAAAAAAAAAAAACAAAAAAACAAAAAAAAAAATGTGGAGCAAATGAATTTAATTTAAAAAAAAAAATAATTTTTTCCCATTATTCCACAATTTTTATTTTCCAACTCAAGGGTGAAGACGGGGAATAATTTTATAGTTTAGTATGGTACAGGATAATTTATTGCCCAAAAACCATGAATCTTTTTGGAAGGAAATAAAAGTTTAGTATTTGATTTTGTACAAAAACTGTTCCAAATAACACATTTTAATTTTTTATTTTGTAAAAGTTTTGTTTGTTTTTTTTTTTCTAGAACGGATAAAAACACACAAGAAAATGTTTGTATTTTATTGCTACTTTAAAACACTTTTTAAAAAAATATGAATTTGCATTTTTTTGTTTAAACAAATGTTTACACAAATGCTAATAATAATAAAATTATTAAAAAAATTTTATGGGAACAAAGATTTTTTTATTTTTCAATTAAGTTTTTTTAATGCATTTATTTTTAATTTCAGAAAAAAGTCTTATATGTATTTAAATTAGCATTTAATTGGTGGGTTTTCAGGGAAAGAAGTTGTTTAAGTTGTAAATTTGTAAATGCATTAAATTATGTAAGTAGTTTAAAAATGGATTTGTCTATGGATTTAAAATTGAATGTTTTTATAAATTTTACATGGTAATGAATTGAATTTTGTTCGGTTCAATTAAAAGAAGTGGAATTGTACTGAGGGGACGGGCATACTCGTATATTGAATATAAGTAAATATTATACTTAACTGGTCAAGATGGTTTTTTTGGTTAGAAGATAAAAAATGTAATAGACAATACTTTAAAAGTTTGTAAAAATTAAACTTATGAATTTCAAACAAATTGAAATTTTCCTATTTTTGAAAATAATTTCCAAATCTCCATGGTGACCAAAAATATGGTAAAAATATATGATATAAACAAAATAAATAATATTTGTTATAAAATTAATCTTCTTCGCTAAAAAGGAAAGGTATACTTCAGTCCCTTATCACGTAATATGAGGTATGGGATGGTTTATAAATTAATAAATAAATTAAGAACTTCGACATTGGACTTTTATAAAAAATTGCAATATATTAAAGCTAAACTACACAATTGACTTGAAGTTGGTTAATCACGTTCTAATAATTATCACGCATGCAATACAATTTACAATACAATACAGGATTAAAAAATCTAGTAATGAAATTTTTTAGCTACTTAAAATGCTATCAATATTTTCCGAGGCACTCAGTACTTACATAATATAATAATAATATTTTAAATACAAAGTAAAATTTTTAAAATGTGGCAATATTGAAAGTAAACTGTCTGTAAAAGTAAACGAAAGCTATTTTTCAAGTGTAAATTAAATTTTTTATCAATATTTTATCTAATTAAATTTTTTTCAACTAATTTTTTTTTTATCGATTACTTGTTTACATTTGTTTTTAAACTAAAAATAGCTATAAAATGTTTAATTTGATTAAATTAAAAATAGTTATATTAATTAAATACATCTCATCAGGCATATGTAGGTCTATTTTTGAAATTTTGATATTATAAGAAGATTTATGATTCAAAATCGGCAGTAACTTTCTAAATCTAAAATCAAGTTAGATAGAATTTATCTAGTTTAAAGCCATTTAGCAATTATTATATCCTCCTTTCGGAAGGTCTTCCTGAGCTTAGATTAGTAGTATGTATATACATTCATTTATACTAATATCCATTTCATTTAGACTAATATCCATTATAGTAGTTAAATTTTATTAAAAAATCATTTACAGTTAAAACTTTGTACTAGAAAGTTGTACAAAACAAATAAAAATCTATAAAAAACTTATCATTTTGATTAGAACGTTTGTTTAGAGAAACTTATCATAAATTATTTTATTTTAAGCTTTTTTTTTAAGTTCAGTAATACTAGGTATACATACATTTATACTTATATTAACTTATACTGGGTTCGGCATTTTATAAGTTTTTTTTTTATGTGTTAGCATAAAGTGTTTTCTTTTTTTTGATTTTTTTTTTTTTTTTTACGATAAGCAAATAAACACTTATTGGAATTCATTTATAAATTTTTAGCATACTCTAGTTATTATTAAAATTAAAATATTCTAAAAATAAACTTTTTTATGATTTATTGATTTGTATTAAAATTTAAAGTGAATTTTTTGAAAATTTTTTAATAAGTAAAACCACAAAATATTCAAATTCTATAATAATTAATTTTATCGTAAAAGAAAATGTAAAAATAACAATTTGAGTATTTATAGTTTTTTTTTACGTTTTTGTAATATATATTGAAATAAATTTAAGACAATGTATTTGTCTATACACGTAGTCTAGATAAATTTATTAGAAGTCGGAACACTCTAGTCTATACAAGATAAATTTATTAGTAGACTGAATAGTTTAAATTATTTAAAATAATAAAATGAAATTTAAAAATGTGATAGATTTTGATTTATAAAAGGCTATACTAGACTACGTTTTGAACTAACTTATTTAAGATACAAATTGATTAAAGAAGTTCAAGTCAGTCGTTTTTTTTGAGATTATGGGAAGGGTGTTGAAATTTAATTGATAGAACAAATCTTTTAAAAATTTTATAAGTACTAATAAATGGTTCATGAGTTATTTTTAGTTTTATAGTGAACGGTAGTAGCTTTGCCACAGCTTTTCAAATTTTAAAGTTCTATAACCAAAGTTGGCCTTAAATTCCCGGCTAGAATAGTATTTATTAGTAATTAATTTGATCCAATACAATTAATTGATCTTGAACCACAAATTGAAAACCAATTCAAATATTTTTAAGTTTTGTTTTATGTATTGTGAGAGGTAAATGCTTTAGTCACTACGCCATCTAGTTATTATACATAACAGTTACATTACTACTTGTGGCATTTTGAAAAAATAAATTAAATATTTTTGATTTTAAGTATATACATTTTTTTTTTAAAATTAGAATGCGCATAATTTTATAAATTACACAAACTACGATTTTAATGGATATTAAATAATATGGATTATAAAGTCTAAATTTTTATAACACTTGAAAAATTATTATAATATGGAGTATTTAATAATATAAATTATGACTTGAAAAGATATATTTATATATTTTCACATTACTTTCATTAAAATTTAAATATTTAGATTCTTCCTTATTTGATTTTTTTAATTAAGAAAAACGTTTTAAGATTCTTCTCATAATTTATTTTATGAATGCGTTTATTTTTGAGTTTTAAATGTACTATTCAAGTACTATTTTTTTCAATTATTAAAAAAACATATTTATATACATTTAAATAATCAAACATTAAGATAATTTCTTTTTTTTAATTTTTATTTTAAAATATTCAAGTCATTAAAATTTAATCGAAATTAAATATCAACAAAATTAAAATTTATTAATACAACAACAAAAAAAAAAAATATATAAAATTTATTAGAAAAAATGTTATAAATTTTAAAATAGTTTAAAAATAGAATATGTAAAATGTACTAAAATGACAGTTTTTTTTTTTTTTTTTTTTAATTAAAGTGGATGTCCTTCGCATTCTTTAGCTATTTAATTGTTTTTTTTTTTGTAAATTTTTGATTTTATTTTTTTTTTATATTTAAGAAAATTAGATTTAATTAATTACTTGGAATATTTGATTTTTATGGGATACGGGATATATAATAAATGATAAATTTATTATTTTAAGTTCGAAAGTCAAAGTCAATAGAAAAATCGAAAAAAAAGGGGGATGGTGGTTGTAAAATTATACTTTTCAATTAGTTTTTAGTAGAATTTAATTTTAAAAATTCGTTAGGGTTAAAAAAATGTTTTGGTCTTGAATACATTGTCCTAGGTCATACAAAAGTGTATATTTATATATATGTATATATAAATATACACTTTTTTTTAAATATAAATATAAGAAGTCTTAAATAAAATGGGAGGCAACGTATTATAAATTCATCAACATTTTGACTTCAAAAATATCTTTTTTTGATTTATTTTTTTTTAGTATTTTAAAAATTTCTTCAATGGCCTTCAAAATTTTTTTATAAATATTTAAAAAAAATAAAAATGATTGATATAAAATATTTTTTAATTTTGAGTTGATAATTTTATCATTTGAGTTGTTCTTTCAGATGAATTTAGGAATTTAAAGAATCATTTCAGATGAATTAGAAGAATTAAATCTCTTATTATGCGGTAAGTTTTAGGGCTATAAAGTTCCGATAATTTGAAAGTTTTCTGCGGGTTTACAAATCAAACATTTTTAAAATGTGTATTTAGTTAAATTTGTTAAATTTGCAGGCACCTAACTTTGATTACAAAATGTACTCTAGGGCGCTTCAAATTAAAATGTTACTTAAAAATAGTTGGTGATTTTAAGAATCCGATTTTTAAATTCGACACTTCAAAAATTCAAATACTTAATGTTAGAATTAAATAAAACCCCATTTGTTTATGCTATAATTAAAAAACAATTAAGATACTTTTAAAGAAGAGTGATTAATCAAAACTTATTAAAAAGTTCCAAAATAGAACAGGTCAAGTTATTACTAATAAATTTATGATGATGGTTTTAGAGTTACCCAATTAAAATTCATTTAGATAAGATTTCTGGCCTATTTATTATTTTTGCAAGATGCCTTTCCAAAATTAAAAATTCTTATATTTATAATTTTAATAAAATATATAGTCTTGTTTTAACATTTAAAATTAAGATTAGTAGTAATAAACAAAGTAAAATTCCCATAGACCAACCAAAGTTCCAGTTTGTAAAGGTTCTTTTGGATTATTCTGATTAAAAGCAAAACCTTAAATACTTTAAAAGAAAATACTAAAAATTTTCCATTACAATTTATAAGTTTTCAATTTAAAATCTATTTTACAAAAGTATTTTTAAAAAACTTCAAAAAATTTTGATCTCAGGAAATTAATAATGACCTTGAATTTGAAATGATTTTCTTTAGTTTTTTTTTTTTTTTTGTTTAAAAAGAAAAACGATTTAATTTTAAAAATTTGAAAATAAACAAAGAAAATATATTTCAATATTATTTAATACACTTTAATAGTTTCAAAAGTTCTAGTGGAATTTGGTTTTCCATATATAATTGCAGTTTTAAAATTAAAACTATAATGTCTAAATTTCAAATAGAATTTCTAAATAATATTTATTCTAATCTGACAAATATTTACATTTTAAATTGTATTTTATAATGAGTTTTTCACTTTCAATTGCGGAAATTTATGAGATTCTCAGTACAGAAAAATTATAAACAAAATTATTTTCTCTAAACAAAATATTAAAAGAGATTAAAAAAAAAACGAATGAAAAATGCTGATTAGTCATTTTCAAAAATTCAACATTTCAAAAAGTATGGCAATAAAAATCATCAGATTATTAATTAAAAATGAAGTCGAATTGTTTTTTTTTTTTTTTTTGTTATTGTATGTTTTAATTTTTAAATGGAAACTTTTTGTTTTCTTACAAAAATTTTTTAATAAAATATTTTAATTTAAATCAACAAAATTAATATTTAAATATTATATAGGAGAACATATAGTTAGTTGCCACATAATTAATTTTAAAATTGACTGACTGTCTTTAGCAATTTTTTCGATTTAAAATACATTTTTTGCTATTATTTGTTTTTTAGGTATTAAGCGGGCGTTGCAATTGTTTTCTTACATCATACAAGGTAGTTGCTGTTTTACATCATACATGTGTCAAGACGTACACATTGACTTATTTTATTTAAAATAAGAATAGTTCATTGAGTAGCTATTAGTTTAATTAATAACACAGTCGATATTTAGTTTGCTTTTTTACAAATACAGGAAATTTTCATCTGGCCATGACTAAATAATGTCTTTATTTTACAGCTGGCTCAGTCTTATAAATTTTTAATTAACAACTTGTATTTTATCGTTGCTGATCTGTAGATTTTGGAGATTTTATGTAGAATACTATATTATACTTTATAAATATTTAAAAATATTTTGTATAATAACCAATATAGTAAAAGGGGCCTCGGGGTATAATAACCAATGGGTAAAAGGGCCTCGGCGTTGTACTGGATGAGCAAATTGCTTAGTATCCGATGACGTACAGGTTCGATTCTCGTACATCTCATAAAATATTTAATTCAAAATCATTTTCCTCAACAAAATCTCCTTGGTTACCAAATATAATTTAAATATAAAATAATAGAAAATATTGAAAATGGGATGTAAAACGGTCAGCAAGGCCTAAATGTTAAAATGGCTAATGCTATCTTCTATAATAAACAACAACAACAATATTGTATATACTAAAATTAATTGAACATGTAAACACTATACTAAAATTTAAAATAAATTCTATTTTATTTAAATATTTGCATGTGTTTTCTCAAAATTCCTTTACATAATTAAATATTTAGGTAATAAAAAATTGCTTTACATCATTGCATCTTATCAAATCTAATTAAATTTTTTTTTTTTCAATTTTTTGAATTTATAAGTAAATAAAAGCGGAATTAGATGAATTTAATTTTTTTTTTTAACTTAATTTTTCACATACATTTTTAATTGAAGAGAGAAGAAGGAACAAGGAAAAGTTAGGTGCAATCCCATAGAAATAATTTATTAAATAATACACTTTTTTTATTTCAATCATCATTTTTAATATTTATATACTGGTAAATCTTTTTAATTTGTTTTTTATTTTTAAATCTAATTTTAAATAATGAAGTGAATGTTATCAGTATTTACTCGTATTTAAAAATATGGGTGGTATAGCAGTATTTACTAAGTGACTGATTAGGTAATAGAATATTGATTGAATTTTTATTTGAAAAAATTTGGATGTAAATTCATTTTAAATAAATACTATTTAAATTTAATATTTTTGGCTTTCGGAGATAAAAGTAAATAATTATATGGATTAAATGTTTTTATATATACGAAGAATCTAACAGGTACCTGAAAAAGAGTCACGAATTTAAGAATAAAGCAGCATCAAATAAATTTGAAAATGAAAATTATTGTAAAATCTCAAATAAACTAATGTTAAAAAGGTGAATTCCATTAAAGTGATTAAAATTAAAATTTAGTTTAATTGATTCTAAGAATTTTTAAAATTATATACTTTGTAGAATTGTTGTGGTTTTTTCCAACTAGTGATTGTTCATCTTTTTGAAATTTTGAGAATTTTTTTATATAAAACTAAACTGACTCAATGAAATTCTTGAACCACCTGTTAACCTGTACCAAAACTTTAATTCCAAATCGTGTTTGATTTTTTTTTTATTTCATTACAAAACCACTTAAGATAAATTCAATTTTTCATAGGAAATACAATTTAAAAAAAAAATTAAATAATTGCGATGACTAATAAAAATTTTTATCCAAGCAAAGAGTTTCCAAATGGCCATATCGAATTTTAATTAATTCAACTACTTTAGTACAAGACACAATACTCGTATTTTAAATTTATAAATATGTGATCTGGTATAAAAATTAGAATTTAAAATAAAAAATCTTTTCTCGAATATTATTAAAAATATTTTGTTTGTATAGGTGTTTCTAATTAAATTATTTCAAAATTTTGTATTAAATTAAATTTTTTTTTATTAATGGAAAAGAAAGCAACAAATGTTTTGTTTGAAATGTTTATTGAATTACAACAATATTAGATAAATAATTAAAAATCTTTATATTTTGTTAATTTATAGTTTAATATCTATAAATAATTTTTTGTTTTTTTTTAAATTTTGTATGGTTTTTCGTGTCTTTTAGAATTTCCGGACAATTTGCAGTTATAATAAAATTTAAAGATTAGCCTATAATTTGGGTCTTTTATACCTACACCTATTATCTATTATAAATCTATGGATTAACTGGAAGACTAACAATCTTGGCTATTCCATAAGTACATGTAGGAACAAGAGAACCATTGTCACATATGGGCTTCCCAAGATTTCATAGGTACAATAAGAATAGATACAATTCTATATGTTATATATTTTATAATAGTTTTTCATTTGAATTGTAAAATACTTCTGTATCTGTGAATTATATTATTCAATTCAATTATTAGTTTATATTTAATATTTGTTTACATTTTTATAATATAAACAAATGAGCTTTTCAGTTATTCCAGCCATTTTTCAGTCAATCTTTAGTAGGATTTGATCTTCCCCTCCTCAAATAAGAGGTTGGAACCCTAATTAATATGCCTCTTCCCTCGGTTATATTTTTTCTATTTCGGAATGATGACTAAAAAAAAAATAAATTTTTTAATTATATTTGTTGTGTTTTAAAACTAAAAGTTATAAGTTCATAAACTGATGTGATTTATGAATTAGGTTAATTCTTAAGCTAAATAATTAAAAAAAAAAATATAATTAAAAACCCCGTTTTTATAATTAAACACGTGTATATGTATATATATATATATATATACTCATATTTATATGACTTACTTAGCTATAAATAATCAACAATATTTTTTTTTTTTTTAATTCAAAGACTATTTTTAGATTAACAATAAACTAAATTTATTCAGTTTATTAAATTAATTGCGTAGAAATAAATAAAAGACTAGATACAACTCATTTGCTTAAATTTAATTATTTTAATAAAAATTTTTATAAACAGGTATTTATTAATAAAACTATATTCTGGGATATTTAAAATTAAAGCCTTTTTGAGGGTTAATGAAGTTGTTGACAAAATGGAGGGGTCAGGAGGTTAATTAGTCAAAATTGCATGCACATTGCTTTGACATAAATTTATCATAAAAAAGAACTTATATTAAGGAGAATCATCAACTATATTGTATGTGTACAGCTGTATTTCACTTTAGTAAAAGCTATTCGCTCTTTACATTAAAATTAAATCAATTACTACTACTTTTTTTTAAATATATTTTACACAATAAATAGTCAATTCCCTAGACATGCAAAGTGCAACATTATTTTTTAATTAATTACATACTATAATAATAGTCACACAATAAATATACATCATTATTTAAGATAAAAGCACTTGATAACGGTATAATAATAAAACATAATGTAAAATATCTTAGAATTGCAATAAACGAATGGAATCCTTCTCCACTTTGCACAATATAACAATACTAGACACCCCTTTGGTGCTTTCTATTATTAATATTAAAATAAATTGTCCACCCATCAATCACCACTCACCAACGGTAAAAACGAAAAAGTTTTGTTGATTTTTCAAAAGAATTTTAACCCCATATTTAAAGTTTAGTGAAGCCTTTAATTGCTTTAAATTTGTAACAATTTTTTTTAACAATTTGTTAGCGACTCTGTTCATTTTCTTATTTTGTTGATATTATTTTATTATTATTATTTTTTTTTTTAATATTAGATTAACTTTGACTCTTGTGTTTAAATTTGTATATATATATATATATATATATACGTTTTAGTATTTGTTTTTATTTAGTTTCAAAATAAACTGTTGGTTCTGATAACACTTTGCAATAAGAGAAGTCAACATTAGAGGTTGCATTGCAATAAATAAATAAGTTATACAAAACAAATATATATATATATATATATTTACATCCATATCTAACAATAAACATACACTCAAATTATTTTTATTTATTTTATGCATTTTTTTTAATTATTGTTGGAATATTTTATAGGTAAGGTATACATCATATGCGGTTCTATATATTTAAATAGAATGTGTTTGTTTATATATTTGCACGTATGTTTGATAGACCCGTAATTATTTTTTAAAGAGGACTTTTAGCTTCCGCACATATAATATTAATTTGATTTGATAGTTTCAGTGGCTGTCAAACTATAGTTTTATATTTTGTCATATGAAAAAGTTGATTTTAAGACATCAGTTGGGTTTTTCAAGTTCATAAGTAATTTTTTTTAAAAAACTAGGGTTAAGAAGTATTTGTTATCAATCACCTGTCATGTTTTTGTTAGAGATATTATTCCCTCCTTTTGTATTATTCTATTTTTATATCTAGATTATTACAAAACGAATTATAAATTATTTTGGGGTAAGAACATATTGTGAAACATTCAGAATTCTGACTTTTAAAGCTGAACGATTACATCTAAAATTTGAATTGATCCTTGAATCGGTTTGTATCACTGGAGTTGAAATAAATGTACTTTGTCTAAGATTAAATAATAAGTAGTAGTTGCAGAGAAAAGTTATCTTTAGAGATTCATAATTTTACTCAGAGTAAAATTTAAAAGTTTAACTATAGATATTTAAAATTCATGAGTAGGTTATACTTTTGAAAGGATCCCACCCACTTTATGAGGCTTGTAATTTTTAAAGTTTGAAGATGAGATAATCTTATGTAATAAAATTAGTAAATAAAAAACTTAAAATATGGTTTTAAGTGTTACTAAGTATTAAAATTTCTAAATATTAAATACCTTTACTATAATAAATCAAAAAATTTAAGCTAGTTTGTGTAAATACAGAATACTAAGTAGGTACTTTAAACTTAAAAAAAAACAGTTAAGAATCATTGTTTCAACATTATTTTTGCACTACAAAATACATGAACTTATTTTTTAATTCTTAACTAAACAAAAAGATCCATATTATTAAAATTGAATTAAATACAAGTAACTACCTATGTGTATTTTTTTTTTTTAAATTCTTTTTAAATTGTATACATATATATGGGTATTAATTGTATATGTACAATGCATATTTATATATTTTATTTTAAATATTGGTTTTTAGTTTTTAATATAATTATATATATGTACTATGTACTTGTTATTATATATTAAATAATTTAAATCCAGGTGTACTATATTTTGATAATTCCTTTTTAAATATATACCTTGTAATTAAATGGTAACATTCTAAGTGAAATATAAATATATATTAACATATATGTACATTTATACATATATGTTTTAATTTATATATATTTATATATGTATAACTTGTTTTGATGCATAAATTAAAACTTGATTTTTTTTAAATTCATTTTTAAATTAAAAATTTAATTCTTTTTGACCAAAAATTTTTAGAACTGAACTTTTTTAAAAAAAAAATTAATATTTTTTTTTATTTTTAATTTCTAATTTTAATTTGTTATTTTTTTTTATTTATTTATAAAAAAAAAAATTAGCAATATAAAAACTAGTAAATAACAATGTTAAACGCAAAAGAACTGTTTATTTTTTTATAATTTTTTGAGATTTTTAGATTAAAAATTTTTTAAATATGTATTTTTTTTTTTTTTTATTTAATTTTATTTTAAAAATATTTTTCTATGATTAAATACAAAACACTTGATTATTTTGCGATATTTATTTATATACTATATACTACATATATAAATATGTATATATTTTCAAATATTAAATTATATAAAAATAAAAACATAACGAAACGTAATGAAATGCTTTTTAAAAGTATCGCAGCAATAAATTAAAAAATACAGAAAAAAAAAACACCAACTATTTAACGTCGTTGTCTCATAAAACTTTTTTTTTACACACTCATATTATTTAGAACAACGGAGCGTTTAAATTTAAAAAAAAAACCTTTAAAAAAGCGAAGAAATCCAAAAAAAAATAAAAAATTAGAGACCGAACGGACAAAAATACGTTTGAAAAAAAAAAAAAAAAGTCAAATTTTAGCAATGAATTTTAATTAAATTGTACGCGACGTCAATTTTTCTTCCGTACTTATTCATTTAAAGAAGCTTAAATCTATACTGCGGCGAGACTAAACAGCACTAAACTATTCGCGACGGCAAAAAGAAAAACAAGCAAACCAGCAACAAACTACCCGTAGAGGAAGCAAGAAAGCATAGG
Source organism: Dolichopus griseipennis (assembly GCA_963082915.1). NCBI lineage: Eukaryota > Metazoa > Arthropoda > Insecta > Diptera > Dolichopodidae > Dolichopus > Dolichopus griseipennis. Next base: position 3,174,568 of record OY720442.1, read on the forward strand.
AGATAGCAAAAAAAAACAAATATATATGAAAACTTTAACTAGCAGCAACAATAACAACAGCAACATCAACAACAACAACAAAAATAACGATAGCAGCAAAAACTTAAAAGTTTGAGAGAAGAGAAGCGTTTTTTTTGTTTTTATTCTTATGAAGTTTTATTTTGTTTTTATTTTCCTTTCGTTGTTGTTGTTGTTGTTGGTGGCATGACAGACATAAAGAATTTCGAATCGATTCTCTTCTGAAAAAATTAAATGACGGCTTAAGAATTAATGCGAGATGTAGAATTGTGTTTTGAATTCAGATTAAGGTTACCAAATATATTGTATAATATTTTTTTTTAGAATAATTGAAAAAATGTTGTAAACAATTGAATGTTAGTAATTGAAAATGAGTCGCAATTAATAGGAACTAAAAAATTCATTAAATGTGTAGTTATAATTAAAACTTCTTAAATTATGTCTAAAGATAGTTTTTGATTTACTGAAAAGATTTTTAAATCAGTTTAGAACTCAATAATTTTTTATTTTTGACTTTGTTACAAAAATTTAAATAATAAAAAGCTCTTATTATTTATTTCTATAATTCAAGGTTATATATATTTACGTATTTGTGTAGTTGTCAAAGTATTGAAAATATAGAATATGTAAGTTATAAGATCTGAATGGGTTCTAGAAGGATTCCGTAACAAAAATTCAGGATATATACTTAAGGGACTATTTTAAAGACATTTAGTAAGCAAAGAAAATATTTACGAACCTCAAAGGATCTAAACTTGATAAAAAAGGAATCTAATATCATTCTGAATTTTTTTTTTCGACACTTACGTGCTTAACTCGAAACTTAACTAATGCAATACAATTAATCTAAATATCCTATTAGCATATTAATAATGATACCCTATCAAAAAATGTTACTATGCAATTAATTTTCAATTAAATTAGACAAGTATCGAGTATATTTGATTCAAAATTTGATCATAACGCGAATAGTAACAAAATATAAACAAATAATTTAATTGAATATTATCACTCACAAATACCGGAAGTATCTATTCTAGGAATTTTCTAAATGTACTAACACCTAGTACTATCAAATGTTTAAATTGTATATGGAATTCATTAAGATAAATTCTAAAAATAAGAATATAATATGTGTCATCCCTATTCCAACATGTACCAATGGTTATACGCAGACTTATTAGCCTAACCGTTAAACAGTTAAAAATAAAATATAAATTAAAAAAACTTTTGCACCAGATAACAGATGGCGTATTAGTTTATACTGACTTTTTTTTTGCAAAAACAATTACTCTGGTGACCCTTACTCATAATTTATTTATTTCTTTTTTTTTGTACTCAAGCTGTAATGTAATTAAGTTTTAATTTGAAAAACAAATAAAGCTTAAAAAATATAAAATATGAAACGTGAAAAAATGAGAGAGAAGAAGAATAAAAAAATGAGTAAAAAAGAGTGCAAAAAAAAAACGAAATTAAAGAACAGTAGAACAGAACAGGCACAAAAAACAAATTTGATAGAAGTGATCAAAACATTTATTCTTAAGAATTTTTTTTTTAATATTTGAAACAATCTTGTATAAGATCGATTTCATAGTGATTTTATGATGTTTATTACAAAAGTTTTATTGTAAAATTTCACACTGGGCTATTTCTACAGTGATGTTTATATTTATATGTATACATATTGGTGTATACACATGATAATCTGCATAAGATACATATAAAATTGCTAAGTATTTACAAACAAACATAATGTTTTACACCACGCTGTGTTGCACAGTGTATCATTAAGTCGGTTTTGAAATCAGAAACACAATTTGAATCTTCAATCTTTTAAAGAATGTTGTTAGAAACATTTTTTGTTTTTAGTATTTAGAAATATATGTAAAATGTTGCTAAAGTTTTCAAATTTTTCTCTCATGATATAAAAAAAAACTACGATTCGTTGAAATAAAATATATCAACTATCAGTATCAAATTTTTTTATTAGTTTCTAATCTAACGCTTTTAAGTTTTTATGTATATATGTGTTAATGTATGTTTGTATGTTTGTATTTATTTTTTGTCCGGAAGATAACTATCAGAAATATATTAATATAAAAAGAAAATAAGTAACAAAAAAATTTTACGGCGATATTTTCAAGGTCATATGAGGTTCTCTCACAAAAAAAAAGCTGATATTTTTGTATGTGACCGAATACACAAGGGGTCATAAAACGCAAATAATTAAATCTTAAAAACAAAAAAAAAAATGTTGTCGTTATTAATTTGTAGTTTAAATGTCAGTATATGTGTTTGCTAAATTTATATACCTATGCTGTATATAAATAAATTTGATACAAATTTGGTAATAAAAAAAAAAAACTAAAAATAGAAAATGAAAAATATACATAATGGATTATTAAAGACAGATGGTGTATGACAGTGATACGCTATACGAAACAAATTAGTAGCAGATATATGAGATAGAAGATAGAAGCGCGAAGTATGAATATGTTAGATAGAAGCGAGGGGTGGAGTAAACATTTTAGTTATTATTTTTAGTTTTACAATTTTATTTTGAAAATTTCAAAGTTCGCGTCTAATATTTGTAAAAAACGTCAAAACCAAAAAAATCACAAAATAAAATAACCAAAATACAAAAAAAAAGACTATTAGCAGTGACCAGTGATTAATGAGCAACAAAAAAAGATGAAATTTTGAACGAGTTTTTGTTTTTACACATGGTTGTCGTACGATTATTATTTTATTTTTTTTTTGTAAATATTTTTCAAAAAAAAAAACAAAAATTTGACTAATGTTTGGTTTTTATTTTTAGGCATTTTTAAAAATTTTTATTTTTAGAAATGTTTTTTTTTTTTTTTTGGTTTTTATATTTAACGCGATCAGCCATTGTCTGATTTTTTGTGTATTTTTCTATCTTTAGAATGAATTCAAAAAAAAAAACAACAATAGATTTAAAATAAAAATGTTTTTTGAATATAAATTTTGAAAATTTTTTTTTTTGCTATAAAAACATTTTTTTTTTTTGATTATTTTTTTATGAAAAATAATGTTGCATAAAATTTTGTATTTGTTTTGATTTTACATATATGTTTATGATAATAAATTATTTTTTAAGCAATATGTTGCAGGAAATTAAAAAGAGATGAGAAATATTTTGGAAATATAAATTATAAAAAAAATTATAAAATAACAGGGACGTTGAAAATTGAATGAATGTGATTTTGAAATGAGTATATACAGTAGGCGATATGACAAAAGTTCCCGGAAATTAAGAAATTGCAAAATTTATAAAAATATTTATCATTAACAAAATCTACTAAATTTTAGATTTACTTCATATTGAAAATTGAGAATTTGCCCTTTTCCCAAAACTTAATTTTTCAAACTAAATTTCGCATAAATGAAATGATAAATATTTTGACAAAAATGACAGTTTTAAACAACTTTAATATGCTCCTAATATATAATTTCAAACTGTCAAATTTATAAATACGTTGTTAGCTTGTAAATTATAATTTAGTAATGTTTTTAAACAAAAAGGGGTTCTAAGAACAAATTCTTTATAAATTTTTTAATATTATTTTATTAATAATTAAAGTTATTAATATGACTTTATTAATTAATTAAAACATACTTTTTTAACTCAACTTATAGGCATTTAAACTACCTATCTAGATTTTTTTTTGCTTTTTTAATTAAAACTTATTAAATGCTGCCTCGATTTAATTTTAAAAAATTATTATGATACTTTGTTATTTTTATAACCTTTTTTTTATGAAAGTCAAATATATTTACAACGACAATAAAATATTTGCAAAAAAAAAATTAAAATAAAAATAAATAATTAAATTTTATTATATTGAGATAAGGAAAGTTTTATAATTGATTTTAGTAGTGCATTGCATTTGTGCATTTAATATTTTCCTCTTTATTTCTTTGTCTTACTTTTTGTAATATCTAAACGCTAAATTCAATATTTTGTGTACATTTTGATTACATATATTTATAACTTTATATATACATTTTTAAATATATATATAAAGTATATATCTATTTCCATTTCATGTTGATTTAGTTTTCAAAATTAAATAATATAAATAATTTTGCAAAATAAAAACAAAATATTAAATAATTTATTAGTATGTATTTTATTTTATCATAAACATGATTCATTTTAATTTATTAAGTGTAATGAAGCTTTGTTTTGTAAATTAAGATATCACATGTGAAATTTTATATCATGTAGTTACCGGTATAATTTTCAGTTTCTATTTATTTACAGATTTTCACTTGATATTTACGAAAATCATATGAAATGAAAACATATTATATTGAATGAGTTAGCAATAATGATTTTAAATCGTTTTTAATGAAATAATAATTCTAAAGTGAAGGTAAATGAACTTTTCCATGTGTCAGATATACATAATTTTTATGAAATGAATAAAAAACGATTGTATCGAGTATTGACACTGTAGAAGTTTGCATGTCGTAAACGAAATACTGGTATTTTGTAAAAATAATATAATTTTAGTGAAATTAAAAGGAAACTACTCGTATTTTATTTCTTTTATAAACATTTTACTCAAACTTTCACTTATGTATTAAATATAATTTTTATTTTTAAATTAACTTTTTATCGAACGTAGCAAATTTTAGTACGTACCTAATGTAACTAATTAATTTTTAATAATTACAATTATGTTTCAACAAAATTAATATATGATTTGATATTTTTTGAACACTCTGTAGTCTGGCCAATTCTTAATTTATATTAATGCATTTTAAATGGTCTAAAGACTTTGTAATTATTCAAATTCAATTAAATAAGAATTTTTTCAATTTTCTTTTTATATATTTTAAATAAATCATAAAATATTTTCTTGGGAGATATTTGGGAGAAAGAAAAGCCGTTTGCTTTTGCCCATGAATATTTAATTTGAAGGTTAAAGACCTTTTTCTCATTCATTTTTTTGCAAAATTTTGAATTAATTAATTTTGTATTGTAATAATGTCATAATTTGTTTATGATATAATATTTAGCAGTGAGGGGAAACTGTGCTAATTAATTGCATAATTTATTTTAATGTTATTAAATGAAATTTTCATAAAGCATAATGAATTTCAAATATAGTTTGTGAGGTAGTTTACAATTTAATTGAACTAATGAATAACATGTGGTTAATGAATTTGCTTTCAAGATTAAAATATATTTTGAAGTTCATTTTGTGAATAGAAGATTCTAAGAAGAGTAGGGGTTTATTGGAGTACATTATATCACATTATTTATCTGAAGAACTATTCTAATATATATCTTAGTTTACTTAAGCTCTTGTTTTTAATACAGCCACTAAATAGTAGTCCAACGTATCCAAGTGGTTGAGAGATTGAATATTAATTGGGCATATTCTATTTAAACACCAATTGAAGTATCTTTAATATAATTTTAGTTTAATAAGCTGATTCTGACAACCTATACAATATTATTTTTTCAATACCTCAGAGTTGGCAAAAATATTAAATTGTTTTATTTTAATGTTTCCTCCTATCTTGACCAATTAACATTCTATTTCCTTTTGTTTTCTTATTGTTAAAGTGTGTTATCTTTTAAAATTAAAAATATATTATTTAAGGTATTTTGACGTAATTAGAATGAGAAATAATTGAAATGTGTGAAAAATCCAAATTAAAAATAAAATTTTTCAATTAAATTTCTAAATAATTGGGAAATATTTTTAAAATAAATTGAAATATCCTTCCTGAGCTTTTGGTATGTCATTAATATTTAAACATTTAAAATAATTAAAATTTTGAGAATACTTTTTATAAATAACTACAAAGTATTTAGGAATAATTTTAATTGGAAATTAAGAATCTTTTCTTCAGAATTATACTTTGTTATAAAAAGTTTTTATATTTCGAATAGCATATATTAACCAAAAATATTTCTTCCCTTAAAAATTAGTTTCTTAAATTGTTAAACGATACTATTAATTAATTCTTGGAGTCTTAACAACTCTATCGCAGTCAGTATCACACAATAAGTTTTAAACCAATACAAAGGACTCTGTAAGTAATTACAATTAAATTTAAAAGGATATCTGAGAAAATTTAAAGGCGTCTTAAGTTAATATTTTACTTTTAATTTTTCCTAAAATTTTTTAAAATTCAATTAACAACTATAGATTGGATATTTCAATTTAATAGATTCTTTTTCAATCGATGAAAATATTGACTTAAAGATTACAATTTAAAGCAATGAATAAATAATTCAACTATCTTAAATGCCTTTTTAAATTTTAATTTTATTTTAGTTCTCACGTCTCTTAGTATTTTACTTTAAAAGAAATTTAAAAGAAAATTTGATTTACACTTTATATATTTATATATATACAAATTTATTCGATTAATTAAAACAAAGAAACGTGTTAGTAAAACTATTTTCCTTGTTCCTTGTGTACATTTTCTAAAAACTTTTAAACAAATCAAACAAATTTTTTAAAACAATAAGAAGACCACACTTGTAAGAAAATTCAATGAATTTTTAACATCAAAAATTGATTCAATTGATTTTTTAAAATATTTTAAATTTTTTTGTTTTTATAAAGAATGTATTTAAATAGATCACGTAAAATATTTACAATTGAATTGAATGTATTTTTGGTTTTGAAAGTGTGACATCTGTTAGCTCTGACTTCTATGGTTCAATTGAAATTTGTTGGCAACTCTGTATGAAAATAAAATCAAAGGCGTGTGTGTAACAAAATTTTTTAAATAGATATTGAATTTTTATTATATAATCACTATTATAATTATAAATTAAAATTAATAAATTTTGTACAGAGTGTCACAGAAATTAAAAATTGAATATATAAAATAAAATAAAAAAAAAATATTTTTTTCAATATATACTTTTATTTAAATAGTACTAGCCCCCTTAAATGTAGAAAATAAAAAATTGAAGATAGATCTTGGGAATTTGTTACTGTTTTAATATAAAAACGAGGAAGAGTGTAGTAGACTAGACTGTGTCAACTCTGGGATACCCGTATGACCGTAACATATACATTATATTATCCGGTTAATTACTTTTGGCAAAATTTCAAACATACTTTATTAAGTTTAGTGGAATACTCATATAAAAGAAGGAGTTGTATGCCAGTTACTCGAATCCTCTGCAATAGACCAACCAAATTTTGCTGTAACCTTGGCCAATACACTAAACTATTTTTGGCAAAATTTCAGACACCCAGCTTCATTAGGTGGAGAGTAATGCTTATATAAAGTAGGAAGTTGTATGGCAGCTACACGAACCCACTGCAGGAGACCAACCAAATTTTGTAGAAACTTTGGCCATAAAACTAAACTACTTTTGGCAAAATTTCAGACAAGCAGCTGTAATAGGTACAGAGAAATACTCATATAAAAAAAGAAGTTGTATGGCAGCTACCCGAACCCATGGACCAAAATAGCTGGATTTAAATAGCGATGACGGCTATTGCAAAAAAATGAATTTGCGAAAATTTCAAGATTCTAGCTCCTTTAGTTTTAGAGTTATCGTGCGGACGGACGGACAGACGGACGGACAGACGGACGGACAGACGGACAGACGGACGGACGGACATACATAGCTAAATCGATTTATTTTTCGATTCTGATCCGATCCATACACTTGAGTCTATATCTACCCCCCCTCCTTCTCTGCGTCAGAAACGTAATGGCAAATTTATTATACCCTTTGACTATATAGTCATACGGGTATAATAAATTGATGGTATAAGAAACAGTTCATTTAATGTTTGAAAACTTTTAAGCTTAAAATGTTGAAAATTTTCATTAACCAAAAATTGATGGTAGATCTTTTGCATTGAAAAGTGTTTTATAGACACAGGCAAGTTCAATTAAAAGTATATAATAGGTTTTAATTTTGAAGATGCCATTTTAAATGTATAGTTTATATCTAGTTCTTCAATTCTCAGTTCTCTAATTCTTCTATTTTAAATAGAGTATAGACTGTCATTCATAAATGTCATTCTTTGCCTGAAATGAATGAAATACTGTCATTCTGAATAAAGAAAATCAATATTTTTTTAATTTGAACTTTACTTTAAAATTTTTTTAAACTTAGGGAAAGTTCGAAAATTTTATAACACTGGTCGAAAGTTTAATACTTAGAGAAATATATTAGGTTAGAGAAATATATAATAGCATAGTTCTAAAAATTAAATGTCTTATGCGTTAAAATTGCAAAGATTGCTTAATTTATATAGAGTTCATTGTTTTATATTGATTAAACATCAGTATACTTTCTAGGTGGGGTACCTTCTCTGTTCGATAGCATTATGTAAATGTTAAGCATTTAAATTTTAACTCAATATTTTATTTATATGTAAATTATTTATAAAAAAATGCATATATTAAATATAACAAATGAGCAGGTGTTTCACTTCTAGTATTTTAGTTGTAAGTGGAGGAGTATTTTTTTATTTTGATTTAATTTTATTAAAAATTTTGAATCATTGATGAATTATTGAATTGATTTATTGTTGATTATAAAGTATTTGACAATAAAATTTGATTTTTAAATGAAAATTTTTGATTTAATAGGTAAAAAAAAATAAATTAAATAAAATTGTAACATGTAGAAGTAATTATTATTAATATATTTGTCTAGAATGAGGTGTAACAAACGCATTCAATTAAATGTGTTTTGTTGGATGTGTTCAATTATAAAAAAATAAAATATTAATGTTTTGTTGGATGTGTTTTATTTTAGAAAATAAAATATCATAAATTATCATAAGCAGGCCAAAAAATATTTTATTTATTTTTAATAAAAAAAAAAAAATTTTTTTTGAAATGAAATTTATTTATTAGTATATGAATAATTTCATTTCAGTTTTAAAAATCGCAGAAGATTTTCTGGAAATTTTAAATAAATAGTAAGACATTTTGCAAATAAAAACTAAGAAGACAATGCTTCACAGGCACATTTGTGTAGTAAGTCTTTTTTCAGTGCAAATCTGAAATAAGGGCGAAAGCCCAATGTATGCTTTGATGCATTGCTTGGTTTGCTTAACCAAATAAACCAAGCAATGTATTAAAGTAATTTCAAAGTTTCCCTTCATTTCGCTCTAAACTATCCCTCATCCCTTCCTTCATAAACTTTTATTTATTTATCTATTTAAAAAAAGTTAAAAATGGAAAAAAATAATGTAACGACTAACGGTTGGGAAGGTGGATTCGGGTATACAATACCTGAGTTCAATGCACTATAAAAACCAAACAAAATAAATTTTTTTTAAACTTAGTTAGGTTAGGTATATTAAAAAATTTCAAATAAAACTTATAATTTGTGATAATGCAAAACTCAATTCAAAAATCAACATTTATTTAATACAATTTTCGTAAATTTAAATAACAGATACATTATTTAGCATGTTGAGTACACATTGTAGAATGTTAGCAACAAACAAATATTCCGATTTGAATCGAAACAAAGGAAACGATATAGAATGTATAGCAACATTTTTTAAAAAGCAAGTACTCACTTAAATAAAAAAAAAATAATAATTGAAATTAAAAAAAAATTATACCAAGAACAGATTTGAACTAACGACCCCAAAATTTTATAAACACGAAGCATATAAAAAGTAGACTAACTAACTTATTCATCTTCAAGTTTTTAAGATACAAGAAGAAATTATATGAGTCATTTATTTATTTTTTGTGTACCTATTACTAGAATCAAAGCATAATATGCGTTATATAAAATGTAACGGTTGCAATTTTATTTAACATACTTTTAACATAATGTAAATAATGAAATTAAAAATAGTTTTTAATTAGAAAAAGTTCTTCTTTAAATTTGACCTTCCGTCATTCTGTGACGGGACAACAGCTAGTAATTAAATATTATAATACAATATTTTCATTTTGTATATAATGAAAATTATATAATTTGAAAATCAAATCAAGGTTTTTTGAAAACAAAATGAATAAAAGTCAATACAATGAGAAACTTATAATTGAATTCAAAATAATTTTCTGAATTTTTCATTTGAATTGTTATTATACATAAGTACTATAAATAGAAATTTGAGAAGAATGTTTTAAGCTATTTAGACTTGGACCTTTCTTTCACTTATTTATATTTTTTCATTAATAGCTATCAGATAACCATTAATAATATCTAATTAAATCATTTTTTTAAATTCATAGTTTAAAATTTGTTTTGATACTTTCATGAATTAAGTTGCGAGCTTACGTCATAGAGAAAACAATGACCTTCCAGTACTCAAAACAAATTGTATAACAGCATATCTTTCAATCAAGAGAAAAGACAACTTAAAAATTGTAATTTCTCAATTTATAAAGCTTTTATTATAACAACTTTTTTTTTCTTTTACTGAACGCTTGGCTTAACTTGACAATTTTTAAAGTTCAATCAATTGTCAAAAAATAAGTAATTAATTTTTGGGTGAACTTAGAATTAAAAATCGTTTTCTATATTTGGAAGTCTTTACAATATTCTTTGTTTCCATCTTCTATATCCATAAAAGGATCTAAAGTGATAGTTTAACAATTTAAATTTAATATATTTTTATACTTTTAAGCTAATTATATCACTTTGAGTGACATTTCCATATTTGTAAAATAAAATTTGTCATTTATCATTGTATTCTATTTTGAATGATAATCAACTCTTAATTTTAATAACGATTAAATAACTAACAATCGTTTAGTCATGCCAAAATATGACAATAAGTACTTATTTATTTGATTTTTGAATTAAATGATTTGGTTTTAGTTATGAAAGGAAAAGCAACCTTTTTGATTACAGTTTAAAATATTGATTTTTAATTTTAGGTTAAATGATTAAAAAATTTTTGGTAAAAACAACAGCAGGCAGTCTGGGGCGGTAAGAGAATTCTCAAAATCAAAGGATTTAATAGTTGGATTCAAACTTTTAACAATTTATACAAATTAAACATATTTATCTGACCAATGGCGTAGTGGTAAAGAAGCCGCCTTTCATGTGGAAAGTCTAGCGTTCAAATCCCAGTCAGATCATATCTAATAAAAAGATAATCTTAATATTGTATAATTGCTTCGTAAAAGTTAATATCGTAATATAAAATAAGATTTAATAAAAATATATAAATAACTCTTGTGTAAGATAGTAGATGGCGCACAAAATTAACATTTGTATATTCATAATTTTATACAATAGCTACAGCCGAGTAATCCAATTTTTTTAAAATGATTAAAGAAATTGAATCCTATTTTAAATAAACTTAGTGAATGTCCTATACTCAAGGTTGTAGTTAAAATTCATTTTACAATTCAAGAAAACGAACGGACAAAGTACCACAATTAGCATGTATTTAAAATTGTTTTGTTTATTTTTTAAATTTCTTTAATTAGCATATAAAATGAATTTAATTAGTTAGTCATCCTTCATTTTTGTTAATTAAATTAAATTCTTACAATAAATGTTTACAATATTTAATAAAACTTTTTTGCTTTTTGTTGTAAAGTTGATAATATATGAAGATAAATATTAATTATTAAATTCATTAGATGTGAAAAGTTTTATTAAAATTTGATTAATTATAGGATCATCATTTCTAAATACCTTTGATTATAATTTAATTAATAAAATAAATATTAAAATGATGATGATGATGATATTATTGCCATTGAAAATCAAACAAAATTGAAAACAAAAAAGTATTAAATATTTTTTTTTCAAAAACTAGATATAAATATTTAAATATTAATTTAATTAGTATGTACTTTATTTATATTAGCATAATTTTAATAAAAGATAAGTTATTTTATTATTAAAGTCAATAGTATGTATATAAATAAACTTATTAATTGAATAATTAATGAAAATAAAGTTAAGTAGATTTGTCTAAATGGAAATAATAATTAATATTTATTAATATTTATTTATTTTAAGAAAATGCGTATTTGAATACATTGAACATAGATGCATATTGCATTTTTATGATATAAATTATAACTAGACATCTTTTTGAGAATATTCACATCTATTCTGAGGCATTAGTCTTCAGTTTCCTTAGATTTAGGTTAATTGGAAACTAAATAGAAGTTTTAATTAATTCCGAGTTTTAATGAGACAAACATATGTTTAGTTTTAATACTATAAAGTAAAAGTAATTCTATTACTATTATTATTTTTTATTGCATATAATTCAAATTATAAAAAATACTTTTTTAGAAGCACTAGCTGCAAGGGCTATCGGTTTCGTTTGTTGTTCTTTTCTTTTTACAAATTTTATTTTCAACTAATGAAAAGTAATTCTAAATGCAATATATTAATGTTTATTTTATAAATATTTAAAAAATTTGATTTCCCAGCACTGTTAGTTAGGTACTTAACGTTTTAAATTTCTGAAAAGTACTTGTTAGTGTACTCGTATGAAAAACCGTTACCGCAATTAAAAATATTAAAAAGTAAAAATGCAATTAATTTCAAAGTTTTATTACCTAATATTACCCTTTCCATATTAACAGCAGATAAATAATTATTTCAATATATATTATGCATTTTCATTTATAATTAAAGTGTTTTATTATAAACATATTTTTAATATTGATTTTGATTAATTAAAGACAAATTACAATATTTGATAATAATTGATTAATTAAGTTGTCATAACTTATCAATATTAGAATTAAATAAAAGTTTAAAAAAAACGTAATCAAAAATTATCTCTTCTAATAAAGTAATAATTTGAATTATAAATAAGTACATTTATATCAGTGGCGTTTCTTAACAATGTACATAAGGTATGCTAGTATGTATGATACTCAGAATTAATACTAAATATTTAATTTTTATTAAAGATAGGATATTATTAAAACAAAAAGTATTCCTAAAATGATGCAAGAAATCATACAATAACTATTATAAGTTTTTAAGAGATATACAATTTTACATAAATAACGAATATTAGTTATAACTTTACAAGAACTGGGATGAAGTTAAAATTAATTTATTTCTTAAAATTGAAAATCTATTGATTTTCATGTTGTATTAAATTGATATTAAATTTATAGTTTTTTAAGTTCTTGATTTACTTTTATTTCAAAAAAATATAAAAAAATAATATAATTTGTAGGATAAACAGTGCTTACTCTACACTACCAGACCAATTGTCACTGTTATATAAATGTATTCATTTTGTAAATTTGAAATTAATTTTTATGTTATTATTTTTATTTATCAATAACTAAAATAATATTTTTTTTTTATTATTCTGAAATTGATTAATTCTGAGGAAAAGATTGAAAAAATAATAAAAAAATTTCTTTTTTAATATAATATTGCAATCAATTTCAACATTCCAACAACAGACATTCTATCAACAATTCCTACATATTTAATTTAAATTTTCGTCAGAATCCATGAAGATTTGTACCTAAATAGGGGACTTAGAATTCTGTATAAGTACCGTATAAATTTCACTGTGGGAACAGGAAATGTTTCATTTTTATTTTTATTCATTTACATCGACAACTTACAAACCTGTAGTTATGGTTAAATAATAACAATGGCAACGATCCAACCGGGATAAATAGAAAAATTGGAAAAAAAGGAATTGTAAGAAATTTATTTTTTGTTTCTAGTAGTGGAAAAAGAATAGGAAATGAAATTTTTATTTTTGTTACAAAGGAAGGGGAATTTTATTTTGTATATTCTTCAAAATTTTTTTACAACTACTATGATTAGGGACAGTTTTGCTAATTGGTTTGCGTTTTTCAACAGGAAAAGAAAAATTTTTCTATGAATAAATGGAGGCTCATTTAAAAATGTACCAATCCATTAAAATGGAGTATCAATTTTAAATTTCAAATAGGTTTTTTTCAGTACCCTAGACAGGAGACAATTGGAAATGATTGTGTAATTATTTGATCATTTATTTTTTATTCAATCTTTATATTCAATTAATTTAACGAATTATCATAGTCTATAAAATATGATACGGGTTCTTAAATTAACAAATAACTTTATCGGAGACTATAGATTTATCGGAACCTTTCAACAATTTTTTATGTAAAGAAGTAATTGCAGTAATTGTGATTACTTTTTTGAATGAATAAAGATTTGAGTAAATTAGAAAAGTAAAGAGTATATAAGAGGGCCTCGGTGGATTAGTGGGTTAAGTATTTGGCTTACTTAACCGAGGGGATGCGGGTTTGATTCCTGTACAAGTCGTGAAATATTTAAGTCAAAAAAAATATTGAAAAATAATTTTTCTTTACAAATCTCCTTGGTGACCAGTTATAATTTAAAATATAAAAATATATAACATAAATAAAAATTAATATAAATATTAATTATTAATAAAATATAATAAATTGATAGAAAGTATTGAAAGTGGTATGCACAACGAGCCTCATTAGGATGGCACTCACTATCCCCCATAAAAAATAACAGCAAAGAGTATGTAAACTATGTAAACTTCAAATTAGACAAAAATTAATCAATAAAATTCTATATTTTAACATCTGTTACAGATTTCGTAAGGATATAACATTCCTTTTAATCTAATTACAGTTTAAGATTCTAATAAATATTTTGAAAAAAAATTGTAAATAAGTTTTTGGTTTGCAACAGATTGTGTTAATGAAAATGTCTGTAAATGATTAATGAAAATTGGTTAATAAATACTTTTAACATTTGTGTTGGCATAAAATCAAAAATAATAAAATGTTTGTGTTATAAAATAGGGATTAGAAATAAGTTTATTAAAAAAAAATACTATATAGTACTTGGTTTTGTAATCATTATTAGGTTAAAGTTTATTTAATATACAGAACCTTAAAAGACCTCTAAGCAATTTATTCTAAAAGATATTAGGTGTTGTATTAGCAATTACTTAATAGCTTAAATAAATTTTAGTACGTAGTTTATAAACTATATTTTTTAATATTTCATTTCAAGAAGTCCTTAAAAAATAAAAATTTTTCATTAATTAAAAAATTTCTTGAAATTCATACCTACTCAAATATTGTTAACTCAAATCAACAAAGGTGTCCTTAAAAAATTTAATTCAACTCCAATTACTAAAAATAAAATTTATAATAAGAAAATAAACAAATGTAGGTAGTTATTTCCTTTCATATGACCGGTTGATCTTTTTTTGAATACTTTAAAGTATTTTTAGATACAATTACTCTTGAATTACTTTTGCTCTTCAGTAAATTTTAAATGGGGAATTTTTGATTTTGCTTTTGAAAGTATATCCAATTTCATTTCCTAATATTCTTGTAATTGTAATTGTCACAAAATTGAAATTTACTGAATTTTTTAAATTTTAAAATTTAAAATTTATTCAATTCTTCATTTTAAAGTTACTTTTGTCATAAAGTACTAATTTTTACTAGACAATGACGTCTCCTTTTTTTCTGGATTTCTTTAGATTTTATTAAATTTTGTGTAGGTTTGTCAATTCCTATTTCTACAGTCGATTCTGTCTGATCTAAAAGGTTTGCTATATTTATATATAATGATATATACATATAAGAAATTAATAAGAGTATTGTACATTTCAGGAAGATTATTTTTATACACGTGCTGTTAATTTTTATTTTGTCCTTTTTTGGAAAGTAATTCCTCCGAATGATTAAAATAAGTAGCTGGGTATATTTTATCAGAATTATGAATTACGTTCTACTTATTAAGAAACTTATTTCCAATTTTCTTAATACGATTTTCATTAATACGATTTTCATCAGAACATCGAATGCTTTTCTTTTGAAAATTTTTTGGGGTGGGAAGAAAAGTAAAGGACTGAAAATAGAATTTTCTTATAAAATACTTTTGATTTTGCAAAAGACTTTATTAAATTACAAATGTTGGTGAATCACTTAATTTATAAAATTTTACTTTGTTTTAATAATTATTTTGATTAAGTGTTTCCATGACAATTTTTACTTATCGTGGAATTTTATAAAATTTTGAATTTTCTGCCATTAGCGCTTTTTTAATACAATTTTTTAAAACTATATTTATTGATTATTATGTACTTTTTTAACTTGGTTGTAGTTACTCATGGGCTAAAACATTTGTCTGTATAAAAGTTTTATTTGTTACCTAAAATTATTTTAAAAAGTATAAAAGTTTTTTTAGTTACTTAAGAAAAATTCAATTTCATAGGCAGAGCTGGAAGTACGGTAAAGAACTTCAGTCAATATTAGTATTATCTCAATCTGAAAATTTATATTATATTATTTTCAGTACTCTGTCCTCTTGAAATTTTAATAAAGTTATAAGATTTAGTGCTCACAATTTAAAATATTCTTAAAGCATTCCTAGAGAGTCCCTCATTAGTTAAATATATTACTTTAGTAATTTAACAATTGCAGACTACATTTTTTTTCCAAAAACCACTTTAAAAACCTGCTTTAAAGTGTTTGTAATATTTTTATTCTAATTTAAATCTTAATTTCGTATTTTTTTACAAAAAGAAACAAAAATTGAATTCTTTTCAAAAAATTTTGCGCAATTTTTCTAAAATTTACCTTAAAAAACTTTTTCTAAAAGGAAATTCTGAAAAAAAAAAATTCGGATTAAAATAAAAATTGTACAAAAGTTTTTCCTCACATATTTTTTATTCCTTCAATTCTTTGTTAACAGTTTTTTAAATTTTTTTTTGTAACATGATTGTAAAGTCGCAATTCTTTTGTAAATAACTTAAAAAGTACTTGAAAAAACTGCTGTTAATTTCATTCTTTTATGTTCTTATTCTTCTAATTTTCAATTGACTTTATGACGTAACAATATTGCACAGTGCAAGGACATGCAATTTTTGTGTGTGATACAGAAAAAAAAAATGACCAAAAAGTGTGGAAATATATATTAAAGTATCAGTGGGGCATTTTAATATAAAAAGGTACTACAAAACTTATGTTTGCACTTTGCGAAGCACCTTGTTTGCCAAAACATATTATAATTCTAGAAAATGAAATTGTTTTTAAAAATCAAGTCGTATGTTAATGATGTGAAGCTTTGAAGTTAAGCATGGGAACTCTAACTAACCTTACTTAAAAATAACGAGAATAAGCCTGAACTGTCTCTAACCGATTACTGTAGTCTTTTGTAGTGACAGTCAATGAACACTGTAGAAATATTTTGTAATGCATATTTCAGTTTTGATTACTGCAATTGATACCCATTAAAATTAAAATGAACTTTGTTCTTAATTAACGAACCTTCAGATAAAAGTTTTAATTAACAAATTTTATATGAAATGGAAAATGCTAATCAAACAATATGGATCTGAATCATGAATACATGTCTAACACTTCACAAGTTTTTAATATTTTTTACCATAATTGAAGTGTACTCAGTGGTGCTTAATAAGTTGCAAGAATATTGAAAAAATGTGTAAAAATTCTATCTGATAGAAAAAAAACCAGTGATTTAAAAGCAAACACAAGTAATAGAAAAAAATTTTTTTTTATTTATCGAAAGGACAAAACAAACAAGTTTTCCAAAAAAAATTCAATAAAAATTCTTTTAAAAAATTTTTCATTTTACATATAAGAAAAACTAAAAAGAAAAATAATATTTGTTTCAGCAGAACTGTAATTAAAAAAATGCAAGTTTAAGGGCTTTTAAGAAGGGCATTTCAAATAATTTAAATATGAACGATATGAAAGAGCCTTTTAAAGTTAAAAACAATTTTTCATAAACTATGTACTTAAAGTGTACTTTTCTTTTTCAGGTTACTTTTACTTTAGGATCTGAAAATTTTATTTAAAGTAAAGACATTTTTATTTTAAGTGAATGAATGATATTTATATATTTTAGAAATATCTATAAATACAGAAAATCTTAAAATGCCTTCATTTGAAGTGAACAAATCTTCAATTAAAATGAAAATATCTTCACTTAAGTAAAAAACCACTATGTATCTATAGATAAAAAAAAAAAAACTTTGCAGCTTATAAGATTTGGAACTTATACTGAAAAAAAATATAAGTACAAGTAAAAATAGTAAAAATACTTTTACTGGTACCCACCAGTATTTCTCCAGTATCTTGTTACTAATAATATTTGAAAAATTCAAAGTTCAAAAGTACTGATAATTCTTTAATTCAAAGTTTAAGTACAAAGCAAGTACGTAATAAATTTACTGGATTTTACTGGTAAATACTGGCTATTACTGTTTAGTACTGGTAAGTCCCGGTTGATGCATGAAAAATACTGCAAAGCTTTGGTAGCTGTACCGTTGCTGTCATATATATATATATTTTTTTTATAGTATCCGTTCTAGTATTTGAATTTTACTGGGTATTTCACCTGAAGCAAAATACTTGCAAATCCCCAACTCTGATTTAAGGTGTTTTAAAATGTTTCAAGCAATTGCTTTCTAACATGTTGCTAGGTTACAAATGTTATTGAAATATGTTCGGGGAAACTTGTGTATTTTCCTCAAATCTTTTAACTTTCTTTTAAATTTAAAGTGCAAAATCGAATTTTACTTTGCATATTTTAGAAATTTCTGTAGATGAAGAAATATTTTTCTAAATAAAAGTTTTTTTTTCCTAAAAAATGTGCTAAAAAGAAAATTCGAGAAAAATAAAACATTTTTTTTCCTATATTTTAATCCCAAAAACACAAAGGAAAAAAAACTGTACATTGTTTGTTATTTTTTCTACTGCATGGTAAAATATTTTCAATTTTTTTTCTAAATTGAAAGGACATGTGCTTGGTTCCTTTTAAATTGCTTTACAGCTCAACACAAAATTTTTTTATTACAATTTCTCTTGTTATTTATTTTTTTTCTGCTAGGTAATTGTAAGTTATTCATGCTGTATTAGTTTTTTTGTAGAATAATAGATGGATCTGCACAATTTTGTTGGTCCTCAAAATAAAAAATAACGATTTTTACAACATTATTGTTAAAAATTTTCATTCTAATAAAAAAAAAAATAATTATTGAAATTGCCATACAAAAAACAGATCAGGGTGGGATCAGGCATAAATGATGTGTCGGTTGCGGTTTTCACATGGACTTGGATAAACTTCGAAATAGTGGTATAACTTTAGAAGAACAACTGGAACTTTAATTAAAGAAAACAACTATTAAAAAATTGAATTTAAAACCAAAAGAGTCATTTGATTTTGGTATTCTACGGTTCATGTTAGAATAGTACTTGGCAGGGGTAAAATTTTAATTTCGACTTATTCGGATTTTATTACAAAAATCCTTTCACCAAGATTATTTAATAAAACTTATAGAATAAATTACGATACTGTTTGGTGATTTTAGTTAATAACACAACCAATATTTTAATTGACAGTTATTTGACAGTGACAGCCCCTGTTTTTGATAATTGCATCTTAATCAAAAATAATCAAATATATTTGATGTTCGGGCCTAAAATTTGAGGTTAAAAAAATATTCGGCAAATGAAAAATATTTATATCGATGCATTCGGACAATATTAAAAAAAAATCTAGGTTAAAGTTCCGTTACAATTTAGTGAATCAAATATTTAATACAACCTGTGTAAATTGACAACTGACAGCGTCTTTCTGGTAAGATTTTAACTTCGGTTGCCTGTTGCCTGTCATTAGACAATGATATTGTGTAGCGTTTTATAAATTTTAAATATCTCCTAATATAACATGCACATAAATCCTAATCAATGTTTATTGGGTGCGTGATGATGTGAACTCCATGATTTTAAAGACTCTTAACGATTTATTTAATTAGGCGTTTCTTCTGTTTGAATCCATCCCTTACCAAACTCTTTGTAAAAATTCTATTGTAATATTTCAAAATGTTTTTACTTCTTTTGTTCCATTTTGAGGGTCAGAGTGACAGTCCTTTTCTATTTATTGAGAGCGATCAATTTCTAAATTAGACAAGGATGATTGGATGATTTTTTTTCCTTATTGTTTTCTGCCTTTCATTTCCTGTGTTTTATTCTGTTTTATGGAATTTATATGGGTTGTTTTTTATTTGTTAAAACACAAGTGGAATATTTAAAAAAAAAAATTGCAAGTTTCAAATTTTTAACTAGAAAACTTTTGTGCGTTTTTTGCATCCCGAATTTAATTAAAAATAAAAAATATATATAACAGTATAATGGTCCTTTAACACAATCGTTTTGTGAAATTTTTTTAAGAGCTGATAATTTTAAAATGTAATGATCCGCTAAATTGTTTGCAGTAAAAAAATAGGAGAAAAGAGATAGGAGATGAGATTAAAATAGAAAAAAAGAAACAACATGTTAGTTTGGATGGTTAGATTAAAAATTGTCACAATCAATGTTTGCACAGTCGCATGCAATCATTTACACAACCTGTGAAGTTTGGTTTTTAAAATTTTGGAATCTGTTTTATATTGATAATATAGTGCTATCTCTTTCACTTTGAAATTTATTTAACCTTCATATACCGTTATAAAAAAAAGGTTTAATTAAAACTTGAAAATTATAGTTAAATCAATATAAAATGCAGTTGCATAACAAGATTTTATTAAAAAAACTGATTTAATTTTTATTTTTAGAGAATAGGTAATCCCTGAAAGCATCTGGTGCTTTATCTTCGATGGAATTTTTATTATATGAATTTTCCAAATTTCCTTTTTGTTTATAATTGCATATGTTCTTTAAATTGCGTTTCTATTGAAGCTGCGATAAGTGTAGTGTAGCTGTAACCCCTCTAACCAACAGATAGTTGTAACCTCTGTTTCCAATTTTAATTGTGAGCTGCTATTATTATACAAAGAGTTTGAAACCAAGACCCTCCGTTTGAGTGGCCGACGTCCTAACCACCACGCTATCGGTAGGATGATTAGGGTTTCAACCAAATGTGTTGTAGCTATTGTCAGAGTATTATAAATTCTAAAAGAATTCTCAGGAATCAGGAATCTATGAATTTCTGAAAAAATATACAACAATTACACCAATATCCTTTTTAAAATTTGTATCCCTGAATTCCTTTTTTATTGACTTTATGTATAGGAAACACTATGAATACTGTTGAATTTGATTTTGCTGGTTTTTTAGTTGCTTCAGTTAATTGAGCCATCAATTCCATCGATGGAATTTACAAAGGTATTGAAAAATATGTTATCCAATCTTTTTTTGTAGTAGAAAAGAATTTTCTTTCAAAAATATTTTGCCTTTTTGCTTGTTTTTCGGTTTTATTTTCATATGAAGGACGTTTAAATTGAAATTTTTCTGATACAACTAAAATAGATAAAAATTGGAATTAAAAATCACCGAGCAATAATTGCTGTTCGTTCAATAAGAAGTTAATGAAATAGAAGAGATCAGATCACATTGAATCTTTAATGTGGTCTGTTTTCTTTAAAGCTTATAAAGTGAAGGATTGGTTTTTGAAAGAATGGATTTGTTTACCAATGAATAAAATATTATTTGAGATTTTGAATGAAAGTTAATTAACAATAGGTATGAAAGGTTTGCAAACGGTTTATTGAGTTTTGTTTGTTTTCACAAAAACAAATTGTTTAGACATCAATTACAACAAATTTTTAGTAGTTCAGGTTTTTTGTTAAAAATTTTAAAATTAGTTCGTTTTGCTTGATTCACTAAGAAGTGTTGAAAGAATGTTATTCCATTTTTTCAAGCTTAAAATTTGTCTAGGACTTTGTTGGGCACAGCGTGGAGATTACAGATTTTATTTGAGGACAGAGTTATTAGGCATTTCAGTAACTATTACTTCATTACTACTGAATCATTGGGCTTTACGAAAATTCAACTTCTTCAAATCGCGGCGAATAGATGGGAAGTGATCGTAACAACAGTGAGTTGCTAACGTAAACGTTATTCTAATTACTGTCTAGAAATTGGTAAATAACTTATAAATTAGGGAAAATTTTGTGCTTTGACGAGATTGAGAAAGGTATTTAAGCTTTTATGGCATTATTCAATTAAATTTAGAAGTCAAGGACTGTGTAATTCATTAATAGTGAATTTGAAGTTGTAGTAAATATTAAAAAAATGTAATTTAATTTGGACACTTCTTCTAATAATCTCGAAAATCAAAATTTAATTTTTGAGATTCATATATATTATAATTAGATGTATTGGCTACGATTTCTTGTCCAAAATCCGTCCTTGTTCAGAATCTCGGATATTATTTAAATATTCTGGAAAAAGGCAATATTCTGATTTTGTAACCAACTCTGGGTGTTTTGTATTTTATATGGATGCTAAAGAAAATTAATTAGAAGTGCTGAATTTCATTTCACTAATTGGCTGCCACCTCCGAATTACAAGAAAATTACTTTTTATGTAATTATTCTAACTTTAGTGTTGTAATAGTATTACTAGTTCTATTAAATTTTATTTAAATAAATTTTAAAACTAATTTCATTGCAATTTATTTGGATGGAATCACTTTTATTACATTGAATCCATTAATATTTAAAGAAAAATAAAATTTTTAGTGAAAAATATTTTACTATTTTTTACTGTAACAATTTGACTACATCTTTTTTCTATTTCTTTGAAAACAAGTTATAAAAAACATTTTCCTCATAAAAATAAAGAAATTTTCCGACATTTGCAAAAAAACGAAAGAGATAAGATTTTTTGAAAATAAACATTAAATATCTTTTGGTTTAAGATTTTTTTTATTTTACATAATTGATTTGTTATGTAGTACACGGCTAAAGGGGTATCTGTGCTCTATGAAGTGAAACAAGTTAATGGGACTTTCAGTATAAAATTTTAAATTTCAAATACAGTTTTCAATGCAAAGTTAAAAATATTTGGAAATTAAACGTTTATTGCTATGGTTTACCGGAAATGAAGAAGATACTTACGTAAGTTTATCCCAGATAAAACTTACCCAGATTTGCCTTCACCAGATATTTTGAACAAATCTAACTTTATCTGATAAATAATACCTAATAAATCTTAAGGTATTTAAAGATCGTCTTAAAAATTGATTACAAAATTCGAAATTCTGTAAGTTCGTTCTAGGGTTTAGAAGAATTGATTTTCGTTCCAGAATGAAGTTATGGGCTTTGGTAATTAATTTATTGAAACTTTCAAACCTTAGAGTTAATATCTATAAATTAAACCAAGATCTTTAAAAAATTTTAACCCTTGCCATTCTTTTTTAGCGACTTCAAGAGTCTTTATCAAAAAACACATTTTTCATAATCACATTCCGCTGCAATAAAGTCGTGTACGTAAATAGAACACCTAATTTTTAAAGTATCTTTTTTAAAAAAAAAAACTAAACTTCGTTGATTCCAAAAAAATTCTTTCTTAATTCCGTAAAAAATTCAACATACAGCAAAAAATAAAAAGAAAACTAAATTTTATGAAAAAAAAAAATGGTTATTATAGTTAAGCACGTTAGTAATTATTTTCAGACTTTATCATTGTCCATTGCATACGTAATAGTAAGATATTCTGCAAATAAAACCACATTGTTTTAAGAAGATTGGCTTGATTTCGTTTTTTGCATGCTGAGATTTTAAATGTTGTGCAATTATTTACTACCGAATAAATTTTTAAGCGTTTTAGGTACTTTTGCTTTTAATAAATGGTAGTAACTGTTTTCTAAAAGAAAGTTTATATTTCAGATGGGAGAATTTGTACATTATAGTTAAAATTATATGTTTATTTAAAAATAGTTATTAAGTGATAGTATAACTTTGAGCATTTTGAGCTGTTGCATCTAGGATAATTGAATTATTATTACTTTAAGAACAGTCTAGTGCTACAAGTTTGTTAAAATTCATTTGCTACATAGTTATGGGACCATTTTTCTATCAAAGATTATAATTCATATGCGTACGATATAAAAAAATGCTTAATCTTATAAAATAGCTGCAGCCGAGTAATCAACTCTTTAGTGAATAGAACGATTAAAGAAACTGAAGCCTTGTCTAAATAAATTTTTTTTTTTTTTTCCTTATTATTCCCCTACGGAACATAGGGCTTCCACATAGCCTCTCCAGCTGTCCCTATTTAGCGCTAGTATTTTTATTTCTGACCAGATTTTCCCCCAATAGGTCACATTCTCTCTGGGCTGTTCTCCTCCAAGTTGTACTTGGTCTCCTCATTTTTTCTCCTATCCTGTGGGTTCCAATCTGGGGTTTGGTATGCCACTAATGTTATTGGCTGCCTTAGAATGTGACGAATCCACTTCCATTTAGTTTTTCTGATTTGGACCCATATCGGTTCATGTTTTGTCATCACCCGAAGCTCTTCATTCAACATGCGCCTAAGCCAGAATATGCTACATAATATACGTAGACATTTATTCACAAAGACTTGTATTTTCTGTAAATAAACTTGGTGAATGCTCTATACTCCTTAAAGGAATAGAAAAATAAGCTGGGGGAACTTAAATACGAGTCTCGTACAGTTCCCCCTTACTGGCTCCTGATGCTTTCAACTGATAGTAATAATTCATAATAAGGGAATCAGAACTCGAAGTAATCTCAAAATGTCGTCTAGAAGAAGTAGATTATATTTCAAGAAAATAATGAGAATCTTGAGAGGCAATGTAAAAACAATCAATATTTAAATTATTACTTAGAAATATATTGCATAATCAAAGAATTATATTTTAGAAAGAAGACACAGATAATACGCTGTTCTTGTGCTTTAACATTGTGTCCTTTCATAACATTTTCTACATTTTAAAAAAAACTAAATCAACATTTTATTTGAAATGACTCAATTCTCTATTTTTTATTAGATTCATTGTATTATCAATTGTATATTATTCAATGGACCGTATTTGTAACATTATTTTTATAATCTTTTAGATTTACTTTAGAAAATGTTGGATATTCTATAAATATTTACTTTGTAATTTTATTTTATCTCATATAATTTAGATATGAAATCGTTCGGTAATATTAAATTTTTGTAAAAGCAAAGAATATTATTTTAATCTGCTCATTTATTGAATCAGGAAAAACATTGTAAGTTTTTCTTTGTATGTGTGAATGTGTGTGTGCATTAAATTGCACAAAAAGAAAAATGATATTTAAAAGGATACAGATGCATCTGTTGGTTTCAAGTTTTATAATAGTTTTACTAAAAATTTAAGAAAGTATTAGTGAAAATATTCTAAAAAATTTTTAAATTTTAGAGGAAGTATGGCAGTATTGAGGGTGGAGTGGAATTTGAAGTATATTTTTATATATATAAAAAAGTTAACTTTTTGGTGTAGTTGATACTAAAGTTGATTCCTTGAAATGGTAATTTTTAAAATTTAAAATATTTGCAAAGGGTTTTTTGATGTCATTGAAAATTATCGTTATAGCGAACAAAAAAAACAAAAACGAAAGAAAAACCAAAAAAATAATGTTTAATATCGTAATTTCCATTGATCTAATTTCTATAAAATTAAGAAATTTAATTGAAATTTACGATAACTTGAAAGAAATTAAAACTTATTAGACTACTATTAGATAAAAAAAAAATTTATAGTTAAATGTAATAAAAATTGATTAAATTTAGCTAAGAAAAGGTCCTAAGTTAAAATGACCCTTCGATGTAAACTTAAGAGAATCGGTTTTATAAAATCTAATTATTCAACGGTCTTTACACGTGCTACAGCGAGTTCTAAGAAAGTTGTTATTAAAGTCTTTAATATTTATAAAATGTTGCAAGACTCAAAATATGAAATAGAACTCACTATAGAACTCATAGATTCCCAACCATTATGAGTAGAACTTACATATTCATCAAAATATTACAAAAAAAACTTTAAAAGATTTTTACAATTATTAGAAGATTAAATGTGAAAAAAATGTTGGAATTCTCTTTTTAGTTGGACATTCAAATTTTTAATAACTTTCATGTTAGGTTTCCAATAGATAAAAATTAATTAAACTTTAAAAATGTGTAATTTTAATAAAGAATATAACTTTTCATTCTTATCTCGGAATTCCATTTTTCTTTAAAATATTTTTCAGACCTCATTTAAAACAAAAATTTCTTTTCAATTCAACTTTTTCTATTAGACAAAATTTTTTTGAAGACACTTTGAAAATAAAATTAATATAAATGTTTTATAATAAAAAATTTTACAAAAAAAACTTATATCTGAAAGTTTAAAAATTGTGGTCTGAATTTACAAAATCCTTGGTGTCAGCTTCGAAGAAGAGAAAATCTAGGAAATATTTTCACTTATTAACTTTTGTTTCTCATTTTACAACTTTTTTGCGGTTTTAAAACTTTTTAAAAACATTTGAAATGTCTGGGTTTAATTTCTTATTTTGTAAATAATTCAAAAAAAAAAAAAAATAAAATAAAACTTGTTGTTTTTTTTGATAATCCCTAAGACACGTGGACATTTAATAGAAAACTTTTGATTTAGTTTTTTAAAAGTTGGTCATTTAACATGTATGTGTAACTATGTCTTAATTTGGGAAGTTGGTTTAATTAATACAATCTTGTTTGTATAGTTCCAGAGATTGTAAATAGGAAATTCTTCGTTAGCACTGTTGTTCTTGTTGTGACTTTAAGTTGTGGGTCCTCATTAGAGTAAAGAATTCATGACTATTAAATTTAATATTTAATTTAAACTACTTGTAAGTGTTTGTAATTACTTATTTTATTTTGCTGAAGTATATTATTAGTATATTAATTAGTATATTAATAAATAAAACATGCCTTTAAATTACATATACAAGTACCAAATACATAGTTAGTAAGTACAAGTAACTGTCGTACTGTACTTAACATTTAAAATTTTTAAAAATTACGTTTACAAAAGTATTTGTAATTTGTTCATTTGTTTATAGTTGGAATGCGAGACAAATGCAACTTTAATATTTATTTTATAATTCTTTAGTACTATGTGCTTGGTTATATTATAATATTTTTGTAATGTATTTCATCTAAAGTATAATTAAATGCAAAATAATTTCAAAATAATATTTTCCCATCTAGATAACTAATTTTCAACAATAATATCTAACCATTGTAAAATATATATATATATATTTATAATTATAATTTGTGCAACTGTTGATTTACAAATACATATTGTGGTAATTCCGCATTTACAAGAGAAAGAGAAAATGCAATGCTGTAAATTTTAATTTTAATTTGAAATTTTTTAATTTTTTTTTTTAATTTTACTAAAATGTTTTTATTTTCAATTTTAATTCGAAAATATTTTAAAATTACTTTTAAGTGTATGACTAAAATAGATACTTGTGACACTGTGAAGTAAAATTCTATCTATATAAAAATAATCTGCAATATTTATAAAATGTTGTAATAAGGTATCGTTTATTTGCACTCACCTCCAGTACTATATTTATATCTTATCTGTAAATGATGTTTCTTCCATCATTTCTAATAGCGAGCCCCAAGTTTACGCTGATGATATGAAACTTTTTAAAAAGAATATATCTTACAATGGTTGCATTCTTATGCAAAATGATCTTCGAAGCTTTAAAATTGGTGTGTTCATTACTAAATGTAAAATGCGCATTGATATCTTATATACGCCGAGCTCTTCCTTTTTGTTTCAATTATAACTTAGATGATATTTGTTTACCTAAAGTTACCTCAATTAAGGACCTAGGAGTGTATTTCGATTCCCAACTTAGCAAAGGAATTTTCAGATAATTATGTTCTTAAATCTTCGGACATTTGTCTTGTTAGACCGAACCTGGAATATATTAGTCAAGTTTGGTCTCCGTTCTTAATGGTACACATTGATAGGATCGAGGCAATACAAACAAATTTTCTTCCAAAAATTCGTTTTTCAAAAATATTATATTTTTATTATGTGATAAGTAATAAGTAACTGGTGCGATAGGGTTCAGGTTAACGTAAAAAGAACTTATTGCATTTGTTTGAAATAAGAGTTTACAATGAAAATCTGAGTTAATTTTCGTCTAATCTTCATAGTTTAAATTTTCCTAATAGCTCCTAAATGTTGTTTCAGTTTTGTTCTTTACTGTACTTGTTTAAAATGATTCTGTGTATTTTTTAATATGACATTTTCGACATGAAATTTTATCATAAATTATTTCAAAAATTGAAATAAATTAGGAAAAAAAAAAACCAAAAACTTTGAGGTGAATTTTAGTTACAAAATTCAACGAAATTTTTTTATTTTTATTTTTGGATAGTTTCCAAATGATTCAAAAGTGAATTTCAGATCTATTGTTGCATTAGGCTTTAAATTTGCTTTTTTTTACATGCACTTTTGGCTAATGAAAATGTGGTTGGTTTTTCATTTGTTTTGTTATTTTCATGCCATGTTAACGTGTCTAAATGATTAAATTCTATCTAATTAATGTTTTAATTAGTCAAATATAATATATAATGTATTTTAAAATGCATAATTTATTATTTAAAATTGCTCGTACTTGTAAAATTAAAAAAACAACTTTTTATATTTTTTTTTCTGTAAAGTATTAAGACAAAAAAACAGAATTCTTAAAAACGACGTAAAAGTATAATTTAAAAAATTGGATTTCTGTAACACTTATATAACAAACAATTCATATGATTCATTTTTATTATAACAAACTTCAGTCACACTTCAAATTTTTGAAATATAGCACTCCTTTGTGGACAAGCCATATAATTACTACATTAAAATATTTTTTAATTTAATTGACTTGCTAGTTTTTGAAACCATTGAAACAATTTGAGTGATATTGGTTTAAAATTTTAAAATTTTAATTAAAACTTTTTACCGTACCCAAAATCCTAGCCAAAGCATTTAATGAAACCTTCGATGTAAAACTATCAAGGATGCATTAATTATATTCGGAGCGAAGTCTTAGTCGAAGTCAAAAAAGAAAAAGGGTTATTTGCAAGCTTATGGAAGATATGGAGATCTTCTCAAATGAACATTGGTACAAAACTTAAGATTTTCGAAGCATGCGTGAAATTAGTCTGGTTTTAGTCCAGCAAAACATGGTTGGCGACAGAGAAAAAAGTTCAAAAACAGTAATCCGGTACTATATTAAGGATATTCTAACCACCGAGAATTCCAAACCAAGACCTGTGGAAAATCACAAAACAGAAACCCATAGAACTAGTCATCAGATAAAGAAAGTATATGTAGATTGACCACGCACTATCAAAAATTATAACTGGGTTGTTCAATCGCTCAATTCCTCTCAAATCAAGAAGGCGTTAGCTAATCCAAAATGGAATAAGTTACATAAACTATGTGGAACCCTTATGCTTCCAAGTATAACAAGTTAGATATTAGCTAAATACTTTTTTTTATCTTGTCATTTTTCACCCCTTCTGATCATTATCATTTTCTATTTTATCTTTAATCCTTCATAAGTTCTTATAATTCCAGTAATATCTGAATAGTCCAATACAGTGTAATAAGTTTACTAAATTTGATATATAATTTAGTTATTTAGCAATTTATTATGCAATGTTAATGATCAAAAATTTCACTAGAGGGATTCAATATGTTTTTATCATATTATCATGTTGTTTTTACAGAAGGAAAATTGTTTGCATTTCCCAAAACTTTAATAATGCTAATAACATTGTGCTTAAACTCCCAGAGAACGGGATGAAATATTACAAAAAACATTAAATATTATATGAAAATTTTAAAATATAAAAATATTCCCGGAAGACAATTTTCCCACCATAAAATTAATTGTTTTTATTAAATTAAATTTAACCAGAAAAAAGTTCTAGAAATTTTCAACCACTGTTAATTAGGTCAAGCACAAAATTAACAATTCTATCTATTAATTTTTTTTTTTTTAAATTTTAATTAAAACTATTCTCTTTATTCAACAAATTATGGTTGCCCATCATTTTAATTAAAAAATTTTAATTTAGGAGTTGAAAATAATTTAAAAGTTCAATTTAATTTTTGTAAATTTATAAACAATATTAAATTTTAAATTTTAGATAAGCATTCATTGAAAATGTTAATTTTTGTTTTTGTATTTGTAATAAATTACAAAGTTAAAAAATTAAAATTTTTTTTTTTTTTATGGGGAATAAATTTTGAAGCAACAAATTTGGTAATTTTATATATTACGCGAATTTGAAAAAAAAATTGTATGTAATATGTGTATTAGACTTTAAAATTCAAATCATGATTTCAAAACTGAGAGGGAAATTCATGCCGTCTAGTAAATAAGTAAAAGTTATCAAAAATAAATATAAAAATGTGTGATTAAAAAGTGTTGCCGTTGTTGCTAAAAAATAGTTAGTTAATCGATAGGCTTAGAATATATTGAGTATTTTTAACTTCATATTCAGATCCATTTTGTGTAATTTGGTTCTGTGAGTCGCCTTAGAGATTACTAACTTGCAAGAATTTATTTTAATTTTGAATTCATTGATCTTTCCTTCCTGAGGGTTTCTCCTCCTCTTAATTATCATCAAAACAGTCGTAGAATTCCAACTTGGATTTTGCTTGAAATAATAACTTAACGTTAAAGATGATTTTGGTAGGGATTAGAGATTAGTGACAAAGTAAATTTTAACTTTTCTACATGGTGTGTTTATGAAAGTCAAATATATTTTTTAAATCTGTATTTCGCATTTCTGTAAAGGTAAGAGATAAGGAAATGTAAATTGCCTATCGTTATAAATATTCATTGAATACATCTTTGACTTTGAACACACTTGTAGATTAACATATTTCTTCTTAATATCCCCCCAAATTTTCCCATTCATCCTACTTGATCCATTATCCCCAACCCGAATTCTTAAAGTTTCCTATTCCAATTCCGATCCTCAAAACCAAACTGTACATTTGTATCAAAATCTCTTTTCCAAGTATGGTTTTAAAAGGGTGTGTTGCTAGAGTGATACAGTCATACACTACCCAAAGTAATTACGCACAGTCCTAAGAAGTAGTTTTTGATACTTTCCATGACCCTTGTAAAACAAAAAAAAAAAAAACATATAATGTACCTACTAGAGTGTGTATATAAATTAAGAGAATATAAAAATGAATATATAACCCGAAATATTTAAATTCATTTAAGTTTTAACTTTTGACTTAAAAAAAAATTCATCCTAAAAATATGCAAAAATTAAAAAAAAAATCTTTTTAAGAGACAAAAAAGCGTTTCAAAAAATTTAGAAAGTGCGTTGAAAAGCAGAGTAATCCAAAAAGGAATAAGTTTAAAATTAATCAAACTCCATAATTGGAGGCTCTAGTTCATCAAAATACTAAATTATTAAATCGATTACAAAATTTGTTTTTAATTTTTATACCACTATTACAAATTTCAAATGCAGTAACTATACTCTAAATCTATTACAAATACTTCACTTTGACTTTAAATTGTTTAAAAATTCCTCGGATGAAATTATTGAAATAAATAGAATCAATGTTTTTGCTTTTTGGGGATTAAATATTTGATTTTTTTTTAACAAAAATCAAATTAAAGTAATATGGGTATCGCATTAGATATCATTATCAAGGACGTATTTACTTATGTATATTATTTTCATCATATTATTTTTTTTACAAATTTTAAATTAAAAAATTTGTTTTGTATTTTAAATAATTTAAATCTTTTACATAAATTTGTATTTTAATATAAATTTGGTTGCATGTAAAATACAAATGATTTATTTTTATAACAATTATTTTTTTTATGTTTATAGTAGAGCGTATATTTTTAATAAATATAAATTATAATGAAAATAGTGTTACACACTAAATACAATAGGCCCTGGAGTAGTTTGTAATAATTTTTTAGAATTCTCATTTCTGCCTTCTCTATTATTTGATTGACTTTAATTTTATATGTGGTTTTGGGAAAATTTTGTTTAAATATTAATAAATTCTATAAAAATTTTCTATTTGATTTTCAAATGAAATACTCATATAATTTGATTGTAGAAAATAAATGTTGCTAGGAATAAATGTTTCAGGCAAAATGGGAGTTGATGCCTCTAGATTAAAATTCTGAACAAAATAGAAAAAGCAAAAGTTCAAATATTGAAAAGTTGAGGCATTTATTGTAATTATATTAAATTTAATATTTTATGTAAACTATTAGTATCTATAGTTTTATATATATATATATATAAATAAATTTAATATATAAATGTTATGTATAGAATTAAAGCTGAATACCGTAGGTGTATTTTTCAGTTGTACAATAATTTAAAAATAGTTTTAAATTAAAATTTTTTTTTTTTTTTTGTAATCTAACAAACATGATCTATTATTAACCTTACTGGTGGAAAACTGTGATAAAAATGGTTCCTTCAAATAAAGTCAAATGAAATAAAGCCAAAATACGAAATTTTAAATTTTGGTTTTATTTTAATATGAAAAAGTGAAAAGTATAAAGCCAATTTGAAAAAGCAGGGATATACTCCTTTTTTAAAATGTTTATGTATATGTACACATGGAATTTTGAATTAGAATGGATTTTAGAGTTGGGTTCAAAATCTGATTTGACCCATTTTCAGAATATTTTTATTTAGTAAATGTGAGATTCTGAATTAGTATATAAAATTAAGCAATTCTTTATATTTTAGTGCTGGATGCGAAATCTAGCTGTCGTTGGTGGGGAAGGGGACATTCTATAGTAGGGCAGCTACTGATAGTGAAAATTAGTGTTCAAAATTATGGTTGCAATAATTTGTTTTGTGATGGCAGCCCCCACTGTTTTAAGTTTAGTGTTGTTAAAATATGTATATAAAAAAATAGTTAAAGGCGATATTAGAGTAAGTTACAAAATCAGCTTTAAAGTGTTTTATCCTTTATACAAAATTTTTTATTGGAAAAAAATTTTAATAGGTTACAATAAAAATGTTTCTAATTTTATTTCATATTAATTTTGGCATTATTTCCCTTTAAATAAATGAAATAAAGTCAAATTATAAAAATTTCACTTGATGACTTTATTTCAAATGTTAAAACGAAATGAAGCCGAAAAAGTGCTTTTTGATTTTATTTCATTTGACTTTATTTCAGGGAATCTGAATTAAAAACTATTTCTTGAAGCTATACAAAAAATTACATACTTTTAGGAGATGTAATTTTACAATTAGGAAGAATTTCTAAATGAAATATTTGTGGGATTTAATCATAAATTGTACATAATTAACAACAATATTACTTGTCTGGAGGTGTATTTTCTTTAATAAATTAGTTTAAATTCGTGGAATCATTTAATTTATCAATTAGTGACTAAATTTAAATTATATTAAATATTTAAAATAATTTCGTTTATTTTCACATTGAAATTTTTATTTATTTAACAAATTTCTTATTGAGCTGATTTCTTATAAGTTCTTTAATTCTTTAAACGCTCCTAAATTTAACACGAGTATCTCATTTCTTGTCAGATATAATACAGGATAATTTAAGGTCTATATTTATTTTCCATGGTAATATTCTTTGAATTTATTTCAGTATTTCGGTTTTTTTTTTCTATTTTAAATGAAAAAATTACCAACATCCAATAGTAAAAGGGTCAGTTTTTATTTCTATGAAAAAATATTTACTTTTTACTTTTTGTTTTATTATTTATTTAACATTGACTCAATTTTTCTTTGAATTTAAACTTATCATAGATTAGAAAAACTTCAAAGAAAAATGTAAAGTTAAATATTTTCTATTCAATTGAAAATTTTATGCAAATATTTTTAAAGTTTAAATGGAAAACTAAAAATCTAGTCTTGAATATTTTCCCATGGTAACCAAATGCTATGAAGTAAGTTATAATGATGATCCCATGATTCCAACTTTTATAACCTTAACTTTGTTCAAATTTATTTCAAGGATTCTGCAGATTTGATAGAATCTGTTCTTGTAAACCAAAGCTATTATGAATAATTTTAATAATATATGATTTAAGTAAGTTCCAAAAATTTTAAATTGTTTTCAAATTAAAATCATAACAATTGAAAACTTCTAAGAAACTGGATGACAAATTTTTTTAAAACAAGGATTTAATGCAAATGTATAGATACAAATACAAAATATAGTAAACTAATTATTATTCCATTTAGAGTAAGACAATAAAGTGAAAGGAAAATACTAAAGGGTATATTTCATAAAGAATATAAAAGGATGAATTAATATACTACAAATACATATGCAAGGACATACACGAAAGATATATTTTGTTTTTTTTTTTTTAATTTATATCTAGAACGTTTTCTTTTTAGACTCTTTGAAGAATATGAGATGTAAAGTATTTATTACACTTTGCAAGTTTTTAGAAAAAGCAAATAAAAGAAAATTCTTTGTTTTTTATTTTCCTTAGAGAAAAACTTTGTTTTAAAATTACCATCAGGTTTAATTTTTTTTTTCTTCTATTGCATAGTGAGTTTTATGTATAGTCATAAAGTAATAAAAAATGATGATGTATATTTGTAGGAGTGGGAAATTTTTTATATATTTTGTAGGTTTATTTATCTTTTAATTTATTAGTATGTTGAATAGATGGGATCCAAAGTTCTTGGGATTTGATTTTAAAACATATTTTGAATGAATACAACCCTATTATTAAGATTTAACTTTTCCGCATTTTTTCTACTTAAATTTTTCAGTCACTTTTAATCTGCAATCTTTTAAGTTTATTTTAGGCTAGGAAGAGTTCAAGGAAGTAATTATGAGTGTTAAAAGCCAAATAAATGAGAATGGTAGCGTATACATTGGAAATTCCTTGGGTTGACCTTAAGTATATCTGGATAGAACTATAGTTGTAAAATATTTGTAAATCTCTTAATTGATAACTGAGTGAAAGCTACACTTGTAAATGACGAATACTTTTATTAAAAAGTCTTACATCAACCCTAACTACATTGGTGCTAGTATGATTCTAGATTTTGTAAGACTGTATGAAACAACTTATATTGTTAACAATAAAAAAGTCTTTAGCTGTTAGGCTTAAGATTCGTTAAGTTTTGATAATATCTTAAATAATCTTAATCAAATTCTCCAGCTCGTATTGAGATATCTTAAAAAAGGAATGATTGGGATTGGGACACTTAAGCAATCTAGAGTACAACATATTGAAACATTTTTAGAGTTATATTAAGAGGAAAGAGTAAATTTTAACATAAAGAACTAAGTAGACTTTTTAGCCTTAACTCCTTATAAATTAGAAAATAAGATTAATAAATAATAAATCTTTTTTTCTCCCTCAATTGTTTTCAAGGTTTTCGAACAGCCCACGTATTTTTGATCTTAAAAAAAAAACTTGTTGTAAAAAAAATTCAAAAAAAAAAAAAAATACAGAAAAAAAAAAGTGAACTCAACTTCTGTATAATTGTTCAAGAGTACGTATAGTAGCAAAAAAAACGACAATAGCATTAACATCTACATCAGTAACAAGAGTTCATCTAATCTGACAATTGTAGAATCATATAAGACTTATAAAAGTTTATTCCAAAGATGATTTCTATAGAATAAAACGAAAAAAAAAAACAATTAGAAAGAGACAAAAGATCATGTAAAGGAAAAGCAAAAAAAAAAAAACTTAATTCAAAATGTTGGATTAAATTTACTTATTTTTTGTATTTTAATTTTTCAAAAAAATTTCAGGGAAATCAAAATCGTAAAAGGAGGGGTTGGGGGAAAAAGAAGCATGTCAAATAAAAACACCCAAAAAAAATTGTGTGTGAGAAAAAAAAAATAACTGTTTTTATTTACCATGAAATTTATGTACTTAAGGAGTAAGACAAAAGATTTAAAAAAGTAAAAAAAAAGTAAATTTTAATGTCTTCGTTCAAATACAAAAAAAAAATTATAAATTTCAAGAATGTCACAAAGTTTTAATAATGTTTTTTGTTTGTTAAACTTTATTGTAGTGATACCAGTATATTATAATAATCTTCAAGAAACGATTTTGTATTTGAATAATTCTGCCAAAATTTTGAGTAAGCGTTTTTCTTTTTAAATTCGTAATTTATTTAACAGAAGAGGTAGGGATCATGTTTATTATATTTAGAGTGAATTTACAATGAGGGTATTAGATTAACATATGAAAGTCTAAAGTAGAATATAATCTAAACGATGTAATAAACTTAAACCTACCCTCATAACATATATCATATTTTAATCGAAATTAAAAATTTAAATTTGAAATACTGTGGGTTTGAATATGAGATTAGATGACTTGGGAATTGCCTGCATTTTCATTAGATTGAGGTGACTATTTTACTTGGAAAATTTTCCAGGATATTCTAGAATATTTTTCAGAATATTTATATTCGTGTTTCTAAATTTTTAGGTGTTTAAAGGTCGGATTCAAAATTAGAATATAACCTTTTTCCAGAATCTTTATATAAGTTAAAACACGCAATACAATTCACAAAAAAATTGTTAAAAAGATCAAATTTCGATATTTTAACTTATAGATATCGCTTATCAAATGCAATACAGTCAAAACTCAAAAATCATGATTTTTGAGTTAATTATACGTTATTAATTAAATTTTTAAAAACTTTTAACTGCATGAAGGCCATATCTCAGATTTAAATTTTAAGACCAAGCGAGTATTATTTTGATTTCCCGCCCAAAATTTTTTGTTTCGTACTAAAATAGCAGAAACTCAAATTCAAATGCATTTTCTGCAAAGCTATGATTTTTGAGTTATGACGCTGTTGCATTTAATGAGCGAATTATGATATATTCACTTCAAATGAAATACAGTCAAACAGTTTTTTTTGAGTCTTGTGATCATAGCCTGATGATTTGACTAACTTAAAAGTTAGTAGTTCTTCTACCAGTTAATAGGCAGCATATTTGACAATGTGATCATTTAAGTCTTCAGTTAGAGTACATAGATACATGGTAATTCAAGATAATTACTAATTTTTATTAAATCGTTAAGTATATTCTTATTGATTTGTTTAAAAATTGCAAAATATAAATATTTTTAATTAGATTTACACATTATAAATCTTTTTAAATTTATTAAATTTCAAATATTTATACAAAATAATAATTATTATTGTAAAGAAATTGTAAATTTAAAATTAACCACAAAATTCGTGCTATCTTCAAATTGATTTTAAATTAAAAATTTATTAATTTTACAATATTTTACAAATATTAAACATGTTATAATTTAAAATTAATTAAAGAAATTTATAATATAAGAATTTATGTAAAATATTTTTGTATTTTTTCAAATACTATAAAATTGAAATTATGAATTTTCATTATAAAATGTACATACAAATATAACAATTTATGATTGGATGTTCAGTTGTGATTCAATAACAAATAATGTGGTAAATTGCATCTATTTGAAAGTGAATTGCATCTATTAAATATTTTTGAGCTTCTATTGAAAACGATATGTAAAAAATATATTTAATATTTATATCATTTAATTCTTGCAACTTTGATATTTTGATTGTAATGTTTTATAATTCATAGAAAATTTTCAATTGAAAATAAATATGATTATATATTGTATATTTATGTAATAAATGTTTCAATTTAAATTATTTCAAATTGATTTTTATTTTATCTTTTAGTATTTAACTTGAGATTTGATCAGGTTTTTTGCTTTTTAGTGCAAATATATATTGTAGGTATCGTACATTTTTGAGATAAAAAAATATTAAAATTTAAAATCATAGATAAATTTTGATTGAAATAATATTCAAAAGAATTTTTTATATTTTTATATAAGCATTTGGAATTTGGTATTTATTTTAAAATCTGATTTTGATTTAAAACTGCATAAATTTTTCTTTATAATAAGAATTTAAAATAATTGGAAATAGTGTTGTAATAAATTTTATTTTTCAAAAATATGAATACAATTTTTAAGAATTATATAAACTAACTTATCAATTATTATTTATTTAATTAAAGACATTGATTAGTAATTATGAATTATCATGGATTAGAATTTGTAGAAAGTATCGTAGGTTACATTATTCGACTTTAATGTTATTTTTAAGTTGTAATTTAGTTTAAGCTTTGGAACTTGTACGTTACCTAGTGCAGTTAAACAAAATGTGTACAATTTATATTTTATATATTTTTTATATAAATATCTGTAAATCTAATTCTGTAGTATCAAGAATCAAGATATTACTATAAATAGTCAGTTAAGCACAATGAAGCATGAAATTTTATACCCAATTTGATATTTTTGGACTTTTTCGATAGTGCTTGAATGTTTTAGTATGAAGAATTAGCATGCTGCATTTGCATTTTAATAAATGTAATTGAAATAATTAAAAATCAATCAGAGTATTTACGAATTTAAGCTTCTACTTAGATAAACTTAACAGTTTAAATTGCCAGAATTCAAGGCTTCAAATATTATAAGTAATGCCAATTTATAAAATTGATAAGTATTGTGTTATCTGATCCCCTTGGTAACCCAGTATAATTCAAAATGTAAAACATGTAATATGACCAAAATAAATAGTATGTAGGAAGTAGGAAGTAGGAAGTTCAACGGATTGCAAGGCCTAGATATTAGGATGTCATACGCTTACTCCCATTTAAAATAACAAAAACAGCATTGTGCTATCTAACTTTAAATTTATATAAAAAAATATCCAAATAAATAGGTTTTTTTTTATCCAAAACTCAATCTATATTCAAGTTTTCCTTATTCATAAATTTTCAATTTAAAAAAGTACTCCTATAAATATGCATCTAAATTTAGCAATCTTTAAAAAAATAAAAGAACAACAACATAACACTTTAATATTGTTGCTTTTTAATTTTTAACCATCCTGGAAGTTAAGTTTTCCAAAATAGCTTATAAAATAAGGAAGTGAATATAAAAATAATTTAAATAGAGGTAAAAAGCTCTATTGTTATACATATGCACATAGATATACATATACATAAATAACTCTTAATAATAACATAAATTTTACTATTTTTAAAGTTCAAACAATGATAGTAAATCAAATTTGTATGAAAATTAAGGATAATGTAGGAAAATAATTTATATATATATATATATATATATTGTGATAAAAGGACAAACAAAGGATATATTATGAATTATTTTTAAAATTTATCAATGAAGAACCTGGATTCTGTTTAATTTATTTTTTAAAATTTATTTTTAAAAAAAAATATGAGAAAAATTTATATTTATATTTTTCATTTTACCAACTTTCATATTTATTGTTTTCTCTTCATTTTTTTGTAATAATTAATAATTTTTTTTTTTTTTTTATGAAAAGTTTGATCTGACTTCCATTTTCAATTGAATGAAAAATGAATGAATTGATTTAATGCAGTTTTTTTATTTTTGTAAAAAGAAAATTGGATTTAAGGAAGACAATTAAATCTGTAATATTTCTTTCTTCTCTCTTTTATAGATTCACTTTTCTGAAAATTTATTCGAACTTTGACATTTTGTGTCACAATCTCGGAACAAAGAGGAAGTATTTTAAGATTTGGAAGTTGGAAGAATCAAAAAAGAGGTCTAATAATAAATAAAGTTCATAACTATAATTTTGATTAAAAAAGATAATAAGATTTAGTGAAATTAATTTGTAAAGGATATGCTATTTAAGGATTTGCCAGTTTTTAAGGTTTCAGTATAATATTAAGTTGTCGATTATGAGTTTATTATAAATTGAAATAATGGAAATGGAAAATAAATCAATTAAATGCATTTTTTGTTACGTTGAATATATATATTTATATCAATAAGGTTAAGGTACAAAATTAGGATTTCTCTCTGCTACTGAGTGATAACTTATTTTTAATAAATCATAAGTTAAAAAGTACGTTTTAACTAAGTACTTAAAGTAGACTAACAAATGCTAGAGGAATAAACTGGGCATACTAAAATATAAGTCCCATTAAAAATTTGAAGCGATTATAAATTAAAGGTTGAGGATGAGTTGAGATGAAGGAAACCGTGATGAATGAAATATATATGTTTTTTTTTTTTTTTTTTACACGCTAGTCAAACTCTAGGAAAATGAATTCTACGGGGTTAGAAATGAACTTATTTAAGTTCTTTTTAAATCGTTGCAAATTGTATAAAGGTCTATTTCTATAAGAAGGGAACACATTGGATCGAAGCATGTTCCATATTCTAGCAGTTCTCATAATAAATTAGTTTCCATAACCAGTTTTGAGCCACCTACGGATTTCCACTGTGTAGAAGTGAGCACTTAAGGTCTCCCTGGTGTTGCGTTGGAATTGTTTAAAGCGAGGCATTATTGATTTTAATTCAATAAAGCAAGTGTCAATACCTACAAGATATCTATAAAATTAGAATTAAATGTTTGTGTATCTAAGTAGAATTGAATAAACCACTTATGTTAAGCTTTAATTTTTAAACACATTTTCAGCACCTTTTCAAGCTTTAAAATTCAATTTATATCTATTAGTAGTATAAATTTAACTTATAGAGTTTTTTGAGTCATTACCTTTCTAAATACTAAATGTTAAACGTCTATCCCTTTAACTGGAACAACAAAGAGATACGCACTTATTAAAATTTAATAATATTTTTTAAATCTAAAAACTAAAATACCATTAAAAGTACATTTGAAAAGAATAAAAAAAAAGAATCTTAAGTATCTAAAGTTGTGTATGTTACATTCAAAATTTATATTGTAAAAAACTTTACTTAAGTACATAAGTCGAAAAAAATTTATTTATAAATTTAAAAGTTTCTATTAAAATTTTATTATTTATTTAAAAATCCTAATAGTAAGTACTTTTGAATTTTCTAGGAATTATAATTTCTAAAGTATTTTTCCAAAATAACAATTGAATGTTTAAAAACTTTGATTTGAGATTTCTGATATTTTTTAAGAATTAAAAGAACAACAATTGATTGTTCATTTTTGTCTATTCAAATTTATTTTTTATATTTTTAATTTATAAATTTTTGGTCAATTTAAATAATGGGTTATTCAAAAGGATTGTATTCCAAATATTTAAATAAATATTTAATTTTAGATTTTGTTTTTATTAAAATTATGTTTACATGGAATAATGGCAAGTATTTTTTACTGGAAATGTTATTATCAATGATTATTGGAAAATCGAAGATCCTTTACAATTGTGTTAGTGATTATTAAACATTTTTTCTACTAATTATAAATAAAATGCTTTCATTAATTGTAAACCTATTGTATTTAAATAAATATGTATTTTAAAAGATTAATTACTATTATTAAATCCTAAGAATTAATTAAAAACAATTCATATGGAAAATTTTAAAATTAAATTGAATTTTGAAAAAGCTTTAATTTAAATAATATGGTGAACAATTTTGAATGATACTAGAGAAATATTTCACCACTATCTAACAGAATCTAGATAAAATTAATAATAAGTTAACAAATTGCGTTGGAATCAAAGTTTTCATATAGTCATATTGTCACCACAATTTCTTTTCTTCCTCCACTGAAATTTTCATTACAAATTATAAATTTTATATTTGGGTAGATAAATTTTTCCTTGAATTTTCCTAGAACTGACTAACTAAGAAGTACACGAAAAAGATATTCATTTT
Organism: Dolichopus griseipennis; assembly: GCA_963082915.1. Classification (NCBI taxonomy): domain Eukaryota; kingdom Metazoa; phylum Arthropoda; class Insecta; order Diptera; family Dolichopodidae; genus Dolichopus; species Dolichopus griseipennis. The sequence goes on from OY720442.1 coordinate 3,216,054, forward strand.
AAATTGGAAAATAAAATTACATTGAATTGATCATCTGTAATAATTTCCAATTCAATAAATTTCAATATAATGTGAATGTTTGTAAGAAGACATCAATTGATATAAATAAAATTTTCGTATTGTGGTCATTATTTGGAATAAATAATTTTTGTAAATATTGATTTTTAACTTTAAATTTAAATTAATGTGGTGTCACAATAAGTTTTTAGTCTTGAATTTAATTTTTAATGTATTCTTATTAAATTTATTATTTTACAATAAAGTTTTAAAGAGTTTAAATTATTTTTACATCAGTGCAAAGATATATTAATTATTAAATTTAGATTCTACTCTACATACTTTTGAATATAATCGATCCAATATAATGTAAATAGAATTGGGCTTTGTTAATGTAGATTTGTAATATTGGTGCAATTAGATCGCATTAACCGATTTTTAACTACTAAAAGTTATAACTTTTATTTAAAACCTAAATATAATCCAAAGTCAAAAGAAAAACAAAAGTTCAATTTTATTAATTCAATGAATATATTGGAATTTTATAGCACTCGGCTGTGTAATAATGAAATATTGGCTTGAAATTGTTTCCTTTATTTTGAAGACCTTTTCTGGATAGTGAAGTTAAATATTGTTTTATTAATTGTCTACGCTAAAATTTACAAAAAATTTTTAATTTATATGGTAGAATTATTCATTTTATAAATGTAATAAAACATTGCATACTTTTAGGAAGTGTATATTTTATATGTAAAAATTGAATTACTTTTAAGGGTATTTATCCATATTTCCATGATTTTTTTTTAAAAAATTTTATTATAAATAAATTGAATTTTTCTTAAGTTATTTAACGTCATTTTTGCCACCACAGAGAAAAAAAAGATTAAAGAAAAATTCAAAGAAAAACCAAAAATAGAAAGAGAACGATAAACGTATGGTGTAAGAAGAAAAGAAAATGTAATAATGGCTGGTTTTTTCTCTTGTTTGTGTGTTTGCTTTCCTTTTGGTTTTTTATTTTTTAAGTGGTATACTTTTATGGAAAAATGTTTATAAATATGTATATATGTATATATAGATATATATATAATATTTGTAAACAAATGAATAATGTGAGAGGGCGGTTGGTATATAATACTTTGGGCATTTCTTTTAGGACTTTTTTTTTTGTTCTTTAAAATTTTTCTAGCACTTTAATGTTAAATTCTGTTTTTCTGAATTTGGATATTCAGAAAAGGTGATCAATGCTCCTACAGTTGGTATTGTATGAGAAATTGAAGTTGTAGAATACAAAATAAAAGGAAATTGGAAAATATTTGACCAAAAAATTGTTCACGGTTCTTTGGGTTCAAACAAAACCTTCTTTAATTAAAGATAAAAAGTTGATAATATGAATAAAGGGATATCTTAAGGGTGTTTCTATCAAGAAATCAAAAACAAAAGGTGAAATGAATTTTGGGTAAGGAGGTGAAAGGAATTATGGGTAAGAAGTAGACAATTAAATCCCAAAGAAAATAATATTTTTAATAAAAAGCTGGAAAACTTAAGATTTATATATAGTTGTTTTTTTAGTTTCGACTCAAAACTATTAAAATATTATATTAAAACTATTGAAATGTATTAAAGCTTGAAATTGATTGGAATTCTTAAAAAAGTTTTCATCTTTGATGAAAGGGTTATATTAATCTGATAGAATAACGTTTCTTTAAAATAATAAAGAATCCTTAAACGTATTTTAAGAATAGAGGAAGAAGCTGCCTTTAAGATCTGAAATATATTTCATAAGTATTAAAAATCGTGGAAATTAAAACTGTTAAATATTAATACATTATATAATTACATAACTTTTACTAAAGATGATTTCTTTAAATTTTACATATTTTTCATATGTCCTTTGGTATTTTCATATAAATCCTAAACTCTTAATCAAAGATATAAAAGCCAATATCTGTTCTTTTATTTTTGTTAGCTGGAGGCATAAAGGCTATTAAAAACAACAATGAAACTGATAAAATAAATTTGAAAGTTTTTTGGGTACGTTTCTTATTTTTACTTGGAAAATGCAAATTAAAAGTTTTTCCTGTAGGTTATTAGAAAATTGAAAGATGTTAAAAAATCATGTTTATTTTTTTGTAAAATTTTGCCCTATTTGTTATTTTCTTGTTTTTGAGAAAACAATGCCTTGAGGTTGTATTTGAAAATATTTATTGAAAGATTTTAAACATGTTTTAGAAAAAAACAGATTAAATTTGTTTTTGGAATTTTAAAAAATGGTGTTGGAGTCCGGAAACTATTCTTCATTCTAGCAAGTGTTAGTTAAAACATATTTGTGTCAGAGTAAAACTTTGAGTTAATAAAAAATAAATTTTTTAATAATTTTATTAAATAAATTATAAAATTAATTAAATTTGATTTTTTAAATAAGCTAAGACTTAAAAAAAGTTTGGATCGGCGGTATTTTTGTTTTTTTTTATTGTTTCCAACCCTGGATTATTGGGTTTCCACAATGCTATCTTTTGTGAGACAGTTACTTGATATCTGTCCCTCAGCTTTTAATTTCCTTTGTAACTGATCTTCTCCAAGTTATTTTTAGTGTACCCTCACCTCATTTTTCCTATTGCTTCCAAAAAAGCTTTAGACGCGCAATATTTTTTGACGGTTTCCGAAGTGTATGGTCTATCCATCTGCATTATTTTCTTCTTATTTGACAGAGTCAGATTTCTTGCCTTGAGATGGTTAATAGTTCTTGATTCCATATCATTCTAGACCATCATATGTTTTGTATTGATCGAAGGCATTTATTTTCAAATACTTAAAGCTTGTTTATTGTTGAGTGTTTGATTAGCCAATTATCCTTTCTCAGCTGAATTTTTTTAATAGACAAAAAACACTTGTTTCAAATTATTCTATACAGAGTTCCTTATTCTTAGTTTATAGGGTTTTTTTTTATTCCTTTTCCACTTCTTTAAGGAGTATAGGGCATTCACCAAGTTTATTTTAAGCTAGGCTTCAGTTTCTTTAATCATAATATTCACTAAGCCGTTGATTACTCGGCTGTAGCTATTGTATAAGGTTATGAAATATGAATGCACAAATGTGCGTCATCTATAATCTTGCACAAGAATTATTTATATATTATTAAATCTTATTTTATATTACGATATAATTATACAATTTTACGATATGTTTTTATTAGATATGATCTGACCGGGGTTTGAACCCGAGACCTTCCACATGAAAGGCGGCGTCTTTACCACTACGTCGTTGGCCAGATAGTTTAAAGGGTTACGCCTCTTTTAATTCTTAATATTTTAGGGAATAGGACATCATTATAATAGGGAACGATATTCTCTAGAATCTTTTCATTCATATTAATATTTCAGCTATTACATATTTTTGAATATAAGTATTAAATAAATATTAAATGATTTACGATGATTAACTAAAAAGCCATTACGTTTTTAGGCACAAAAGTGCGCTGGTAACAAATTAATTCATTCCGAAAGCACACATTTATGATTTCCAAGGAAATTTTTCAATATTCAACTCTTTAAAAAGAAAATAGAATTGATTTCTTTAAAAACCATTATTGTGTATTTTATATGTTTTGTTTTTTGTTTTTTTGATAATATTCTGCATGTGCGTTTGGGTACCCAAGTATATTGTTCATTACTTTAATTTACATAAAAATATATTCTTATGATTTTCTGGAGGATTTCCTCCTTTAGTTTCAATCGGAAAACGTTAATCTCTTGAGGGAATATTGAAATAAATATATTTGGAAAACAAAACGAAAATCCAAGTTTCAGTTACTTTTGTAAATATGAAGGAAAAGGTAAACTTTTGGAAAATTTTTGGAATTTTTGAGAAAACAATAATATGGCGGATATGGGAAAAACATGTTTCAATTTTATTTTAAAATTATATGCAATATTTGTAAACTTGTGTTATACATTTGTTACAAAATTTTCGCTGGAGTGATTACTTATAAAATAAGCAAAAATTTGGTAAATTCAAATTGTAAGGACTAAGGAGTCGCTAAATTGTTTGTAAGGATTTGAATGTATATCAGTTTTTACACAATATGTTTATTTTTTGCTAATAAAGTGTCACCTTTAATCCTGTTTGTGTGACATTGATGGAGTTTAAGGCTGTAATTTCTTAGTATTACATTTCAATGTTCCATAGATTTTCTTTTTAAAGGTGAAACAATTTTCTTATCAAAATATAATAAGTATTGTGTTTTATTTCATACAGAAGATTAGAGATTTCGAACATAATATGTGAGAGGACATATATTTTATTTACTGTTGAATAACCTGCTTTAAATTTATTTCAGGAATACGAGTATTAGAAGATTATAGGATTTGATATTCAGTTCTTCGAAAAATATTATACGAAAATTATGCAAAACGAAATAACGAATAAGTTAGAGTTGAAAATCAGTAATCAGACTGTTCGATTCAGTGTAGTTCAAATAAACTGGCGTAAAATTGTATTTAATCCTTCCCTTATGTTTTAAATTCATATTTAGGAATATTTTTCAAAAATTTTCAACTTGGATATTCTTATTCCTTCGATAAAGTCCCAAAGACTTTTTCAAAATTCCTAGTAAGAAGAGCATATCTGCCTTAAATGATCATTTTTAAAGTTCATAATAATAATGATAAAATAAGAATTTTATTTCAATTTCGAAACTTTTGCGTTTAATGAATCAGAAAATTATTTTTTAAATGCAAATTCGAAATTGTTTTCTGAAGGTAAAAAAAAACAGAAATGTGGTATTCTGTGGTGCGTATAATCGCAGTTAAAAAAAAAATAAAATTATTTTCAACTTTCTCGTAAGTTAAGAAATAATTTTCAATTATAAATGAAAAAAGTTAATTTTTTATAAAATTTTCAACTTTGTTATTTTTATTTTTATTTCGTGGAAAATCCATTCTGGGAATTATTATTATAATTTTTTTTTTTGCATTATGTTAATCGATTTATAAAATGTTGTTTCTGTTTAAAATTTTCTGAAAATTTTCAAAGGGAAAAATAATTATGATTTTGCAATCGGCTTATATTGAAACTAAAGTTTTGTAGGTCAGTGTTATTTTTTAATTGCATGGTGAAGAAAATTCAACTTTTTTAAGCATAAGATTCATTTAATATTTAAGTCCGATTTTTTATGTCCAAAATATCTCAAATTCCCTTCTGACCTTTTTTTTTAGTTATCCCAGAAGTTTCAGATGCCTACTGTGATATTAATCCTACTGTGAAATACCTCCAGTGAGAGGGGTAATTTAGTTCTACTTGATAGAGAAATAAAATGCATAATTGCAAAATAATTTCAATTTAAAAAAAGTTAACTTTAAAAAGTTTTCCTTCTGAGTTAATTAAAAATTTCAATTTTTGCATACGAATTCAATTTTAGTTTTGCGTTAAATAATTTGAAAACTACTTTTTTTCGTGTAAAAAGTTATTGTATTTTGGATTCATTCAAAATTCACTAATTAGAGAAACATTTTGAATATGTTTTTTTTAAATATTTTAATTAGTTAATGTTATACTTTACTTAAAAGTGTAGCTAAAAAAGTACCATTAGAATTGTTTATGAAACAATAATTTTAAGCTTGAAGTAATATTCAAATTTTAAATATTAAAAATTATTCGTAACAATTGGGGAAAATATGAGTATATTTTACCGCATACTTCCTCCAAATGCGTATATTTATTAATTTCCAAATTTAAACTTAGTTTCGAATTATTAAGAGTTGGGAAATTAAAGGAAGAGAAAAGTGCTATTAAAAGTAAATTTTATAATATAATTTTAATTTTGGATTTATTTCATTTGTTTGATTAAAGTTTCTCAAACTTCATATGGTTTTAGCGAATGTTTATTCATTTGCATTTGTTCTGTGAAATACATGGTTACGTAAAATTTTATAAAAATTTGTGCACATTACTTAAAAACTAAAATTTTTTTAATTTTAAAAGTTTGATTGGAAAAGTTTTCTAAAATTTCATATGAATGCTTACAAAAAGAACTTAATTAGAAAACTTAAATAAGTCAGAACATTTCGAACTTAAATTAAACTTGTTATTTTCTTTGAAATATAATAATGAGAAAAGGCTGTTAATTATAAAGAAATTAAAGTACAATTTCCAATAAAACAATCTACCAGAACTATTAATTAGATGTCTTTTAATATTGGAGAAACGTTGTGAATCATCAAAATGGAACAAAATTCTTAGTATTAACAATTTTGTAGTTAAAATTTAAGTTTTGTGTTAAAATAAAAAGTCAATCAAACCCTTACCTTAAGGTAAAATAATATAATTTTAATTGAATTTAAATGTAATATTTGATCCTACATGAATGCCAAACAAAATTATTAAATTTATAGCCCATTTCAACTAAATTTAAATTAATTAATAAGTGTTCAATGATTTATAGAAGATAGCCTATCCCCGGCGTATCCAATTCACTTTAAAGAATGCTTCAGTCTAATAGCGATGGCTATCAGATCAATTTAATCAAAATTTAAGATTAACTATCTTTCTAATTTATAAATTTGAAAAGTGAATATTACAAATAATGATATAATAAATATCTTTTAAATTTTTAAAGTTTTAAATTCGCTAATCAAACTTCTCGAATCGAAAATCGAAATTTGAATCGAAACACCTAACTTGAAACAAATATCACTTGAAACAAATATCGAGTCCCAAAATCGTTTCCTTAAAGTTCATTTCAAAATTTTTTGATGGACAAGTAAAATTTTTTTTATACATTTTTATTGAGATCCATTTCAAAATTTTTTAACTTTAATATTTATGTATAAAATTTCTCTAGAAAAATTGATAGGAATTTAAACGGGATGTTTTTATTTTATTTATTATTATTTAAAAATAAAACAAAATATATTTTGAATTTTGGTAAAATGTAATTTGCATTTTTTAATAAATAAAAATATTTACATATTTTACGTATCCCTGATTTTGTAAGAATTAAACTAAATAAAATCAGAAAAAAAGGGTAGTTGTTATTCAAAAATAATAAAAACAGTTTTTGTTTTGTTTTTTTAAACTAAGGCAACACTAAAACAATTGTTGATTTCTGTTCAATGTCAAATTTGTAAGCAAAAAAAGATATGTATATGTGTTTATTATATAAGCAAAAAAAAGCCAGTTTTTTTTTAATTTGATTAGCATAAATATAATTTAAATCAAAATTTTCGAAAATGATCAATATTACTCCGAAATAAAAGACGTAGATTATAGTAGAATTATTTTTGTAAGAGTTTTTCCCATTTACATATTTTGTAATTTTAGTAATATTGTAAATTTACACAATAGAATCGATTTTTTTTAAAGTAGTTTTCGATTACCTTAGTTAAAGTAACGGAACTACTGAAAAATAATATCGTTTCCATACATGTATCATTGTAGAAAGATTAAAAGCAAAAAGGAAGTACACAAATGATGATATATTACTTTCAAGGATAATTTTTATTTTTGCTTGTTTTACTTTAATTTTCTGTTCTTATAACGGGATCATAACGTAATTTCCGTTATTCTTTCATTCTTTCAGAAAGGAACAAAAGAAATAAAACGAAACAAAAGAAAAATGAAATTCATAGTGTAGTGTACTAAGAAATCTATACAACTGTTATTTAATATTAGTTTATTTTCTCTTTAGGATTTTTTAGGTTTTTTTTTATTTTGAACATCAGACAAAATACATAAAAACCATATCCTGTTACACAAATAGAGGTTGAAAATTCATTTCCTTGCATCCAACTGGTTGAGTAGTAGTTAAATACATAAATATATTTATGTGAACTAGGATGATAACGATTTTTCTGTTGAATAAATAGTGCTTTTAGTTATTTATAAGATTATGACAGTTATAAACAATTATTTATAATCCATTTGACAGTTATACACATTGGTTTATTTTGATATTTGAAATGTTTAAGTGTGCATAGGTGAGTAAAAGAAGTACAACATTTTTGATATTGTTCTAACAACCAGTATCGCTCAAACATAAATCTAAATAACTGTCAGAATAATAATCTGAAATTTTATAGACTAGATTTTATTATTGGAACTTTAAATTAGTTTCTTAAAATAATTATTTTTTTAAATATAACTAAAGTATGTGCATGTTGAGGTTAAATCCTATGTACCTATTCATAAGTTTAAGAAACTTGTTTATTTACAACTATTTTAAAAAATTGTATTTAAAACATTCGAATTGAATTAATAAAAGTAGTATTTGACAGTTATTTGGTATTAACTTTGAGGGATACTGGTTTAAGCAAAAAGTATTGTACTTCTTTTATTCAAAATTAAGGTTTAACAAGTGTATTTTTAAAATAATAAAAGATTTTTTGAATAATTAAATATAGTCAATTAGAAAATTTCATTTGATCCATTAAGTTTATATGACTTTATAGGAGTAAATTTGACACTGAATTTGACTTACAGTAGTAAATTTGACGCACCTGATAAAACAATTTTCTTTACAGGTATTTCAAAAATTGGTTAAAATTTGTTTGCTGTAATTTAATTACAATAAATATTAAATTAATTTTGTGTAAATATATTCAAGTAGATTTTAATTAAATATGTAATTTAAATGAAATTTAAAATTAAATTTCACATTGACAAAATTTAATATAAAAATACCAAAATAGAAATACCAAAATATTATGTTTAAACTTTTTACTAATTTATTTCATTTGAAGAATTATGTAGGTAGTGTTAAATACCAAATAATTTTATAATTATAATTATGTAATTAAAAGTTATCAATAAAATTATTATTATTAATTAAAAAAAAAATAGTATTATTATATTTATAGATACTTTGGTAATATTAGGAAATTCCGACGAAATTTTTGGATAATAAAATTTAATCTTTTAATATTAATTCTTAAATTTATATAGAATTACCTTGAGCCTTTATAAAAAATTAAAATGGAAACATAATATTATACTTGTAAATTTTATAATTCTTCCAAATTTCATTTAAATATTAATAAATGGCTGGGACACATTTTGTTATACAATGTACATAGAAGATATAGATACAATTCTATTGATTGGTTAATCCTACTGTTATATATATCTATTAAATTATTTGATTATAATATCTTTACTAATAGTATTTAATAGAAACTACTTAATAATGAATTTTACATTAAGGCTTATAATCTACAGATGCACGTTGGAATATAAGAAAAAATTTTCTTAGAAAAAATAATTTAATTAATATTTTAAAATAATTGTGGGGCATAGGTTTATACAATACAATATGATTAATATGACAGTTAGTAACGGGGAATTATACAGTCAAATTACTAAGCCTAACTGCATGCAATTCTTCTATAAATAAATTTTACTGAAATTTTTAATTAAACTTATAAATATCTTTTAATTACATGCTTATATTTATCAATTTCGTATTAATTGTTTGTGTATACAATAATGTTTGTTTTGTTTGAAAAACATTTTAATTATTGAATTTTTTTAGAATTGCTTTGTATTTTCTTTTAAACAAATTTTATCAAAAAAAATTTTTATTTCTTTGACCTCAATTAACATTTTGCGTAGCTTTCATTTGGATATTTATATATTTCCACATTGATTTCCACGCGAAGATTTGCTTTTCTTTGAATACAATTAAAAAAAAATATATTTTGTTTACAAATACTTATAATTGCGCTATTACTTAAATAAATACTTAATAATATATGAGTATATTTAGTATTTCGTTTCTTTTAAATTTATGATAAACAAAATTTTCATGGAAATTATAAAAAATTTGTAATAAAAATTGACAAATATTGAATTATAATTATGGCAAATATATGATATTGTGAATGGTGGGGGCATAAAAGTCCCCTAGCGACTTATGACTCAAAAAATAAACCATAAGTCCTTCGAGAATTATGATTCACGAAGAGTGGGCTTAAAACTCCTTAAAATGAATTATAACTGAGTATTTTGAATTAGAATCAAGTTTAACGTTGGTTAAAAAAATGTGTTTTGGAAAAATGAGAAATTCCCGGTTTTTTATTAATGGTTATATTTTTATAAATTTTGGAAATTATTTTTTTAAAACTAAAAATGCATTTTAAATATTTCGTCTTATATTTAAAAAATTATGAAGTCATTGGCATTAATCGTGAACTTAAATTTTCCAGGCTTTTTTTAGAAACATAAGTCCCTCGGGGTTTTTTTGACTCCGGCATTTTTGTCATCTCGCCATTGTGAATATTTTCCACCATCTTTTTAAGTAATAAATTAGTATTAAATAAATATAAGAATTAAACCTCATCATTTGGAAATTTAAAATTATTTAGAATTGTTTCATCATATGTTTTATATACATTTTGAAGTAATTACCAATTCAACAATAGCAAGTAAAGAAGCGGAGTTTACGAGTTTTTTTAATTCTTTGTATAATAAATTTTAATTTAATTATTCTTTAATTCATTAACATTTTTTGAATATAATTATGTATGACTTTGTTACAATATAAACATTTTTCTGAATATGTAGGATACGATGTTTATGTATGTATTTGTTAATTTTAATCCTTTTCCAAAAATTTTTACCATCTTAAATTTTGCTGTTTTTTTAAAAAAGATTTTCAGAAGATGAAGATTAAAATGAAAAAATATTTCATGGTAAAATATAATAAAAAGAGATTTCTTCATAAATGATATGATGGCATTTCTTTGTTTGTCCCATCTTACACAATTTGAAACATAAAAACTAAAAACACAGAAATCTCAGAAATCTAAAGAATTATTTTGGGAAAATTAAATTTTTGTAGTCGTGTGTCTTTTTAATTTTTTTGAAATTAAGCCAAAAGACGAATTTAATGATTCCTAATTAGTTTAATAAAAAATAAAAATTGAAAAATTTTAAAGCCTTTGGGAAATCCTTGATTTAAATTATTATTAAGGAATTTTATAGTTCATTATATTAATTGAATGTTTTGAATGTTGGTTTTGGCATACGTTGTGCAAAAGTGCTTTAGACTTCAAATAGATGTGCGGTATACATTTTTCAATTAAGGTATATTTTATTATTTTAAATTACACATATTTTTCGATTTCTTGTAAAAATCATTTGTGCATGACAAAAATGAGGAATTATTCAAAAATGAATATAGTTTTTTGGATTTTGGTGAAAGACGTAGGATTTCGTTATGCAAATGGTTCGAATTGTGAACTTTTTTTTGTGCGTTACTTAACCGTTTTTCCTAGAATGATCCTCTCATTTCCTAAGAATGAATACCACATAAAATATGAATTTTGTGTGGGTTTATATGTGTTTTTTAAATAAATAATTTAAATAATAAATGATTTTCATTTAACTGAATCCTTTTTAGAATCCTTTTTTTTCAAAAGAATTTTAATGTTATAATTTAGTGAAACTAACGTGAAAAAAGATGTAAAAAGTCTTTTATTTTAACTTAAATACTCAATAAATTATTTTTAATATGATTAGAGATAAGGGAAAAAAAATATTTGGCTACAAAAATGTTTTCATACCTCAAGGTTTTAAGTTTTTATTTTTTTTTATTTTTTATAATGGTGACAAAATTTCCAAAACGCTGTGGAGTTATTCTAAAATGAGAGTTGAAAGTACAAATAAAGGGATGACTATTATAACCCTGTATTTCCTTTGACTAAATGTTTGGCACTTGAGATTTATCTAGGAAATATTTATCAGATATAAGAAGAATGGATTGATTTATCATTTAAAATAATTTGACCTTGGTTGATATTAATGAAAGTAAAATAATTTTGCAAAATGGAGGTAAATAAAATACAGGCAAACGATACTACAAGCAAATGAAATGCAGTTAAATGATCAATAAATAAAGGCAAATTATACTAACGAATCATAAGACCACTTGCAACACCAGCTATTCGTATTTCATATCTTATCACGACCTACGATCAAAAAAGATATTATATATTCAATACAATTCAGTTTGTTAGAAGTAATTCAATACTTCTCATTTTCAATTTAAATCATGAAATTAAGTAGGAACCAAATTTTTTTTCAAATTTTCCATCTAAAACAAAAAATAATAAAAGAAAAGAAAAGATTTAAATGAACAGTGAGTTTTTGACTGTACATAAATTTTGATCCTTTGTCATCATCATAAAAATCAGAAACATAAATAAAACCTTACAGTAACAACAACAAAAGTATAAAATTCTGAGTTTATTTTAGAATTTATAAGGAGAAAATAAATTTAGTAATCAGTATTGTTGTCTGTTATCAGTTTTATATAAGGGTATATAAATACGAGTATTATTAGTCTTATGGGTGGTATTTTGTTTTTATTTTACAGTAATATTTACATTTTCAAATTGGTCCTTTGAGGTGAAATGAAATAATTTTTTGATTACACCTGTAATTTTTTTATTTTCAAAGTAAAGAAAAATCAAAAAAATTTGAAAAATTTTATAAATTTTTGTTCCACATGATTCAAAATTCAGAATTTGAATTTGAGTTTGGTTTTATTTTTTCGAAATTAATTTCACTGAGATTTCTTGTTTTTAAAAATTGGATTTGGTATTTTTTAATTTTGGGAAGGCTGTACTAATGTAAAAAGATTTAATGTTATAAAATAAAAGGTCATAAATTATGTAAAGTTTTTGTAAAATTGTGTTGATAAATGGTTGTAATATCAGTAAATTTAGATGTTCTTTTGAATAACAGTTAAATTATGATTGCAATACATTTGCGTATAATAACACTTCCCTTTCTTAAAAGTTTTTGAAACATTTAACAAAGCTTGCTCTTTTTTTCAATTACAAGTTCCTCTTCCTTTTAGTTGTTATATTAGAGATTTTTTGAACTATAACATTTTATATCAACGTTTACTTTAGACGGCCAAGATTCTTTAATTTGTTGATTAAGAAAAAATTACAAACGAATTTAATTTTTTAAGGAATTGATTTTAAATTTGATGTAAATGGTCCTTAGAGGTATTTTTATTTGAATTTCTTTCTTTTATGTTGTAAGTGCTAAAAGTAGATTTTTGAAGTTTTTAGTTTTTGGTTTCTCAATATAATTTAAAGTATGAAATTAATATGACAGCAGGTTTTATATTTTTTATGTTTAAGGATGAAGCTTTAGTTTACGTATAATTTTAATGTTTATTTAAACGCATATTTTTAAAAGTTTGAATTAAATCAATTTATTTACTTAAAATTATTTTAATCCAGAAAATTTCATTTTAATATAAACTGCAAATTATTTGGAAGATATATATAAAAATTTTATAATCAGTAAAGGAAATAAAATAATATTCGAATATTTTCGAAATTTATTATTATACGATAAGACTTAAGATAACTTTGGAAATTATAAATATTTCATTTAAATGGTTGATTTTAACGGGTTATAAAATTTAAAATTGGTGTTAAATGGTCTAACAAATATAGTAATTTAAGTAATATATATATATGTTCATTTTAATTAAGCTAATTTTTTAGTTCATTTAATTTAATGATAATGTAAAATAATAAAATTATAAGTAATTGATTTTGAAAAGTTTTTTATTTTATAAATTTAATACAAGAGCACAGTATCTGTGTAAATTTTTTCATTTCAAATTTCAATATAATTTTATGCCATTTTTTTGTCATTTTCGAATAATATTCACCATTTATTAAAAATCATTTTTTTTTAAAAAAGTATCATTAGTTTTATGAGACCATAAAAAGATTTTTATGTACGATTTTTTTTAGTACCAATTACAAATAAAAAAGTACTGGTTAAATTAAAGCAAAATTTCGTAATATTAAATGAGTTTCGTTTTTTAATATTTTTTTAATTTCCGAATACGATTTCGATGGAATTGAAAATATATCCGCCAGTTAAATAAAAAAAAAAAAAATGGTATAAAACATTATGGAAGCAAAGAACATAGAGAACAGGATATGCGTAGAAAAGATTTCCTTGTTTAATATTTTTTTTTTTTAGTCCGTTTTATTTTAATAATATTTTGTTTATTTAATTTTTTTTTTAATAAGAAATTTTTTTTACCCAATGTTCAAAATAAAATTATTTTCGAAATTAATTTTGAAATTATTGAGAACAGTTTTTTTTACCAACCTACATTAAACTAATTAAAAAATTTTTTTAATTAAATAATAAGAGATTTTAAATAAAAGATCATAATTCTAAAAAAAAGATTGAAATTATTTCGATGTTCCGAAAATAAAAAATATTTAAATTTAGAATTTTTGTATAAGAAGTTGTTCTACAAAATATTATAATAAGATTTAATTAAAATATAATTAGAATTCGGAAATAGAATAGAGTATAAACTTGTACTTATCCAACGCTTTAAAAAAAAATAGGATTTTTAAGGAAAATTGAATTTTCAGCAAAGGTCGGAAAATTTAAATTAATTTATGAAATCAGCTTTAAAGAAATTTTTAATTGCAACAGCGCTTTTCCAATATTACTAAGATTCCGATTTTTTAGTTTTAGGATTTCAGGATATTATGAAAAAGTCTAAGTGCCTATTTATGATTTTACTTAAATACTTACTGCTATCGCTTATAAAATTTTTTCACGATATTTAGGTGCAAAAAAAGTTTTTATTTTAAGGTATTTGAAAAGTATTAAACTATATTTAAAATCCTTATTCATATTCTGCTTAAATTATATCAAAGAATTTATATAACATATAAGTTTTATTTTTATCTAAAATTAACAATATACATATATAACTTCCTCCTTTCAATATCTCTTTACCATCAAACCATTTTTATTTAAATTTTCAAGCACAAAAAACCTTAAAAAAATTGTTGAAAAACAGATTCAACCTAAACTTTAGGGTTGTTTAGAAAGTATCTATTGTTTAACCGTTTTAACAGTGGATTCTTTCAAATTTTTATTCCCATTAGGACACATATCCAACAATAAAAAAAAAGGATCTTTCCAAGAACCCAAACAATCATGCACGGAAAACTCTTAGCAAATCAAATTTATAAGTTCTAATGTTATTATGATTCACAGAATAAAAAGAAAACCCCTAATGTCAGATCTGTATTTCATAAAAACTTTTTTTAAGAAGAAAACCATAACAATATAACAATTGTATAAAATATATAATATGTGTGTAATAATACCAAATATTTTTTATTTTATATTTTTTTTGTAATTTGGTGACATGGGTCTTACCATCATCAATTTAAAATAAAATAAATTGTAATTTATACACATAAAAATATTTAAAAGCAAACATATTCATAAAGTGATTAAACATTTTTGCTTATTGTTTTTCTCAATGACAATTAAAAATAAAATTATATATATATATACGTATATAAAATCTTAAATCGTTTTAAAGTATTATAAATCTAAAATATTTTGTAAATTTGTTGAAATTTTTAATAAATTCTGATATATACATGGTTAATTAATTACATAAGGATACTGAGCTAAAAGGATATGTATAAAAAGACTGTTAATTGCGCCTAAAAATATGCAAATTTGAGTATAATATTGTTTTAGATTTATATTTCGTAAATGATTTAAAAAACCCTTCTTCAAAAACTTTCTAGATTCTGAAGTATTTTATACTTGAAATTATTCATTTGATTTCGTTAAATTTTCGTTAAATATATTTTATTCGATTTCGAAAATTCTGATTTAGTTAAATTTAATTCTTATAACATAGTATGTTTACTAATTTTCTTCTAGACCTTGACATTTACATTTAAACCTGTTGTTTTTTATTTTGTATTCTTTCTTCATATCCTTTTTGTTTTGTAAATTAAAAGTTTTCCTTTCAAAATGGTAATTTAACTTCGAAAAATTTTCCAAAGTACACTTCTCATATAATTTTTATATGAATGAATGAATGAACATGTCAACAGGTTTCTAAAAAAAACAAAACTTCTCCATTTTTGTATATTACATTATCCTTATTATCTTCATTACAAACTTAGTTTAAAAGGATAACAGATTAATAACCCTTGAAAAATATACGGTTTCGAAAAAATTTTTATGTTTTATTTTTTGCATTTTTATGAAGCGATAAATTCGTAAATATTTTGACGCCTTCTTGTTGAAAAGTATTCATCCTATTTCAAAAATCTCATATACATTCATATACTGATAATTTAATGGGTCTAAGGGTTAATTTATAGCCATTATGGAAATTAATTTTTATTTTTCTTGTTGGTTTTATTAAGTGTATCAAACTTGAAAAAAAAAGGATAATAAGTTGTGTGTAAGCAAGTGTATTATCTATATTTATATGTATTTGTTTTCTATCCTAGATAAATAAAATGGGATCTTAATATAGTTGTTGGTAAAAGTTTTTAAAAAGTTTTTTTTTTTTTAAATTTTTTTTTTCTCAGTTCTAGTGTTGAAAGGTTTTGTAAAACATCGGTGTTTTAGGAGCGAAACTCTTTAGAAAAAATATGAAATTTTGATACTTGAAAGGATTTTCGAGTTTGAATTTGAGTTGGGATTTTTTTTTTATAATAATAAGCGATTAAAAAAAATTTTTCTATTCAAGGTTGAATTAAAATTAAAATTTTAAGTGTGAAAATATTTGCGGATTGTAAATTTTTGCTAAATAAACTAATTTGTGGTTGATTAAAATTTTAAATAGGATTATGGTATATTTACTTGCTTTAAAATAGATTTAATTTAATAAATTAATAATGTTGTTTATTTATTTATTAATAGACGAAACTTTGGTATATATAATGTGGTAGAGCTTTGGGAGGGAATAAAAGGAAGAACATACTATTTATAGTAGAGTCCTTTTGTAATTTTATTTACAATAATCTACAGCAGAAACCTTAGAGGATGATAAACTAGTTCTAAAAATTGTATTTCAAATCAAATGCCTTTTATTTTTTTTTTTCGTATTATCATATGGGCTAAACATGTCTCAATATTTTCTATGATGGTCTTTAAATTAAATGAATTCAAAATATTAAATTTATTTAACCAAATTCACAAAATTCTAAAATTATTCGAATTTTACTATTCTAGTCTGAAGATGTGTTCAAAAATTTCAATCTGAAAGATTGAATATTCCGTAATATGAAGAGTTAATTAATATCAATAAAAAATTTTCTTTCTTCTTGAGTTTTCTAGTATACAAAGGTATTTGTCTCCAAATTTCTAGGTATAATATGTAAGATCATAATAAAATAAATAAAGGAAGTACTCTACCTCTTTCTTTATACTCCTTTTTATAATATGTTGTAGTTAAATTCTTCGGTTAACATAATATTGTCCAATTACATTTAATTATCATGAGTTCTTAAAGCAGTCCATAAAAATGGTTTATTTACGTTTTTAATTATTTAATTTATTTTTCTTAACAATAAAATCATTAAGTTACACAAAAACGTTAGGTATATTAAATTGAGTCAGGGAACTTTCAATAGTTTTTTTATGCTTCACGTAACTTTTACTTGAGTATTTTTATTATATATGGACTAGACTTTTTAATTTCTTGTGATACCCATAAATAACCAACCGCTTATATAATTTAAAACACTGGTATTTTTTCATTTGAAAGTAACATCTTTGAGCTACAATCTAATATCTTTAAGATATTACATTCAAACAAGAGTGGAAATAATGATAAATTATTTATTGAGTTCACGGAAATTTTATTCTTGTATTCATATTGTATGATGAGACACATTTTGGTACTAGAATCTTCTTTTAAAATGTTATGTATTAAGGAACTAAAATTTTTTAATAGTTATAAATGCGCATTTTAACATTAAAAAAATATCTGATTTGAAGGAGATGATTGAAAGGTTCTTATTCAAACTTTGGTCAAATCATATCTAATAGATATCCAAGACGGATTAAAAAGGCTCTTCTTCATTCATAATGTGGTTTGTACGTTTCTAAAGTCTGTTAATATTTTGTAATTCTTGTAAAATCTGTTAACTCTATATGTGAGCCCCTCAATCGCATGATCAAATTTGACCTATCTGCGACGGGAAAGCATTCTGTAACTCTTGTGTAAGAAAATATATGACGCATAAAATTAAGCATTTGTGTATTCATTATTTTATACAAGGAATTCACGTCTGAGTAAAAATAATAACTTGATGAATTCCCGGTACTCCTTAAAGGAGCAGAAAGGGAATAAAAAACATTAAAAATTGTACTTTTAAAATTAATTTAAATTGAAAACGGAGTGGATTGAATCAAGATAAAGTACTTTTCTGAAAAATAAATAATTTAAAAGTAAAAATTTCTATTTTTTTCATAATACTCAGTATTTTAATAGTCATGCACTTTATTTTTTTTCAAAATTATCTGGAAAAACTCAAGAAAATTATAATCGAAATGACATTCAGTTCTTTCACATTTTCTTAAATTGAACAGTAATTGAAGTTGAATGAGTACAAAATTAAAGGAAGAGGAAATTTTTCTTTAACTCTTCCATTAATTTTAATTTTCAAATGTTTTTATACATAAATCTCTGAACACCTCCCATCTTTTGTCAAAATTTTATTAATATTTCTCTTTCAAAATCATTTACAGATTTGATGTCCAGTGTTCGATGAATCGCGATAATCAATTATAAATACGATCAAGAAGATTCAAGAAAAGAAAACTTATGATAAATAAAAAAAATTTCGCCAAGTCCAGTTGGAAAAACAAAACAAAACGAAATGAAAATTTATGAAGAAATTTTTTCTAAAAAAAAGTTTGAAGGTTAACAGTTTTTCCTCTGCCATATTGGATCCGATGTACATTTTTTTACACGAAACTAAAAAAGTACTTAAATTAATTGAAGAATATTAGATAAAAAACATAAATTACTTATTGTTTCTAGGGGAAGGTAAGTGATGCTCAAAATTTTCTTAAGTTTTCTTTTTAATTCAGATTTTTTTTTAACACGAAAAGTGGAACAAAATTTGAAAAAATTCAGATCACGTTCAGAGTTTTGGAGCAAAAAAATATTTGGTAATTCAACTAAAACAGGGTAATCATTATGCAGTGGCTTCACAAATATATGGAATTAAGTCTCTGAATAATGAATCTATAAAGTTTTTCAGAAGAGAGTTTTGTAGGAACCAACTTGAATTTTCCTAAAAACTTAAGTTTATTTCAAAACTATATGTCATAAATTAATTTAAAAACCTTGTGATCTGGATCCTTGTGCTAGATCTTGAGTTTGATTAATATGCAATTAAAATGGAAAAGTCCATTTTTAAAATAAAATAACTAGAGTATCTAATTCTATATTTTTTGTCATAATTAATTTAATAGTTCTTACTCTGTTTTATATTCGATTCTTATATAGTTTATGTAAGTATTAATTAATTATGGAATGCATTGCTTGAATAATTTTAAGTTCCTTTGTTTTCAAGTTCTCTTAAAATAAATTTTTTAAAATCTTACATTTTTTTTTGTGTGGACAAGAGTTTTCAATTATTATTTTCTTATGTTCTGGTATTTCGAATTTATTTAAAACCTTGAACTGAAAAAGTTATCCTTACTTGAATTTGAATTGGAAATATAGAACTATAGTGAAGTGTCATGAAAGTGTTAATAAAATTTCGTTATTGTGTAATTAAAAATTTTTGATAAGACATTTCAAGTGTTCAAAGAAAACTTTATATTTAAAATTATTTTTTAGTGAAGAATTGACCGTATTTAAGTTTTCATCGTAAGACAATCTAGACGAAACACAAGCTTCTTAGTACTCTATTGAAGAATTGTTCTCTTGAAGCAAAGACTTATCATTTTGCAATTAATATTGAAAATCTTTGTCTATGGTAAAAACGATTTCTCTAAGGTACTATTTTTTAATGAATTGAAATAGTGTATCCCATGGGCCTCATTGGACATATCAAATGGGGCGAACTTAAAAGTCGAAATTGAGTGAGAATACTATCAAATATTATTTAAATGTCCTACCGGGGAGCGTTCCATAATCTCGGTTTAGTAATTTTTTTTTTTAAATCTAGTTTTTAGAAAATTTTGTTTCAGAAAATCTCGTTTTTAATTGAAAGATCTGGTGTTTAAGGATTTTAGAGTTGGATACAAAACCAGAATTATCAGCTTTTTCCAGAATATAAAAATAGGGATTTTCTAAAAACTAGATTTTCGAAAACGATATTTACTAAACCGAGATTTCAGACCCAATCCGTCCTACCTAGATTATGAACAAAATTTTCCAGAGCAATTTAGGAAAATTTTTTAAAACACAGAACTGACGCTTATCCAAGAAACACTAAAATTAAATTAATAAAAGAAAAAGAAATTACAAAAAAATTCCAACAAAAATCTGAAATTTCTTTAAAATTAACTTGATAACTTTCCAAATCTTTTTCATATAATCCTTACACATCTGCTATTTGTTTTATCTGCTGCTTAAATTTTATTTTTTCAAATTCAACCACAGATTTTATGGAATGTGATTACTAGAATAAAAATAAAAGAAAATTACTTTCGATTTTCACATTTTCACAATTTTCTTTCAAAGCTTAGACAGCCAGAAAGAAAATAATTTCATTTCGGAAATATGAAAAGTTTTATCATTTGTTTATATGCCTACTCTTTCTATTTTGGATCGCATTTTAATATTACATTTTTTTTCTAAATCCTGTTTATTTGACTTTGTAAATGAAAAACTTTTTATTGTAATGATTTTTTTAAAACAGAGATTGCTGTGCCGGTCAAATATGACGATTTTAGGAATTTTTGTGAATTTGATCTTACCTAGTTAAATACTTGATTTTTATAAGGAGTAGAAGCTTATTAACTGGGGTTGGGTGTTGTATTTTTAAGCAATGAGGAAGAAGGGTTAAGAATGGCTATGATTCTAACAGCTAGCGTAAAATGTTTAGCTCATTATGAAAAAGTATCCAGTACATGCAATCTATAGTTTAAATTTCAATCGAAAAATTTTCAAGTTGTTGTCTTCATTGATTATGAAGTTTTGGTGACTATAGATTTCAAGGAATTGTACCCGAAGAAATCCACCTTATCTCTAAAAAAAAATTGCATATTTCAAGGCGTATTTTTTGAAATTTTGATTGGACAGATTACAGATTTGTACCTTACAAATGTTGACTCATATTTAAAGAAACTTCAGTAATGTACTCAATAAGGTTAAATACGCATAATATTAATTATTTTAATTATTTTAATACCCCATCCTCTAAATTACAAATTCATAATTCATAATCATATCAAAACAGTAGGACATTCTTTTTTGTAGTCGTCAGATTTACAATGTAATAAAATTTTGTTAATAAATCTTATGAATGAGAATTAGTAAGGGTAATTGGTCTCCAATTTATTGAATAGTAAAGAAAACTGACTCCAATACTTAAAAATACAATAATTTTTACTATTAACTAAAATCTAACTAATTTCCTTTTTATTGGCTTACTTTATGACTAAACATTAATTGAAGTACAAAACTATTTGGATTGGAAAGTTAATGTGAATTTTATTGCAAAACAATGGAAAAACTTTGCAAGATAAAGTTTTATCCCGATTGAGGAAAATAAACAAAAAGAAATTGGGAAAAAGTTCCATGTCTTATATGTTTGGTCCGAAAACTTAAGTTCTTAAATAGTTCTATCAGGTACTGTAAAAAATCTTCTAACAACACAAATATAAACATTTCAAGGTTGTTAAAGTACCCATTAAATCCTTTCAATTTTTATTTGCATTCTAATGATTACACTGATTACATTTAAAGGTAAAATTCTTTTTAGAAGTAATTGGACCTTGTTTTCTTAATTTTGTAAAAATTTTAATTGCTTTTTTTTTGCAAAGGATTTGCTTTTAATTTGACTTTTTATGACAAAAGCATTGGTTTGCTTCAAAAAAATTGTTATCTTTCTTGAAAAAAGGGGAGACTCCCTTTACAAAATTTGATTTTATTTTTTTAATTTAATTATCATTTCTTTTTATTTTTATCAAATTGTAATTTGAATTTCAGCGTGTTTTACTTTGTTATTTCAAAAAAAATGTTCATTTGATTTCTTGGAATAAAGGTTTTGTTTTTTGAAATTCTTGTTCATAACATAATTTTTGTAAATCTTTTTTTAATTACTTTTTGGTACAGTTGTTTAAATCGAGGCCTTTAAAAGAAAAAGGTCGTGACAAAAAGAAACAAAGGCGTTTTTTTTTATTAAAATAAGAATGAAATAAACAAAGAAGTTATGACCTGATGAATTATTTTTAATTATTAAATAACGTTCACTTTATAAAAGAGTAATTAACGGATTATCCTTTAAATTGGTCAGTAGAATTCTTTGTTTGCTTTTTAATTCCTTTGTAATCTTGAGTACTGATATTGTAATCTTATTTTAATACTATTGTACTGTTCCAATCACTATTTTTATTATATTTGTGATTTTATATTTGCTTTGTACGAAATGTCTTCAAAGCAAAGATATTTTGGTATTTTATAAAACGTTCATATTTATATTTTGTAAAACGTTATAGGTCACGTCACGTTGTGTCAAGCTTCCATAGATCAAATTAATAATTTGTTCTTACAATTATAATTTCTTAAATTAATTCTTATATATTTTTAATTTAATATTATAATCTTAATTTATACAAGAATTTTTAGCGAGTTATCGAATTCCACCAGAACTCGGACTTAAGAATTCGAAAAACGGGTTTAAAAACAATATTTTTAATATAATTTCAGATAAAAATATTTTAATGACAAATTCTATACCATTATTTATAAAAACTAGTTTTAAAATCAGTTCAGTTTAAAGGATTAATTTTACCAAAAGATCATAAAATTCTGATGATAATAAACTGTCTTTTACATTTTATTTGGAATTTAAAAAGTCATTTATTTTGATAAGTAATTTTATTTCCATTTCGAAATTTATATTATCTTTTTTTATTAAAATTGTCATTTATTATAATATAATCAAACATTTTTATAATTTACTTTTAAAATCCCAAACATATCCCATAAAATCCCATAACAATTTTATTTTATTGGTACACTATTAAATTTAATATACAAATATGGATGTATAGGTAACTGATAAGTATACTAATACTTGAGCTTAATATGTTCCTATAATAAACTTTATTAGTGTCTTAATTTCAATGATAGCATGTCACTTTTTTCATTTCACCCATGAAATGACACATCATTACTATTATGTGAAATATTATTGGGGTATTCTGAGGTTAGTAAATGATATCATGTTATTTTCATGTAACATGTGTTTAAGTTTGATTGGCATATCATTAATTTTAGGAACTTGATAATAACTTGTGGAAATTTAATTGGTTTTCATGAAAACTATTATTTGGTTTTTTGAATGATTAGTAGTGTGAAATATGTAATCTGAAAAATGTCAAAAGTGTTAAATTTATTTTGGTAATACATGGATTTAATATAATTATACTAAATATCACAATTTGTATTATAAAGTTTTTAGAGAAATGCATTTGAATTAATAATTAAGTCATTTCTGAATTTATTACACTAGCTCTACACATTGGTGTTAATCTTATGCATTCTGTAAAAATTCCAAATAGTATTATATGCTTGTATAGTATGAATGTACTATATATCGTTTTAAATTTAAATTCACATTTAAAATAAAAGAAGTAGTAGGGACTGGATCTGAAATCTTGGTTTGTTAAATCCCGTTTTTAAAAATCTCACAAGTGTCACATAAAATTGCTTAGTAACCTTGGTAACCTAAGACACGACTTTAATTAAATATTGTTAAAATACTTTATAACATTGAGAAGTAGTATAATATATAAATTTATATAAATATAAACATGTGCATATACATATATATATATATATATATAGTTTTAATTAAATTTACATAGTGTTTGTATTATATAAATTTTAAAAATATAACTACAAAAAATAGAGTAAAATTTCTAAAACAAATTTATAAAGAATTTTTTAATTTAATTCAGAAATAAATTTTAATTAAAATGAATATTATTAAAAATAAAATTACAATATAACATTATTAGATAAAATATGTGATATAAATAAAATATAGTATTAGAAAAGCAAAGGCATGCTTCACTGCCTTATTAGATTGTATGAGGTAAGGGACTATTTATAAATAAATAAATAAATAAATAAATAAAAATAAAATAAAATATTTATACATATATTTGAAAACCAAATCGATTTTTATTAAGTAAAATTTATAATTATTATTAAATTAATAAATTTAAGTTTTTATATAATGAAATATCAATGAAATTTATGATCAAATTTATTTAAGCAGGATTATTTACTTGATGATTTTCCCTATTAAAATCAATTTATGGTAGATTTCTGGCTTTGATTAAGTTTTAAACCTTAAATTTTAATATTTTGAAAGGACTCTTAATATTACAGATATAGCTGCAAAATCCTAAACAAATATTAATAAATAGTAAACAAAT
This sequence comes from Dolichopus griseipennis, assembly GCA_963082915.1. NCBI lineage: Eukaryota > Metazoa > Arthropoda > Insecta > Diptera > Dolichopodidae > Dolichopus > Dolichopus griseipennis. Next base: position 3,240,498 of record OY720442.1, read on the forward strand.
ACAATATTGAATTTTCTATTTAAAATTTTACTTAAATTGACTTTGGCTTAAAATTAGATAAAAGTTTGTTAATAAAAAAAATCTTATATATTATTTAAATAAAATCATCTTTGAAGATGAGGGAATGAAAAATATTCCAAACATGCAAGCAAATCAAATAATGATTCTAGTTTAAAAAGGTTCCATTCATTACCCAACTTTGTTTGCCCAACAATTCTCTCCTCATACATTAAAAATTTGGTTTGCATAATCTTTTTATTAAAACCAAATTTTTTAATATTTGCACAGACATTATTTATGTTAAAATTTCAGATTTGTGTGAACTCAAAATGTTTGTATAAATATTAGACATTATCTTGTTTTAGGCTTTATTATAAAATTTTAAATTTTATTTAAAGAAAATCAGAAATTAAAATTTATATATAAATAAATTTCTATTAATCTTTGCATTTCTTTCTTATCTACTCTTTAGCTTTCTATTTTCTTAAATTTAATATTAAATTTATTTATTGATTTGTCCGAATTTATGAACATATAAAGAATATATATATTTTCCAAAATTAAATCAAAATTAAATTCAAAAGTTATATCATTTTGATTTAATGTCATACATAAAGTTAATGTTCTGTAAAAGTCAAATATAAAAATAATCATAATGGAGGAGAATATAATAAAAATTTTTATGTCCAAACATTTTTTGAATTTTCTTAAATTTTTCTTTTTTGGTATTTGTGGGTAATGTGATGATGATATTTCAAAATGTTAATAACACAAAGGGGACATTCACTTATCATTTTTATTTAATCAACAAATAAAAATAATATTAAAGTCGGAAATCTTTTTTTTCAATTCAGTTTATTATTGAATTATGACGTAAGCAATTGTAGTCTATTCCAAAATGTAGGGTGCTAACTAAACTTTAAATGAAATATAGTAAAAGCAACAAATTTGAATTACTATAGGCAGGATGTTAAGTATTCAGCATTTTAAAGTCATTGTTTTCAGAAACATTTGCAAAAATAAGGATATCCTGTGTAATAAATTATCATTTCTTAAATCTTAATGTAGTTGTACATGGTAAGACAGGGTTTATAAATAAATGTTCAATTCAAAGATTGTTACAATATCAGAACAGTTCCTAATGAAGGCTATGCGATAATAACAAAAATAGCTTTTTTCAATATTTTAAATAAAAATTGCATAAATCTAGGCGCAACGGGCGCCGTAAATATCAGAAAAGTTTTTCGCTACTGAAGACTATTTGATAACAGCAAAAATAGCTTTACTTAAATTTTTTATATAAAAATTGCATATATTTAGGCGCATTCAAATTTATTTTTCTTTGAAAATATAATATAAGACTAACTCACAGATAACTGGGATATAAATTATCAAAAAAATTATTATCTTTCTCTGGTCACCCTAAGCTCAACCGGATTTGAATTCATATTACATCATTATAAATCATAATAAGATGATTTTATTTGGTTTCCCATATAGTTATTAATGCAAGGACAATTTTATTTGTAATGCTTTAATCTTCACAAATTATATAAAAGAATCTTAAAAGCTTCAAATATAATTAAGAATTCTATTCATAGTGAATATGGAATTAAATAACCACATAAAAAACAAGATAAGTATTATGTGATAATGAAATGAATGAAATAGAAACTTGGAATACAAGGTACGAGGTAATGGATGAGAAATAATGTAATAAAAAAACTTAAACAAATCCAAAAAAATTTTCATACTGAATATAATCCAATAATGAAGAATAATATGTTGGAAGACTTTAGATACAAGATACTTTTTTATCATAGGTTTTTCAGTTGTTGTAAGAAGCGACTCTGTAAAGGTATAGTGGAAGAATATTGAGAAGTTTCCACCTATAACAAACTTAAATATAAAAATTTTAATACGCGAATGCAAAATTTATTTTGAGAATAAGAATACGGAAAGGAAGCTTGCGAATGGGTTTGGAAATTATCGATTACTTGGGATAAAGCGGATAATATCGGTGGCAAATGATAATAAAAATTGTTAATGTTCCTTTTAAGTTGTATGTGTAAGATGAAGGTATGCACTGAAAATTGTAAAGAACAGATTAGATGTAGTTCCGTGGTTGCAATGTGCGGAGTATATATGCTCTTCCATTTAAAGAATTCTACGGAAGGGGAGAATGATAATAATTTTTAAGATTTTCTACTAACTACAAATATTAAATTTCTAATTTTTAAATATTTTTCCGTTAAAAACCCGTTAAAAACCATTACAAAAGATTTTTTTTTTAATTTTGCGCATTAATTTCATTAAAAATGTTTTACTTTAATAAAACGATGCTAAGATTTCAATGGAAAATTTAAATCTTTCATTTACATATTTTACATATTTAAAATGAAATCATCCTTAAAGAGTAAAAGAGATAACAAAAAATGTTAAACAGAAACATAAAAATGAATATTATTCAAAACAATTTCAATACAAATTCAAAAACAAAACAAAAAAAACAGCGGGAAAAAAAACTTGAAATATAAAAAGGATCTGAAATAGGACATGAATATTTTTAATGTTTATTTATAGATTTTAATATGTATAGGTTTGTCTGTGTATTCAAAAATAGCATAGTTAGTGGTTTCTCTGTAGTAATAAAATAAAATAAATACAATTTTTACCTGAAGGCGTGTTAAAATTCACTTTAAAATTTCAAAAACAGTTGAACTGTATCGTGGTTTTTTCTGATAAAATTATTGTTAATAGAGATGAAATAACGGTAGTATTCAGTTACTAATGGTAACCAGTTATGGTCCATTTAGACATTTTTTTTAGTTTTCTTTGGAAAGTATTTGTTTTAGAGGGCGTTTTTTTTTATATTTTAAACATGATTTGTTCACGGCGAAATATTGAGGTTAAGGAATTTAAAGACTTTAAAAATAATGTTGTTAATGAGTTTTATTGTAAAAAAATAGTTTGGGGAGTTTGTTAAGCACCACAGAATGCACAGTTTAAGTGTATTTAGCAAATTTAATATTAAAAATGGTAGAAAGAATGAGTATATGAGATACTATGAAAAAGAGTATATAATATTGATTCCAAAGTTAAATATTAAATTAACTTTAAAAATTGAACTTGCTCAATGGAAATTTTACAATTAGTTTTGACTTAAATCACCCAGATGTGTAAGTTATATATTTATAACTATATAAGAAGTAGTAATTAATCTTTGTTTATTATATGTGATTATATAAAAGAATTTTATGTTCTACCTTTTGTTAGTTAGTAAAAATAAATTATACAGGATGTCCGGAACTCAAAGATCACGAAGAGATGATAGATAAGTTCATAAGAAATAAAAATTTGTTTTTAAGGGGTGACTTTTTTTTAAGTAATTCCGATAATTTATTTTAATTTAAAATTAATATAAAAGTAACAATACCTTTCTTCTCATACAATTTAGATAATGCGTTTGGGTATCAGGAGCTAGCAGAGGTTATAGGGTATATATAAATTATATAGGGTTTATATTGCACATAGTTGAAAAGTAAAAAGGACTTCTATCTGAAAAATAATGATATTTTTGCTTGCTCTTTTTTGAATAACTGTAATTTTTGCATAAAAAACCGTTATTAATGTATAAATTTTATTTTTTAAGTCCTTTATACCTCAGCTTCAATTTAGGCCGCCCAAACTTTCTTTTCAAGTAAATTTCCATTGGTTGCGATTCAAAAAGTGTTGGTATTTTATTCCAAATACTCAAATAATGACTAAAAAGGTTCATTACCTCAATATATGAGAAAATCCTATTATACACTAGTGAATCCCAGAAATTGTATTTTAAATAGCAAAATTCATTAAAATTAAATTTATTTAACTGAGTTAAAAAAAATTAAAAACAATTATTAATTTAAATGTAACACGTGCTGGAAATAAAATAATTTTCAACTTCTGGAATTGAGTTGTGAAAATTCTTGAGGCTATTTCAATAGACCTGCGTTATAAAGGAGCTATTGCTACAAAATTTAAATTTATTTTTTTAAGTTTTTGTTTTTTAATATTTTTATTAATAATAAAAATAATATAATTTTTATCTGTTTAAATTTTTTATAATGTCACCATTACATTATACTTTGCTCAAATCCTCACCATGGCTATACTATTCATAAAATAAATTATATTTTTTATTCCATTAGAATTTATTGTATATGTTATTATATATTTTTCCTTATTATATTGGATGCTGAAGGACATAACGCTTGCGAGAATGAAGAAAATGGAGGGAAATATTAAAGGAATAGGAAATTTTAGAACAGATGAAATAAAATAAAAATTATTTGTAGACCGTGAACTAAATGTTTTAGATCATGTTAATGTACTAGTTTCGTAATTAAATTAAATATGATATTATTGTGTGCATAGTATAAATTATATAAATATCAAACTTTTGTTTATTTAACTTTTTTTTTGTAATAATTTAGTTCAAGTTTTTGCAGTTGGAAAATTCAACAACAGAAAATTTTATATAAAAAAAAAAATTTATTTTCCCAGAGTTTAAACAATTAAATGTGGTCTTAATTCAAATAATAAAAATAAACTTTCTATCTCTCTCATTAAATAAAGATGTACTGCAGTAAAATTTTTTTAATAAATTAAAAAGGATGCAATAACAAAAGAAGTATGTAAAAATAAGGACGTTGAAGAAGCACATAATCGTAGATTTTAATACCGAGTTGGGAGTTGTATATTTTACAATAATTCTAAAGTTCGAAAAATCCTCATGTTTGACTTTGGGTTCTGAATAAATATTAAGGATATGTTTTTTAACTTGAAAAGATTGTAGTGCTGTACTAGAGCCCAATTTAATTAAGTTCATTATTAAAATGTATGTAATGTAATAATTCGTCGTATAATAAAACAATTGGAAGGACGAACTAAAGATTTATAAAAAGTATGTTATAACCAATCCTAACTTTTCTATATTAAAATTATTATATTTAAAAAAGCAATGCATGAAGCATTGGAACAAATCTGACCAAATTAATTTATTTTGTTTTAGAGTCATAAATAACTTCTAAATTTTATTAAAGATTTAAAATTTTTTGGAACCAATGAAACAGCAGAACATGGATTAATAATATTAATAAAATATGTGAATAAATTTAAAAATTAAAGGTTACCAACAGTAGTTTCTGTTATTTATCGATTTAAGTGTTGCCAAATAACAATTCCAATTATTTATTTATTATTTAGAGAAGAGAACATTTAATTAAATTAAGATAGTTTTAAAAACTTATATCAAACACCTTTTTTTTTTGAAAAAAACTTTTTATTAAATTGAAAATATTGGTTTTAATCCTAAAATTCAATGTTATTAGGATAATAAAGATAAACGGTTAAGAAATTCTAGTAAAATCAATTGAAATAGTAGTAATTTGTTTAAGTAGAGTACTAAGAGATTCTTTAGTTTGGATTTTACATAGAATAAAAGAATTTCCAATTTTTAAAATGCCCTTGAATTTGAATAACTTTTTTTTTTAAATCCAATTGGTTCAATTTTATTTCCAATAAGATATTTGAAAATAACTTTTACTCACATTTAATTTTAAAAACAATTTTCTTGCACTTGGAAATACGTTCGTACAGTTTATTCTTATATAATTTATTGTATAGTGAGTTGATTAAAGACTCGAATATCTTAGAAATGGGTCTTTCATGTAGGTTTCTAATAAATTATATTGAGAAAATCCACTTGTATTTCTATCACACGCCTTGAAATTAATTTCGGTGGTCTCTGTACATAAAATAAAACTACAAATTTAATGAATCTATCAGAGGATCCTTATAATTACTTTTTAAGTGTAAACCAAAGAATTAACATTTAAAAGTTTTAAAGGCTTTCAAGTACTTTAAAATATCTGCTATAAAATTGAATGCAATGTAATTAAAAAAAAAACCTTTTAATTTAATTCAAAGAGAAGAACCACTCTTATACTCTTCTTAATGTGTTCTTATTTTAAAAAAAGCAAAAAATGTATCTTTTCCTTCAGATACACTGTCACAGGATTCACTATCGTTATCGATTTCTCTTATGAAAGGATTCTAATCAACAATATTAATACCTCTTGAATCTTTCTAATAATAATGTAAATGATAGTGATGAAAGTATCACAGAATGAGAGCAGAAAAGGTAAGAAGATTTTAAAGATTTTTTCAATGTTTTCAATTTTCTATGAAAATTTCTTACTTTTTTTTTTAATATATTTTAAAAAATTTACAGGTGAGAAAATTTTCTAGTATAAATCACATAAGTCAAAAGGTGTGACTACAAAATGAATAAAGTGTGCAAGTCATTATCACAACCTTTTTGATGTCATCATTTTGAAATAAGGTGAATTTTTGAAAAGAAGAATACTTTGGATTTCGATTGATTGATCGTCTTTTATAAAAAACTTGAAAAAAATACAACAACAAATACTTTAACAGGTAAAAATATTTCACCTTTATAAAATGTGATTTCATTAAATTTAAAAAGATATTTATCAAAATTTTTAAAGTTGAAGTATTAAAGACATAATTATATTTTAATAAAAATTGGTGTAAGTACATTTTAATGAATTACAAAATAAAAAATTGAAGATTTAGTATGGCCTCAACCTTGCAATAAGTTAATCAAAAATTAGGGTTACAAGGTTTTAAGGATTGCCCGAAGTTCTTAGGAGTATTCAGATATATCTGTTAAAGTTTTCAACTTTTCAAAAAATTACGTTTTATTAACAAGTAGTATAAGTACTTTTCCAAGTACTCTTGATCACTTAAGGTACTTTTAGTCATCCCAATGCAAATTTTAAATATGTTGATATCATTGAAATATATTCTACGAATTTTCGTATAGCATTTGAAATACCAGAGGTAATGATTGTATCAGCAGATGTCATATAATATTTTAATATGTAAGTATGTTGACCAACCATTTTCCTCATATATTTCTCACATTTTCAGATTTATATTTAACATCCTGTGGTAAAGATAAATTGAGGATGATGTGGATGAATAAAAAATACAGAAATTTTTTTTTAATTTTTTTAACTTTTCATAGTTTAAAAACAGTTCTAAGATATAAAAATAATTTTAGATATTATTTACAAGTATGGGAAAAAAAGTAATCCTTAATATTATTTTCGAAAAATTCCTTTAAAATGACCCTCAATAAAAAATTTTTCGAAGAAACAAAAAAATTGAAGATTGAAGGCAAAATTTCTTTAAATATCTATATAATTTCCAAAAAGGATAATATTGAAAAATGGAAGAAGGAAAAGGATACGAATACTCTAGTATCATCGATTCGAATTTAAGACTAAAATTTGTTTATAAATTTGTCTTGAGTCTATTTATAAGAAACAAATATTCTGTTATATACAGTATAGTATATAAAAACAAAACCTTCAACCACATCATAAACCATACAAGGAAATTTTAAAAATTGAATTAAAATCAAGGTTTTGTAAAATTTTTAGACAAAATGTAAGCAAAAATTAATACAATAAAAATAATAATAATTGATTTTAAGAAAAATTAATCTTTTTTAAATTTAATCTTATATTGAACATCCAATCGATTCTTAAGTGTAGGGTTCTTCAGTTTGTTATTCACTGTAAATAGATTTTTTGGATATTTTATGAAGAAAATTTTTTAAAATTAAAAAAAAAAAAAAATTTTCCTGAATTTTTTTTAATTCTATGTTTTATGCAGATTGAAAACAGTCTAGAAGGACAAACCATTGGAATTTATTAAATTTTAAAAAACTTATTTTTTATGGGTTTTCTGTATAGAAAACAAAATCAAGGATAAGAAATTTTTTAGATTGCAGATGTAGAACCAATATATTTATCATATATTTGGTTTTTCTTTAGAAAATTTGAAATGAAAAGTCATAAATTGAAAATTCTTCAAAATCCCGATTTGAATTTTCCAATATTTGAAATTTCTTCTTATGTGGGTGAAGGAAAAATTCCAAATAAAAAAATGGTCAAACATTTTTGGTTATGATTATTGTTTCCTCGGCTTTACGAAAAAAGTCCCCAATTTTATGGAATTTTTTCATATGCCAAAAGTCATCAATTTACACATTTTATAAAAGTGAAGGAGTTTTAGAAGTGGTTACAAAGACAAGAACCCACAAATTGTTTAGCGGGCGTATAAGGACAGCAGCCACCTTTATATTTTAATGCTAGAATAGGGATAGAAAAAACCCGAATTTTTTTTATATTTTCTTGAAAAAGTGATACTTTTGCTTTTTCCAGAAATTATAAAATAATCAAGTGAATCTAACTATCATATAATCCATAAAAATATACTTTTGGGAACTTTTTTCATTGGTATGTAAAAAGTTCTAAAAACAAATCGGTTTGTTTAACTCGTTAAAATTAAGGAATAAAGCCTCTTAAATTTTCCAAAGTTAGGGCACATTTTACATATGAAAAGAATACCCAAAGTAACATACAATTCTTGGAGAATTCTTCCAGTTGTGGTTTTGGAACTTTTTTCATGCAGCCGGCATAAATTTTAAAATTTCTTGTGGTTTCGAAAATTGTATTACGAATCATTAGAGTTATATGCGATACTTTGAGAATATAAGCATTGGATCACTCAGTTTTTGAATTGAATGTAAGAATATTATTTTCCAAGGGATTGGAAATTTCCTTTAAATTTTCATTTGACAGTTAAAACATTGTTTTACGTAAAATTATTCGTACAGCTTTAAAGCGATTTTAATTTATTTTAAATAATATTTATTTTCGCAAAAAATTTTATGAAAAAATTTAATGTTTATGAATTTTTTAATTAATTTTCAAAAAAAGAAAAATATTTGTTTGTGTTTTTGTTTTGCATATGAAAGAGCCGCGAAAAATTCTGTGAAAAACTTTTTTATATGTCCTTAATTGCCAATACAAATGAAATGCTAATTAATGTAACAAACATAAACAGAAGTGGAGGAGTTATCTGTTCTGGAAAATGTCAACTGAACAAATAATCTGAGGAAAAACAATAAAATAAAAATAAAAGAGTTTTGAATTTAAGGTATTTTGGTAATGATGTTTCATCTGAAAATTAAATTTTAAAAAAGTTTATAATGGAAATTTGAATGTTGGTGAAGAAATTTGCATATTAATTCGAATTTTATTAAATGAAATTGAAGGTTAAAAGTTGTTAAAGGGGGTGAAACATTTTTCAACAGTGGTTCGATTAATTTATAGATAAAGTTACTAAGTAATTAAATGTTAATAAATAATATTTTATAAATGTGTTAATCACATGTCACCTAATAAATTTAAAACCATTTTAAAGAAAAGGTTAAAAAGGATCGGTCACTTTCTAAGGCGCCTATTAAATTCAATATCCGCCAGTGGTAGAATATACAAGCAGTAACTAATTAAGTACACGACCAAAAATTAATTGAAGAAAAGAGTTTGAAGGAAATGTGGTCTATAAAGGATATGTCGAAGTCCTTTGGTTTCTGAAGTCATTTGAATAAGAAAAATAAAACTGCAAATTATTACGCAACTAATGGACCGTTTAAAATTTCTTTTAATCCTATTTCTTCATTTCAAAATAAATTTATAATTAAATTAGATTAATTATTACCAAAGATTATATATGTACTTAGTACCTATCAAAATCATCATTATAATGTTTTTCAGATCATTTTAATTAGCTTAAAAATTAACTTTTGTCAGATAAAAAATGAAGATTGAAAACAAAGTACAAAGAAGAAATTGTTATACAATAAAACATTTTTTTTATCTTTTACTCCAAATTCTTTTTTGTTTTATGTCCTACTTATGTTGCTGGAATACACAAATTAATCCTGAATACAAAATCATTAATAAAGCAACAACAACAATTATAAAACAATGAAGAGAAGATCCTTGGTGTTTGAAATGCAAACAAAAAAGAATGAAACAAAAAGTCTTGTATTTTGGATCCATTACATACATTTATTTTATCATTAAGCTCCAGTATACCACTAAGGTACTTGTAGCCATTAATCGTTATTCTTTTCTTAAAATAAATAAAAGACAGAAATAACAGTACTTTGTTTTTGGGTTAAACATTTTTTGAAGGATAAAAGTTTTATCTTACAAATATTTGTGATCCTCTGAGAATCTTTAAAATAAGTATTGTGCAATCATACGGAAAACTGTTAATAAGTCAAAAAGAAGGTGAGTTTTGTAAGGAACTTTAATTAAAAATTGTTTAAGTTTTGTAATAAAGGATTTCAGATAATTTCTTTAGCTTTTGTTATTGAATTTAATGAAAAAGGTGATGCGAAAGTTGATAGTAACTTTGGCGGACAACTGTGTTCTTTATATGTCAAATTTTTTGTATAAAAGGATGGAGTTGCTACTAAAATAATTAGGGCAATAGGTATTTAATCTTTATGTAACTCTTAAAAGTGTAACTAAATTGGAATATGGAATTCATACAATTGGATTTACAAAATTTGTTTGATCTTTTAATCCTTTCTAAGATAGGCAATAGTTGTTTAATTGCGATGGAATAATTCACATGTTCAATGTAATCAACTGTTTTTAGATGAATCATTGAAATGGGTTAATGAAGTTAAAGATTTTTTTGGATAGCCTATTAATTTACTTATATATTTAGCATTTATTATATTGTAATTAAAAGGAATCACTTGAATTAATTTTTTTAAATTCATTAATCATTTTATCAATAATGTTAATTATATATTTTTTTAATAAAGTTTGGAAAAGTACTTCAGAAGTGATAATAATTAATTATAGATTAATATTGAAATTGTTGAAGTGTTAAACTTTTTGAAGAGGCCTAATTCTACTTAATACATTTTAAATTACTTATCTATTTTTTTAGAATTTATTGAAACACAATTAGTCTTTTAGTGGAATCATAACTGTCGGTGACCTGTCAGAAGTTCAATGGAATTCTGGCTATATGAAATTAGTCAAGAGTCCATTAGAACTTTGGACTTCTAACTGAAAGATATAAATCTGAAAAAAAGGGCGAAAGTCCCTTGGAACCTTAGTCTCTTTGTAGCTAGTATGTCCATAAGTATGTGCATATGGAAAATTTTATTAATCTCCCTCGTTGATGTAAGTCAATACTCTCAATGGGACTTCTGACAGATCAACAACATTATTACGATCTTTACAAAATATTTGTAATTTTTCTGGAGAGGGGCTTAATATTTGCTGTAGTGCAGGCTTTTTAAAACGTAAAAAATAAATAAATAAATAAACCAATGGTATATGTAAGTGGAAGCAAAATTGTGAAGAAACCTATTGTTCTAACAACTTAATAGCATACAAGCTGCTCAATAGATCATTGAGATATAATGTCTTAACTATATATTCAGTTGTCGAAAGTAGAATTATTGGTTTAATTTGAGGTGTTGGACTGTACAGTATATGATCCAGTATTATGAATAATATGTAATTCTAAATTATTATAATATATGCTTAATAAAATCTTAGACTCAGTCAATGATGTTTTAGACTATGAAGTTTAAGAGCTCGAAAGTTATATTAGGACTCGTGATTTATGTATTATATGTAGAGAAAAGTCTGATAGTCTTAGATAGTCCTTGAATACCTGATGGTTTGTTTAATAGGCTAGTTCGAAAGATTTGAAATGGATGTTATTGTCCTTTATAAAAATAATTTAATTTAGTATTAAGGAATGGATGGATGTTTTGATAAGTTTAATAAAATAAACAATAAAAACTTATTTAATTTTTTTCTCATTAATATAAACAAATTGTCAACAATTTTTTTATGGGATTCAATTAACAAACACAAAAATTGTTTTATCGTTTTTATTTATTAAATTGAATTTTTTTTTATTTTATCATGTAGCCATTAACAATTAGATGGGATGTTAAGTACAATTTAATATAAAATTTTATTTAATTTGAATTTATTTCATTTTGTCATAAAAAAGTAAAGGTGAATAGAACCATAATTTCTCTGTAGGGGATTTTACCAATTTCAAAGAAGTTATTGTACCCTAAAGCAATTTCTTGTTTTTTGTTATTTTGTTTTCTTGAAATGAACATTAAATTTGTTGTAGTTGTAAAAGAAAAACAATTTAGTCCTTTTTTTCTTGGTAAAAAGGACATTAGAAGTAATTGCCTTTCATGATATGCTCTAATATTCATTATAAAGTTATATCATCAAGGGAGTCAATATAATGATGTATAGGAGCATAGGATATTTTATTAAAAATTACTTTTGCGTATACTATTAGATTGCTTTGGTGACTTGACTGTCGTAAGAGAGTAGCAGATGTATAGAAGAACTATGAAATATGATATGATGTATATCTACTCTGGTTTTCAATATTATATTAGAATAGTTTAAAAAGTTTAAAGGTCAGTAACACATTATTTATGATTTATAGTTTTATGAAGGATGAAAATTTTTACAAAATTAATCATCAGAGGTTTTTACCAAATATTTAGAATAAAATATAACTGTAGGTTGACTGTAATCAATTCTAGATTGGAGATCGATTAATTAAGCTTCATAAAACATTTAATTAAAATTTTCTGAAAACTAAAGAAAACTTTCATGCAACAGGAAAATATAACAAAAATTCCACATTGAATTACTCACTATGATTACATGAATTAATTAAATTTTCATTCTTGATTAGCCCACAAGTCTTTATTAACTAGTTATCACCTAATTAATTACCATTTTTACTCTTACATTCTTTAAAAGAAATAAATTGATCCAATTCTAAGTAATTTACATTGTGGTCAGTTTTTTTTTTACTGATTGTCTGCAGTATATATTTTTTTTTATTGGTCTTCTGACCCAAGCAAATTTTCCATTTTTTAATCGAATGTTGGAAAAAGAATTGTAAAAGTTTGAAAAAAAATTGGATTTTATTATTTTATTAATCCCCAATCGTTGTGTAAGATTTCATAAAATTTTTAATAAGTACATATTGACCTATAAGGATCAGTTTATATATATATTTTTGATTTTTAGTTTTTTTTTGTTTTTGTACTGGTTAACTTTAAGGATTAACTTTTTATTCAAAATAAATTCCTTGATTATCTAGAGGATATTTGCTTAGTTCTGTAATTTGTTGCCGCAATTTTTTTTTATTTTATTTGGATTCAATTTCAAGGTTATCAGTAAAATGTTCATGAAAAAATGATTGAATACTTCGGAATAATATGATATAGAATAAATAAGTAGTGGGATGCAAAATAATAATGTTATATATATATATGTATATGTATAATTCTTAATAGACCAGATATATTTTTTGATTAACATTTTTTAAAATAGGAAGAGTGCAAACGATACCAGATGCTTAGGATAATCAATATAATAAAAAAGTTAATATATTATTTAGAAATTTGGACTTGGATTACACTATGTAATTTGAGTGTTAAAAACCTTGCTTAAGCTTATTGAAAATGTGGTGAGAAAACTGTAAGTACTTGTTAGCATGCAGTTGCTTAAATATTTTATTTAAAAATTTAAAAGTGCCTCTGATCATAAATACTAACACCATATTTCTCAAACTTCTTACACTGTATAATTTGATAGAAGGCTCACAGCTGAAAAATAAGATTAACATTTTTTATTTTTAATATCGGATACATTCATAACGAAAAAGATGCTTCAATGCTCGCGTCACTTCTTGCATCACTTTAAGTATCTTTAAATAAAATTATGATTCAACGGTAGGACTCCCTTTGTTTTATAATTGACCATATAAATCCAATTTTAGGATGTAAAGTTTTCGAAAATGAGTTCCTTAAAAACACGAAATAAACACCAATTAATTTCCAACCCAAGTATTAGTAAGTTCGATATACTCTAACATAGTTTCTCCAACTTGTTCTTGTAGCAGCATTTAATCAAATTTAATTTAAATTAATAAATTTCATTTTAATGTGGTCAGGGGTGACGCAGTTTTTTAAGTGTTTTTTTTAGTTTTCAGTGACGACTGAAATCTACTTTTTTTTTTTAAATATGTCATTTTTACGCTTCTCACTGTAGGTGAACGATGAACTTCACATTTTTGAATATTTTTTTTTTTATTGAAGGACTTTAGTTGAAGAGATCATTTAACATTTTGATAAATAAATATATCATTCATTTATGTGGTTGGTTTTTCGGAAGGTATAAAGTGTTGTTAAAGACCTTTCGATTTCATATTATATACATATATTTATATATATACGTATATATACTTTTTTAGGGTTTTTTTTATTTACATTCGATATATCTAAAGTGATTTGTTGTTAAATGTCAATACAGAACCAAAAAGAAAAAGGACATCTGTCGTCACGTACAAGAAATTAATCGAAATTTTAAGCAAAAAAAGGCATATGATGAACGTATATAATATATTGTGTGTTTGTGTAATTATTTTGTTTATTTAACAGGTTAAAGAAAAAAATTTATTTTGAAGAAAAATCTTAATGTGTTTTGGTGAAAATTTGTTATTTTGTTGTTGTTGGTTTTGGTTTGGTTAAAGATATTAAAAGTGTATTAGAAGTAATATGACTTTTAGAATCCAACAACAAAATATAATATCAAATGTTATTTTTCATTTTCGATTATAATAACCTTAAGGTAGAACATATGATTATGATGGATTGATTGGAAATAAGAAAATTATAATTTATCAATCGAAATTTTTTACTTTTTCACACAGTAATTCACAATATTTTTTCTACTGTAATTTATTTTCAATTTTCCGTAATTTTGTAATTCTAACTTTATTTGACTAAGAGTTATTTTGTAGAATGGTTATGCATGAGTATATTATGTGTTTAAAATATTGAATTACATGAGATAATGAACAAATTTCTAGGGTTTTGTTTATTTTATACCAAATTTTATTCTAAAATGGATAATCATAATAAATCGGAAATTATTTCGGATATGAATATAAGAGTTTATTCATTTAATTAAATTGAAATTATTTACATAGTAAAACGAGGAAGACTATAGTTGCCCTTGTCAACTTTTAGATACCCGTGCATACCCACTATGGTGTAATAAACCGTAATTTACTTCTCTTATACATTTAACTCATTACCCCATAATTTTGACGTAAAAAAAAAAAAAAAAATTAACAAAAAAAAAAAAAAAGTCACAAAACAAAAAACAAAATTTTCATTCATTGTCCCATAACTTTAGCTTAAAAAAAAAAAAAAAAAATTAACAAAAAAAAAAAAAAAATCACAAAAAAAAAAAAAAAATTTTCATTCATTGTCCCATAACTTAAGCTTAAAAAAAAAAAAAAAAAAATAAAAAAAAAAAAAAACAACAAAGAAAAAAAAAACAAAAAAAAAAAATTGGCCCACCCTAAAAGTCCGATGGTCCGAGTGATGTCCAACTTTGCCAAGTAACTTGCCCTATTAATTTACCTGCCCAATTTTAATTTTAACCTTGTAGCTTTATTAGATTCACAGTTATTGAATCGAAAACTTTGTATGGCAGCCCTCCGAAAATGGGGCCCTAACATTTTGAAACTTCATATAAGTGCTCGATTCATTATATAACTAACCGTGTGTAGTTTTCAGCCTCGTAGTATAATTAGTTTTGAAGAAATTCATATTGGTGCAAAGAAGT
Organism: Dolichopus griseipennis; assembly: GCA_963082915.1. Taxonomy (NCBI): domain Eukaryota; kingdom Metazoa; phylum Arthropoda; class Insecta; order Diptera; family Dolichopodidae; genus Dolichopus; species Dolichopus griseipennis. The sequence continues at coordinate 3,256,139 of OY720442.1, forward strand.
TGTATGGCAGCCCCCCATAAATGGGGCCCTAACATTTTGAAACTTCATATAAGTGCTCGATTCATTATATAACTAACCGTGTGTAATTTTCATCCGCGTAGTATAATTAGTTTTGAAGAAATTCATATTGGTGCAAGGAAGTTGTATGGCAGCCCCCCGAAAATGGGGCCCTAACATTTTGAAACTTCATATAAGTGCCGGAGTCAATATAAAACTAACCGTGTGTAATTTTCATCCCCGTAGTATAAATAGTTTTGAAGAAATTCATATTGGTGCAAAAAAGTTGTATGGCAGCTCCCCGAAGCCTTGGTCCGATTTTAACCAAAAACAATAGGGAACCTAGAAATTGTCTAAAAATGACTTTGTGTGAATTTCAAGACTCTAGCCCTTTTAGTTTTTGAGTTATCGTGATGACACACGGACGGACGGACGGACGGACGGACGGACGGACGGACGGACGGACAGACACACATAGCTAGATCGACTAATTTTTCGATTCTGAGCCGATACGTACCCTTGACACTATATCTAGCTCGTCTAGATCGATGCGTTACAAACGGAGGAGCAAATCTAATATACCCGATGTTCATATATATATGCATAATATAATTTTTTTAAGGCGTGGGATACAATTTGGTATTCGAATTGAAAAAAATTAAATTAAATTATTAGCATTGAATTTAATTTTTGAACTGTAGTTTATATAAAGTTCATTGATTTTAGTTGAAAGAAGGCAGTCTACTAATCAGGATTTCTTTTTTACGAACTTTAAGTTTAACCCTCGGTTACTGTCCTCTATTTTCGTTACGAAGTTACTATCCAGGGGTGGAAAACACCCCATACATTCAAATGCGTATTTGAACTGCTATAACATAAATATCTTAAGGCATTTTTTTTCAGATTAAATCAGTAAAAATTCTACAAATTTAGATATATAAACTTAATTTTATTAAAAACTAAATAAATAAATACATAGTAAAAACAAAAAATACTCCATTTAATAAGAAAATAAAAAAAATTAAAATTAAATACTTTTTAAATTATCACAAAATCTATAATTTTCATGCCACGTTCTTGCAATTGGTTGTTTTTGAAAGCAGAAATATAAAAAATAAAAGTTTATTAACAAAATTTTTTTCAACAGGAACAATTTTTTAGAGAAAAATTTTATTAAATTAATGTAATTTATCTCACCAGTTTTCAGTATTAAAAAAAAAAATTCCAAAAACAAATTTGTGATATTGCCTCCAAATTGTAGCAATTCACACAAATTAATTTTGTACTCTTTTGTAGCTATGGCAATTCAAATATTAATTATTTTTATATAATATAATAATTTAATATTATAATAATAAAAAAAAAAAAAGTTCCCAATTATAACTCAAATATCTACCATAATACAAAATTTCGTTATTATGAATAAATTTTGTGTCAATATTACTGTCGGGGGTGTAATATACCCCATTTTGTAAAAAAATTTTGTGTCAAGATTACTGTCGGGGGTGTAATATACCCCATTTTGTAAAAAAATTTTGTGTCAAGATTACTGTCGGGGGTGTAATCCACCCAGACCCATTTTGGATTGCATTTTTCGAGGTCTTTTTTTATCAGAGCCCACATTTAATTTACACAAAATTAAAAAAAAATATCCAAAACGAGATTACATATTGGTTTGAGATCAACTACTACAATTTTTCGTATGAATTTTGTCTTGTAAACTTGATTGGGGTGGATTACACCCCGTGGACAGTAACCGAGGGTTAATGTCCTGATTTTAATTAAAACAACTGATGTTGTTGGATTATGGGTGTATAAGATTCTATTTGGTTTTTTCTTTTCCAAAAAATCTATTGAAATTATGCGGTTACGGATTCAATTTATGTTTTTGTTAAAAAAAAATGATGTAGGCATAAATATTTAAAGAGGATTATAACTTAATTCGATCTAATGAACAAGACAAATTTTTTTTTAAATATTTCGTATTAATATATATAATTAAATTTAATTAAAATTAAATATATATAAAACCTTTTTTTGTTAATTTCAATTCAAGAGATCAGATATCGTGTTGGCTGATTTGAACAGTTTTTTTGGTAAAATTAAAAATTCATTTATGAGTTCTCTGAAAAACCTGAATACGATGAAGTTTTGAATATTTTGTCGTAGGTTTGATATATGGTATTAATATTTGATTTGTTGCTAAGGTTTTTGGTTTATGCATATGTTAATTTTCAACTTTTTTACCAAATTTTACAATTTTCATTCGAAAATGTTCGTTTTATTTCAATTTAAATTAATTTAAACATGTACTTTTGCCATTTAATATCTGGAATTTGAATATCATTTTTTTTTTTGCAAAAAATTTACTAATTTTTAAAGTTTGAATGCTTTTTGTAAAATTGGTTTTGAATGCTAGTTGTATACAACAAAGTTTAATAAAGGGTTTGTTAATAACTGGAATTTATATTTAAAAATTGATCAGTACCTATTTTTAAATAAATTATATATACTGAGTATTGAGAGTTCAGTTGTTCATAGACCTGGAGTCAACAGATGTGATTCAAAAGACTTTAACGCAATATAAATTCGTTCTTTAGGAATAATTTCCATTCATCTGGATGCTCTCTATCACCTTCCTAAAGGTCTAATAATCCCTGTATAATCGTATTTCCGAATTTTTATTTATATATAATTCAGTCAAACTAATCGAGTACGGAAAGTGAGTGTCTTTTAATTCAAATGATATAGGGTTTATAGCATCTGAATACTTTTTTGATTCATTTATTAGAAAAAACTTTCGTTTCCAGAATTTAAAAAATTTCAAAATGTTTCAACACTTTATTTAAATTTTTTATTACATAAATAAATACAAAGATATCATCATCACAGTTTTTTGCTATAATTTATTAAAAATTACAATATTATAAAGTGTCTTAAGTTTATTTAACGTAAATTTTCACATTACCTAAATATTCTTTATTTATTTAGTCAATGGAATAAGTATTAATCTTCTTTATTCACATTAAATTCCTAAGGTGAATTAATTATCAGAAGTAAATTAAAAAAATATATTTTATAATACTTTTCATAGTTCATTAAAAATGCTTACTATGTCGCCTATGCGTGAAAATTTAAAAAAAAAAAAAATGGAAAGGAAATTCTTTTAGAAGAATGTATATAATATTCTTAAAATAAATTTTTCTCATATAAATTTGTTGGAAATCCCATGTGCTTTAAACAATTTGGAATTTTTCATTAAATTCTAGGAAAAGAAAAACAATTTTCCCTTTTCTTTACAACTTGAAGAAAAATGGTAAATGTTAAATCCTTAGATGATAACAGTATGATATAAAAATCAACAATGAAAACTGAATACAAATTGTACACTGTATGTTATATTGTATGTATTATATAGGAATTTGAACGCCTACAAATATGTATTTTTCTTTAAATAGAAAGAAAGTGTCGTAAAGATATATTTGAAAGATTTCCTCTTCCATTCATAATAAAGATTTTTTACCGTTTTTATTTTTTAAATTTAAAGTTTGAATTTAATTGAGAGTACGTTGTTCGTTTAATCTATTAAGAATTAGTATCGCAGTAAGTTTTTTAATAAAATTTAAAAAGCGCCTTCAATTGGTTTAAAATTAATTCAAGAATTTAAATCATAACTTATAATAAATTTTATTTAACACATTAGTAAAAAATTTGTTAATTTTCAGAAATGAATCCCGTCGTATTTTTTCGAAACTTAAATCAAGTTATTTTAGCAGTAGGTAAAAACCTTAAAACTAAAATCAATTTAATATATAATATTTTGTGTTAAGACAGTGAAATTAAGACAGCGAACTTTTTTTGATAAATTATTCTATTTTTCCCAAAATTTTTCTTAAAATTGATAACATCTAGAAAATTTTAGAAATGAAAAGGTATAAAGCACACAAATATTCTCTTGTTTTCAGTATGAGTCACGAAATAATTAAAAAATTTTAGACACTTAATAAAATAAGATCATAAATTATGCCTTGTTGTTACGTTTATGTTATAATTTACTGTTAAAATTTTAATAGATTTTTATTACCATTACTATTACAATTATTATAAAATTTAACTACACAAACAATTTAAAATTTTTAACTAAAAATTTTACAATCACAAAACAAAATTTGATATTGAAATGTTGCATACTTTTAGGCGGGAAAAGTAAATGAGTGTGAATAATTGTGGCTTTAAATAGGGTTTTGCTTCAAATTAAAAGAATTGTACAAATTTTTGGGTAAACTATTTGTGGCAGGGAAAAAAATTTTAAAAATTAAAATATTTATTCAGGAAATTAAAATTTAGTTCAAGTATTTAGTGAAATATTTTGATGTATTCAGTGTATATAGTGAAACTTAACTTAAAAAAGTTCTATTAGAAATTTCCAGGAATTAATCAAATTTTTATAAAGAATTATAATGAAATATAAAACCATCGAAAGATAAATTGTTTTAAATCATTCTCATGTTTATGTTCGTCAAATTCCACTTTTGAAAAAAAAAAATCTTAAAGCGTGTAAAAATTCATTTAAAAATTAATAAAATATTAATTAAAAAAATACCAAAAATAAGAATTAAGTATTCTATGCCTATGCCTAAAATATCAATTAAATTACAGTTTCGAAAAATTCTAATTTTTCATTTAAGATCGAAAATTTGAAATTTAATCCCGTAAATAATTTTAAATTAGAAAACGTGTGTTGAAATGTGGTTTTATTCAATGATGAGTACATATATATTCCTTTTTTTTTAAATTGAATAATCTCTGATAAAATAATTTTTACTTCTTTATTGTTGTGTTCTTTACAAAAAATGTTTTTGGAGCAAAGCGATTGTTCTGAAAAAAACGAATAATTTTAGTGTTAATGGATGATTCATTTTCTGAAAACCAAATCACCACCACACAACCCAAAAATAAATGTAAAACTTGATTAATCTCCAATTTTTTTATTTCTTCTTTGTTTTTTGGTCAGTCAAAATGTAACACAATATCTTCAATCTGTATTTGTAGTAGTAGGTCTATCCTATTGAATTAATTACATCACGTATTGTGAATAGAAAAGAATTTAGATTTTATTGGAAACATTAGTAATGCGAGAAGGTTTTATATTAATTTGATAACTTAAACTGTATAATGAATATAATGAGATTACAAAACAATAGAAAATTATATTAACAGATAGTTCAAAAAATTGTTTAGGGAAATTTTATTTAAGGAAAACTTTAAAAGGTTTTCACAAAAAATTGAATATGTCTGATTTATAATTGGAAAAAATTTTAGAGTGGATTTTTTGTATGAAGATTGTTAAAGAAAGTAGAGTAAAGTTAGTTCAAAATGTATAATGCATATATTTTAAGAGGTTTTCATTTGAAATCGGAATTTTAAACAGCGGAATAAAAATGGTTTATAGGAGGAATTATGAAATATGTAAAGCGTTTTGATTGTCAAGTATTGGAAGTTTTTAAAAAATTGGACCTTGCAGTAGCAATTGAGCAAATTAACCGAAATAATATCTATAAGCATTAATTTAACATTCTTAAAGAGATCGAACCAATGATCTTTAAATGTAAAAAATCGAAAACAATTAGCCGAAACCGTTCTCATGTGTCTCAGAGTTAGTCATTCCAAACATAGGTAAACCATCTTAGTGAAATCCCGTTTGGCGATCCTAGTTTATTTATCAATATACGACATATTCTAGAAAGCTGCCCTCAGTAAAACAATGAAAGTCTCGAATTAAACGTAAAATGTCAAAAGATCCTAACAGAAATCTCAGAACACAGTACCGATAGTATTATTAATTTTTCTATTAAAATATGTTTGAACGATAGAATATAGTTAATGCTGTACTTCTGTTGTTTGGATTTATTTTAAAACTTAATTTAGACTCGTACTTACTTCACTATTATGATTATTATTACTAACATAAAACAAACAATATACTAAGCTTAATGTAAAACTAATTTAATAAATTTAATCTAAATGTAGTCAAAAAAGAAATAACATATCAGAATGTATAATAGAAAATTTGTAATATCACAGTAAATAATCAGAAATTTAGATTAAGGGCTTGAGGCCTTAAGATCTCATAAGCCCATTAAATATATTTTACTCAAATTTATTTTTTCCTTATGGAATATAAATTTTTTTTCAATTTCAAATTTGAAGTCTCTTTCAAAATCTCATGAAATATTCCGAAAAATAAAAGTTTTTTACAAGTAACATTATTACTTACAATTATTAATTTGAAATCAATTTGTTTAAAGTTTCAACACTTCGTTTCACACCATATTTTCACAATCCATTTTTTATTAAAAAAATATTTAAATGCAAAGTTTTATTTTAACTCTATTGTGAATTAAATTTCATTTATCATTACTGTAAATTGTTGAAAGATTTTCACTTCACCACAAAAAAAATGCCACCAGCAACAATTTCCCAACTTACTATTCATGCATAAATTACAAATGATTTATCAAGGCGATATAACACTATGAATATTTTCGAATTGGTATTTCTTCGTTAACCGTTATAAGTTAAAATCACTATGGAAGTGGTTACATTTTAAAAATCAACAGTAACTCATTAAAAACTCTGTAGAGACATTTAAAACAATAACTCAAAAACTGATAAAACACTTTAAAGTAAACAATTTCACTTGTAATACATCATTCAAAATCAACCATATAAATTGTTTTTTTTTTCGAAATAACTGTTCTAGTTGTTTTTTTTTGTTTTTATTTTTTTTTCCAACTGTGGTCAAAAATAAATTTTTGGTTTTTTGGGAAATTCTCTTAGGGCTCATCTGTTAAGAATGTGAATTTGTCTAATGAAATTAAATCAACAAATATGCAGCCATTTTGGTTTTTGGAATCTTGGTTTTTTTTTGCTAAGGAAACACGTAACGGGATGTGTACCGTTAGATGTTGCATTATATGGGAAATATCAATATAACAGTACATCTCTATTAAATAAAATATTGTATCTGTAAAATGCAAGAAATACCAAACCTCAAACTTTAAGCGGTGAGAATGTTGAATAATTATTATAAGGTTTCATTTAACATGAAAAAAATAGAATAAAAAATAACAGGACTTCAGGACTTTAGAGCTGTTTAAAAAACCAAAAATGTGGTGAAAAAATAAAAAGATTTTTATGAAGCATGTTGAAATACATAATAATAAAACAAAACACTTTTATATAACATTTAAATGTGGGCTTTATTGTAATTGTTAAAAATTACATTGATATTTATTACTTTGTTTTGTTTTTCTTTTTTTTTTTTTATGAAATGGCTCCACACGAAATATTTATTTAATTTATTGATTTATTTATTCAATTCAATTTTTTTTTTATACATTATTTCAAAATGAAAATTAATAATTTAAATGTATACCCTTTGAAATACATATACGAGTATAATATATTAATTTTCATAGTAAATTTTTTGTACTGCAATATTTGATATTGTCATTGTTATTTAAGGATAATTTATATTGTACTTGACTAATGTAATGGATAAAAAATTTCAAACTTGGATCGAAATTCGATTGTTTAAACCGACTAGAGCAATATTATTTTTAAAATATTTAATGGTTTAAATGTTAGTTTAGGTGAAGAAGTTCTATTTACCGATGATGACATCTAGGAGGACAAATAGCCTTTAAAGCCCTTTATTATAAAACTTAAGCTAAGTGGTCTATTGATAATATTCTATGGGCTCATCTATAAGCTCTAAATTTAAACAAACAAATTTTATGCGTTCTAAAATACACAATAGTACCGTTTATTTAAGTTAAATTTTTGAATAAACCTAAAGGAAAAAGTAGCTTTACTTAGCAATCTTTGGAGTAATACTAAGCGATCTTTAGATAAAGAGCTGCCTTATTTTAATAGTAATCGTTAGCTTTGTAAGTATTAAAATTGAATTATTAAAATACAAAAATTCCATTGTTCCATATCTGAAAATTATGAAACAACTGATTGGTCATTCGCACACAAATTATATCACGATATTATTCTTGTTGCTTTAAAAATCTAAAGTGTATTATGTAAACTATAATATTATATATTATGTTGATTAATGTTAATTTGAATTAACTTTGACCTCAATTTGTAATTAATAAAAGAATGAGATAAATTAGTTTTTATTAATTAGTTAGATCAGGTGTCAAAATAATAATATTCAAGATTTTGTTTCAGATCCTTCCTAGAATATTTATTATAAATTTTCCCGTTAAATCTTAGAATATTATCTTAAATAGTCATATTAAATATACATTGTACATTTAAGTATATAATACGATCATCGCATATTAAAGATTTTCCAATCCATTATTAATTTAAAAGTTTAATATCTAAAATTGTTTAATTGATTTATAAACGAAAAGTGGCTTTTGTTGTACTTTAGTATAATTTGGACAGTCCTCCATTACATAAAAAATTTGATAAAATTATAAAAAAACGATAACTCTAAAAATATTTCAAAAAGTTCATCATATTGTAAATTTTTAAAAGTCGATTTTTTTTTTTGAAAAATGGATTACCCGTAAATTGAAATATTGTCTCATTTACTTAAACGATATGTTAATATTTAGACAATTTTCACATGTCATCATTTTGAAGTTTATATTTCAAGTATATATGTATTTTTCAATTTATTTAATGGTTGGCCCAATTATAATATTTATATATGAATGAATAAATATATATGTATGAATCATTTTAAAGATATTGAGAAGGCAATTAAATTGTTGCGGTACTAGAATCAATTTTGTTTATTTTTTTTTTTAAATGCAAAAAAAAAAAGGAAATGAAAATATTTTAAATAGTAAAAATTTTTTTATTGCGTTGCTTTAAATACATTGCTTTTAGAATTTTTTTACAATTGCACTTAATCTAAAATAAACTAAGAGATACTCAGTTCATAAAATTGATTATTTAATGGCAGCTCATGAAATTGTTAAAAGTCACTGAATGCAATTGCAAGGTTTTTTTGAAAGAAAATGTAGTTCTAATCAATAATTAAAATTGTTGATAAACTAAGTTTGTAAATTAATCTACCATATTTGAATTAATGTTAATTAAGAACTAAAGAAATTTTTAATTAATTTTTACTTTAAAAAAAAGTAACAAAAAAGTTGAAATTTTATTTTACTCTAGTTAAAGTCTTTATAATATTTTATTGAAGCCATTAATCCTTTTTATGAGAAGTATTCAAGATTTTTACACTTTACACTTTTATTTTGCATTTGTTTGAAAACACCCTGTTAGAAAGTTAACAATTTAAATAATTCAAGTCTCTAAAACTCTATGGAAATTCAGCAGATTTAAGTATTTTTAATAATAAATTCAATAACTCAAAGTCAATAATTCTCAAGAAATGTTAGAACAAAATAACCTAGAAATTCCAAAAATATTCAATTTTATTTCGCATTTTAGTCCACATTTTCAATTCACAACTAGTTCACATGTTTACAATAACTATTTATACTTAGTTAGTGGTACTATTGAAAATCTAACTAAATACAATCTCTGCCCAACAATTCCCAAAAATATTTAAGAATTTTTTTTTTTAAATTTTGCATTTCCGCATGAATGTTGGAAAAACAACAGAGGCCACAGAATAATTCCACCGCAGAATTCGAATAAAATTTGCGAAAAACAATAATAACGGTTTTTCCTTTAAAAAGAAAAATCAAAATATATTTTCTATTTATTTCCTGTTTTGAACATATATAGGTACAATCCTTTAAACTTTTGGTTATTATTTATCACAGATGTATAGATGTGTAGGAAAAATCGGTTATGATTTAGATTTCCAGAAAAAAAAACACACAAAATGAAAATAGAGAAGAAAATTATTGGCTGCATTCCAAAATAAAGTTGAAAACAAAAATAGAAAATAAAGAAATAAGGAAAAACGTTTTTGTTCAAATCAATTCTGGCATTTAGAATAGAGGAAATGTTTAGTTAGCAAAAGTTTTTTATTTTAAATATCTATCAAATAATTTGCACAATACTTACAGAAACTTCGATTTTATTTAAGTTTTTATCTTGTTTTTATTTATAAAATTGTGTTTTGTGAAAATGTTACTTATTTCAAGATTTTTTTTTAAAAAGGGCAAATTTCAAAATTGAAACTAGCTACTAAACGATTTAAATGTCTTGAATCTTTATTGTTGAATCTTCTTTTGTTATAATTTTCCATAACAGGAATAAAATCTCACATAAATTTGGTTTTCAAAAAGTGTAAAATTCTTAAGAACTATAAAAATTTATAATATTACTTGTAGCAAAAAGCAATATTGAATCGATTATTTGATGTTTTGAAAATAAAAATTTTTTATGCAATGAAAAGTAAAACTGGAAAAATCTTTGGAAAAGAAATGCCTTTATTGAAAATTCTTTTTTATTTGATAACTTAGAAAAAATTGTTTTTTTCAATTCTAAAAAAAAGAACATTTGAGATTATTTTCCTTCCAAATTTAATTTTTGTCCTTTCGGCAAAAAAGAAAAATAACAAGAAAATTACACTTATTTGTAAAAAATATTTACATAAATATTTGTAAAATGAAAACGAATTCAAAAAGATTCTTTGAAGGGGGTAAATTACGATTTTCCATAACGGTAATCTTAAAAGAAATTATCTTTAATATTAAATGGGAAATATTTCCGCCTAAAAGTATGCAATCGAATTTAAATTTGAAATGTTGATTGAGTTTTTTTTTATGAAAAGTACGGAAGGAATTATAGCGAAAGTTAAAGTGATAGTAAGTGGGATTGAAATTCGATAAGTAAAACAAATTGGGAATGAGTGGTAGGAGGAGGACGAAAAGAACAAAATTTTATTAAATGGGAGTGCGACGATGCAAAAAATTCGATACTCTTTACCGTTTGAATTGGTGATTGTGGTTTGAAAATTCGGACTTTAGATAAACCTTAATTATATGCACTCAACAGTTTGTTAATCTAGTTCAAAAGAGTTACCAACAATTTTTAAATGTCCTGAACAAGTATAAGAAATAAGTGTTAAACCCATATGTCACATTTAACTTTTTTGTTTTATTAGTACAAGGTTGGGTAATTTATATATGATATACTACAACAATACTGAGTCATACTATATGCTCACTACCGCTGTATATTATTATTAAAACACTCATTTAATTTTTCATTGGTGCAACTAACATTTTTTCATGTTTGATGGTATCGTGAACTAAAAGAGATCCTAGGCGCTAAATTCAATTAATATTTAAGCTAAAATTTAAAAAATTAAAAAATAAACAACTTATATTCAGTTTTGTTATTATAATCTACAATATTGTTTTTTAAAACTTTTAATCTCCATCCAAAAAAATATTCAAGTTTTTATTTCTTGTTTTTATTTTTATTAAAAAATTATCAGGGAAAAAATCGAAAAATACCGTAGTGAGGAAAAAACAAAAGTTTTCCTTGTGTTTAAAATTGTATACGTATTATATATAAGAGTAAAAAATCTTTGAAATATCCTTTAAAAGAAAATCCTTGTCATTTTTGTTGACTTTTTATGGTTTTCAATTTAGGTTTTTCTTTTTGTTTTATTTCTTTTTCCTTTTTTTTTTGAAAGTTTATATTTTGTTTCTATGATAATATTCATGGAGGTGTTTATATTGTTGTTATTGGATAATTTTATTTGTTCCTTCAGATTATGTTGTCCTGTTCTTATATTCTGTTATTTTTTTGTTTATCTTTGTATTGGTACTTCAAGACAGTCTATAAATAAAAGGACTAAGTTGGATATAAAATGGGTATAATCTAAAGTAATTATTGAGACATGGAGTGTATGTTTACATTTTCTTTTTTTTTCTAAACTTTAAAATTTAAGATTATTTAAAATAAAATATTTAAGATTTTGTTAACGATGGTTTTTAAAGAGAATTTTGAAATTTTTTTTTTAAAAACTTGCAAAAATTTATTATTTAAAGTATTACTTAAGTAATTTAAGAAGAAATTGAATATATAGATAATTTCAAATTTAATGTATTACTATGGAAACCAATTTAAATAAAAATATTTCTAAATAATTTTATTTTAAACTATGGCTACGCTTTTTGTTTTGGAATTAGAAATCCGATTTTCCATCTTATCAGCAGAAAATATTTTTACTTTAACAAAGAATCTAAAGGAAGTAAAAATATTTCTTAAATAGATTTATAAGGAAATTTCAAATAAGATTTTTTTTCAACATTTTCAACATTTTTTTTTATTCGTGATTTTTTACAACTTTTAGTCATAATGAAGATGCTATTTGTAATTCAAAACTCTATTTTAATTATTTTATTTTTCAAAGTTTTGTAATATTTCATTATATTTCTTATTTTAATTTACTTTTATTTAAAACCCCTTATTATTTCTAATGAAAAAGTCATCAAACAAAAACTTTAATAAAAAGAAAATTAAAATATAAGCAAAGAAGAATTAAAAAAAACTTAACAACACTTTAAAAAAAATCCAGTGATACTTTCATGATTTGAATTTTTAATTTTATTAAAATCTAAATAAATTTTCTGAAATTTTCTTTATTCGCATTTTAAAAGCAAATTTTCTTGGTATTATGAAGGTATTAAATGCAATATTTTGCAAATATTTTAAGGATTCAGGTGTTTTTTTTAAAGAATGGATAGTTTGTTTATATTATACTTATTGTATATGAGTAGTCAGTAGATATAATTTTTTATAAATAAATTTTTAAATATAATGTGGATTAGATTAATTTGAATATTAATAAGTTGTTTCACTGGATCTATCTAAGGAATTGACATCGTTTTAAATAATAGCTATTATACAAGGAAGAATAATAAATATAGTAGTAAAACTAAATTTTTATTCAGGTATTGTTGACTATATTGACCCCCTGGAACGTCAAGGGTCGTTATTTTGTACTACAAATCGTTTTAATTATTTTATGACAATCTCTAACGCTGCCAGACAAAGATAGAAAAAGGATACTCTTAGTTTTAAGTCAGTACTAACTCTAGTACTACTAGCGAAAGAAAGAATATGGAAAGAGATTCAGAATTTAAAAGATTCTCATTCATAAAATGGATTATGATTAGTTTTTAACTTCTGTGAGTAGTAATTGTGTTAATTGTGAATGCAAAGTCAAATGTTGGTATATTTATATATTGAAATTAATTAGTAATATTTTCATAATTTTTCATAGTATAAGATTTTTATAAATTTTCATATGCACTAAAAGGATAGACATTACTAAATCTGGAAATTAAAGGATTTTTTTTATCATCCTTTTTTTTTTGAATTTTTACTTTTTTATTAAAAATTAATTTTAATTTTTGAATTATTATTTATTATCAAAAAAATACCAATACATCAATTCAAAGCATATTTTAAAGGATATTCTTATAGAGTTATTGATTTTGTTGTAGAAATAAATCAATGATAGCAAATGCAATGATCTACACTTAAAATTTGAAGTGATCTCTATCAAAACAAATTTATATGATTTCATATAAGACTCAATTATAAATATTACTGTATTCTAATATTATATGCCATAATGGAATTTTTCATTTAAATATTTCTAAAATCTTAACACCATATCATCAATATTTTGCTTTTAAAACATCTTTTGGCTGTCACCTGTTTCTTAACTTCTAGATATAAGAAATGAAATTAAAATAATAGAAGATCTCCCAGAAAATTTATATTATTTAAGAAACTTTTATATGCAACTACATTTGTTGAACCTATATTCAGATAAATACAGTCCTAGTTCTGTTAATATGCCTCCATTACAAATATATCTTCTATAAATTTTCCTTCTTAAATTTTCCTCAAAAGATGAGAAATTTTGATACAATTTAATAACGGTTTAATTGATTGGAAAACTGGATGTCTTTGTAAATTATTTAGATACTACCTTGCCATATTGATTTTATATTGACTTTTTTAATATCAATTGAATTATTCGTAATTTCGAAGAAAAAAATTAATTATTCATGAAATTTCAACATGGACTTAAAGCATTTTTTAAAAATATATTCTGTTGTCGTGTTAAAAATTTAAAAATTCTTAAATAAAAGTCAGAATAAAACTTTTGGAAAAATTTGATGAAGAAGAAAAACTCATAAACATCAAAAATTAAAATCAATGAAAATTTCCATTGATAAATCAAGGAAGAAAAACCAAAACATAATTTTAAAGCAAAAAAAAAAAAACAAAATAATAAAATTTTTCACAGTTCACAGATCATGGAAACCATATTATATAAGTGATATATAAAAACCTTGGTAAGGCTTGTCAGTATTAAGAGTAATTGTAGACACCTATACACAGATATTTTACATTAAAAAGTCAAAGATTACGAACACAAAAACAAAAATAAAAGAATTAATTCTAAGAAACAATTTCATTGACAAGTTTTAAAAAATAACAAAATCTCTGATTAAAATTAATGATCCGCTTACTGACTTTATTTTAAAAGAATCTTTACAGCATATCCTTTAATATTTTAGGTTTGATAATTGATTTCCAACCTTAATCGAAAGCTGAAATCTGGTTTTATAGACCTATAAACTTTTAAAGAGGTAGTTTTTTAAATAAGTTATCAAATTGAGCAACGCTTACTCTGAAGATGAAAGTGACATCCTAGTTTTGTCTAAGTTTATTAATTCCTTTTATAATATACATAATATATATTACTCAGCCCATTTTGTTTGTAAGCTGGAGATAAGAAAAACTGGTGGGGTCAAAACTTTTCAAATTTATTTTATATTTTAATGTTTTATAGATTGAAAAGTTTTAATTTTATACTTTTTTGTATTAACATCAAATTTCGATCAATTCCGTGTTTTTCGAACTTCATAACATTCCCATTAATAATTTTTGTGTTAAAAGAAAATTTGAAAAACATTGAGAAAAAAATATTAAAAGTTTTATGTGAAGATTGGAAAAAGAATCTTTTAAGTTGAAATTGATTTATTTTATGCTAACGGTTAAACATATTTTTTAGCTTAGTACAAAAAAGTCAATAAATGTTAAAAAAAAAAGTTTTGTATAAACTTTAAATTTTCTTAAAAGATTTTTGTAATATTTTCCTGTGGTTGATGGGATTTTCGCAAAAACAAAAAGAACAAGAATAAAAAAACAATTATTTTTAACTTTATATCAGATTTTTTAAATGATTTCAATTAAGGATATATTAAAAATTCGTTGATTCGATCACATAAAGATATTTTTAAGAAATAAAATTAATAGTTCTCATCCTCTGGGTTTAGATGGAAGATTGGTTAATAAAATAAGAGAATTATTTGTTGACTCCTCTTAAATTTATTTAGAAAAAACCATTTAAATACAATTTAAAAAATCAAGTTTAGAATATTCTGATTGCTTTACTGTTCGAAGTTTAGTTCCTAGGTCATCAACTTCATAAATCTAGGTTTTTTTAATTCACCTTTGCTAATTCGTAATCTTATTGACTCCGACGAAGGGAATTTTGAATAAGATATGGAATTGTACCTAAAGGGAAGTACAAAATAATAAATAAATGCAAAATATAAACAAATAATTCAATTAAATAATATAACTCACAGATATAGAATACTATATAACTCAAATATAAAATTATTACAATATAAACAAAATAGAATTGTATTTATTAAAAATCTATGACATTTCTACATGTTATAATCTGTAATACTATCTCATGAAAATTGTATGTGGAATCCATTTGATCAGTTCTAATAAGAATAGATTTCCCCCTGTTTGACATGCATATATATACTCTGGCTATTTAGCTTATAACAGTGAACAATTAGCACCTCTACGTGAAAAAAAAAAATAAATCCCAATTTTAACACAATAATACAATTAACTCTTGTTTCTCAGAAGTTATAATTTAATCCTAGAAATGATTAAACCTTATAAGGTATTAGTATGATTTAAAATTATTTTAAAAATTTTATTGTGAATTCAAAATAAATTTTTTAAACAATTTGTAGAGGTGTAGAGGAATCATTAGGTAATATATATTTATTTTACTCCTCATTCTTAAGTATAAAAGTTTTCACCACTCATAATTAACTTTTCATACCATAGACAAGTACATATGGTAACCTTCGCAGTAATTTAAAAATTAATTTTAGCATGTATTTGATGTCAAAAAGTTTATGTGTTAAAGATTAGAATTGCCATACACAAAAAATCAAAATACTGAGAAATATTTTTTGTTTTTTTTTTCTTTAATTAAAAAACTTTTTTTTTCTGTTTCCTTCTTCGTGTATGTTAAAAATTAAATAAACTTCACTTAAATCATGTTGTAAAAAAAAATTTTAATCAATAAATAATTGAAAAGAGAAAGAAATAAAAATAACGAAACGATGTGTATGTAGTATGTAAGTATATTAGAGAAAATAACACAAATCCAAACCAACATTTAATTAGAAACTGTCAAACTTTGATATGTCATTTACACATATTGGAATTTTAACAAAAATTTTTAACTGTCATTAAAAATATAAAACGGTTTGTATGAATGTGTGTGTTAAAACTTTTGTTAGATTAAATTGAATAAAATTTATTTTCAATTTTGAATACAATTCTGGCTAAATTGAATATTTTGATGTCAAATTTCGAATATGTCTTTTTTTTTAATTTGAAATGTTTTAAGCATCTGTGGTACATTAGGAGATTATTATTATTTTGCAAATATTTTTCAGTAAAATATGGAAAGGTATAGTATGCCATCTGGTGATTAGTTAGGAATTTACCAATTGAAAAATTGACATAGAAGATATATTTGAAGTTTTTCAAATAAAAAGACATCATAGAAATAATCATTAATAAAAGTCATATTACTTTTCGTATCTACTTTTATTCAATGTAAATTTTTGAATAAAAGTAGATACATAAAAGTTAACAAAAATTTGAGATTTTTTTTGTGAGAAATCTCTTGAGGCAGAAGAGACCTCATTTTTAATCACTTCCAAACACAACCAATGAAATTACTTTTGCTGCATAAAGTTTTAACTAAAGTATTCTGAGCGTTAAATTCAATTTTAATTTTTTTTTTTGTTAAAAAAAAGTTTTTATACAAAATAATATTTCCGAAATTAAAATATTATGTTGTTAATTTTGATGTATGTTACAGTATTCAATATTGTAAATATTGTTTTCTTAGAAAATTATAAAATAAAACTAAAAAAAAAAAGTTTATCTGTAGTTGAAAAACTTTTGCAAGTACTGCAGCAATTGAGATTGAACTTGCAATACTACAGGGTGGCGCAAAACGACCGATATGTTTTGAATAACTTTTTAAATTTATTTATATTTTCTATTTTTATTTCAGAATTTTGTGAAGAAAACTTGGGGAATTGGAAATAGAACAGTACACAACAAAACGGCGATAAGAAAATACGAAAAGTTATGGAAAATGTACTGGAAACAGCACGAATGTGCGAAGCCGAAAATGGTCGCTACTTGCGGGATAAAAATATTCCCCATTAATATACTGTATAACAAAAAAATAATAATAATATTTAACCATGAAATAAAAAAGTTATTAAACATTTAACCCATATCTGTCGTTTTGCCCCACCCTATTTATAGTTTTGCGCTATTGTACATTTTAAAAATTTTTGAATTGAAAATAAGTTTGGTTGTACATTTGATCCGAAAAAAATTTTATATTTTAATATTCAACAAAATTTTGTATAATTTTAAAAAATTTTAATAAGATATAATGTTTCTTCATCAAATTTGTGTATTAGTTTATCATTATGGGATTATTGCATTGTTCAACATTATTATAATATTCTGGTACATATAAAAGTATTATTTTACATACATCTAAAGAGTATTATATATAACTAGGAATTCCTTGATTTCACATGTATTGAAACTCAATTTGATTCTTTTCTTAATTTACAAAATATTTTATTAAAATAAAGTTGACTTCAAGAACACAAGACAATTACTTTTGACATGTTTGTGACCTTACAAAATTTTTAGAATATATTTAAAGTTTTATAAAATTTTTCTGAAGTTTGTTTAAATATGAATAAACATTTTAGATACATAAAGAATTTTCTTTTTTATGTATTAGATTTCCTTATGCCTTTCCATGTGAATCAAAATCAAATAGTTGCTACTTTTCAAACCATTTTAGTTTGGAAGGCTTTTACCGACTCCAGCTTCTGTGGCATATTTCGGTAGTTTACGGCATTAACAGGATCAAGATCCACGACCCTTTTAGAACCCAATTTTAGTGTGCGACTTTTATCAGAAATCTACAGTTCGCTTTTGAGGATGGAGACATGGAAGGATTTCAGGATTTAGGTTAGGATATTAAGAGTTGTTGGATAATATATGATAAAGAAAATTGGATGGGATATTTAGAAGAAAGATGTTAATGTTCTTTTCAAATTTAACTAAATCCTACAACTGTACATTATAAGCTTTTGGAAACACAAAATTGATGAAATATGATTCCTTTAAAGTGATGAGCAGATCAGAAACATAATTCTATAACGGACAAGGAACCGACTCAAATTCAAGTTATTCATTTGGACTTTATATATTTATTTCTATTTATTTATTTATTTATAATTAGTACCAGGATAATAGAAAATATTGCCTGAAATTATTATAGTCCTTTGCCTATTTGGCATTTGGGCTTCTTAAATTAAATAACTTCTATTTATTTTAAAATTATAAAAATATTTATTAAATTTAAAATACCTATTTAAAATTTAAGTATAGTTCATAATTACTATGATTTATTACTTATTTATTATAAATTTTAAATCAGTGTTCACATTATATGAATGAAACAATATTTATAAAATTTATATTTAATTTTAAATACTTCGCATACTGCTTTTCATTTTCTCTAGTTAATAAATTTTCTTCATATTATCAGTATGTGGTTAAAGTAAAAGAAAAATTGAAAAACCACAACTAATGAACAACAGGATATTTGCAGTTTAATAATATATAGAAAAGAAACAGGAGCGTGGTAAGAAACTTTAGTGAGGGCTAATTACATTTATGATAATTACTAAAAAGTTCATTTTTATAAAAATTTCTTTAAACGCTATGGGGCTGAAGTTTAATGGAATTCAATACAATTAAGAAAGCGAAAATAGGATATTAAATTGCGCAAAATAAATAAATTAAAATTACTAAAAAATTATTCAAACATTTCTTATTTTAGTTTTAAAAATCAAATTATATTTGATTTATATAGTATCAGGGGTAGTTAAAATAACTTCCAAAGAAATAAAATTTATGTAATTTCCTAATAATCGGTTTCCCCTGTCCGCATTAATTTTATTCTACAATTTTTAAGAGTAATAATTAACTAAGAAATAATTATTAATATTTATTTTTTCTAACAACGCCTCTGAACTTTCGTACAATTTCTTACATAAATTTCACAAATTTATTTCTTGTTAACTCTAAAGTAAAATTTTTAAATTCCTAAGGAAATTACAGGAATTCTCAGAATTTTCCAATATTTTATTAAATAAATTAAATTACAAAAGGAAGTAAATTCTAAATTATTATTAATTTGTTTATTTAACAAAAAACGTGCTAATCTAAACTATTTCTAAAAATTAAATTTTAATTTATGCTTAATCTGATTTATTTGATAGAATTTTTAATAAGAATTATTTAATATTTCTTAAGAATAGAATATTAGAATATGATTATAGAATATAATATAGAATATAATTTCTGAAGAATCGGAAGAATTAAAAGACAATCTAATCAATTATTTATTCGGAAGACTGCAAGATTACAGTCGTCGGTTCTACTGAATTTTGACTAATTATTCAAATTAAAGTATTCATACAATCCCAAATATTTAAGATATGTTTTAAAAAAGTTTTGGTTTTCCAAGATTTTATGATCATTATCAAATTAATTCCCCGAATACAACTAATAACTTTTCTTTAATTATCGTTTCCAAAATACTAAAATGAATATAGATAAAAATCTAGGATTTTAAAGATATTTTCTTTAAAATGAATTTAATTTTAATAAGAAATAAAAGAATTATTAAATAAAGGCTACAAAGGTTATAATAATAATAAAAAATTTTATTATTAATTATAATATCTTTCGAATTTAAATGAAAAGAACATAAAATGTACAATCGATTTTAAAATATTACCAATTTACAAGAAAATTTTTTATTCTTGAAATTTTTTTTGTATTTTGGGTATTCCCCAAACAATAAATAAATATTTAGGTTAATTATATACAATTAAGTTTGAAATATTTTTAAAATTAAATTATAAAATCCTTTCATTATCTATTTTTCATTTGATTTGAATTTGGGTTAAAACAATTTGGTTAGGACTTTCCATTAATAATGTTACAGTTTTTTGAACTAACACACTGAACTGAACTGATTTTCCAAAATATTTTGAATCCTGATTGGTTAAATTTATGCAATCCTAAAGAATTTGTTCACTAAATTTAATTGCATCCTAAGTACAGATTTTCAAATAAAAATTATTATTCCTATTTAAATTTTTGAAAAATTTTAAAATAAAATTTTACACCCGAAATCAGAATGAGTCAATTATTTCATTTTGTAATTTTATCCATCCTTGTAGATAGGATATTTTTTCATTACAAGGATAACGGCATTGAAAGAATTTTTAAAATTTGATAACTATACAAAAATTAAACGAGTTTTATTGATTATTGTAGATTATAGTTTGGTTGTATAGTCTGCCTTATTTTTAGGGGATTTAAAATTATATTTTAGGAGAATATACAATTTCCCTGAAGTGAAAAATTATAGACTTCCAATTTTTCTTAGTTTTATTTTAATTTTCATTTGAAGCTTTTAATTTTGTTTGTGTTATTTGTATTCAAATGATGGCATCTGTTATTTACAAATAATTGGAATGAAAATAATTTGGTCTTATCAGTTTATATTTTTAATGTTTTTGACCCATTTTTAGATTCTGTTTCTGTTTATCTCATTTTGTCCTAAATGGAATCTTAGTTAATGATTTCCTTTTTTAAAGGCAGTAGATATTAAAAAATTTTGAATAGCCAGCCATTGAAGGATAATTAAATGTTGTTTTCCAATGAGGAAATTAAAAATTAAATTATTTATTGCCTAGATTGAAATAAATATTATCAGGACAATAAAGATAAAAAAAAAGGGATAATATAATTTTGCATGTCTATTTAAAAAATGTGTTCTAAATTTATTGGTTAATCAAAAGAATAAATATTCTTTTTGGAAATTTGCAAAATTTAAACTGATATTACTAGTATTAATTTATGAATAAGGGCTATTAGAAATTGAATGCTTTGCAAACTATTAATGTATTAATTTCTAACAAATTATATATAAATTATAAGCAGTTTGAATAAAGTTCGGATGAGGTTCAATTTCGGACTCCTGTCTAAGCCAAAATTAAATTTGTGTCTCAAATCTGCTGCATATCGTAAATAGTATTATAAAATTTTTTTTTGTACATTATAAATTCAATGAATAGTTATTGTATTATAATATAGATTTGGGTTCTAAATATATTGTATAATACTTGAAAAGTAAATTTTAAAGGCAATACCTAAAAGATTCAAATTTAAAAATTTAAATAAATAAACTTTGATAAAAATTTTTATAACCCTTTTTATATTTTCTACAAAAATTGAAAAGTTATTAAAACTACAAGATGTTTCCATTCTTTCTTAAATTAAATATCAATTTAAAAAACTATAGGTTCAAAAAAAATATTAAATTTAATAAAGTGAGTTGCAAGATTTTTTAATAATCGATTAAAACATATGTCTTTCTCTGACCCTATCATTATTATTTTCACTGACTCAACTAAAAAAATTAACAATTTTATTTTATTTAAAAAAAAACGTGACATGTCGGATTTTTGTACACACGTCCACACTTTTTTAATTTAAAATAATTAATTATTTTTTAAAAATTCAAAGGGAAGTCATGTTGATTATATACTTTTATATTTTATATTTAGTATTATTTTATAATAAAAAAAAAATCAACAAACCTTGAGACTTATAAGTCCACAACAGGCTTTTTTATACTGAAATATAATTTATATTACAAAAACTTTGTATCATTATAGAATTTTAATAATTTTATTAAAAAACACAGAAAAGATAGTCGAATGCATAAAAGAGAACTCGAACACATACATCTTTTTTTTTTAAACAAATATTAGGAGCTAAGTCTTAGATTTTGCTACAACCCATTGTCAGATACCAGCTTAATTCTTTTAATATAATTTACAATACACAATTTTACCACATTAGCACTGCAATATAGTTCTAACTAGGAACAACTTATATTATTTTAAAATATCCTTTATATTCAATTACATGACTTTTCATTTTTAAAATTCTTATAATACTTTTTAATATATTTTCATAAAATTTTAATTCCTTTCTTTTTGATTCGTCACATTTTCCGAACATGTTTTTTTTTTCCTTAAAATTCAATGAAAATTATTTTATTGAAAAATTTTGTCACAATTTTTTTGTTTTTTTTTTTAAACAGTGAGTAAAATTGTTAAGTCACAAAATCTAGTAATGAAAGAAAATAAAAGTCCTTTAAAGTCCTTTACAAAAAGTCAAATGTCCTTTAAAGAACTTGTTTTGTTTATTTTTATTATTATGTAGGTTCAATACTTGTAAAGAAAAATAACAACAAAAAATAAAATTATATTTTGTATTTTTTTTTATTGTTAAAATTGATTTTTTAAAAGGATTAAAATATGAATCCAAGAAAAGCAGCTTTTTTAAAAATGAATGGAAAACAAAATATTGAAAAAACAAAAATTTTTTTTAAAATATTCTGCAAGCGTATTTTTTTATAATAATAGTTGTATTTATTATTTCTTACAAATTTTTGTTTTTTTTAAACATAGCCTAAAGATATGCAATTTGAAATAGAAAATAAAAAAACAAAATAAATAAGTATCATTTTCATTCGAATCATTTCTTGTTATTTATACATAAGTTAAAGTGGTCTGTTTTTTATTTTGGAATATGGTCAATCATTAGAAATTAGTTTTGTATATTTTATATAAAATTTATAAATTGCATTATAATTTCTATTAGAATTCAATAAATGAATTTTTGAAGTGAAATATACCTTAAACCTTTAATTATTTCAAATGGTATTCGGAATGCGATATCCTGATATATAAGAAACCTTGATTCATTTCTAATATAGTTGTAACTTTAAGGTTCAATATATTTGGGATACATTCACTGTTAGAAAAAACTCAAAACCTTTTAAATTCTTTCTTTCCTTAATGCATTTTCAAAAGACGGTATGAACTGAAGAGAAAGAAATCAATCGATATTGTACTAAGAAAACGATAATGAGGAAGTCCTAAAACTCCAAATTCAAACAGTTTGCTACAGTATCATTTACAAATATAAATTATCATTAAATGTATAACACTTAGAAGCCATCAAATGGATCTCCCTTATAAGCAATTTAAAATGAAAATTTCTCAAAATTGAACTTTGCTATTATTATTTTCTATGATTTCGAAATTTTCATTCCAAATGCATAAAATATTTATTCATAAATATTTTTTTTTTTTTTTGTATATTTGCAGTATTTTTTTACAGTTATATTAAAGCAATGAACAGTTATTGTAGTTAACATTATATATTGTATTTTTATTTTCATTTTCCGCAAATTTTCTTTTGCATATAACAAAAAAAAAAAAAAAAAAAAAAGTGCTGATGCGGCAATTTTATACTGAATTGAAAGAACTTATACTTCCAGTCAAATAAATTTGAATATTCATCAATGGTGAAAAATAGAAAATTTATAAAATTATTATAAATAAAAAATAACGGAAACAATTTTCATTTAAATTTTATTTTTCCATTTTAAATAAAATATGCGGTAATAATTTTTTACTTAGTTAATATGATTTTTCCTGTAAGTAACACTATAAAGAGTCCCAGTTAAATAAATTAAATTTTCTTAATAGTTGGTTTGAGAAATACTCGTAAGTACATGAGTATACGGATTTTATTCTTTGTATCCAATTGTCGAATCTAGGTCTTTGTTTATGGAATATAAAATATGACTTGAATATTTAATTTTAATAGTAGATTACGAAAGTGATATGTATTTATACAAGTGTTCATAATAAATTTTCATATGTTTTAAAATACTATTTTAAAGTATCGTATACATTTTGTAGGATCGCTTCTATATTATTTACCATATCCTTGTTTCAAAATCGAATTACTATTCAACTCCCCATATGCTTGTTTATTGCTATTGTTTAGGTTTTATTTATGCAAAAATTTTAATTGGATATAGTAAAGATACTTTTTTGCCATGTTTTTTTATTTTTCCTTTAAGCAATCTATAGATATTATTTGTGTGTTTGTCTTCAGTGTATGTATATACAAAACGCTTTGTTTGCCTTGTTAAAAGTTTAAATGAAAATAAATAAAAATTCAATATCCAATTAAGAAGTTTGATTTAGAAATTGAATAGCGCCTGAATATATACGTATAAATGTTTTCATATAAATGTGGAAATAAAAATAATACAAAATACAGTATTGTAACATGGGAAAGGTGCCGTTCGTAATGAATATCTGAGTAAATTATTTTTAATTAACATGAATGGGGATTGAATACTATTTGTGGTTCTGGTTTTTTACAAAACAATTTGCATTAAATAAAAATTTATAAATTGTTTTTTTTTTACGGAAAATGGATGTGTGAAAATTAATTGGTTAAACCCCTTTGTACGAGTTAAATCTATGTTGCATACTATTTAATATGGTGTAAAGTAAATTTTGTAAAACAAAATCTTGAATTTCATTCATATCTATACTTTATTTTGAGTTTATATAAAAACCGTGAATATTTAAAATATAATATTATAAAGTGATATTAAACAATCTTTAGGAAGAGCTCTTTGTTTCTAAGGTTTATCAAATATTCCTTATAACTTAAGACAAAGTATTGAAAGTCGGATGCACGATGGATCCTAAGATCTAGGTGTTAGGATGGCATATGTTATATCCTTTAAATAAAAATTGATATTCAAAATATGCTAAAAATAAATCACAAAATAAAATTTCAAAATAAATAACATCTTTTAGATACTTTTAAACTTATATCAACTTATTAATGTGATCACGAATTTGTCAAGGTTCTTTTAAGTAAAAATTCAAGTACTAAAAATATTGTAAAAGAATTAAAATTTTATGTTATTTGAATCCCAAGTAATTCTTTTAGATATTTAACTTATGAAACTATTTTTCGAAAAAATTTCCATACATATTTAAATATAATGGAACTGTGTTGTATTTCCACTAATGGAACTGTTTTATTTCCACTAAATCAACATATTTCAAAAATTGAACAGATTTTTCCTTGTTATTTGAAATCGAGTTAAAGAAGAAAATTCTATATGTTATAAAATAAAAATGAGGTTGTATGTTAAAACAAAAATATAGGTTAGGTGTACAACACAATACAAAATATAAATGTGAAAAAATCCGAATCGTTTGAAATCAATGAATATTAAAATTTTAAAAATTATTGATTACATTATTTTCAGAATGAAAAACTTGAAATGGATTTGCAGTTTTTGTTCTTACCTCCATAAAAATTGTTGAGGATTTGATTTGAATTGGTAAAATGAATAAATAAACTACTAACAATACTTATTTGTTAAAAATAGTCATTATAAATTCTAATATACTTCCCTTAAAGCTTTGAATTGAATAACTTTAACAACACATCATTATTTTTATCCATTAAGGAAATCAATTCTTAGAACATGTTCTTGCAAGGATATAATGCATATTTTCTAAGGATATATTCAAAAATTCATGAAGCCTATGTTGCACTTTTTGATAAAGGTTTATACAATCGGGATACGATCGAAGGATATAAAATCCTAATACTCAATAGTGCTGATAAAGTGCATCACAAAATGTGTTTTAGTTCCATTTAATAAAATATTTTCGAAAGTCTTACAATCTTTTATACACTGTTATTGTATAAAGAAAATTGTTATGTTGTGTATCACCAACACTATAAAAACAAAGAATTAAATAACTGTGGATTTACAGGAAAATTGTTTTCAATGTATATGTATCTAGAAAATGCATTAAAAATAGCTATAAATTTATTTGATTATATAAAAATGATGACATGATAACGATGTTAGAACGAATAGAATTTATTATAATTTTATGGAAACCATTATAAAATTTCCACAACTGATTTAATCCACCAGCTTAACAAGTTAAATTGTTTAAAAAGATAAATATATAATAATGCCGAATACCATTGGGTTGTGATTAAAAAAACTTATAGTAATTCATGTTGGCGGCCAAATATGTTTGTTTGCATTTTAATTGAATTTAATATTCAAATCTTTAAGTTTTTTGTATAATAATATAAAAAATTATTGATTTTTATTCAGCTTTTTATGAAAATTAATTCGAGCATCATTTTCTGCTTTAACTTGCGATTTAGTCTTGTATGGGATTTTTGTGTAGTCTTCGTAGGCTATTCTTTTAAATTTGTCAAACTATTATAAGATCTTAAATTATTACTAAAAGTTTTTCAAGTCTTAAATGATTTTATTATAGATTCAATCCATAAATAATGGGCTATAAACCCTATATAAATTAAAATAAGGATATAGGAGAATGCTTTTGTTTTAGGATATTTGAACTTCATCTTATAAATCCTGTATCTTTTAAATTCGGAATCGAACAATACTTTGTGTGACTTAGAACAGTTTACTTAATTTTGCGATTATAGAAAGTTAATCTAACTCTGAGTCGTTCTTAGACCAACTTTATTGCGAAAGAGTTATCATGTTTTTTCAATTAATTTTCTTTATAGCGTTTTTTTAAAGTACGAGTAAATCAAATATTCTAAATAAATTATTAGTTGGTATTTTTAAAAAATATATTCAATACTGTATTAATATTTTAGCACCCTATTAACTATTTTATTGATTTTAACCATTCATACATCCGATTAACTATTTACAAATAAAATATATAATTAGCTAAACTAAATAACGTTTATATAACACCTGCCTTGTTGTCTAATAGAAAATACAATTTAGCCTTGAGTCTGTTCCACCAAACTAGGATATAAAGTATTAAATGTTTTACCTCAAATCAAGAAACCATCAGATAAACACCTAGACAGGCAAATAATTGTTTTTAATTTCTTCAATTAAATTAAATATTTAATAATATGAGGGTCGGTACTTGTTTGTCATTTTAAAATATTTTATACTTAGGTTTCCATCTAACGTTTAATGTCTAATTCTATTATAAAACCATTTTAAATAAAAAAAAAAACCAATTAACTTTTCAACTCAATTTAATGATTTACAATTTTGTTAAATTATTTGAATTAAGAATTAATACACCGAACCTTGTACTTATATTGTAAAATACTTTTAAAAAATGCCTTACATATAAGACTCCTTGAACAAATGATAAAAAGCCTTCCTATGAGTTTTTCTTTGAAGTATATGGTATAAAAGTAACAGTAAATAGCTTTCACCTGTCTTTTTCCTTTTCTTTTATTTATTTTTTTTTATTTTTTGAATATGTATTGAAATTAATTTTATATTGCGTTAATGGAAATGACAATTGATTAGTGTCTGATATTATACATTGTATTATTAATTATTTTAATAATTGAAAATGTATTAAATTTCAAGGAATCGTTTTTCTATGTCAGTTGTATACATATACATATAAATTTTCTATATCTTATATATATATATATATATATCTATTAGAATACAATCACATATGAGAATTTTTGCACAAATGACTGTATATGAAATAAATCAAATAATTGTTTGTTATTAGTAGAAAATGGAAAAATGTAAAGTTAAGGAACGCCTGATAAAAATATATTCAAGTATTCATTATAATTTTTTTTTTTTTGAAAATGACGGGTATAATAATTTAGTAATAAAAGTCAAAAAGTATTTGTGACAGTGAATTCATTAGATTCCAATGTATTCCAGAAAAAAAAACATGTAAAAAAAATTATACAATAGATATAAAGAAGTTATTAAAAGGTACTGACATTGAGTTAAAAACGATGACATTTTCCTTGGAATTCAATTCTATTCTTTTTTCAAATTATAGTTTATGACAATTTTATTTATAGAAATAATAACGGAAATTTTTTGTAATAATTTTATCTTTAGTTGATGTCAAAATGTTCATTATCAAGTATTTTGAAGATATGAGACTTATTAATTCTAAGAAAATTCCCGAAAAAATCCTATAGAAATAGCATATGTAGAATTTTTCAATTATGAAATATACAAGCAAAGTTTGTTATTATTACTATTTCATAAAATTTTAGTTAAAGGAGTTTTGAGAGTTAAATTTGAACATAGAATGAATACATCAAAAGTTTTTCAAATACAAAACTTTATATTCATACAAATTCTCTAAGAAGATGTGTTAGAAAATAAAGTAGGAGTTTTATATTAGAAATTCTTCTAAGTGACAAATTCAAAATTCAAAAAGAATTTTATTTTATTTTATACTAGGAATTAAAATCTTAGAAATTTAGATTTCAAAGAATTTTTAACTTTGATAAAATAATATATCATTTTATTCAATTTTATTATAATTAATAAAAGATGAGCATAATTAATTATATTTAAAGATTCCTTTTCATTTTATTTGATCATATTATAATTTTGATTTAAAATATGAATGAAAGTTGAAATATATATGCGTTATATACATATACATGTATACCATCAGAGTTATCAAGGTAAGTTTCATATATTATTATTCAAAATTTGTATACTTATACACTAAAAGTGTAAGTTTCTTCTGTTTCTCTTTCCTTTAACCAAAACTTAACATTCAAGTACGAAATTGCATACTTTTAGGGGTTAT
Source organism: Dolichopus griseipennis (assembly GCA_963082915.1). NCBI lineage: Eukaryota > Metazoa > Arthropoda > Insecta > Diptera > Dolichopodidae > Dolichopus > Dolichopus griseipennis. The sequence continues at coordinate 3,285,136 of OY720442.1, forward strand.
ATTTTTTAAGTTCATATCTCGGGATAAAATTTAATTATTTAGTCGTTCTTTTTTAGTTTTCTGCTCTAACTTAATTTGTTTCTTTAAATTTATTAAATTTTCTGTTTATTAATAAAATAAATTTATGAAATTTTAAAAAACAAAATTATAAAAACATTTTTTTAAGAATAAAATGTTCAATTTCATATATTTTATAATTTTAATATTTTTTTTCATTGAATATTTCTATAAAAAAAAGAATCCTATCAGATATTTAAATCTCATTGCATATAAATAAAAAAAAAATTAAATTTCTTTCATTTCATACCCTTATATAATGTACATTTTGATTGATTTATTCAAAAATCAAAAATTTACATATTGTTTTCATGCCGCACAACATAACAAGCTTTATTTCCATTTCTTTGGAAACGTGTTTTTGTTATTGGAATCTGTTAAATTTCCATCTGACTTTAAATTTTATTTGAAAATTTTCTTTTTAGAATTTTCTTTGGTAATTCATAATAACATTATAATAAAAATAGGATTTTCACAACATAACTTCTATTTGGGGACGATTTTTTAAAAAAAAATATCCTTGATTTTTAATAAATAAAAAAAAAAACGGCTGGATGGATGAAAAATGTTCAACAGAACTTTAACAAGAGGTATCTAGTTATTGTTAGTTAGAAAGTTAGAGCTTTGAGGAGATAATTGGATTAAAACCATGCTGATAGAAAATCCTTTTGTAAAAGAAAATTTTTTTTTTTTTTTTTTTAAATCATTTGATAACAAGTAACAGGATATAAAGGAATGTATATATATATATATGTATTTTATTTTTCTAAAAATGTGTAGAAATTTTTTCATTCCACAAATTATTTTCTATTTTAAAAATTTTAATGTGATGTTTTGAATGTTACCTAATACATTAGGAAGGAAATTTACTATTATATTTGATGTTAGTATAATGATGATATTGTCTATCATGTGTACATTATTATATACAGATATATTTATATCAAATAATTTTGATTTTAAAAGATTGAATAGAAACTTATCATAACAAATAAAGAAAAAAAAAAAAAAAAAAAAAAAAAAAAATATTTTTGGAATTTATTTGAATTTATAATTCAATGATGATGTTTTAGATTTAAAATTTTCTAAGATATTTTAATAAAATGAAAAAAAATATTGAATTGTGTAAATATATAAGATTAAATGATGTGATTTATAAGTAAGTGTACAAAAAATATTTAAGGAGTTTATAAATTTAGATTTTAAAGTTTAAAACTTTTGCTAAAGTGTTAATGATCATTGAATTATCAAATATTATAAAAGATTTACATTTGAAATTTTGTAGTTTTAAAATAATCTGTGAGATTCCAAAATTTTGTATTAAATCAATTTTGAAAAATAAATATCACACTTAGATATAAGTCTTACAGGTATATTTGACATATTTTGAAATTGCAAATTGGACTTTTTGAATTTCCATTATTTTTATTCATTTCATGCATATAACCTTAATTATTAAATACTTATATATATTATAATATAAAGATATAGCAGGAATTACAAATTTGTGTATTTTCTAATTAAATTAAATAGTGGTTAAAGTTAATTAGGAATGAAAATTTAATTTACGATTATCATGGAGATTTCTACGAAATTTCAGTCATATATTCACAAAAACTTTTTTTTAATAATTAATAATAATTCTAAAAATAGAATTTAATTAAAAACAATTTAAATTAATTAATGAATTTTTGAATTGAGAGGATCGAATTTTTGGATATTACCTTAAGAATTATTAAAAATTATTAAATATTTTTAACTTTTTTTTTTGTTTTAAATTTAATTAGACAAGGAAAATAACTTTTTTGAAAAAAAAAAATACAAGGTTCTTATAGAATTTAAAGCATAACTTAAGAGGTATTAACACAAAAAATTTTTTTAGTTATAATAATAAAAAAAAAAAAAGAGTTTTGTGGAGAAAAGTTTTATTCCTTGTTTTTTATTTCGTACCTTATTTATCATTTCTCTTTCTATCCTAAATATTTACAGTGTAGCCTGCCTAAAGTTATATTTTTTGCTACTGACCCGAATTTTCCCTTTTTCTTTCTCATTCTTCTGCTTTTTTTCCAGCTAAATTGGAAGAACTCGTGTAAACCAAAGCAAACAATTGTTTGAAAATTTAAAGATCTCTGAACGAGTAATATATTAAATTAAAGGTTTTATTTATATATAAATTTTTTTTTTTGGTTAAATAACAATAAATTTATTTTGATTATTTGTTGGTAATGTCTCAGGCAGACAATTGATTTTTATTATTTGAAAGTTAAAATAGGCCAAGGGCTATCAAAAAATTTGAATAAATATAATCAAAATAAATTATTAAAAATAAAAAAAAAAGAAATACAAACCAAATTTTCTTTTTTTAACTCTAATACCAAAATTGCATACTTTTAGGGATTAATTGATTTTTTTTGTGTAATTAATATGTTGTGGAGTTTTCTTGAATTTAGTTGAAATGCAATTTTAGAGTTTTTTAATTTTGAAAACTTGAACATCTTGAGCTCAAAGAGTCTGTAAGAACGAAGGTTAACTTAAATTGATAACCGATCTGTAATTCAATTTGTGTTTGAGAAGTCTTACAATTGATCATCAAATGAACTTTATGATTATATTCTATTCTTTTCCGATATAAAAGAATTTTAGCCAATCGAAAAATGTTTTTTGGAATTTTAAGTTTTTCGGAATGGAATTTCGGATGTTCCATGAATATAAAACATTTTTAATCAAATATTTAAATATATTGTGTATAAATAAATTATTTTAATATTTATCTAAGCAAATAATGTAATTTCCATTTCCATTTTTAGATTTTAATACCCTTAGAACTACAGGTCAAAAGGGTATAATAAATTTGGCATTACGTTTGTGAAGTAAAGAAAGAGGAGTGTAGATATAGACTCAAAGATATGGATTCGGTCACAATTGAAAAGTAAATTGATCTATCGATAACCCTCCATCCGTCTGTCCTTTAATCCATCCGTTCGATAACTAGAGAAATAAAGGAGTTACGGTTTTGTAACAGCCGTCATAGCTGTGAAAAGCCAGTTTGCTTTACGGGTTCGAGTAGCTTCCATATAGCTTATTTTTTCATATAAAACTGAATACTCTGTACCCATTACTTTATACATAACGCAGCAAGGTCTTAAGGGTATCCCAGAGTTGACACACTCTACTCTACTACACTTTTCCTCATTCTTTACAAAAATAGAATTTTATTTAAATTCCTGTATATTTGTTTAGGATTACAAAAGGCACGTTTATTTTCACAAAAGTATTTCATAATTTTTATTTATTTACATAAGAATTTTCTTTTGTATTATGTTATTTATATATATAATATAAATATATTCTCGATTATCATTTAAATCAATCAATTTTGTTTATTTATTTTTTTGTTAAGATTAAATTGTTTATTGTTTGTTGTCAACTTTTTTTCAGCATTTTCATTGTTTTTATGAGTTTGATAAAAAAAAAAATTCTCTTTAATAAATTGATGAAAAAGTTTAGGTAACATCTGTAACAAATTCATCAATATTCTTTTAATGAGAGAACATTGTTTTTTTCTGGTTTTCATTTAAAAAATGGATACTTTTTAAAGTTTAATATTGAAAAGTAAATCAAACAATTTTGAGTATGAAAAGTGAAAAGAATAATAAATTTTTATAATATATTGCTTTACATTTTTTCGTTTATGGTTTGTGGTAATATATAAAAAATACGTCAAATAAATGTTGTTGGTACGTTAGTTATGTATAAGCGGTTTCCGTATCACAAAAAATAGAAAATAGACCTAGAAGTATGCAATTTATTATAATTTCAATATTTCAATTCTATGGTAAGCCTGGGTGAGTAACAAGGGGTAACTGATTGAAGGATATCTCATTTAAGTTTTCTGTCATTTTGCAGCTCACCTCGAATTTAGATCTTGTTCATATTTACAGAAATAACAGTTCCTCAATGCAATATTGAACATTGTCAACTAATTCAGTTAAGACTAACAGAAAGAAGAACTGTCTCTCATTTCAGCAGTTTACTTTACCATGCAATAACCACTGAACCATACAACTCTTATCAACTATATGGTTAGATTTCTAATATAAATGTATCACTAACTGACAGAATGAAAAATAAAGCCATAGACACAGGTAAGTTCATATAAAATTATATAATATGTTCTATTTGCTAAAAGCTCAACTGGTTTTTTTGTAATTAATAGAAAATTTTGAATTATAAGAAAAAAAATATTATTTTACTTTCAACTTTATTCTATTTGAATAGAAGTTATATTTACCTTATAAACTTTGTTCAAAACTGATTTTTTTTTTATATAAATATTTCAAGAGGCATATTTAATTCTATTCTTTGTCTTATTATTTCATTTCTTTGAATTTTTTTTATTAGTATTTTTATTTCATTTTTCTATTAATTTACGATTCATTCTTCTTTTGTGTTCATTGTCTGGGATGTTTTTATCATCTAAAAAAATTTTACACTTTTTATACCCACTCCACCCTACGTTCATTTTTTATTGAAAAAAGTAGATGAAATTTATTAAAAATATAATGAACAGGGATTTTCGGAGAACTGTTATACTCGTACAACAATATTAAAGTTTAATAAAGAAAATATATTATCAGGATGTATGGGATGATTAAGTATGTGATGAGAATCTAACATATTGAATTATAAACTTGAAAACGCTATCATGGGAAATTTAAAATTTGATTTTCAAGGATTTGTTGTTTGTCGTTCATGTAATAACGGGAATAAGAGGATGTAAAAAGTATTTTTTATAAATTGAAAAAGTTTTTAAATAAAAGTAAAATAAGTGAATATTAAAAGTACAAAAAAGTCTTTGAAGTATTCATAATTCCAAAAAAAGATTTTTTAAAGTTGGAAAATTGCTTAGCTATTAATATTTTAAATAATGTATAATACAATATATATTTTATATTAATGCAGATATTTTTTAAATAGATTTCAGTACAATAAATAAAACAAATAAAAGATATTTTTAAATTAGAATGCTTTAAGGTTATGTAAAGAACTGTGTAAAATTATGGGGCCCATTATCGATTAGGGTCAATTTAGAATGCTATACAATGTATATATCGACAGCGATGTTGTAACATTCATCAAGCAACATCGCTTTAGGTGGGCCTGTCTAATATAACGTATGCTAGATACCCGCATTGATAAAAAAAAATGGTATGTCAATACTCCAAGAGCAAAATGGGATAATTACTGCCCAAGATCAAGTGAAATGTAAGAGAATGATTAAGGAGGCCAAGATTCGACAAAGAACTGTAGCGCCATAGAGGAAGAAGAAGAAGAAGAAGAATAAGAGAAAGAACAAAGAACAAGTTTCTAAGGGACCTTTAAAGGACTTATAAATTTTAATACATGCTGTACTTTTAAGCGGTTAGAATAATAGCACACATTTAACCATAGCATTTTATTTTTCATATTTTAATAACTTTCTTAGTATGAGTATCTATAGTGCGTTCCCAAAAACATGTTCTGTAATTTGTTATCGCCTTTTTTCATTATGACTGTTATTGTTAGGGTAGGTGTAGGTTTGTATGTCAAATTTCAGAAGCAAAATAGATTTTTGCTATTTTATAATAAAGTTTAAATAAAAATTGCCTTTTTACCATTTCAATTTTATCAAACAATGACCTCCTTTCAGATACTTAAAGAAATAAAAGATTCAATATAAGTTGCAATAAGTTGTAAAATTGTTAATAATTCTTCAATATATTCAGTCTTTTTCAAAATTAATTTAAGTGTTGATTAAATTCTTAATCATATAAAATTTATTTTGAATTAATAATATTGATAAAATTTTAATCACTTTATAAATTTTAAGATTTGGTAAATATTTATTTATTAAATTTCAATTAGAAATTTATTGAAAATATATGTATATTCTTAGATTTTAAAAATTTCAAATTTATTTCCTTAATAATTTCCAGAAAAATTTTTTTAAAATATTTTCAATTATTTTGGTATTTTTTTCGAATTTCAAAAAATGTAAAAAAAAAATTCTTAAAGAATATTTTTAAATAAAAGAAAAACTAATTAAAAAATTAATATGAATAAAATTTTGTCACCAATATTATTAAAAATTGCATTCAAATATAAGATATAAGAGAAATATACAATATTTATGATAATATATAATATATATATATTTTTATATGCTTCATATATATATATATTCTGAAATAATAAAAGACTATTAATAAGAAATACCACATTAATTTAAGGAAAATTTTTTTACAATCCATATTTTATTATAAAAAAGTATTAATTTATACATACTTAAGATAAATTTATAAAATATTCTTTAAGAATAAAAAAACTAATGAATATTCATTAAGAATATAAAATCAGGACATTTTTAAAAATAAAATTCTTCTGTGTATAAAATTGTGGTTGTATAGACTTATGGTTAATGGTTTTGGTAAAGTGTATTTTCCATTAAACTTCTTTTTAAAATTAATATCATGTGAATTTTATAATCTATATTTTAAGAATTGTGTTGCAATATACTTTAAATATTTAGAGATATTGTAAGCATTTTTTAATATCTTTTGATTTTTAGTACTTTCCACATACTAAAGGGAACATAAATTTAAAAACATGTGCAATAAATACAATAGATTTTAAACTCTTTTGTTTTTGAGTAAAAATGAATTTTGAGTAAGTGGTTTAGTTGGAATTTAATAAAATCCAAATATCTTTTTAAAAAGTAATGAAAATGTTTAATAATTAATAAGATAAAGTGTATGATTTATATAAAATTAAATATGATTGAAAATTAGATTCTTTTTGAATCAAAAATGTTATAAATATTCAACAGTAGAGAAATTATTAGCAAATTCCAATATCTGGATGGAAACTGCAGTCAAGAAAGGTATAGAGAATTTAAAGTTACCACAAGGAGCATCGAAAGCTATACAAATGGTGCCTCAGTAATTATGCAACCACTTTCAATTGTGCAAGCACTTTAGGATAAAATAAGGTTTTTTAGATATATGCTTGTGTTCATGTATTTTAAAGATATTTGTTATTTATTATGGTTCTATATTTTCATATACAAATCTAACCTTCAGCGGACCTTGAAATAAAATGTTTTAAAACTATTTTTATTAAATATACTTAGTAAAATTAAAAACAAAAAACTTGAACTAAAATGTTATAAAGTTTAATTTCTGTTTTTTAAAAAACAGATATAAGTTAAAATTTAAATCATGATTCATGAATCTTGGAAAATGATTACACTAACAAATGCTTTGTCATAAAGCTTTTCCAAAGTTTTTCATAAAATTTTTCGGAAAACTATTAAAAATGTCATATGATGTTGAAAATATGTTGCAGAATCTGTATGAAACTGTTTTTCTTGGTAAAAATTATAGAAGTAAAAGTTTATTTTTTCAATAATATCAATAATTCCTTTAATTGATGATTACTTTAATATGAAATTGAAAATAGAACTTTGTTTGAGTTGCAGTTGAACTAAAAGAAGTTATCCTTTGTATAAACTAATAATTATTTCAAGAAAATTTAAAAGAAAGTAAACTTGTTTGTATGTCTGTTTTTGTATGGTAAATAAAAATATTAAAAAAAAAAAAACTTGGAACAGAAATAAAACCAAAGAAACAGAAATATTAAAAAAGTTTGTTTTTCTTTTCTTATTCATTTGCAAAATTGATAAAGACATTAACTAAGAAATTAAGTTTGGAAAAATAAACTTTTCTTGGTTGTTTTTTAGAATTCTAAAGAATTTGTCTGAAATAGGAAAACTGGCAAAGAAAGTTCTAAGTATATTTATTATGTACAAATTAATTTAAAAGAGATGAGAGATGATAAATTAGTATTGAGAAACTTTTTATTTTATTTCATTTTTAAGCTTCTTAATTAGAAAGTCTACAACTTGGATTATGGTAAAAACTTAGAAATGAAATGTTTGACGCAACGAGTTTTGAATATATGAATAAATATTTTGTTTTAGTTGTTTTGTGGAAAACTTTTTATAATTTTCCTAAGTATCATTCTATAATTTTTTAAATAATCAATATATTTGAGAAAGAAAATATTAACCTAAGATCTTTTTATAGCCCGCTTTTAGGTCCTTTTTAGATTTTTATATTTTCTTCAATATTTTCTAAAATATAAAATGTATAGATGGATAGAAGAATACAATAGCCACAGAAGGTGTGAGTTTAGCTTTCTTTGATTATTTATTATGGTATTTAATTTATGACTAGGGGAAGTTTCGCCGAGTTTGAAACTATTTCTTTATATTAATTTTTTAAACTTTAATAAGTAAACATTCAAAAAACCTAAATTTATCGTATTTAATTTGAATTACAATTTGTAAATATTATTTAATTTGATTTACACGTTTTATACTTCGTATATATTGTTAATTTTCTTGAATTTCTTATTGCATCTATTACACTTTAGCGTTACTCTATATATATATGTTTTAATATACTCTGTACGAGCCTAGTGCTCTTTTAGAGAAATGAATTAATAAAATAAAAATAAATAAATAATTAAAAATAATTATTCTTGGAGTTATTTGATGAATGTCTTAAAAGTGTTTTGAGAATTTATTGACATTGTAATTTAATAATAAAATATAGTAAAATTAAACTTGACTTTTCTAATATTGTCTATGAGTTATCTAAAGATATTGTTTTTTTTTTTACGTATTTTTCATGAAAATCTATAAAATGAAAGTATTTTCCTAGAACACTTTCTTCGATAATTAGAATTTCTAAATAACTTAGAACCATGTTCAGAAAACTTAGAGCTATGTTCAGAAAGCTGTTTAAGTTATCTATAAGTTCTTATAGATAATTTCGAGCAAAATCCGTCAGATTTTAAGCTCTTTACAAATATAATATTTTTGTTTTAAGACTTGGGAAATAAGAGCTTACGCCCGTATTGTATTTCATATACAATACTGCACGATGTATATATTCGATAAGTTAAAGGTTTTTTTGATCGAATCAAATTTAAACTCATTCAAATTCAAAACTAAAAAACCAAATTATGAATAGTTTCTGGTATTTATCTTGTAATTAAATATAGAATGAAGCCTCATCTAACATATTAATAAAATTATTTTAAAAATTACTTTAATAATGAAAACCAATTAAAAATTAAATTTATTATACAAATTATTTACCAAATGTACGCAAGACCTTGATAGAAAATATAACACAATTTTTAAAAGAAATATTGTTATAAATATTTTATGTATCAATATTAAACCAATATTTATAATATTTTTAAACAATGCAAACAATTAAATTACAATTAAATTAATTATATCTCTATTATTCTTATTTTAAAAAAGTTATCAAGTTTTTGTTGAAATTAATGGAGGAAGTTTGTATTTTTTTTATTAATTTTTATATAATAAATATTCAAAAATATTTTCATTGCACATCATTAATCACTTGATATTTAATAAAAAAAATTCATTTGTTTTCAGGACGAAAATATTTAAAAAAAAAAAATCTATTGAATAAAGAATATAAACAATGTATTTTTATTTTCTTTTGTTTTTTAATTAGCTCATCTCAATTTTATTTTATAAGGCTTCAGAATTTCAAAGTTGTTTGCTTTTGTTATTATAGAGTTTTCCAAGACCGGAATTTCCTGAATTTTTTTAACAGATGAGACTATGCTGAAAGCGGAATTATATTAATTTCAATTTTCTATTAAGTCTGTAAGAGTTCTAATGTACACGTCTAAAAACAATTCTGTTTTTGATTGATGTAGCCGAAACCTCTCTTATTTTAAAAGAAGCCAAAAATCTAAAAATTATTTTTAAATTTACAAGTGAAGGTTAAAAAATAAAATTGAAAATTCACATTCTACCGTATTTTAAAGAAAATTCCTTTTATTGCATATCTGCAGGCGTTAAAAATTTTTTTTTACAATAATTTCATTTAAAATACAATTAGAAAAATTCTATGATTCTTAGAAGGTTAAACTTTAAATTTAATTCGGGATTGAATTTTTTAATTTAATTTCAACAATTTTTTAGACGGTATTTTTTCAGTTTAAAAATAATTAAGTGAAAAGTGCCTTACAAATCCATTAATATTCTTAAAATTTAAATCTTAAAAACACAATCCTTCAGTTAAATGAATTTAATTATTGCAATACCTGAAGGATTAAAAAATTAAAAAATTTACCCACGTTTCAGATTTAATCGCCTAAAATTATATTTAAAATAAATGTTTTCAACTTTAGATTTAATATTTTAAGATACTGAAATGAATATAAATAACTTAGGTTTTTTTTTCAATGTAAATAATGAACAAAAAAATCTCAAACTGTGTTGACTTAATTCTTAACAGTTATGTTAATTATTTGTAAACAAAAGAAAATGTAAATAACTGTTAATTGTTATTAATTTTCACAAAAGAACAAACCAATGAAAAAACTCCGACACAATAAATGAAAAATTAAATTCCAATTATTATTTCCTTATCAAAAGTAAATAAATTGCTGTTAGTTTTGTTTTGTTTTTTTTTTACAGTTAATATAACGGAAAAAGTTACAGTATTTAAATTTTCATTTTTAAAATTATTTTTATTTCTTTTTTTTATTAATTTTTTTTTTTATTTTTATTAGTATTAATTAAATTTCTTTTAAAGTGTAGAACTAAAAAAATCTTTTTTTTTTTATTGTAAATCTTATTTGTTGTTTTTTTTTGTTTTTTTACTTAATTATAACTTTAATTATGATTAAAAGATACTTTTAATTCATTTTATTTTTTGTTTTTTGAATTTTTACCATAACGGTAATGATGATGCTGATAGTGATGATTGTAACAGTAGTATAAACTATAAATTTTTATGCACGTATTATTTACACTTGAATTAAATTAAAATGAATGGTTACAACTTACGATAAAAAAAAGAAAATTCAAAAGAAAACTAAAAATAAAATAAAATTTTCTCTTATGTTTTATCAAAATTTTTTTATTATTATGTTCTTTTTATTTCGTTAATTTGCCTTATTATTATTTACTGTTAGTACAATTTGCAAGAATCCAGATAATTAACAGTTGATTAAAACAGGGAAAAGTTTAATTCTCTTATGATTTTCCACTATTAAAGAAACCGTTGAGTTTGAGTAAAAATTTTATTCAAAAAAAATTACGATACTTAAGAAAACTTTAAAAATTTTCCCGAAATTTATTTTGATAGAAGCGAACGACGTCCGAATCAGTTGAGTTTTAAAATTCAACTGTTGACTTCTTGTCGTACAAGTTTACAGGAATATAAACAAAAAAATTATTTTGATTTTATTATTTTGTTATCGTGTTATATAGAATGGAAAAACTGCACGAAATTTTCTTTATTTGTATATGTATTTGTTAACTGTTTTTTTTTTGCAGATATTAGTCGGTTTGAAAGGTAATAAACATTTTAACTGGTTTCAGTTATTTCCGTTATATTTTAATTATTTCAATAGTAATTCATTCAAAATTTATAGTGTTTATTTGTAAAAAAGGAATTGTGTGTGTACTAATATTTGTATATTGTATATTATAGTATGTACACAGAGTGAAGAGCGTGTATATAGGTTATAGAATGTGTGGAGTGTATGTTAATTTTAATATATTTGATGTTGTCATGAAAATATGCTTTTAAGTAGCTATTCATAGTTCTTTTGTTTTCAAAATTTCTTAAAAGGTATTAAAACTTTGAAAGATTTTTAACATAGAGGAATTATATCAATGTATGTTGTAGAATTGGTATTCGTTTACGTTTTGAAATATGAAAATAATTTATAGAGGGTGTCCGGAACTCAAAGGACATGAGTGATATTATATAGAAGTTTATTATGAACAAAACATTGTTCCGGAGGAGTTTTGTCTAACGGTTTTTGGAGATAACTTGATGAGTAATTTGGTAAACTTTTTAAAGAAATAAAAACATTCTCGCCAAAAAACAAAATATTTAATATATAGTTTAATAGTCCGTAATTTAAACTCTATGTTGAACAGGGACGAGCCTTCATACTAATATCCAAAATTTTTATTATCTCTCGCAGTTCAATAGTGATGAAGTTTTACATCTAAAAAATTTTATATTTTACACTGTTTATTAAATAACAATAATGTATTAAATAACAGGTATTCATGTACCAATTTTTTTAATTTTTAAAACCGCCTAGTTCTCAGCTTCAATTTAAGTGCTAAATACAACCATGCGATTTTGGAACCAAAAACGGTCTTCAGAAAAAAAGTATTTTAAAAATTATATCATTTTCAAATTATTTAAAATCAACTGATTTTTCCATTTGTTTCAATAATATCTATGACCCATCCCTGTTTAATTTTTTAAAAATAATTTTTTTTTTGTCACACATTTCCTCAAATTCAATTCACGTATCACGTATCATAAAAACTGAAATGACAGAAGCTCATACCAAAATAAAAACAAAATTAATTTAAATGATTTCAAGGTCAATGACAAAAGCTTTTTTTAAAGCTCTTTTATTTTCGTGCAGTTTATTAACTTTAAAGTAATTACACAAATACAGAATTAACAGAATCTGTAGAAATATTTTTTTTTTGACTGTTTGAACTTTCATTTTTAATATTTGTATGTGTGTTTGTAGACTGTATACAGTAATAATTTCCTTATCTACAAACCTATAGTAATGCAATAATTAAAATAAATATGCAAAAATCATTATTTTAACTATTTTATACAGAGGCCGATCGGAATTGAATAAATCTGATGATGTTGTTTTTAAGTGGTAAAATTGAATTTGTATTTAAAAGTTAGTGGGTGGGTATTGATATTTTTTTGTATAAAATGAGGAGATTGTCTTGTTAATTGTTGTGTTTAAACTGTTATAGATTCAACCCTAATCATGTAATAGTTTATTTATTTTTTGTTTTGTTTTTTCTTGGTTAACCCAAACTTTAAAAATTTTTGTGTCAAAGTGTCATTGTGCTTATTTTGTACTAAAAGAGTTAATATCTTTTTTAAAAGATAGGGGTAGGTTTTTTTTTCTGTTTTAATCTATTAAAAATTAAAATTGTTTTACAATTTCTTATGTAAATGTTGATTATGGATGGATGGAATTCGTTTAATAAGTAGGTTTTTAGGTTAGTATGTTTTTGGATAATTATTAAGGGAATTATTTAATTAAAAGTAGCTTGAGTTTTTGTTTAATGGATGGAATAGGTTTAAAACTTTTACTTTAGACTATGATGTTTTTATATAAAATTTACCCTCTTTTGTTGAAGGAAACTGAATATTAATTATACAGTTGAATCTAGCATATAATTTTTCGATATAATTTGTAGCTCCATGAGAAGTCAGAGACTTGATTACATGTAAAATTAATTCTTTGATTACACATTTTATCTAAAAATTCCTAGATTTTATTGAAAAAGTTTTGGAGATATAAATTTAACAGACTAAGTGTTTTAATAGATTAGAAATCACGAAAAGCTGTAGAAATACGAACAAATCTGACATTTTAATTATTATCCGTCTGATACGATAGTGATTATAGGTTCGATGCTACTATTATTAAATAAATTATTTTCATTATATTATGTGTATTTTATATTTTCATATTGTTTTAGGGGGCTGTATTCAAAGAATACTGTTAGAATCTTGAACTTCATGGACTCTATTAAGCTTTAAATAAAATATAATTAATTGATATATTTGAAATTCCTATAAGTTTTGTTTTAACTTTCCTTGTATTATTTGATTAGTCAAATTCCTGATATTAAAAGCACTTTAATTACCTCACTTCTACAAGTTCATGTAAAAACAATTATAATTACCAACACACATAATATTTTTTTTTCTAGACTATTTTTCAATTACAATTCTATTCAAAAATATTATTTTTCAAATAAAGTGACTGGAATTGAAATGAAGTACTTGAATTTGAATTGTTAATCTGCATACTTTAATGTCAGTGATTGCATACATAAATGAGTTTTTCTCTTGTAATCATCTGGTTTGAATGAGATTAAGGAAAAAAAAAATAACTATAATACTTGTAAATAGGGACATTAAGTAGATGTAGTACTACTAAAGATTGAACGTGCTTATAATTTTGAATAGTTTTATGTTTTCTCTCAATTATTTCCAGCATTGAATTTTATCTTGTAAAATTGTAAATTCTTTAATATCTATGTTAAATCAATTTTGTTCCTGAAAAGAATTTAAATTTTATTTTATTAAATTCTTGTTTATTTTTAAATTCTATAGAAATTTAATGTTCAGAAATTTGAAAAACAAAACATTAAAGGATCAACATTATATTAAATTTCTTAGAAATGAATTAACTGCATTGAATGGTTGATTTGTTAACTTTGAATTATTAGGTTTGATGAATTATTGTTATGTAAAGTGAATTTGATTAGTTTTTATTAAATACTTAAAGTGAGTATTTTGAAAACGCATTGGTGCAATTGCAAGTTAGACCGATTTAAAATAAGCAGATCTAATATAACTTAAAATTAAATTCAAGTATAATATTAAAAGTAACATCTAAATATTCACTTTTAAGGCACCGGGTTACTTGCAATACTTAGTTTAAAATTAATCTCAAAAATTTAGTACCCCCATGAAAAGTTCAATTAAGACGAGAAGACAACTGTTATAATATCTGGTGCAAAATTTACATTTCAAAATTACCTACGAATTTGTAGTACCAAGTACGTAGGTAGATAATTGCAGGGTTTTTTTTCCATAAAATGCAAATTATAAAATATTTTCTTTTCTATAAAATATAAATAATTATATTTTAATTCAAAAATTTAATAAGTTCCTCATATTTAAAACACCTACTTATAATACTTAATTCTTATTAAAAAATTCCAATTCACTATTTAATTATTAATAAAAATCTCATCCTTGTGCATATGCAACAAAAACGATTTTTTTTTTACGAAAAAAATTAAAAAAATTTATAAATAAGTTTTAATTAAAATTAAATTTAATTTAAGTGTTTTTTTTTTAATTTATTTGTTTAGTTAATAAATAATTTAATGTAAAATGGAAATATTTATTTAATGTTTACATTTGATTTTCAAAGGTTAAAAGTTTAAAATTTTATTTATCCAGTTGTGTAATTAAATGTGTTCAAGGGTTAAAAGAAGGACGAGTTTTATTTAAAACTTTAATAGATACTTGTGATTTCACTTTAAAGTAGACTCCTGTTAACTGATAACTTACCAAAAGCGATTAATATAATACTTTTTAATAAATGAAAATGATTTCTACAAGTTCTAATATCCTTCAAAATGTTTTAAGGATCTTGAAGGAATTTCAAATTTATGATGAGAAGGGATGAAAAATTACTAAATTGATTTATTAATAAAACAATTTTAAATCAATATTATTATAACGAAATAGTACTGCCAGATGTCTTTATAATTATATTGATTTTATCTTCAAAAATATGTTACCATAAGAAAAAAATGAATAATAGATTAAAAATTATGAAAAATATTTAAATTTAAGGCAGAAAAAAAACCACAAAATTATTTTTATCAAATCCGAAATGTAATGTTAGCAAATTAATAGGATCTGAATAATAAGAACAATGTTTGTAAAAACAATTTTTAGATCCTAAATTGTTTCAATTAATTTTATGTTTTTTTAAGAATTGGGTTTCCTTCAATCGAACATAAATTGATTTATTTTTTTGAAAAAAATTTATTACAAAATTTTGTAATTTTTTTAAAAAAATATTAAATTGGAAATTTATGCATAATTAATTTGTATTTTTTTTGGGGTTGGAAAATATTTAAAAAGTAATTGAAAATTAGATGTTTTTCTTTTGAGTATTTGATAACTTATTAAAATTGGAAAAGAAGTTTTGCATTTATAATTGAATTCAATAAATTCCTTGGTATATTTTAGAATTTTAAAAGATTGGCGAGGCAGTAAAACAATTTTTAAAGTTCCTTTAGCTTCTTTCCTTAACTTCCAATAGAAGTCAATCTGAAATTGAAATTTAAAATATTGAGTTGAAAAAAAATCGAAAAAGAATTAAATATATTAATTTAATTAGAATTTTACAAGTTAAACAACAACCACTGCTGAAAGAAGCTCATTTCAAGCCATTGACTCTAAAAAAAGTAAAGAAGTAATTAATTTAAAAGTAAAGTTATCATTAAAACTAGTCAATTAAGAACCTTTAGTTTTTTTAAATTATTAAAATGACAAATTCGTTAAATTAAGTTACTTTTCAAAATCTTTTATACTTAATTAAATTTTTTCTCAATTTTTTTTTTGTGGTTAAATGAAAAGTTTTTATTTAATTTTCTTTAAAAAGATAAAGTTTTTCATAATTACAAATTATAATTGTTAGCCATTTTTCTTTAAATAATTTTCTTAATAAATATTTTATCGCGTGATTTAATTTAAAAAGTTCAATTAAATAAAAGTTTTATTTCAGCGATACAGTGCTGAAATATCAAAGAAAATGAGGGCATTACTTACAACAACAAAAAAATTAAAAGAATAATTTTCAATGAATGGAATGAAACTGTCCAATTTTAATGGTATTTTTCCCCCAAAACTTTTTAAATTTTCATTAATATGTTCTTTGAGATGTTTAATAAAAATAAATGTAAGTATAGGTGAAAATTGTAAATGGTCTTAAAGAATCGTTTACACGTTCAATTTGTTAGATAATAATATGTGAGTTATTAATTACTTTTAGTTGTTGGTTTTCTTATCAAAATACATTTTTTTATTTATTTAATATCAGATCACATTATCATTTTACTTAATCGTTCATTACACTTATTAAGAAGTTAAACAGCAGTTAGAATGGAAGAGTCCTTTTTTGAATAAGTCCTGTTCACTTTTTATTACCAATTCAAATTTTTATTCAAATTAAAATAAATAAACTTTACGACTGAAGTGTAAGAACTTATAATCTGTATTTATTAGAGAAATAAAATTGATCGTGTGATTACCCCTCAATTAAAATATTAAATGCTTCATTTCTTTCTTATTCTGCCTCAGCTTTTGAATAATTTTTTTATATTATTTATATCTTTGAGTTCAGTTAAATGTACATTTCAAATATATTCCAGAATCTAAGAACTCAATATTAATAATTTAAAGAATTAACAATCAAAATTAATGAAATATTTCAATTTTATTAAGTTGTACTGGATTAATTTTCTTCTCTTAATTGAAATAATTAAGTTCTTTGAATAAATTGTTTTTAAACTTTTTTTTTTAGCTTATGTTGCTTTTAAAAATTTAATGTTGATGTTTATTGATGCAAATTAAAATAAGTTGAAAGTTGTTAATTTATATTTGAATGATGAAAAACAATTTAATTGAGTATTTGAAGCGCATTAACAACTTAATAAGTAAGTTATATGCATTTTAATTCAATTAAATTATAATGAAAAATACAGAAAAAAACTTTAAAGCAAATACTTATAGCCTAATTAATTAAGAATTAAAGCAAATATAGTGGAATTATTGAAAAGTTTTATTCAATTTGCAAAATAGGGTAAAGAAATGTGAGTTCCATTTATAAATTATTATAAAAAGAAATATAAGTTGTATTCTTAATAAAAGATAATTAAATGTAGGAATGAACGGCAGCATACGATTATAGAATTATTTAAAAACTATGAAAATTTAAATGTTATAATCAATAATTGATTATATATTGATTTGATCTTTTCAAAACTATTTATTACTCGTACATTATCCTACTGACTAGAGTATCTACCTACCATATTTGAATTTAGATATTTTGAAAATAAATATTAACACAAATACGTCTGCTACAACAATAAAACCAAAATATTTATTTAACTTTGAATATTCGTAATATAAAATTGATTATATTTTATAACTTATCAAAATCAAGTACATTTCGTTAAATTGTTATTTAAAAAGTTTTTCAATTAGAAAATTTTATGTTTTTATTAATAGAATAATTTCAATAAAATTTGTTTTCAAAGTCTACTTATAGTCTGTTAATTAAATATACTTATAATAATTATACTAATAATGTTTTTACTTTGATTACCATATTTTTGTGGAAAAAATAAAAATATTTTTGTCTACATCAGATGAAAAACAGATTTTTAGATTTGGGTAGGAAGATTTATTAAATATTAAAAGATATGAAGTGTTCAACTTATTTTATGGGGAAATATGATTAAAATGGGGGATTAAATTAACTTTTAATAGTTTTTAATTGTTTTTAATTGGAATGATGAAGGGTTTTCATTTACATTTTAATAAAATGTCTTTAAAACTTTGGTTTAAATAAATACTTTTTGTAATTTTTTATTTATAAAATATTTTTAAATTCAAGAATTTATCTTATGTAACATTTGATTTAAAAACATTATGATTTCTTCTTGATTTGAATAAAATTAAATATTTGAAAGCTGAATAAGTATAATTTAAGGCTTAATTATTATCCATTTAGTTATTTGGGATATATTAACTAAAAGCTAAATGCTAATTTTATAAATTTCCTTTGATCCTTTGCTTTTCTCATTTTTTTCTCTGGTATTTGTACTTCAATTTTGCATTCAAATACCTGAAATGATAAGTTATGATCAACCAGATCGTATAGTCTTTGCTCATTTTCCCTGAAAGCCCGATTTTTATTACAATATTGATAGTTCGTATATATATCATCATCTGGAGAAGGTGAATAAAATATCTGATGCTTATTAGTCAATTTTATAAAATTGCTTTAGGTTGATATATATTATAGTGCTCCTTAATGTTTTTAACAATTTTATATTGGGAAACCCTTTCATAAACATGTTTGAAGTCTATCAAAGTGCTTTCTGGTTTTTTTCAAATTTTATTCTACTGCACATTTTATTATTCTATTAGTTTATTCTTAAAATAAATTAAAAAACGTTCGAAGAGCAACTCAGAACTCCGAAATTTCATTATTGATTGAAAAATTCCTAATGCATAATTTCTTCAATTTGGAAAACTGTAAGTATTGCTAATGAAATGTTATTTGATATTGTTTTTGTGCAAATAATGTAAACAACAATTCTCATTAGTTTAGTAGATCATTGAAGCATTTGATTAATCAAATAATTGAAAGGGTGCTGCGGGACGATTATAAGTTAAGATACTATATATATAGATTACACTAGATATTATACTAGATATTATATTTAATTGAAAGAACTCGTAATGCCTCAGTTAATACATCAGGTATTTAACCACTACGCCCCAGATACTCCGAAAATTTTATTTAAATTTTTATTCATACTGCAAAACAATATTCAAACAGATTTGCATACTTACCGGCGAATTGTAAATATCAACAGATTTTCATTATTAAATTTTGTTAATTTTTAACTTACCTAGAAAGAAAAAGAAACGATACATTAATATTATTAAAGACTAAATTATAACATTCATAAAAAAATTTAATAAAATTTAAGCATATAAAAATTGTATTGATTTTCTTAAATAATAAATCCTTCTGATATACATGGAAATTATACAATAGTCAAATATAGGCTAATCATATCATTGACATAATGACAACGTCATATAATTTTTCACAAAAGGACAAAAATAAAATCTACAAAAAAAAAAACCATATTTCCGTATCTAGATTGGTATATGATACAAAATGTACTGGAAGAATTACAAAAGATTGTATAGAGAATTGGAAAGTGCAGAATCTATGGTATCAAAACACCAAAACTGATGCTTTTAAAAAAAAATTACATTAAATTTAATGAAAGTCACGCGCTGTGGTACACTTCATTAAA
Organism: Dolichopus griseipennis; assembly: GCA_963082915.1. Classification (NCBI taxonomy): domain Eukaryota; kingdom Metazoa; phylum Arthropoda; class Insecta; order Diptera; family Dolichopodidae; genus Dolichopus; species Dolichopus griseipennis. Next base: position 3,305,009 of record OY720442.1, read on the forward strand.
TTTAAAAGCATCCATCATCTTTTGATATTTAAGTTATAACATTTTGACAAATTTTTGTGGTTGGTTAAAGTATTCAGAAAACCGTAAAATTTTATAATAAATAATTATTCGAATATTGAAGTTTAAGTTATGATTTTTAATAAAATGGTTCTAATAATTTAGTTATCAATTTTTAATTAAGTGAATATTTTATTGTTAAAGTGAGTTTGAAATCTTTTTAAGTGGTTAATTAGTTATGCAGCAAACAATGTTAATTAAACAACTTCAGCATTTCTAAAGGAAGTCTGAGGACCGTTGAGTTATTAACTGATTTTATTGAGAAATTAAACTTAATAGTTTTAATGTCAAACCCTTTGCTAGAAAATATTAAGCAGTGAACAGGCTATTACTTAAACAATTTGTTGGTACCTTCATGTGAAAGCTTTTGTAAACACTGATTAGTTATGCGATAACAGGCTACTGGAAAACTGATAGTATATGCTAACGATTTAAAGCAGTGCTCCACAACCTTTGTTAATATACGGCACAATGATAAATAAAGCAAATGTTTTATATTCGGCTTGATATTTGAAATCGGAATCCAAAGTTATTGGCCAAGATTCTTTAAGCATAATCGCTTATAATTTTTTATTAAAACTAAGGTTGAAAAATTTAGCTCCCATAGATAAAATCAAAAATATGCAACAAAATATCACATCCGCTTGAAAGGTCAGTTAAACATTAAAGCGTCAAAACTTCTACCATCTTCAAAAGCAAGTATAAGGCTTAAAAGAATTAGCCCCTAGAATTAGCGATAAATTCAGATCATAATAGAGGTCTGTAATTCCAGTAGATCATAAACAGTTAGAGAAAAATTAATTGTTAGACACTAAAACTATTTTAAAACAGCTGGTGTTTTTATTGCATTTAAGTTTCTCATAGCAGTGGTTGCGCTCAGAGGATTTCCACCGACCTTAACCCCAGAGAAAAAAAATATATCCGATTTAAATTATATATTAAATGCATTTTTAGTTTCATTTAAATCTAATAAAATAATTTCCAATTCTGTATTAGATTTCAAATCTTATTTGATCCAAAATCTAACCGAAAATTATGTAGGCATCTTTTTATTTGCAAAACTAAAACAAACTTTAGAAAATCGATAGGGATAAGATTAATAAAAAAAAGAAAAATCCTGTAAAAATCAAAATTCAACCAAACATATACTAAGCAGTTTTCTTTTAAATCTAATAAATTAAGAGAAATTTTCTAATGTTTAACTAAATTTAAGTTAACCACGTATTATCATTAGATAACTAAATAGCACTGAATAATCAATGAACTGAAAACTAGACATTGGTGCCTTGGAAAATTTTGTTCAATGTTTTTTTTGATTTTTTGATAAATGGTGTGGTCCAGATCTTTATGAATCAATTTTTTTTATATAAAAGGGAAACTTTTCTAGGTTTTTTTTTTAGCTGAGAAGTTTTTGTTTTCTCTTAATCTTTTTTTATCGTTTTTATAGTATTAAAGATAAAGTTATAAATTTAGAAGGAAAGATGGTATAAAAGGTATTAAAAGTATGATGTAAGTAAAATTATTATCGTTGGCAGGATTAAAAGTAATCCTTTAAAATTAATTAATCTTGTTATGGTTTATAGAAGGATTTTAGAATCAAATTAAATTTTATAGAGGAAATAATTTAATGGTTAATATCTTAAGTTTGAATGCTTACTAATGAAATTGCGATGGAAACACAATTTAACAATTTATGACTTAGTAACTTTGTAATTTTAATATTTCAAAAATGTCGTACGATCTATTCTTTATCTGACATTTATTAGAAATCATTGATAATATTTGTAAAAGATAACTGACTATATTCGTAATTGTTTAATTATCTTCATATGAGATCTGCTCTGCACTTACTTACAATAGATTGCTCTCACATATCTTAAGATAAGCCGAAAGACAGTTAATATTAAATTAACAGTTTGTCCACCAAATAAAGCATTGATAAATAAAATTTCCAAGTGAAAAAAAATAAACCTAAAACAAAATAAAGGAAATCAATCGATAACATCCCTTTCAATAATAGTTTTATTAGTTGAGGTCCATAGGAAATTTTCTTTTAAATTTATTTCCATTGATTCCGGGAAATAAACTTGGGATTTTTTTTTTAAAGAAATTTGAAAAAAAAAGAATCAATAAAGAAAAACCACAGAAGAAATAAAATATTACGATTAATAGAGAAAACGTTTAAAGAATGTTTAAACATGATTGCCCATCGGACCGTAGGTGTTTGAAAAATTTATTTACAATGAAATTTTGTGTAAACAGTCCTCTTTCCATTTTTTTTCTATATTTCTATAAGAATACTTTAATTTCGATTTTATTTCTAATTTACATAGTATAACAGAAAACCAATACAGTTAATTAAGTTATTTTGCATATTTTTTGGCTAATATTGAAACTCATCCTTTTTTAATTGTTTTGACTTTAGGAAAAAAAAGGAAAAACAAATTCGAAAAAAGAGAAATATAAAGATGAAAGGAAAAATATACAAATAACTGTTTTCTTGTTTATATTTAACTGGTTTTTTTGTTAAACGTGTCCTGTTTAATTTCCAAAACTTAATGTATTCTTTAATTTATTTCTCGACCTTTTTTCTTTCTTTTGTTTGAATTTAATTCAATTTTGTTAGTTAACTTTTAAAAAAAGAAATTTTACAATGTCATTAACTAAAGATAACATCGATTAAATTAATTAATTTTTTGGTATCAAGTTAACTTGATAAAGTTATTCAATCCCAAGTATAAGAAAATGTTTAAAGGAACCTTTAGTAGAAAATTATATCAAAATATATCTTAATTAAAATAATAACATAATTGAAAAATTTTCATTCCTCTTCCCCCAGAATTAGTGAATTTACAAATTAGCAACGTATAGAATTTTAAATTTTCAATTTTGAAAAGTGGTTGTTATTAAAAAATTTATTTGCAAAATTTAATGGAATCACCTTTGTTTTTCTTTTACAAAGTTTTTTTTTAAATTTAATGAAGAACTTAATATTGTGTTTAGTGTTAATTGAAATTTAAGAAAAAATTTTCTTTGATAAATTCAAATTTTATTTTAGTAATTTGGAGTTTTTCACACTTTTAAAGAAAGAAAATTTGATAAGTTGCAAAACAATAATTTTTTAGTTTAAAAGTTAAAATAAACAAATTTATTTTGTTTCTGTTTCAAATTAAAAAGAGAAAAAGTTTTAAAAGAATTTCTGTTTTTTCGCTGTAGGTTATGAAAAAGTAAAGGTTTTCATGAAAACTTTTAAGAAACCATTTAAATAATTAATATGTTATTGTTTATGTTATTGTAAAGTTTATAAAATTTATTTTCTAATATTAAAACTGTTTAAAAATAATGATTTAATTAAATAACTTTAAAATGGCGGTGAAGATCTTTATTTTAATTTAAATTTAATTTAATAGAAAGTGATAACATTAGATAATTAATTTTTTTTATTTAATTCAGTTATTAAATTAAATTATGTTTAGTGTTGAATATATTATAATTATATAACTTAATTTATTCTTTAAATTTTCCTTACTCGTAGAATATTCTCTAGCGCATTACTAATAGTGGAAGGGTAAAGATACCGGTATTTCAATGAAAAGGTCTTAAATTTAAAAATAAATATTAGATTTTTAATTTTATAACAGTAATTTACTTTATAAACTCATTTCTGTCGAAATATTTCTTTATTAAAAAAAAAAAAATATCTGATGCGCCTGTTGATATGCAATATTTTGGTTTAATAAAAATATTCGAGTAAGTATTACTTAATTTATTATAATAGTATTAGGATGTAGATATAGTATAGGTAAACCATTTCTGGAAATCAAGTTATATGCAGTATTAGGTCTTAGGTTCAAAACTAGGTCAAACCATATTGAAAAGCATTAGTAGATATCAGTAGTTTGTATAAAATTGAGATATAAAAAAAATATTAGGCTACATATCGTACAATTATATATTTTTGTAATTATATTATATATTATTATACATTTTGTATTCATAATGTTGTACAGCAGCTACTGCCACGTAATTAATGGTAATTATAACAACTATGATCCATGAAGCTGTGACTTATGCGAATGTCCTTCACTCTTTGCAAAGAGTGAAAACGAATGCCGAAGATAAAAATATTATCAAATGGCCATTCAATCATAATGCTTGATTTATAATTTTTTTGCAACATCGGTTTACTTTAGTCATTATATAGAAAATATCGGTAATGTAGGTATAAATTTAATAAAAGAAAGATTACAGTTTACTGTGATTTACTGTGTTTACTGATTACTGTGATTTAGTTTAATCAAATTGTATGCCATAATACAAATTACTAGTTTGTAAGTTTTCAAGCACTAAAAACATCCAATAAGAGAAAACATTATTTAAACATTTTTATATTTATTAAAGCTCATTATCTCAAAATATATTATAAAAGAAAACTCTATTGTAATTTTCCTTGATAAAATTTAAATTTGTTTTTCATATTGTATGCTACAAATTTATTTTGTACAAGGTTAAAGCTCTTAAAAACTTGAAAATGACATAAAACTAAATTATGGTAACCTTAGATATGAATTTAATCTACTAAGGTATACTTCTTACTATATTAGTTATGTCCTATTACTAACACAACTACAACAAAACATAAGAACTGTTGGCATAAAAAAAAAGCACAACTTAAGTACTTTAGGATAGTTATCCTTATTCTGTTTTTCTTAAATTTTCATTGTTAACCTTAAATACATGACCATCTGATTTCGGAAGTTAATTTTGAATGAAAAATACTTGTTTTTTATTAAAGAAAATTGTGAAAAATATGGCTGTGAGAGTGACAGTGTCAGTGAATACGTTAACGAACAATAACAATTGCCTTTTGTTTAGGCACACCTTAAAGGAAGTTAAGAAGAAACAAGTTAAAAAAAAAGAAATTAAGATAAGAAAGAAGAAAAAATTTGTGAGGTATTATTGATTAGGCAGGTAAAATAAAAAGATAAAAAGAGATAGATATAGCTTAATTAAAGAATAAAATGTAGAGTTAAGAAAGGTCGAGAAAAGAAGGTATAAATATGTTTTGTTAAAGTTTTTTGAATTTTAATTATATTTGAAAGTTAATTGTGAAGGATTAAATTTAAATAATTTTGCTGAGCTTCTCACTCGCATTATTAATCCTTAGATCTAGATAGCTTAATATATAGCTTAATCTTTAGATCTTTGTACTGTCTTGTACTATCTGATAATGCATGAAATTTGTAAAATTACTAGGCATTTTCGGAATTCATATTGGGCATATCATCTGTAGTAAGAAACCACTTCTCGAGATTATTGTGTCTTTTCTTGGGGATAACTATGTGTGCTATACGAATCTATGCTGAGTTTTTTCTCTGTATTTTAAACAGGGGAGATTTTTAGGTATTGCCATTGCATTAAACTAGTACATTACTGGACAATATCCTTTTTGTTGAAGAAGTGGTGCAGTTGGAATTTATATAATTCTATTCTATGTGGCATTATCAACTTTTTTGATGCAATGAGTCATAAAAAAGCATTTTAATAGAATCAGGAAGTCAATCTGTGGAGAATATCGGTTGAGTGAACTCTATAAGTATCATTGTTGAATAAATATTTGCAGAACTTTCTACTTCATTGTTCTCTCCAATTCCTTTTGCTTAAATCTGATCTTGCTAAATTAGATATGGCTTACTTATTTTGTTAAAATAAATCGTATAAACTTTTTATTTACATCTAGAAACAAAAATTAATAATTTGTAGGATGGTAGGTCGAACACCAATTTTTGTTCCTTAAGTTTATTTTTATTAAATTCAAAATATAACGAATAAATACTGCTACTGTTGATCCTTTTATAATACAACATTGCAACATTACAGGAATAGTGTTGCCTTAATTGCAATCATTAAAAGTATATAGTTTATTGTTGAGAATTTTTCAACTGTTTCAATTAATAATTAGAGCAGAAAGTACTCTTTGTTTTCATAATTAATTTAAAAAAATTCTAACTTTTTTATTTAAGGACCCTAATGAACTCGTAACAAGAATTAAGAGAACAGGATGGTAAAGAATAATACAACAAAAATAAAAGTGTCAAGAATAAATTAACTTATTTAAGGATATTTTTTTCTCTTAATAAGTACCTAAGGTCCTAGTAAAATTTATTTTATATAAGGATTTAAAATTACAATAAATAATTTTTTTTCTTAAAAAAATTCTTTAAAGATAAAAAAAGGAAGCATACGAAAATTTTTTAAGGAAAACAAGAGTTTTTAAATTTATGCTTGTGAAATTATTTTTATTGCATCGTAAATTAATTCATAAAATGTTTAAAAAGCATATCCTTCTTGTATTTTTACAATCGTCACCTAAAATTGGAAGGATAATGTAAGTAAAACTGAGAATCGTATTTTTATTTGATTTAAAGGAAGTCTAAAACATTTCATCCTCTTTTTCCAAAAAAGACTTTAAAAGATCTAAATAATAATGTTGATTGAAACATTCCTGTTCTAATTCAGTAATTCAGCTATTATTAATAGAATATCGAAAGTACAAATAATTTAGTTTAGTATTTGGTAATGTAATTTGTAAGGAAGTGAACATATTAAGCGTCTCCGAGACATTTTCCAAATAAAATGGAAAAGATATAAGATAATTGATTTAAAAATCAGCGGGAGTTTTAATATTTGTTTTGATTAAGTGCAAAATGAAGATGATATAAAAAGAAAGTAATATAATTCACTTAATTTTGAATAGGACATAAATGAAGTTATACAATAAAAAAATATAATATCGAAATATTTAAATCAATATATTCAATAAATGTGAAATTTAATTTTATTTTTTCTGATTTTCATTTATAGGATGTCATCAAATCCTGTAAATGAAAATTAAAAATGAAATATGAAAATATTTTAAAAACCTTATACTAATTTGTAACAGTCATTTAATTTTAAAACCAGTTTCTTTTAAATATTTCCGGATTAATAAAGAGAGGTATTATCTTTTGCGCCTGTTGATATGCAATTTTTTTACCTCAAATAAAATATGCAAGTATTGTTTTCTTTCAACTTTTTTTGTGATTTTTATGGAATAGGGGCTAAGCACAAACCTTTTTATCCCAAAAAATAAGAGTCCAAAGCTTGCACAGCCCTTAAAAGGTTTGTTCTGAAAATACTCTTTTTTCTCCTACCCCTTTTTCAGGTGATACTAAGATGAGTATTTTGTTTGTGGATCCTTATGTACTTCATGGTTTTATTTTGTAGAACTCTGTAATTTTAATGTAATTCTAAAAAAGTGTCGCCTCATTTTTTTCTAATTTAACATTTTTATTACTCAAATATTAAATTTCAATTATCATTTTTATTAAAATACTTATTATTATCTCTGTAGTGTTCTTCCAACAATTCGGCACAAAAATATTATTCTAAGTTTATAAGTGTGTTATTTTAGTAAAAAGTAAAATATTGGTTAAATGCAATATAAATGCAAATTAAAATTTGGAAAAAATTTAAGCAACAAAATATTTTGAGTTGACTTCATTTCTATATTCACAACATACCACCATCTCTGGTGATGCAAGATAACTCTTTCAATTTAATATAGGTAAAAAATCGATTTTATTTTCAATAAACATTTTTTTGAGCAATTTTAATGTATTCATTTAAATTATTTTAAAAACATATAAGAAACATATAACAAACTTTTCATTCCTTTGATTTATCGTATAATTTTCTTATTAAAATTTATAAAAAAAAACTTAAAAAGTTCAAATTTATAATTTTTATAGAGAAAATTAAATGACTTCGCATAAAATAATACTGAATCATGGTATCATGGCATATAGTGCTAATGAATTATAGTATATGACTTCTGTACACAGATTGTGTTCTTTTGCTTTATAAATTAAATGCAATGTACTGAGTACAAAAAAAAATTAAGTTAAAGTTTGACAAGGGTGCATTTATTTCAGAAAAAAATAATCGATTAACATTTTTGAATGTAAATAAATTTATAAATAATGGTTTTTCGCAGTGGTATGATGTAATGTATGTTTCTGAGTGATTCATGAAAAATTGGAAAGTATAAATTATTGAAAGTGTGCTTTGTTTAAAAAAAAATTTAAAATTAAGAAAGAAACTGAAGTTTTTAAGCTTATGACCTTTAAATTGAGGAAAAAAATACATAAAAAAATAACACCGAAAAAGATAACACTGCTTTTAACATAGCCAACGAATTGCTTTAATTTTGAAAAATGCTTTTCGGTAGTTTTTATGATTTTATTAAGAGACTATTTTTAAGGCAACTGGGCAATATTTATTTTTTTATTTGTAGTACCAGACAATAGTAAATATTGCCTTTGCCGAATTGACATTTGGACTTATTATTAAATTATTGTAATATATACTATATTTTTTTTATTAGATATGATCCGACCAGGGTTTGAACCCGAGACTTTTCGGTTGAAATACCGCTATTTTACCACTGAGCTATATGTCAAATTTACGCACTATATATCTGCCTCTGATACCCATTCACTACTGGATATTTGCGGTCATATGTCTTGGAAGTTTGATTAAATATTTTGATAAAATGATTCTGTATTCATTTCGATTCATCGCTATGTGTATCAAATCGTAAATATTTGACATATCAGTCTAGTTCCTGATATTACGTAATTAAGATATTTGTTTGCCACTTTTATCTTTAATTTTACCTTGCACAATAAGCTATAGGAATTCGTAATTTTTACCTCGCTTCAAATACCCAAAATGATTCATTTATTGATTATTATTATTTTGTTCTTTTATTTTATCTATATTCTCTTAAAGATTACAATCTCCCTAACCAGTCATCTTTGACACTTTTTATTCAAAAATCCCTCTACTTTTAATCAAATCCAAAAACAGTATTATATTTTATTATAAGCAGAGACTAAAACACATTCAAAAACCAAAAAGACAAATATCTAATCAAAACGTAAATTATTATAATAATTTATTTATCAATTTAGGTTATCAATTCGTAACAAAGAATTCCATTTAATTCCGTCAACATAATCATTAAATTTTATTATATTCGGGGTCAATATGCGTCAAAAAACACATACAAAAATTTGTTTAACTATCTCTTTCTTTCGATTCTATGATTTTTATACAAATTATGCGAATTCATAACTTAAATACGAAATAAAATACGAAATATTTACAAGATATTAACTAAATAAATGAATATTTGCTTGATTATAATCTGTATTTAATCATTAATTGGAAAAACAAAACGATAAACAAACAATTGTGCTTGATTTGTATTAAAATATCAAACATTTACATTTACTTATACTATTCATCTCTTTCTTACACATATTTTCTATTTTTAATCTAAAATAACTGCGAACCAAAAAAAAAAAACAAAGAAAACAAATTGGAAAAATAAACTGCGTTTTTTTTTCATAAATGGATATGTTATGCCTAAGTAAATATTTTTTTAATAATGATGTTTGTGTTGTTCAGGTTCAGGTTATGGAATTTGGAATTCTTAAAAGAAAAGTATAACAGAAATAAAAAGAAAATCAAAAAACAAAAGGGCTCACTTCTTCCTGACATTTACGTCTTTCATATTCTTTGTTTCATTTTTTAAAGTTGTATTCCAGTTTTTGTAATTGAAATCAAAGTGACGTATTGATTTTGGACAGATATATGAGTACTTTGCCAGATTTCATTGACTTTAAATTAAAATTTATAAATTTACTGACACTTTATTGAAAAAAAATTCTCGAATTTAGATTTTGTGGAAAAAAATTCCGATTTATTTATAAATTCCGAATTTTACCAAATCATGAAAATCAAAAATACAGAATTTAAATGTTTCGGAAACATTGATTTTAGTTGGAAATAAGACCAGATTACACGCTTTTTACAGATTATATTTTTCAGTGCTAGTTTTTTTAAGGATTAAATTCCTTGATTTATTCCAAAGTTTGGTTGAGCCCATACTTTAATAAAAGTTTTTTTAAGGATTAAATTCCTTGATTTATTGCAATGTTTGGTTTACCGAATTTTAGGAATATAAAAATGTCTCAAATGGATTTAAAGCCATTTTTATATTGCAGAGTAAAGCTCGTAACTCCTAAAAGGATTTGGTAAAGAGATGGTGAGATGATCGTTATACAAAATAAATCATTTTCTTGAAGGTTTAAATTAATTTAATAATCCATAAAATGATAAGCTACTGTTAAGAAATTATTATTTGATAACTTTTGAAAAAATGTTCCCATGTACTCTTAAGTAGTACAAGCAAATTTATTACCAAGATATGTGTTATTTAATTGTTTTTATATTAATTCTTAATTGAAGTTTATAAATTAGTTAGTAGTTTTAAAATCATTTGGAGCCACTATTTATATAATCAAATAATTCGCAATACAAATTTATTCACTTTAAATTTACTGGACCTTCTGATAGACCGTCTGTGCCTTTATTTTTTTTCTTTAATAAGTACAGGGCATTCACAAAGTCATTTAAACTAGACCTGTAGCCTATTATCCTACACAAGAGTTATTTATATATTTATATTAAATCTTATCTTATATTACGATACAAACTCTGACTAAATAATTACACAATTTAATGAGATTTTTTAATTAGGTAGAGATATGATCGGGGTCTTAACCCGGACCCTTTAACTTAAAAGATCGGTGTCCTAACCACTACGCCATGGATCAGATTTTTGTATCTTGTTATCGCAATTAAATTGATTGAGATTTCAAAGGTTTGGTAGTGAAAAATGGAAATGGAAAAATTTGGGATGGAAAAACACGAATTGATTTAGACCGATCATAATTTCTTCACACCAATTGGATCCTTTTGTAGATTTTTGATTGAAAAAAAAAATATATTGACAAAAAACAAACAAAAATATTTATCAACACTTGGTGAGAATAAAAAAAATCCTTATCATGTACACTTAATATTCTTATGTGTAAGGATATGTTTTAACGTAAATTATTATTGGGATTCAGGATAAATATATTGAAATTTTGTTTTCTGCTCATTTTTTCGTCCTTTTTTTTTACTTAATAAAAAGAAATATTGTAAAAAAAAGGTGAGTTATGTGATAGATTTCAATATTAAAATATTAAAACATGATGAACATTTGTGTATCTTGGAGATTTTATCCTACACTTAAGAAAATGAAGAAATGTATAAAAATGTATAAAAATTGAATGTATAAAAAATATTGAAGGAAAATATTTAACAGAATAAACCTGGAGAGTTTAAAAAGGATAAAATTAAGGTCAACTTCATTATTGAAAATCTTTTGAAAGTTTCCCATTTATTCTAAGATTTCTTTAGTTATAAGTGAGTTTATTATGTCTGATCTGACATTTTTATTTCTATTCTTTTTTTTTGTAATCCTGAAATATTGGAAAGGATTAAACAGTTAGTGTTGCTTTTTCTGTGTCTGTGACAAAAAAAAAACCACAAAGAAAGAGAAAATAATTAAGTCTTATTTTGAATAAATATAATAGCATAAATTTTTCAAGGAATTTATTAACTTAGATTCTATAATGGTAATTATGATGAAAATATATTTACTTAATTTTAATGAAAGTAAAATTTTTGGGAATTTATTTTGAAAAAGAAAGGATAATAATTTGTCCTTGTAGTGTATTATAGGCCTTCATTAAGAAATTTTTGAAGAATATAATATAATTATAATTATTTTTATAGAAGAATGTAATTAAATGTTTTGTAGTATAAAATTTTTTGAGTATTTTAAGATAGGTTCAAGGTAATATTTTGTCTTTCAACTTGCTTCAAACTTAAAATAATACTTTTCTTGAAACTGAAAATATAATTGTAATAATAATAATAATTTTGAGGAATTAGTATAAAATATTATACTAATACCACTTTAGTCGGGTGTATTATATAGCCAATAGTCTGATCAATACAATTTAAAAAAGGCACTAATAATTTTATAGTATATAAGAAAAATTTAAAAATTTCGACTCCTAAGCCTTCATTAATTATTTTCCCAAAAATTTAGGTGCAATTTTTTGAGACTAACTGATTGGGAATAAATTTTTGAAACTGGTTCGAGTACCTGCCATACAACTTCTAATTTTATATGAGCATTACTCTATACCTATGGAAGCTGCGTGTCTGAAATTTTGCCAAAAGTAGTTTAGTATAATGGCCAAAGTTACTGCAAAATTTGGTTGATCTACTGCAGAGGGTTCGAGTAGCTGCCATACAAATCCTTCTTTTATATGAGCTTTACACTACACCTGATAAGGCTGGGTGTCTGAAATTTTGCAAAAAATACTTTAGTGTAATGGCAAAAGTTACTGCAAAATTTAGTTGGTCTACTGCTGAGGGTTCGAGTAGCTGCCATACAATTCCTTCTTTTATATGAGGATTACACTACACCAAATGAAGCTGGGTGTCTGAAATTTTGCCAAAAAATAGTTTAGTGTAATGGCCAAAGTTACTGCAAAATTTGGTTGGTCTACTGCAAAGGGTTCGAGTAGCTGCCATACAACTCCTTCTTTTATATGAGCATTACTCTACAGTCTACACCTAATAAAGCTGAATGTTTGAAATTTTGCCAAAAGTAATTAACCGGATGATATAATGTATATGTTACGGTCATACGGGTATCCCAGAGTTGACACAGTCTACTCTACTACACTCTTCCTCGTTTTTTATAGAATTTTACGACAATTTCTTAAATTTAGATTTATTGAATAAAAATTTAACATAATTATTGAAAATTTTAAGCCAAATGGTTTTTAAAAGATTCTCTAATTCTTTTTAATTACCCAACTTTTTTCTAAAACCTTTTCATCCTATTAATTAGTGAAATAAATATTTTAAATTTTATGAATTTTTTGAAAATTTCTCTGCCATCATTAATCTTAAAGGTATTTAAGCAAAGTAATAAACAAAAGTAAAATTTCAGGATAAAAGAAAGTAAGAAGAGAAATTTGATTATTATTAGCTTTTAAAGTGAAAATCCTAAGTTATTTTGTTTAACATTGAAAATTTATTGTTCCCTTTTTATCAAATTTCATTTAATGGTAAAAATTGATTATTTAGCAAATTTTAAATTTTTCTAAGTTTTATTTCTTGTAAAATTAATTTACGTTTTATCTGAAAACTTTTAATAACTAGTTTGTCCGTTTAAATATTTCTGCTTATCTAAACAGCTTCTGTATAGCTGGAATTAAAATAATCTTTTGAATAAATCTTATTTTTATTTCCTTAAAATGAATAATACAACTTTAAGATTTATGTAGACTTTGAACCAACACTCTTTTAGTCATCATAATATTTGCCACCGCTCCATTATGGTCTCACTAATAATTTTCTAATTTATTTATTTTTATGCATCTACTTACTTGCTAATGGCCCCCTTTCAATTTTAACATTTCTAAAAATTTTGTGAATGAAATTGCATATTTATGGGCGAACATAATTTCACAAATTAATAAACTAAGACGTTTAAATCCTTTTTTTTTAATTTTTTTATTTAAAAAATTTTTCAAAATATCTGTTTAAAAATTATTACATATTATAAAATAGTGAACGAATTATAAATTGTTAGAATTTTAGCATTCAGTTCTTTGTATTGAATAGAACAATTGAACAATTATTTAAAGGGTCTTAATTTAACATGTTCAATTCAGAAAGCAGACATTTTTCAAATTTATTTAATGAAACTACGACTACTATGAAATCCTTATAAGTTCTATATCGCATCGCTTTTTTGTTACTGAATATATTTTAATTTTTTTTTTTAATATATTCACTTAAAACTAAATAATGATCTGAATATAAGATTAAGTGGATTTAAATGAAACGCAATTCAAAGACTCTAATTTAAAATATTTGAAATTTTTTTTTGTTTCTAGAATAAAATTTATTACAATTTTTATAAATTTAGGAGTGTTCCTCTTAAAAAATTCTGGAATGTTTATTTATAGACGAAATAAAAAAAATAAATAAAAGAAATTAATTTCAAGGTTTTTGATTGAATGATATTGAGAAAGGAGAAGATAAAGAAATAAGTAAAATATTGTTAATATTGATATATTTAATTATTTAAAAAAAAAAATTTATCAGACAGTTTTTTAAAGAAATTTAGGTGTTTATCATTTTAGAAAGATTCTTTACATCACATAATACTGTGACTCCTTTGATTGAGTTTGTGACACACTGTTTGATAAGTTTAACACGTAAAAAATTAAAATATAAATAATTCATAGGACACAACATTCGTCATAATATCGATTTAAAATTATAAATTTATCGTCCAGCATTATTTCCTTATTAGTTATTAAAGATTTCTTTCCTGCTTCTTATTCTATTTGTCTTTGGGTTTTATTTTTTTTTTTTTTTTTTTTTTTTTTAAGAGGGAATGGAAAGCTCGAAAGCCACCCATTGAAACTGTGCGGTGTTTCGCTGGGTAGTGTATGATTTTAACACACCAAAACCACACCCTTTTTGAACCAAACTTTAGGAGGGAACCTGTAATACAAATGTACAGTTTGGTTACAGGGATGAGGATATGGAAGGATTTAGGATGATGGTGGAAGTTATTTGGAATATCTGGATTATGGGGGATGGGGAAAATTGGATGGGATATTTAGAAGAAAGATGTTAATGTTCTTCTTAAATTTGGTTAAATCGTACATATATACATTATCAACTTTGGGGAACACATTTGGTGGAAGATGGTTCCATAAACGAGATGAGCGCATGACAAACGAATTTCCATAAGCCGTGTTACGCCATCTGGCTAGTTCAACTGTGTAGGGATGAGCATCTGTTGACCTCCTTGTTTCCCGTTGGAAAATCTTGAATGGAGGCATAAGTTGTTTGATTTCTTTAGAACAGGTGTTAGTCCCTACAAGATATCTATAAAACAAGGTCAGTGACCCAACAGTGCGACGATGGCTGAGTGGAGTGAGCGTTGAGGTAACACTGGGATCATTTATAAGACGAATAGCTCTATTTTGCACTTTATCAAGATATCCCAGCGCCGTAATGGGAGCACCAGCCCAAATATGTGCATTATACTCCATTTTCGGCCTGATATAAGTTTTATAGATGTTAAGCAGATCAGAGGGTGAGAAGTAAGTTTTGCAGCGATACAAGAAACCCAAACATTTAGCAGCGTCCTTAGCTACTCCAAAAATATGATTTGACCAAGTCAATTTTTGGTTTAGCTCAATCCCCAAAATGTTCAAGTCTTCCGAATGGTGCAAAGCCTCTCCTTGAAAAGTAAGGTTCGGAATAGTTGTAGCTATTTTTCGCGAGACTAGACAGCATTGGGTTTTTTTGGTGTTAAACTCAACTCTGTTGATTTCACCCCATTTTTGGATTTTAATTAAATCTTTGTTTAATTCACTTATAGTGAAATTTTTTGCTGTTGAATTAATCTGGTGATTAATGTTACAGCGGCTATGAAATTCATAGGAAGCAACAAGGGTACTGTCGTCTGCGAAGCTATGGATTGGATTGGAGGTTATTGATAGTAGGTCATTTATAAATATTAGGAAAAGACTGGGGGATAAAACAGATCCCTGAGGGACACCAGCATTTATTTTGAAATCTTTGGATGAATATCCATCGACAAGAACACGAATCGTGCGATTCGAAAGAAAATCTCCAATCCATTTAACGAAAACCCTACCTAGACCTAAAGCCCTGCATTTTGCCAATAAAGCATCATGCCAAACTCGATCGAAAGCTTTAGAAATATCCAAAGCTACAACATCAGACTCACCAGAATGGTGAAGACTGATATTAAGCTTTTCGCACAGGTAGGTCATGAGATCACCAGTTGAACGACGGGCTCTGAACCCGTATTGTCGATCATGAAGCAAACCTTTACGATCTAGATATTTCAAAAGCTTATAATTTATAACTTTTTCCATTACTTTGGAGAGGACCGAAGTAATAGCAATAGGTCGGTAGTTAGAGGGATCGCTTTTATCGCCTTTTTTAGGAATTGGAAAAACATGTGCAACCTTCCATTGGGTAGGATGAATACCCGAAGTAAAGGAAAGATGGAAAAGGTTGCGCAGAGGTTTTGAAATGGAAGTATATGTGTTTTTGAGAACGGTAGTTGTAATACCGTCCGGACCGGCTGATTTTTTTGTATCAAGATTCTTCAAGATTTTCATCACTGCTCGCGTCCTAAAGTATATTCTACCAAAGGAGCAGCCAACTTCTGGAATAGATGGAGGTCTTTGAGTTGACTGAGGCAGTGATGAGTTAGAAGCGAACTGTTTGCCAAACAAATTCGCTTTTTCTTTTGAATCTGATACGATGTGGTTGTTTATATCAACAAGTGGAGGAAAAGAAGACCCGCTATTGTCCTCTTTTAGATTTTTTGCAAAAGTCCAAAAGGACTTGCTATTCTTTGGCATGTGTATGAGTTTTCGTTTCAACTTTTGGTTGAACAAGAATTTTTGCTTGTTGATAACTCTCTTACATCTGTTCCGAACCACTATATAGTTGGTCCTGTGAGCCTCTAAACCACTGTCCCGGTACTTTTTGAAGGCCTCCTCTTTTTTTAGAATGGCTTCTTTACAAATGCGATTAAACCAAGTTTTGGGTTTCCGTTTGATAGATTTCATGGAGTGAGGTATAAATAATCTCATTCCAAGTAAAATAGTTTCACTAATCGCATTTGCAGCGAAGTCAACATTCCTACCTCGGAAGCACAGTGACCAATCAAAGGTTTTGTAAAAATTGTTCAGACCTTCCCAGTTAGCATGGTTATAATGCCATACCAATTTTTTGGGAAGGGACCTTTGATTGGACACCGAGCCTGCCCGGAAGCTTGTATTGACCAAACAGTGATCAGAGCCCCCCAGGGGGCAACCAACTGAAACCACATACTTTTCAGGGTGTGTGGTTAGAAACAGATCCAAGAGGTGACCTTCTTGACCAGCACGGTCTGGGATTCTAGTGGGATTTTTAACAAGTTGAGAAAGGTGGAATAGAGTAGAAAATAATTCAACTTGTTTCCCAATCGAGTTTTGACTCGGAGAAGAGGTACTGGAAAAGTGAAGCCAGTCTTTGTTATGAACATTAAAATCCCCCGCCAGAACAATTTCGGTATCAGGAAAACAATCGAGAATTTCATTGATCTGGTTTGAAAGGTTTTCAATTTCCATAACAGTTTCTTGTTCACTTGAATTGGGTGATCTGTATAGAAAACAGAAATGTATAACATGCTTTTCAACATGGATTTTGACCCAAACGTAATTGAAAGTTGGGCTTGAAGATTTATATTTGTCAAGAGTGTTAAAAACAATGTCTTTTTTTATGTAGATGGCGATGCCTCTTTTGGGAACGAAGTGTGAAACGAGTAAGTAGCCGTTAATATCGAAGTTAACATTGTGACTACTAACTTGCGTTTCACATAGAGCAAGGATTGCCGGTTTAATTGAATTAAGATGACCTTCAACGGCATGGAAGTTCGTTTGCAAACCGCGAATATTACAAAAATTAAAGTTAAAGTTGATAATGTTGTTAGAAATTAGGAAGAAAAAAAAAAAAGAAGAAAAAAAACAAAAAAAAAAACAAAAATGCTTATTATGTACGATTTAACAACCTATCGACAACACCTTTGAAAAAAAGAAAAAAAATTTACAAAAAAAAAAAAAAAAAAATTTAAAACTTAAAAGTCTTATTTCGAGTGAGAAAATGGTTTATAACTACGTCCAACAGTTTTTAACTTGCACGATATAGAATCTATATAGGAACTATATGTGCCCTTATTGTAGTAGGTACAACCAAAAACTCAATCAAAATAAAACAAATACACAATTACATCTAATTAAAAATAAAGCATTTGTAATTGTGGTAATATAACTAATTAAATACAAAAACAAAATTAAAATTTAAAAATTATTGGACATATACCATCAAAATTTATTAATTAAGTTACGGTGTTTTTATGATGGTATATTGAGAGTGGAGAGAGTTATTAAAAACATTAACATCTATCCATGGGAAGGAGAGAGATGGATATATTGTTTTGTTTACCACTAGGAGAAATTAAAAGAATGATTATTTCCAAAAAAAAAATTATTTTAATTTAAAGTAAACAAAACAATCCGGCGCGTGATATTTAAAAATTAATAAAATAAAAAAAATTCTAAAATTAATTTAAGTTAAGTTTAGTTAAAAAAAAAAAATATAAAAAATATTTAAAAGCATTTTGGACCTAAGAAGTCTTCTATTGAATTCAAATCACTGCATAATTAACTAGTTAACCATTTTTTAAGGTATAAAGAATTGAATTTAAAAATTAAACATGTGTCCAAAAATTGGTATCTATATATATCCTATATAAGGATCAGATGAGACGAAAAAATAAAAATAAAAATTTTAAAAGGATTCTAATTCTTAGTTCACTACTTTAAATTCTTACACCGTACCATAATTTTGCACTTGAATGAAAAGCCTGAATTCTGAACTAAGAAAAAGTTTTTCAAACTTTTGTCAGTAAAAGTTGAAAAATAAATTTATTCGGTTAATTAAAATTCAATTATTTTGATTAACTTTTATTAAGGAAAATACGCGTTTTTCTTTTTTATTTTTATTTGCAATTCTCAAAAAGATCAAACAGGATAATTTTGACTGATAAGTTTTGAAATATAAAACAATCGTCCAATTTAGTTGATATAAATATCAAATAGCAATGTTAAATTTCTACTTTGATATTTTTTTTTGTCAAAATTAAATACACGTGTCCATGTATTTTTGGCGAATTAACAACCTAAACTGAACACTAATGAGTTAAAAATGTTTAATAACTTTCTTTGAAGTTAGTTTTTACTAAATTTTGGAATAAAAAATTAGTTGAATATTTGAATGTAATTTGTTAATTGATAATCTTATTTAATTTGAATGTTCTCCGATTCTTAATTTATGTTTTTCTTGGCTTTTGCAATTTAATATTATAAATATATTATAAATAATATTAAAGAATATTATAAATAATGAATGTCTATGCGGAGTCTTTAAAATACATAGCTGCGAATGGGTAGTGTATGAAATTTTTTATTAAAGTACTTACTATCAGAGGACTATTTCACTTAATTTACTATTCTACAACTTTTCCAATTTTTATAAATTGTTTTCATAAAACACATGAAAAATTTAATAGAATTCCAGTATTGTAAATTTGGTGAAATAGGCCGGCCCCTTCAGTCCAGTCAGTAATAAATTCTTAAATTTTAATTTTTATTCACAACAATTTTCTGGGTAAATTATATTTTAGCAAGTACATAAACCTTTTTTTTTTTAAATAGGGACAAAAATTTCAATGATTTAATTTATATTAAAACCACAAACCAAATTTCCCAATTAATATATTTTTAAGCTTTAATAAGATTTTTAGTTTTTAACAAACTTTTTCAAACAGGTAAAAAAAATTTCATTTCAACTTTATTTACTTCCAAAATAAAATAAAGTCATAAACCAAATTTCCCTTTTATGATGCTTTTATCATCTTTTAGGCTTTTAGCATAGACTAAATAATTACATTAAGATGCAGCATTTCATATAAAATTTATGTCACTTTTTTGTTTATTCTAGCACCTACCGCTGGGTGCAGCAACATGTTTCGGGATGTTGATAATTATCCCTGGGTGCAGCAACATATTAAAATACTTGTACACAAAATGTGCAACAAATAACAATGTAGATGTAGAGAATAAGAACATGATATTTTTGAAATTTTTAAACGTTTGTATAAAAATTAGAATAGATGTTTAAATAAACTGTAAAATAATTTTTGTACTAATTTTGTAATAATAATATACTATACTCGTATATGTATGTAATGGTGAATGGTTTTAAATTAAAATCATAGATCGAATGGTTGTTTTACGTTATATATGCTTATATGGATATATGGTATCGATAACTATATAAAATTTTAATTTAGGTAAATCTAAATGTAAATAAAAATTAATTAATTAATAAATATTATATAATATATATGTATGTATGTAATAAAAAAAAAATTAATTAAGAAAAAAGTTTTATGAAAGAAAGAAAAATGTTTTTTTTTTCGTAAAGTAGTATAAAATTAAATTATTCATTTTCCTTATTCTATTTTCCTTATTCTATTTTCTTAATCTAGACCTTAAGTATTTATATTATAATATATTTAATTGTGTTCATAATTTTGTTATAATTGTTTATTTATTGAAATTATTATTTTAATCCATTTTTTTTTAATTAATAGTTAGAAATCAAAATTATGCACTTCATTTTTCTTAATCTATTTTCCTTAAATCTACGCTTGATTTTAATTATTGTTTATTATTTCTGTTTATTAATTTTATAATTATTTTTACTCCGATGGAGTCTACCGCCCATTAATTATGCCTGAGTCAACGCCCACCGCGACTCCATCACCGATTACTCATTTGTTTCGAGTAATTCTCGAAGAAACGACCCAGGCAAGTTACTAATTTGGATTTATTTGTTTTGTTGAGTGTCTATATTACTTTTTAAGTTTTACGGTTTTGAATCAAATTTGTAAGTCTAGCCTCTTGGCTTTGGTAAAACTTTTTTACTGTCCAAATACAATGTTTTCGAAGTAGTATAGTTAACAAATACTGCAAAATATTTTTTCTATGTTCGTAACAAGGGTTACTTTTACAAAACCAATCTTTTAGATTTTCATCTTCTGCAGTAATATGAATACATTCTTTAATCATAATTTCACGAATATTTTGAAAATGTTTTTTGTTATTAAAAAAATCTTGAAAAATCGCACAGTGTATTTGACAAGCTCTAAAAAATATGTCAGATGGAGCAACTAAATTTCCAAAATCTGTACTTTTGATATAATTTTTTGTATAAATTAAATATTCGGAGGGACATGTGATAACTTCATCTGCCTTTCTCAATATATTTTCGCAAATTTGACAGGGATATTTCAAAAGTTGCTTAAAAGCTATATACCCCGCGAAATACCGTAAAGATGTGAGATTAACATTAGTTTCAATATTTTCAAATGTATCGTCACTAAAGATATCCTCATATTGAGATTGTAAAATTTCTAAAGAGTTTTCAGTATTTGTTTGATTTTCAACATCATTTAGATAAACTTGATTATTAATATTTTCCAAATCAGTTTGAATTTCACTAGAACAATTATTTAAATCAATTACCTTCATTTCCATAAAATCATCTGAATCTTCTATGCAATTAGTATGTTTGTCATACTGAAGTAATTTAAATGACATTATTTTTGATAAAACTGTGTTTAATTCAGAAACTGACGGATTTTTATTATTTCCTCCTTTAGCTCTTATTACTCCAAATAAATTTTCTATGATGTCTTGGTTTAATCTTTTAGTTAATAAAAAAAATGTGGGAGAACTTTCATTTTGAGAACTTAAAATATTATTAAAAAGTAAAAGAGTTGCAGTCAATGTTTGTTTAATTCCTTCTAAACAATATACTGTGGTATTTGACAAAATTTTTATTTGTGTAATGTATTCCAAAAATTCTTTTATAAATTTGTAAATTTTATTATTCTTTTGCAATGCACATTTATATGGATTTCTGTCTTTTAAGCTATTACTATTCATACAATCAAAAAGTTTATCAATTTTTTCTATAAATTTTGAAGTAGACAGAGCTTCTACACTAGAAACAGTTTTATATTGATTACATTCAACCATAGTACATATACCGGCAGCAACAGACCGGCTAAAAATTTGAGTTGCAAGTGAAACACGCATTTTATCAAAATTGTTCGGTGAAATATGTTTATTTGTCAGTTTAGGACACATTTTGGTAACTTTGTCCTTTTCTAGCTCGAATAGCTCAACAATAACGTCAAAATTAAATATTCCATCTGGTGTTGATAATTTATTTTTTAAACATACATTTCTCAAAGATTTAATTAAATGAACAAAATCAAACATCGCAAATACTTTATCGTTATTCCAAATAAAAAACGGGTGTTCAGCATTTACACCTAATAATTTGTAACACTTTCTGTTAGTTGGACCTTGATCACAAACTATTCCTTCCACCTTTAAGCCCATTGAATTCAATATTTTTAAATTTTCAAAAATAATATTTTTCAAGTTTTCTGCATTTATACTAGTTTTAGAAACAAAATAATTTAGAACACATTTCCAATTATCAATCAAACCGCGAATCATGAAAACACAGACTTGTTTGCCTATAAAACATGTCCTTTCAAACCCTATATCTTCCAATCCATCGATGATATCTAATTTTTCGTTATAGGTCAACTCGCTTCTTATTGTCATTTCATCGAAAACTATCATAACATGCTTGCTTCGTTCTGTCATTTCCGAAATTTTATTGCGAATGAGTTCTGTAGCAGAATTTACAAATCCAGGTTGAAGTCTTTTGACTGGAGCCCATCTTTGCAGTGTTGTTGTATGAGGCATATGAAATAATAACTTTTCTCTTAAAAATTTATATGCTAACTGGGATCTATAATAAATATTTTGAGAAAGATTTTTTTCGGAATCATCCCAGTGATTTGCTTTTTTCATTAACATAGTGCAAAAAGTTTTAGAATTACCCGAAATATGAGATTGTTGTAAATCTTTCTTGTAATTTTTTCCATTTTTCGTTTTGTTTGCTCTATATACTCTTAAATACTTTATTTTCATTGTTCTATTTTTTTCTTGTAAAAGTTTTATTTTTTTGGATAAATTAGCACTCTTTTTTTTATAAAAATGAGTCAATTTTTCGTTTTTCAAACAATAGAAGCAACAATTATTTTCAAAATAATTTTCATTTTCACTACGTTGTTTTTTAGGAGATTTTAATAGAATATTTTCTTCATTATCACTGCAGTTACCGGTTATTAAATTTATTGAGGGTAAAGCTTCTTTTTTAAGGTATTTTCTACCAATAAATTCAATTGGAAAATGTTCCTCACATAAATAAATATTATTTTTACCTAAAAATTTAAAAATAAACAAAAATTACTACATAAGATCGCTTTTCTCTCTATTTTGTATTCTCTGTTTAAGTTTTGTCTGTAACGGTTTTTTTTTGGATATAATGGTAGTTTTCTATTTTGGCTCTTTTATTTATACTCTTGTATTTATTGGCTTCTTGTATTTATTTTAATAAAGACTATGTACTTAAAATATTTACAAATGCTAGAACGTAGGTACTTTATCCTTACCTTCATCAAAACCACATCTTTCTCTCCAAATTTTTCCGACTAGTAAATCAGATGATGGGAATTTGAAAATTTTCAGATTAGGATGTTCTTTTCTTGATTTTTTGCAATGTTGCAAACTACAAATTTTCCAATTTCTTTTCTCCAAATTCATTTTTTACTTACGAGTTTAAAATTTTTTATATTTTATAATTTTTACTTTAAAAAATTGTCGCTTATTAAATTTAAAGTATGCGTACTTACTACATATACCTCCTTAAAACTCTTGTTTATTATACTTATCTAATTTTGATTGAAGAACTACAAATACATACATAAATTTGCTAAAAATTAAACGATCATAATCAGTGTCATTGGTATATTTTCTATTATGTATTTTTTTAAATGGTGTGAATGTTAGCAACAAAAAATTTAGCAACTATTCCTGGGTGCAGCAACATATTTTATATAGCGAATTTACAACTAAGAATTTATAAAACTACTAATATCTTTTGACGTACTCATCAAAAAGTACCCTTCTCACTGAGTTTTTTTTATAATATTTAATTAACTTTATAAATATCTAAAAAAAAAATCATGTTATCGCTTTAAAAGTTGAAATATTTTATTTTAATAATTTTTTATCAACTTAAATTTGTCAACATTTTTTTATTGGAATTGTATGTATGCTCTTATTTTTATTGTTTATTTTGTGTATGTACCTTTCAAATTAGTAGATCAACGAAAAAAGACACAAAAAAAATGTTTTTGTAACTAGAAATATGTTGTTAACAGCTGAAATGTTGATAAATGCTTTGAGTTATTTTGTATACATAAAACTATGCAACATAGAAATTATTTTCATAGAACAATGAAATGCTGCATCTTAGTAATTATATTGTCTCTGCTTTTAGTTAATTTACAAGCTTAAAAAGCGAAACAAATTTCCTTTCCTATTTATTTCGTTATTTCCAAATATTAAAGTCTCAAACAAAAATATCCCACTTATTTTGAAAGCTTTTTAAAACCATTTAAGCTTTTTTATTTATTAGAAAATATGAAACAAAATGTTTCATTTCAAGTTTATTTTTTCATTATATTCAAAAAAAATTGAAACATTTGTTCCCAAAAATGAAACATTTATTCCGGAATTTTTGTTTTTAATTTAAATTTAATAAAATAAATAAATGGTTGTTGTACTTACTTGAATGTTTTGTTCCAATTTGAGTTTGTAAGTCTTCTGTCAAATTTTTCGCTCCTGAATCCAAATCAAATGGCGAATAAGTAACATTTAAATTTTTATATGTTTCAACTAAAGTTTTCATCATCAATTGACATGTATGTAAACCAGCAACATTTCTTTGACCATCACGTCTATACATTAGTAATGTATGTTGCCAATGGTAGCTACAAAAAAAATATCGTTATAATTTAAAATATAAAAATTATGTAAAATTGAGGAGAAAAAGAAATCAAAATAGTTTTTAACGAATTACATTATTTCTTTATAAATTAAAATAACCTTAAAACAGTGACTGACATTACCACCATACTTTGGGTGGTAAGTTAAATGAGTACAAAAAATGTTCAATTAAAAAAATCAATATGAATATCAGAATAATTGAATTTAAATGGTGATTTCAATGTTCAACTAATCTGTTATTGTTCAATTATATGAAAGTTACTTAAAACTAAACTTAAAATTGAAAACTAGAAGACAAATAGTCCTTGTAAATAGAACATTTTAATTTTTTATAATCAAAGAACCGAACCTATGGAAAGTTAATAAATCCTAGATTACACTTTAAAAACATTTTACACTTAAATCTATTTTCATGTATTCGGGATCAAAGAAAATCTAATATTTTAGCCTAGAAAAGAATGGATTAGAGGTGTATTTTTTAGATACCGTAGTACATGAATATATCTCTTGTAACCCCTTTTCCCAACTTGAAATGTCTGGTGTTATTATGATATAAATTACAAATTATAGTTTTTGATTAGATATTATCCGACCAGAGTTTGAACCCGTGAGCCTTCGTTTGAAAAATCGATGTTCTAACCTACTATGTCATGGGTCGAATGTTGAACAAAAAGTTGGAACTATTGATGAAGGTTTTTCTAATGTGACTTTATTTTTAATATTTAAATTTCAAAATTTTGGAAATTTAAAGAAATACAAGGACTAAATTACGACAAGGTATCGAATTAGGAGTATATTTTAACAAAAAATTAACAGAACACTTTGGTATTCAAAAATGTCAGTATTACAGTTTAAGGATATCTGATTAAATAGTGTAGCACGATATAATTAAACTATAGCACATAAAATCATATTAGACTAAAATAAAAAATCCTTTAATTTTTATAACAAAAGGCGTGCTTTCATTATTTAATTAACATGCAATATGAATTTTATGAAAACAACCATATTTAACAATATATAATCTTCTATTATTCTTCTAACATTTTCATTTAATACAAAATTTTTATAGTAAAACATAACAAAACGTGACTTTTATGATTTTCACACCAAATATAAAAAATCATAAAAAAAAATCCAAAACAAACACATAAATCAGAAATTGGTTATAAAAACCATCCTTCAAAACTAATCAAATGAAACAAATCATCAAAAAGTCATACAATTAAAATATGAACATCATGGCCAACAAAACATTATGTTAAGTTAAGTGAAAATAAAAACAATTCTTTTACGGATAATACATACACAAAAACATATACATGCACACACATAAATATATATATATACTTACTTTTTCATTATGGCAACAATCAATTCTGATATAGATTGGAAACTAAGTATCCCAGTGCGTATCAACATATAAAATTCATCTTTACAGCTTGTTTTTGTTTCTTGAAAATCATATGTGAATCCACCAACTGATAGAATTGGTGTCCCCTCCGAATGGAAATATTTGGCAACACGTCCAACAGAAGCTGATAAATTAGATTTCAAATAACATTTTTATTACAGATGATTGTGTTAATTTGTTTTTGTTAATTATACAAAAACAAAAAAAAAAATAATAAAAAAAATTATTCTGTTATCAATTGATTTTTTATGGTCTATTTCGTTCTTTAGGAACAGATGAGGAGCTCATTTTGGATTAATAAATTTGTCTTGAAGTGATGGCAATGGAACGTATAATTTTATAATCATAATAAAAATTACACCCTAAAAACACTATAAATTTTTAATTATTTTTCATTAGAGTCACGTTTGATTCATGTAATAATGATTTTAATTAGTGATTAATAATTCCTTATTGGATCCATAAAAAGATGTACCTACTCTATATCTCTATATAAGTCTGAACCAAATTAAGTATGAAATATTAAAGTGAAATTTATCACGTCTTTTAGTGGACAATTAAATATAAAATAAGTTCATTTATTAGATAATTTATTGATTTCAGGAAACATTCACTTATCTTATAAGTAGGTTAATTTATAAGTAATAAAAGTAAAATTAACGGTACTTCCTTATTACATTTTCTATATGGAACATTTATTGCATTAACAAGTAATTAGTAAAGAAATATAAAATAAAATAAAATAAAAAGACGGAACATACCTAAAGGATAATCACATGGTGGACCAAATATAACATGTGAACAATTTTTTGCAATACCATCCATTGCACCAACCAATGCATAACCAGCATCGCAACGATCATTCCGTGATATCCATGAAAATTTTACTTGTGGCGGTAACAATTGTAATGTTTTAACACGTTCTTCAGCTATTTGTAGAATTGGTAAAATTTTTGGTAATGATGCCTCGTAAAATGTACTATTCGGTGCTAGTACTAATGCTCGAATTGTACAATTAGCATTTGGATCAGTATATGGATTTGATGTACATATCGATTCACATGCATCTGCTGGTTCACCACGACAACCGGCATCACATTGATTAATCAAAATTCCAATAAGTAATGAAAAAATTGTGATCCTGATTTTTGATTGTTTACTCATCATTGCCATGATTGTAGGAATGATGATTGCTAATAATCTGACTTGTTCTTCGATTTTTCTAATAAGCGCTGTCCGCTGTGATCCTAAATGGATTTCTTCAACTAATTCTGTTACTACTAAAAACAAAGAAACAATTTTTATAAAATCCAAAATTGAACCTAAAAATTAATATTACTATTACCATTACAATTTCCCTTGTCATTACAATTACCATCACTATAATCAACATCATTATTACAATTTGATTTTTTATGAGATGTTAAAATTGTAGATTTTGATTGTGACTGTAATAATGTTGATTGAATATTATTTGGTTTGATGAAGATGATGGTAGTGGTGGTTGTTGTGGTGTTGTTTATGGCTGGTTCATGATGATTAAATGAAAATTGCTGATATGAATTTTTCATTGCTGTTAACGGCTGGAAATAAATTGAAAAAATTTAATTGGGACTGATGGATGGGTAAAAAACAATTTCAATTCAACTACTATATACCCTTATGTGTTTATGTTGTTGTTGCTGATAATTTCTTTTAATTTTTCCAAAAAATTTTTTTCTTAACGCTTAATTTGTGTGATTCCTCAAAAATTCGAAATCATTTTGGATATTTTGGATTTTTTTTTTTTTTTTGTGATTTTGTTTTTTTTTTTTTGGCTGTTTTAATGAAAAATTATTTCCGGTTGAAAAGGCTTTAAAAGGATGTCCAATAACTGGCTGGCTTAAAATTTAACGATTATTTTAGTTGATGGTTTGTTTTTTTTATGAAATGTTTTTATTGCAATTGTCGTAAACAGAAAAAAAAAATATTGCTTTCTGTTGCCTTTTGTTGCTGACTTAACAAAATTTCCTGGAAAAAATAAAACAAAAGAGATGAATTTAAAATAGGTATTAAGAATCCATCAAAAAATGGAATTTATGATTTTGGGATGTTTAATGGAAAAATATTTCGTCCTTGATCTTAAATGATATGAACAGAAAATATAGAATTTAAACGGAAATTGTTTTTTGTTTTGTTATTGTTTTTTTTTATTATGTGTGAAATTTCTTGTATGTATTGTTATTTGTCTAAATTATATAAAATGGACATCTTTAAAAAAAATGTGGTAGAGTGGAGTAGAGGGTAACAACTTTAGGATACCTAGAATATACTTTTGACAAAATGTTAAATACACGACTTAATAGACCCTGAGTTATGTACAAAAGTTGCAGAGCAACTTTTCGGACCTTTTACCCTATACCCCGTATATTTCTTTTTGAATTAAAATTTTGCAGATTTTGGCAATTGAAGTTAACTAATTTTGATCGAATTTCGGTACACTGGACCGACCGAATTTTGCACAAGCTTTCGCCATAAATCTAAACAACTTTTAACAAAATTTAAATACCCAGCTTTATCAAGTAAAGAGTTTTTTTTTCTTATAAAAAAGAAGTTGTATGGAAGCTACTCAAAAGCTTTAACCAATCTGGTTGGTTTTAAATAGTAGTAATGATGGCACTCGTATAATTTTGAAAAACTCAGAATCCTAGCTCCTTTGTTTTATGAGTAATCGTGCAGACAAACGAATAAACAGATTAATTAGATCAATTCACTTTTTGATTCTGATCTTATTGGTACCTCTGATTCTATATCTATCCCCTCTTCTTTATCTTGTTACAAACGTAATGGCAAACTTAGAATACGTTTTGAACTTACGGTTATTACGGGTATAAAAAAATTATAAAAATAAACAATAAAATTATATTAAAAACTAATGATGTGTTGTATGGTATATAAAATCAAAGTAGACATTAGGAAGAGAAAATTGAAGAAATATTAATCTAACCTTGGGAATACAATATTCAAGTATTTACTGTAAGGTCCTTTAAGAATTCATTTAAAGAAAAGCAGCATTTATAAAAGTGATAAGTAATGGACATTTTTTGATACAAAAAGATTCTAGGTATTTTTGATGTAGTTCTTTGAATTACACAGAAGAATTACCAATTACAATTATTAAATAATTTCTGAGAATAGAATTTTTAATCTATAAAAAAAATTAATCTATGAAGAGTTCTATGACACATGTTAAATACTGTTATTAATTCGGATCTAATACACTTTTAGTTTGATCGTTTTTGTGTGGTGGACTATAAACCTCTTAAAAGTTTTTTTTCACTTAAAGATGACAGTGTTAATACTAGGATACCTAGGATATACTTTTGGCAAAATTTTAAATAAACGACTTAATAGGCTCTTACAATACACCGACTGTATTTTGTGTAAATGTTGGCATTGAAGTTAACTTCATATGGATTTAAATCCATTGGGAATTGGAAATTTTCATTTAGAAAAGTTAAAACTAAGCCCTAAATATAATGTCAAAGTATCCTCAATCCAGGATTTATAATACAAGTGATGGTAACTTTTAGTAGAAGATTTGAAAAATTATAATTAAATAAGTGGTACATAAAATATCCCTTATTTTTTTTTACTCACACGTACATATTTGCTGTCTCTCACATTGCTGTTAATAAAATAACACTTAACAAAAAACATGATAAAAAAGTTGATAAAAACAAAGAAAAGCAAATATTGATATTTTTTTTAGCACTTTAATTGGTTAAGAAACTGTATCATCTGAAAAAGGGATGTTTTTCTTGAGGAATCGTGTATGCCATCCTAACACCTAGTTTTTGCAAAAAGTTGTGTGTGCAAGGATATGTAATACAATTTATTTTGTTTATATTATATATTTTATATTTAAATTAAATTTGGTTACCAAGGCGATTTTGTAATGAAAAATTAATTTTTCAATATTTTTTTTTGAATTAAATAATTTAATGCTTTGAACGGGAAATCCGCACCTCTTGGTTAATAAGTTTGGTTCACTTTTCAATGTCCAACAAACCAACAAGAGGGATGATATAGTAATCAAATTTGATTATATTACTTCAATTATTTTAAAGAACAAATGACTTCCCAGCTAAAACACCTAAGACTCTTTTTTATACGGTTATAGCAACACTGCGCTACTAGCATAAAGTTTAAGATTTATTTTAAAATTACTCCCTTTTATTTAACTGATGCAAAAAATTTAAAGTTGAAAACTAAATACTGTAATGTTATATGTTGTAAACACTGTACTGTAATGTTATATTAAAGGTTAGTACGGTACAAATTTTATTTATAAACAAGTAAAGAAACAGTCAGTCGGTGCAACCGACTTAGAAATACCCTACACCTATTTGGTACAAATTTAAGGACATATCCATAAGTCATTTTAACACCATAAAAGCTGTTATTAATTTGATCGTAAGACATAGCTAGCCAAATTAACTTTATAATACTAAAAACATTTTCTAATTATATTATCTATTAAAAAATATTACAAATTCTTACTAATTTGTCTATTTAAAAATATTCAAAAACAAGCAAACTTGAAATAAATGAAAATATATTTATTCCAACTCAATTACAAAATGAAAAAATTCTAATTATTAAATTTTCTGATAAAAAGATAATCAAAGCATAATATATTTAATAATCCAAATTTTTAAAAATTGCAATTATTTTAAGTGGTTAGTTTATATACCTAATAGAAAAGCTTACAAACGCAAAATATGCAATAAATGTATTTCTAAAATACAATTACAAATTTAGACCTTTTCATATAATTCATTTAAATATTCAAATAAATTTTACATAAATGCAGCAAGTACCTTTGAATATAGCTGAACCACTACAATTAAGTCTAGATTTCGGAGACACATAGGACATAGGAAATATATTCTTTGGCTTTGAAATTAAACTCAACCAGAACCAATTCCCATGGTACTTTCATTACTAGTAACCTAGAGTTTAAATTTCATCAAAATACCGGCATTATTTTTTGAGTTATGGTGTTTTAAGATATATGTTTGTTAGTCCTTGAACTTGTCAAGGGTTCCAGAACCCCAAACCATGGTACGATTTCGCCCATATGCAGTCCCGTCATACTTTCAATACTAGTTAACCCTTGTATACAATTGGAACGTTCTATCTTAATTTTAAGTTACTAGTTTTATTAATTTCGATGATAAGCTTTTACACATTTGGGGGTCTAAGAGAGGTCCTAAACCACCACTCCAAATGATCCCAAATTAGGGGGGCATAGAAGAAATAGTAAAGAACACCCTGGGCCAAATTTGAAGCTTCTACATTTGTTTCAAGTTACTATTTTTATTAATTTCGAAAATATGCTTTAAGGTCCTCGGAACTGAGTGCCTGGTCCCCGACCCACTAGTCCAATGGGGTCCAAATTTCAAAGACACTTATGCAATAGGAAGGGAGACCCTGATACCAAATTTGGAGGTTATATCTTCATTGGTTTCGGAATTACGCTAGTTTGGCCTAAATTCGATAAAAAAGTTCTCAGTTCCGAACCCATTGTCCAATCCTCACCGTACGTAATCACCGCCGTAGTTTCATTACCAATAACCTACAGCACAAATTTCATGAAGATAGCCTCATTAGTTGTTGAGTTATCGTGATTTTTAATATATGTTCGTTATCCCTGACACCGACTAAAAGGTCCAGAATCCGAACCCATGGGCTGATTTCGCCCTTTCACAGCCCGCGCTTTACTTATAGTACTAGTTAATCCTTGTACACAATTTAAACGATCTATCTTAATTTTAAGTAACTATTTTTAGTAATTTCGATTATAAGCTTTTAAAACTTGGGAGGTCTGAGAGGGGTACTGAACCACCACTCCAATTGATCCCAAATTAAGGGAACACGCAAGAGATAGTAAAGAACACCCTTGTGGCAAATTGGAAGCTTCTACATTTTTTCAAGTTGTTATCTTTATTAATTTTAAAGATATGTTTTAAGGTCTTCGGAAATGTGTGGCTGGTCCCCGACCCAGTAGTCCAATGGGACCCAAATTCTCAAGACACTTAGGAGATAGGAGGGGACACCCTGATACCAAATTTGGAGGTTCTATCTTCATTGGTTTCGGAATTATGCTCGTTTGGCCTAAATTCGATCAAAAAGTTCTAGGTTCCGAACGCATGGTCCAATCCCGACCTTACGGAATCCCCGAAGTAGTTTCATTACTAGTTACCTACAGCACCAATTTGATGAAGAAAGCGTCATTAGTTGTTGAGTTATCGTGATTTCTTATATATGTTCGTTAGCCCTTCGATCGATAAAAAGGTCCAGAATCCGAACCCATGGGCCGATTTCGCCCATATGCAATCCCCGCCGTACTTTCAGTCCTAGTAACCTACAGTTAAAATTTCATCAAGATAGCTCCATTATTTTTTGAGTTATCGTGCCTACGGACGGACGGACGGACGGACGGACGGACGGACGGACGGACGGACATGGCTATATCGACTAAGGCGGTCACGCTGATCACAAATATATATACTTTTCCATATCTAGCTCGCTTCCTTTAGGTGGTTACAAACACCATACCAAAGTTAATATACCCCTTTACCTATTCTATAGGTGTAGGGTATAAAAATTAATCATATTTATGAATTTATGAGAAGTTTAGGTGTCATTGATATTTTTCGGAAGTATACCCAAAATTTACACAATAAAGGAACGAAAAGTTTAAATAAAAAAATTTTCGCGAAATTACTGTCAAAAATCTTATGACAATAAAAATATCAAAAAAATAAAACAAGTGTCCCATACTCCAATATATAACATGTTACATAAGTAGTTATTAATCGCTGGAGGGTTTTGGAAACAGAATCGTACGTTGTAAGTTGAGTAAAATATGAAAATAAAAATTTGCAGGGTTGTTATGACATTTTTTTACATTTTATGAAATTGTAAAAGTTAGCGGTTTACAGGTGGCTTCATAATGTGATTTAATTTCTTCTAATAATCATTCTTGTTTGAGTATAAAAGTTTTTCATGTTAATTTTTATGAATTGAACTACTTTTTACTTTTTAATACGGGAAAAAGTTTAATTTTTTTAACTGTAAATCTTAAAATTTATCTTAAAAATTATGAAAAAAAATTTTTCCGGGTATTCAATTAACAAAAATAATAATAATATATTTTTAAATACCATAATTAACATTTCCATAAAATTTTACCACAAGTGACATAATAATAATTAAAAAAAATTTAAATTGATATAGTGTTCAGTTTTATTAAAATTTTAGTTTCTTCTGTGGTTAATTAATATTTAAATTTGACATGTTGTAAACTTACATTAATTATTAATTAGACAATTAATAACATTAAATCTTAATTAAATTTTTAATTAATTTAAAATTTATTATTCATTATTTGAAGGAATTTTGAAAATTATTTATGCAATTATTAAAATAATGCAAGGTCATACCTTCTAGGGTCATCCTTTATGAACTTTTCTGAACGAAGTCGTATATTTTCTAATCTATATATATAAAAGCGAAAGTTTGTTTATTTGTTTGTTTGTTTGTTTGTATGTAGCGAGTTGGCTCCTAAACTGCCCAGCCGATTTTCATGAAAATTTGTATATAGAGGTTTTTTGGTACGGAAAGAAATCGTGGCCCAAAAATGTTGCTCTAACGGACCGCCAAGTTGGGGCTGTGGTGCAAGTATTTAAACTTCTTTGTTCTAAAATGAAAACGGTTTGACCGATTGACTTCAAATTTTGTATACGTGATGCACCTTGAGAATTGAGTTGACAATATTAACAGTTTTGGAATTTGTTAACCCATGTCGGGCCGACGGGTGGTCAAAAAAAATGTTGGGTCCAAATTTTGTCCGATTTTATGAAATTCAGCTTTGGCTAAAAAAAAAGCCCACAAAAAAATTTTATTGAGTTGTATTAACCCATTGGGGCCTAACAGCTTTTTATAGGTTTTTTCAATACTTAACTCTAAATTAGAAACGGTTTAACCGATTTTCTTCAAATTTTGTATATGTTTTCTTCAAATTACGTCCAATTTCCCGTTAACCCAATGGGGCACAGTGGCTTTTAATAGATTATTGCGTTACTTAATTCTAAAATGGAAACGATTTGACTAGTTGACCTAAAATTTTATATGTGTGAAGCAACTTGAAAATTGAGTTGAGTCTGTTAACAGTCGGTCCTACTATTGGTCAAAAAAAGTTTTTTGGAAGTAAATTACGTCAAATTTTGGAAAGTAGTTTGTACTGCTTTGAATTACAGAAAGTTTCAAAAATTACTAGAATAATCCTAGAAAAATAGTTTTAAAAAGATTGCTTTCATACATTTTAAAATTTACATGTGTAAACCGTGTGTAATTTTTGTGTTAACTTTTTGCAGTAACACCAACATCAATTAAACCTATATTGAGAGGCGCAGCAACGCGCACCGGGTATTAGCTAGTTATTATATAAAACAAAATCAAATGTTGGTCTGATTTTTTTCAAAATTCCATAATTTGACTTTTTGTTCAAAATTTTTATTTAAATATTATAAATTTAAAATCTAAAATTAGAAAATTACTAAAAATAGATTTGTGAATATATTAATTTAATTTAAAAAATATTCAATTGCTTATAAATATTAATTTTTTGGAAAATCCTCTAAAAATAGTAAATTTGAAAAATTTAATTATATTTTTCTCTCATTTTATTTATCAATTCTTTAAAATGATAGCTTTTCTACTTTTGCTTTTTT
Source organism: Dolichopus griseipennis (assembly GCA_963082915.1). Classification (NCBI taxonomy): domain Eukaryota; kingdom Metazoa; phylum Arthropoda; class Insecta; order Diptera; family Dolichopodidae; genus Dolichopus; species Dolichopus griseipennis. The sequence continues at coordinate 3,339,886 of OY720442.1, forward strand.
AATTTTTCTTTTTCCTTTCTTGGTTGCTTTTTGTTTGTTTTTAGCTCATTTTCCAAAAACTTTTGAAAATATGTGCTGATTAGTTCCACTATGTCCATCCGTCCGTCCGCTCGTACATATTTTGATTGTTGAAATAGTAATATACAAAATTTTATTGTATGTTAATTAACGTATGTTAAAGGTTTACTTTAAATTCAAAGGGGCGCTTAAACATTTTTGCTTACATAATAAAATTCTAAGAAAAATTTAAAAATTTTGATGGATCTTTGAGAAAATTGAGAACCATCATTGATTTCACTATTATTCATAATTGATAAGGAATTGATGAAATAAATTTTTTGAAAGATTGATGACTAAACTTAGTATGAAATACTCTATAAATTTGAAAATGTGCCTTTTTAAAAACCCTTGAATTTTTCATCACTTTTTGTAATTTGCTTGTCAACCTTCAATACTAATTTTTATTTTATTTTTATGGAAACATATTCTTTGGATAACAATAACATTCTCTGACCATCCCAAATCCGGTGGATTTTATTAATATAACAATTAGTATGCCGCCTTCATGGAAATGGAAAAACAAAAAGAAAATTTGAAATTCGATATTTTGTTCGACTAGTAATTTATTAAAAAATTCACAAAAACCCAAAAATAAATAAATTGTTGACAACCTGATGAAATTATTAAAAATGTATATAAATATTTATGTAAATGTCTATATAACAATTTTTGTTGCCATTTATTTTTGATTTACATAAATCAATATTTAACGATTCTGAATAGAATTTTCAGAACAAAAAACAAAAATTTAAATTAGGAACATTTGTCTGGTCATTAATTCAAAATGAAATCATCGATTATTAAATATTTAATTGAAAAATAATAGAATAATATTATTTTATCATTAAATATTCAGACGTTTTATTAAAAAGAATTCTTTAATTAGTCAAACCTTCATTTAATAAAAAATAAAAAAAAACATTCAATTTTATATATTTTTTATATTTAACGTGATTGCATACTTTTAGGCGGATCTGTTAATTTGTAAATTTATTAAAAAGTAAATGGAGGATTGGGAAAGTATTATTAGGTAGATACGGTATTAAATTAAATTATTCTGTTATTCAATTAATACTGATAAGATTTGATTTTAGAATAGAATTAATATAATATTAGTGATTATTAATAATAGAAGGGATTACAAAAAATGTACATATATATTAATCTGTAACGTAATATCTACGAATTATTGTAATAATATTAACAGATTGAAGAACTTTAAGAGTATTAAATAGTTATATATATTTTAAATTTAAAAAAATTAACTTGAGTCCTACTGTATATCGTATTGATATATTTTTAAAAAATTCTTAATACCCTTTATATACACACATTTCCTACACATTTCCTATTATGTATATATACATATGATTTGTATTTCATTCATTATTTTCTAAATTTTTGCAATTTGTTATTAAAGCGAAACCTTTCGATATTAAAATACTAAAAATATTTTATAGAATTGTTTAATAATAAAAGCTTTAAATTAAATTTAAAAATATTTGCCAAATAATGAAAGTAAAAAATTAAATACTAAACCAGAGCAAAAAATTTTGAATCATTAATCGGATTAAAGATAACTTGTAACACCATCTCTTTTTTTAAACAGACCCAAAATAAAAAAAAAAACAAAACAGGAGATCAAAGATTTATTTTAAAATTTATTATAAGTTTCCGTGTCCTTTTAATTCCGGTAACTAATTTGGTCCTTTATTTTATTTAAAAATGATTTTTTACCTTTGGGTCGAATTATTTTCAAATTAAATTTTGTGACATGATCCCATGAAATTAATTGTTAATATATAGACACTTAAAAATTATATAGTAAAATTGTTTGATGTCATTAAAATTTTCATATTTTAAAATGCACTTGTCCCAAAATATCAACAGTTTTACTTCCGGTTTTTCACTCAACCCATTTTTATTTGTCCTGTTTGTCAAAGGCTCTAGGAAATATTGATTGACATAAATGGATTAAATTTAGTGTTTTGGTGAATAATGCCACAGCACCAGGTGAAAGCTTTTAAAATTATAGAAATCGATCTTACCTATACACTTTATAAGATAAAGTATGCATTATATACTTAATAAGGACTTACTGTAGTCATTTTAAACCTGGATTAGTCAACGACTTGTCAATAAATTTCTAACCTTAATAAAACCATATTTAATTTAATACTATATAATAAATAAATTATGTCCTTATATAATAATTTCCTTTTATTTTTTTTTAATACTTCATAAATTTCAAAATTGATCCCAAGAATGAAAAAAATTTTTAATGTCAACTAAAATATTTTTTGCAGGATATACCAAAATTATATAATATATAATCTTTTCATATGAACTTGGTCCTTTTTCACATGATATTAGTTCTGTTTTAAATGAACTTGTTCTTTTATCAAATATAAATAGTCCTTAATTTTCAAATTGATCGTTTTTTAATCAACCCCGTTCTTTGGGATCCAGTACTCGTATCAACACTTTTGTGCAACTGAATTTTATATTAGAAATTAAATACAACAGAACCTCGACTCCTAATCCCATCCTAAAGAATTGGGACCAGGATTTTCAAATAATGTCATTTCAACTTCTGGGTTCTAAGGAACAAAATATCTTTTTTAAAAATAGGATTACATTGATTTAAAACAAGACAACTTTCATGTGAAAAAGGACGAAGTTCATGTAAAAAGAGTATATTTATATTTATTGTATTTCTTCTTTTTTCTGATCCTGATTATTTGTACAATAAATAAAGAAAAATATTTTTTTATGACTTTTAATGACTTCATAATTTTATATGCGGACCAAAATTTTTATTTTATTAGCTTTTTATTACTGGGTGTTGAAACTGTTGTTGAAAAATCTTTAATAAAAGGAAAAGTTCTATTTAGTTTTTTTTTTGACATGAAAATGCTTTTTAATTTTTTTTTTTTTTTTTTTTTTCTAATTCTTATTTCATCACAATTTTTGTTATTAATTTACTTTATTGCTGAAAAAAATGTCCTTTTAAAAGTTCTAGATAACAATTAAAATATAAAACAAATTTTTCTCTTCATTATCCTGACAACAGTAATTAATATCAAGAAGACAAAAAATAAATTAAACATCAAATAAGAAAAAAACAGGAACTTTTTTAAGGAAGGACATCATATTGTTATTTTGTTGATGTAAAACTTTGTTTCATTGTTTATAATTTAATTAGAAAAAAACAAGAAATATTTTTGTAATAACATTCTTTTAATAAGAAGGACACTATAAAATAATTGTTTTATTCATTAATAAAATCATCCATGGTTCAATGTTTTTTTCATTTACTGTTAATAATGTTTAATTTATTTAAATTAAAATTTTGTGAAGAATGATGTCTTAATTTTTTTCTTAAGTACAAGATTTTGCTAAAAGTTTCTTTAAGATAATGTGTCATTACAGTCAAGATCCGTTAGGCTGAGCTCAGATACATTTAGCTTGTGGATTTAATTTAATTTTTTACATTCTGAAACACTATTAAAAAGTTCCAAGAGAAGTTGAGATTATACAGGATGTGATAGGGTAGCAATATTTTTATGATGTGTCCTCCTAGATTAGATTTAGATTTGGCAAATTCTAAGTCGCGAACTCCAATGCAGCTTTAGAAAATACAATCTTAGTTTCTTATATTAATGTATAACAATAAAAAATAGCGTTTTATATGTACGGTCCATAGTAGGAATGAGTCATTTTAACCTTTGACCAATTTAACCATTTTAACCAACCGTCATTTAAACGGCTTTATAGATTTTTCTTCAGTAGAGCAAGTTTCTTTACTTAAGAGATATCTTCAGAAAGTTAGAAAAGGCTATAAAAATATGTCATTGGAGGTGGAGCCATCATTAAAATCAATTGACCAAAGGCTCATTTTAAAAATGAAGCAAATTAATTCAAAGAAGTGATTTGAATTATATTTTAGATTGCAGTAAATATTAGGCAGGTATTTGAAAAAGAATCACGATCAGAAGTAGTTTAATAATTTGACGGGACTTTTCGCTTTATAAATTTCACATATTTTTTTAATTCAGCAGCTTGATCGAAATGTTCAATTTTTCTGATTGATGTACGATTTCAACCTGGAGTCCAAAACTTGGATTATATACAGCTTTTTTAAAGGATCCTAACAGCTTTGGGTATGGTAGCATAAGACCCATTTTCTTATTCTTTTAAAACATATTTATTTATTTTAAACTTCTACTATTTCTTTGTAAAGTTTTTAATTGAAACAAAAGGACATTATGCGTTTTTAAACAAAAAAACAACTACAATAACATAATTTTGTATATTAATAAACTTATGTTCTCCTATCTATTGTTGGTTCAAAATATGTTCCAAGAATAGCACAAAAATTAAAAAAGTTTTTTTTTTTTAAGAAAAACATTTTCTTTGTATTTGAAATTAATTTGATCCTTGAAAATTTTCAAAATTAAAAAAGTTTAAAAAAAAAATTTTTTTTATTTGATTTTTAATTTTTTTCTTGTTAATAATTTTGTGTTTAATAATCCTTAAAAGGATGAATCCTTGGAGTTTGAATTCATTTTGTTATGCATGGAATAATTTTGCAATTACATTTAAGATTTCTTGAAAAATTTAAAAAAATATAGTTCGTAGAAGGTATTAAAAGTTATTTAATTTTAAGTTAATAAAAAGATGGTACCCGAAGATACCCGAATTAACACTTAAAACTTATTTTTTAATGACAAAGGTCTATAATCTATATGATCCAATAGGTATCGTAAGCCACTTTTAAATTTAAATCAATTTTTCTATTTAAAAAGCAGAATGGATCGAAAATTAAGTATGTGTATTTATTCTTAATAAAAACTATGAGTCCTTCCTAGAATTATTTATTTTTTCTATTTGTTGGATAAATAGATCTACAGGGAATTATAAAACCGTATTTAACAGTTTAGATTATTATATCGATATAACAGTGTTGCTTTTAGAAGGTATTAATGACTTATGTTCTGATTTTAATTTTTCCTAGAATCCCCCAAAGATTGCACATTCTCCTATATCCTTCTAGATAGCACTAATAAGAATAGATTTTCAGAATTTTTTTATAAGTATTCAATTTATTAAAATTTTTCAAAAGATTTATTAGAAGATTTTCTCATTAATTTTGTTGTAACTTCAAATTCCTTTGCTCATTCTTTAGAATTTGTGCATCTTCTTCAATTAACTAGGATCTTTTTAAACCATTCTATTCCAAAACTTCATTTATAGATTGTAGAATGAACTGGAATGTCACACACACAATATCTCTAACTAGAATCTCCCATTTAAACACGAAAATCCTTCTCCCCTTCCACTAAAAAAATTTCAATATTTACACATTTATAATGACAGGATACACAAATAAAAAAAATTTTCAAGATCAAAATTCAAAAGCAAATATTTTTTAGATATTCGTATTTATTTAATTTTTATTTAAAAAATCAATTTCTATTCTATATCCTTCAATATCTTATAGATGTTGCAGTAGATATTGTATCTTATAGATACAATTTTTTAAAGTTAAAGCTTTAAAAAATAAAAATGAAGACATCAATTCCTCAACAAAAAGGGAAAAAAAACTTTTCAAGAACAAAATTTTCGTTGGCAAATAATATATTTAGATTTTGCCCTGAATCGGTTCCCATGTTCACTCTCCAAAAACCTTTTCCAAAATATTTTTATTTCTTTTACAACAAAATTTTTTATTTTACCTTTCCTTGCGGTCCACATGTTCATAAAATACATTTTGTTTGTTCATTGAAAAAGGATCAGATTCACTAATACAATGAAATCAAAATAAAATTAAATAAATTGTAAATTTGATTGATTTTATACTAAAACGTGACTTCATCTGTGTTTGTTTGTTTGTTTGTTATTTTTATTTTTTTTTAATTGGCGCGGATGTTTTTGTAAAAACATTTAAATGTCAGACACCATTGTAAGGAAGAGAAGCTAAATTTTGGAAATCCTGAATTGAGTTTCTATTGATTTATATTTACTTTATTTTATTAAATGTTAAAATATATTTATTGGTGCGAAATTGCGCCATAGTGGGTCTTCTTCTGTGCAGCAAAACGTGTATTTAAAAATTTTTTAATTTATTAGCATCCGAACAGCCTGTATTTTAGTGTGTGCTTTCTTAAATTTAATAAACGATGTAAGGTGGAGTGAAAACTTTGTTCACAATTTGGAAAAAATTGCAAATATCAGGAAAATTTTATAAATCAAAAGGAATTTATTGAAAGTATTTTTATTTCAAAGAATTTCCTGTAAAAAAATAAAATTGAAAATATTTTTTTAAATTGCAAAAATTCGATATTCTTAATTGATCCGGATTTGTAGAAATTTTTTTTTTAAAAGTTAATTGTATTAAAAGTTTGGCAAAGTTTTAAGACAAAAGATTGCAGAAACTAATAAATCTTATTTACATTCTTAAAAAAAGGACGAAATTATCTGTAAAATGGGAAATAAACATGTCTAGGAAAATATTTAAGTCTAAAAGTCTATCTAATGGTCCGTCTGATATCAAGTTTTGAAAGCTAAGGTTATATTTTATTAAACTTATTGGCATTTTATTTATCACATTCAACTGATCGATCATAATGAAATGGTGTTGCAAAATTTGTTCCGGAATATTATTCTGAAAGAATGAATAATCCAAGAGATTACTACAAAAATGATAAATCCAAAGTTTATCCATCTTTACACAATATTTAACCACTTAACATAATTTTAGTTAAATATCAAAATGAAGCTCTGAAAAAAAAACTATTTACAATCTTTTCAGATGCAGATTTTCCGAAGATTTTACAAAGGAATGAATTTATAGCAATAAAATTCCTCAATTCCTTTATTAGTTCAAAGTTAACAATTAGTTAGGATCAGAGTTCATTTATTTCAATTTTTTTAAAGGTCCTTTATTTGATGTATAGACTTTATTTGACTATAGATTTAAAATAAATATGGTACAGAACTGATATTGAACTTTTTATCTTGAACTTGATTTTATAAAAAATTTTTTAATAAAAAAAAGCAGGAAAAATTCCTTTGAGATTCTGAAAAAGTTTTCCATTATTTATTTAATGACATTTCCATTCCTTTTTTTAATCTTTACAAAAACAAAGTTTTTAAATAAAGTAACAATTTTCTTCTGTTTTCTCTTTACTTTTTCCGGTTTCATAAAAAATTTTATTTAGTTGACATTTCTGTAAAAGATTATTCGTCTGTCCGTTTCGTCTTAATCTAACGAATTTTTTTTTATAGTGGATAGTGTCTAGGTACCACAATGTAACATGAAAATGTCTATGTGCCGAAGAAAGATGAATCACAGAAAATTAATCGAAGCGTTCCATAATCTCGGTTTAGTAAATCTTATTTTTTTAAATCTCGTTTTTATAAAATTTTGTTTTTAGAAAATCTAGTTTTTTATTAAAAAATTTCGCTTTTTAAGAAAATCACTTTTTTAATTGAAAAATCTGGTTTTTAAGAATTTTTGAGTTGGATACAAAACCAGAATTATCAGCTTTTTCCAGAATATAAAAAAGGGATTTTCAAAAAACAAGATTTTCTAAAACGAGATTTTCTAAACGAGATTTGGTGAAAACGTAATCTCCAAAACAGAGATTTCAGACTTAACTCAAAATTAATATGGATGTCAAATGGTCGAATGTTCATAAAACTGAGCACAAACTCAAATTTAACTTTTTCAGAAAGAAAGCTCAAGCAACAAGTTTAAGCTCAGTTTTATAAATTTAACCGAATATTCAAACAAAGTTCAAAGTGTAAGCTCAGGTTGGGAATTACTTATTTCGGAAAGAGTTTTAAACTTCAACATAAAAGTTCAACTATCTTGAAATATGACTTAAATTTTTGTATTCAGAAAAAAATTTAAAGTAACCTCTTCTTCCTATGACACCAACAACTTATCATTAATCAAAAAATCAAGGAATTATTTTTGAAGTCTAATTGATAAGTAGTCAGTGATAAGTAGTCAATGCAAATTAGAAATTTGTAATTTGGCTTCAGTTAAAATCAACTGCAATTCCCGTTACATTTTTGGCATAAGTCTTATATTACATTGTTTTCAATACATAATTCAATAAAAGATTTCTTGGTACTTTGAATTTTTATTTTTTTTGAATGTCCATGACAATAAAATCGAGATTTTTTATATTTAAAATGATATGTTTGGAATAAAAAGTTAGTTAAAAAATATTCAGAAAAAATCCAAAATTTTAATTCTCAAAATGCCTAAACTTTGAAAACAATGAGAATTATTCAAAAACTTTACAAAAATATTTTTTTTGAAAGAGAAACAAAAGCAATGAAATATTTTTGAAAAAAGAGAATTTAAACTTTTTAATTTGTAAAATAATTCATGAAATTCTTGAGTTTTTTACTTTAATTTTAAAAATGAAGGAATACCTAAAAATGTATGAAATTCTAGTGGAATCAATTTTATTTCAAAGAAAATCAAAATAAAATAATTTTTTTTTTTTATATTTTAAAATGTGTAGGTTATGTAGGTTTGAAACATAAGATATCTGTAGGTTGTTGATAAATATTTATAGGTTTCTTCTTATTACTGATAAAGTAAATGAAGATCATATAATTGTTTGCTAGTTTTAGGATACGGAAATCAAATATTAAATAAAAACCTACTAACTTAATTTATTAATAAATTAAACTTTTACAATTGAACGTTTTAAGCTAAAGCCCATGTAATTTATTATTATATAGAATTCCTTTATATATTTAGATAGAATTTAAAGATATTTAAAAAGGACAACATTAAAATGGAAATATGTAGGTAAATTATTTACATAACTGAAAAACTTAGTCTACAAATTTTATTTTAAAAACAATTTGATTTTTATTCAAAAACTTTTAATAAATTTTTTTTCCCTTAAATATTTTTAAAAAATGATTGTAGGTGTAAGGACAATTACAAATTTTTCAAAAATAAACTTAAAAAAAATTGAATTCAAAAAAAATATAAAATTGTACAGTACATTTCATAATTATTTAAAACATTCATGTTAAATTGAAACTTTAGAGTTAAAATACTTCAAGTTAAAGTAGCTATTCTGAAAATTCGAAGCTGAAATTTTCAACCTACTTTACTTTGAGCTCTTTACAATAATAAACATTTAAAATAGCAACATAGCCAGCTTCTACAGTGGAAATTCCTCAACTGGGATTTGAAAAAAAAATTAAGTGTGCCTAAAGAATAGTGGTTAATTATTTATATACTTTTTTTTTGTTCGTCAAATGAATAAAATTTACTCTTCTTCAGATTTTTAAGTTTTGCAAGGTAAGGAATTTTGGTTTGTTGTTTTTCATATTATATAGAGTAAATCCTCAGACATTGATATTCTAAATCACATTCATTTATGAATTCTATAAATACTTCTGAAATGCACTGTATATTAGTATCTCAAATATTTTATTTTTATTTTAATCTCATTCAAAATTAATTTTTACAATTTATATAAATCAAAGGTTTTTTTTTAAATATGACTAACCCTCAGCACTCGACCATTGCTCTTTACAGAAAAATTTAAAAAAATTTAAATGAAATATGTATAGACAGGATGCTTTCTAATTAAGTGTACTGCATAGCACAGCATAGATAAATTTTGAGTATGAGAGTTAGGCTCGCGTTCTTCTAGTTTCCAAGATATTGGGGCTTAAATGAAATTTAAAACTTTTTTTTGGTTTCATAATTTTACTATTAACTTATTTCTAGACTACTGATGAAAATTTTGTAAAATTTATTCGAAATCTTAAGAAATATTCTTTTAAACAGAGCCTTATTTAATTTTCTACCCTTTATAGCTTCAAAACTGCGTGCTTCTAAATTTAAGTGATGTTGAAATTTTTAAAATATTTTTTTAAAAAACCACATTTGCACTATGATGCTATTTTAAAGTTTCAAAAAAAATTAAATTTTTTGTATTAAATTTATGTCAAATTCCAAAGCTGTATCTGCTAAACCGCATATTTTTGAGATTGAAAATGTTGTAAAATGTTGAAACTTTTCCAAATTATGTAAATATTCATATTATTTAAATTCAGTCAATTTGCTTAAAAGTTTAGAAGCCCACAGATTTGGAACCGTAGTAGAAAGAAAAATTAATAGATACCCGCTTTAAATTTTTTAAGCTTTCCCTTAATACATTTCACAAAATGTTCAGAAGTAGTCTAGAAATAGGGTTAAGAGTAAAATTCTAAAAAATAAAATAAGAATTTTTGAAATTTTATTTTAGACTTCATATTATGGAAACTAAAAGAGGTCTAGCTTAGCTCCCAAACACAAAATTTATCTATTTATAAGTATCTATGTAAAAGATGGTATATAGCAGAGCATTTTATTCGAAAACGCCCTGTACGCCATAAAGAATAATTAAAATTCATGGAACCTAACACCCTCAGATAATCAGAACTAATATTGAATTGATAAATATGTTTGTAATATTGTTTTAATTCTATTTTCCTATTTTACAATAATTAAAACTTATTGTGCCATGCTACAGGAACTTTATAGCACTGAATGATTTTTAATTAAGACTTGCAAATAACTATTACTTATTCCGATGAAATACACTTTAAATTAATAGTACTATACAAATTCATTTAATAAAACGTTTTTAAGTTTATAAAATCTTTGTGAAAATTTTAATTTAATTATTAACATATTTCGATATTTTTCATTCTGAAATAAATACGCACGAACGAAAGGTATAAAATCAAAAACTAATTTCTATTTAATTAAAAGAATTCTATATAGAAAATTTGTTAAATTTAATTGTATTTTCTCAATGGGAATCATTTTATACAAAAATTGAATAGGAAACAATGCAATTATTAAAATACAATATAATCTGAATTTAATTTTATGATCTGAAAATAAATGAAGCATTTCTATTTTACTCAATTCACACCAAATAAAATTAATTTATTCATGAGTAAATATTGACTAGATTAACTTTATTTATAGATTTAATTTCCCAACTAATATTATCTGATATTTAAATTTAACAATGGAGTTTTTTTTATAAGTATTGTAAACAAAAATTTAATTTTAAGTAAATAAATCAATATTAAACAGATTTCAAATTTGAATATCAAAACAATGGTGATTTTAATTAGGTACCTATCTATTGCATAATATTAATTTATATATTGGAATTAAATTTTATTCTTGTAAATATTTATAAAATTAATTAGTAAATAAAATTTTTATATTCTAGTTTATTTATTTTTACGCTTTCATTATTATCGTTGTTAAAATTATTTAATTTAATTACTTTATTGTAGTATTTACAAAATGTCAGGAATTTTATTAATGTAATGTTGAATGTTAGTTATGAAATATTTGTAAGAGTAATTCCCGCCGTCCTTGCAACCTAACGTATAACCAGAAAGGTTGAAAAAATGTTCCCAATCAGTTTTTTAGATATTCGTTTCGGATAAGAAAGGCCTCTGCAAAATTTGAAATTAATTACTTACAAAAATTTTTTTGTAAAACATCGTGCCGTAAAGGGTTAACAATATTAAAATATCTAGTCATCGAAACCAACTGTAGAAGTTAAACCTAACTTTTAAGAAAACATCTTCTCAAATAATTTTCAGAATTTGTATAGTTATACAAAATTCAATGGTTTAAATTATTTAACAAGCAGATCCTGAAAAAAATCGTTCCACCTTAACGGGTTAAACCCGTTATCTATTTCGGTGAAATTATCAATAGGGCGCTAAAGAACTGCGTAAAATTGTAAATAAATTTATTTTCTAAATTAAAAATTCAAAATAATAAATTATAAATTCCGGAAATCCAATTTAAATATAAAATGGTGATAAAACTACTTGGGCATAATTTGATTTATTCTATTAATATATTTTTAATGAAATTATTTAAGGCAAAAATAATTTATTTTCTCATCCTTAGGCGCTTATTAAATGAAAATTCATATTTGGTGAGGGTTTTAATCCAACAGTGAATTTTCACAAACATTTAGTGAAATATAAGTATATTCATTAACACAGTGAACCATCCTTTAGGAAGAATGATGATCTAACACTTTTTTATATTAAATCATTTATAATTTAATTCTGATTTCTCAAAATTTTTAAATAAATGCTGATATTGAAAATATTTTTAAATTTTTTAATTTTCTTGAAAATCTAAAAATGGTATGAAAATTCAATTGCAAATCAATAGATAAGAACCAATAAAACATTGGAAATTTTAATTTATGACCCTGAAAAAGTACTTTGAATACTAAAAATTTTTGTTTCTATATTTTAATTGAAAGCAAACAATTACCCGAAGAGATTTAAAAAAATTAAGTTGTATTTTTTTTTCGAATATCTTCTGGTTAAAAATCAAGTTAAAAAGAAAATAAAAAGTTAAATGTAAGTTAAAAAAGATAATATTCAGGGGATAAATAAGTCTTTTGGATTTTAGCTTGAAGTCTTAAATTGTTCAATTGAATTAAATTCAAAAAAATAAAAATTGTTTATAAAGAAATTAAAATTTTTAAAATTTGTAATTCTGATAAAAAAAAATAAATATAATTTGTACAACTTTGTGATATTAATTTAAAATACATTTTACCTTCCATTATAAATCGTTTTAAGATTTTAAGTTCGTCTCTACTTTTGAAGGTCGTTTTAAAAAGAGGTCAACTATTATATTAAAAGCGTATTCCACTGTTTGATATAAAATTAAACATGGAACCTCCGTTTTAACTAAATTTTTCTAAAATCTACACAAATAACAATTTCAGTATTTGATTACAATTATAAAGTTGAACTTAGTAACTCTTATTCAATGTTTTAATAATTGTTACTTTGATTGAATTATTTTTAAAGTACTTTTAGCACAAGTAATCAAACTTGTCGCATTTAATTACAAAATATCAAATATCACAGGTCCGCATTGATAATTGCAACAATTTAAAATTATTAAAAAACTGTGTTTTTCCATTAATCCTTAATTGCACATTTAGGAATTAATAAATTTTTATTATGTCTATGTTATATGTATATCCAAATATTGTACCTTTAAATACAAAATGTTTATTGCGAATTATTTAAATAAAATTATTGCAAATGCCAATAGAAGTAAAATCTAAATAAAATTTTAATATGTGTTTAAATACAAAATTTTCTATGTATAGAATAAAATTTTTATATCTTAAGGGTACCAAATAAAATTTGGATATTTACCTATTAATTCTATTCTTTTGATATGGCAATTTTTATACACAATTTTTGAATTACCAGCAATTTTAGGAAATTAAAATGAAACTTATTCCTGAGGGATCCATTTAACATACTGTTAGTTTATGTATTTGAGGAATGAAATTTGCATGACATGTAGACGTAAATTAACTTAATTTGTTTTACGAATTAGTAAGCATTTTTAGAATTAATTTTAAATAAAATCATTTTATTTTCAGACATTTAATGATGTTGTTAGAAGTGACGCATTATCAATATTGGATTAACTTTAAAAAGATTTAGCAAAACAAGAATTGAGAAATGCGTAAAATAATTTAAATTTTATAGAAAGTATTTAATTTAAGAAGCCCAAATGCCAAATAGGCAAAGGACTATAATAATATCAGGCAATATTTACTATTGTCCTGGTACTAATTATAAATAAATAAATAAAGTTTATAAGTCTTGTTTCAAAGGAAAAAATATGTTCAATATACATTCAGAATTGTAAAATTCAAGTACCAGTACAATTACCGGTACCAGTAATTAAATACAAAAAAAATACTAAATTATAATAAGAATTACAAGTATTTTTGAAAAATCAAGCTACTTTGCACTTTTTGAACTTTCAAAAAACGGTTCACAATTACTGCAAAGAACTATTTCTCGTAAGGTGATTTTAATTCATTGAACTAGTTCATTTTATTTTAAATTACTTGGTTTTTTACAAATATTTGTAATTTTTATGATAATTAAGTATTTTTGGTACTTAATTATTTTGAAGTTATTACTTTTCAAAAATAAATAAAAAAAAAATTTAAGAATCAAAAATAATTATAAAAGTAATTGAAGAATCAAAAATAATTACAAAAGTAATTAAATTAAAAAAATAATTACAAAACTAATGATATTCAAATTTAATTAATTTTTGGGGCTATCAAGTAAATGCTTAAGCCTTTTTATTGATAATTGAAATTTCAAAGAATACTTATAAAATTCTTTAATCTTAACTAATGATGCTTAGAACAGTATTTAAGTATCATTGAAATCATTACTTTACAAGTCTGATTATTATATTCCGTAAGTTTATTTTAATGGTTAATTTTTCTTTTAAAAATTGATTTTTGGAATTAACAACTACTTTACTAATAGAACCTTCAATTATTTTGCTATTTTTGTATTTGTATGTATTTTTAAAAATCAATATTAAACTTATTACAATTTTATTCAAAGTACATGTTAAATATTCCACAATAAATTTCCATTATTTCATATTTTTATGAGAGATACTTTAAATAAAAGTTAATTTAAAGAATTTTTAAAATCGATGCCTCAAGATGAAATGCCTCATTGTTTTAACAATTTATTATTATGTCTGAAAAAATTAAACTCTCCCCCTCTTACAGCATTTGTTGTATTGTAAGTCTAGCTATGAAAACCTTGCTGAAAGGAAAGCAAAAGAAAAATATGTTGAATTTGCATTTCTAATATGATTCAGTCTAGAAAATCTTTTTATTATTTTATTTATTAGTATAAAATATTCAGAAAGTGAACAAGCTTTTTTTATTTAATGGTACATATAGTATGGAATGGGGTGTTTTCATGATGAAAATGATCAATGACAAAATAATATTTTATGCAGATTCAGTTTTATAACCATTCCATAGTTGTAAGACCCCATGTAAAATTGAATTTTTAGAATTCATTTGAAAATATAGAGGACGTGTTAGACTTATTTATATGTGAACTTTAAATGAAGTTGAAATAATCGAAAAATAAGGTTTGAATCAAAAAAATTGAATCTTTGATTCTTAGTTCAATAATTTAAAATATTTTTAAAAAAAATTCAAATTCTTGTGTTGAATTTACAATCTCAATTTAATTGAAAATTTAAATAAATTTTAAATATAATCAGATTCTATTTTCTATTTACAAATATTGCCTTTATTAAAGCTTGTTAAGTAAGTATATGTACGTATGTAATTTAAAACATCCGTTTCCAGGGTTTTATTATTCCTATACTTTTTTTTTATAAATCTTGATAATTCGAAGAAATCAGGGTAGAATTTCTGAGATAAAAGAATTTTGATTTTTCTATTTTAAATCTTTTGTTCGAATAAACGAATTCATTTTAGACTTTGTGTTGAATTTAAACTTAAAGACAAAAGCCTCAACACACGTGTTTAGAATATTAACAAAAGTTGTCAACGTGTAAATTTGAAATGGAATTCTAGTAATTTAATAAATTCGATAAATATAGTAACAAAAGAAAAACTATTTTCTTTTAGGATCGTTATTATATTAAAGTTGTAAAGATTATTTATGAAAAGGAAGAGATTTGATTCTTTAATGCGATTAAATTGAAATAATTCTTTTCTTTGAAAAATTTAAATGGTTTATAATTTCAATTTTATTCTTAATTATTTCAACTTATTATAGTTTTAAGCAACACGACTTTTTATTTCCCAAAAATAAAACCATTTTTCTTTAATCTATCTTATAACAACTATAATTGCCTAATTTCCTTTAAACCCGATTGGTTCCGTCAAAATTCGCGCGTAATTTTCTTGATAATTTTTGAATCGAATATCGAATCAAATTTAATCGATTCTAATCATGTTTTTTAAGTCGCGGTATTTCAAATTCGATCGTGTAAAATGGGAATTGAATAATTTTTTTTAAATCGCATTATTCTAAATACGGGGTACTTCCTTAATATATCCAAAGAAACTAATTATGCAGTTTAATTAAAATTTTTAGAGCTGCTATAAAGCGATTCTATAAAATTAAGACGACCTACTAAAAGAGTTTAAACTTTTTCCCAGGAACACGTTTTAGATTATATTCTAAAGTAAGTGTAATCTATTTCAACTTACGTCAAGAAAACCAATTCGGAATTTAGTTGAGTTTTTCAGTTCACACGGTGTTATAGAGAGTGTTTCTAAAATAGAACCCATGAATCTTTATTTTTTTGGCTTCTCAATACTGTGGTTCAACTTTTCTACTTCAAGTTTTGTCAAAAACTTTGTTGGAAATAAACTCTCATATATTTAAGGTATTCCAAAAGTTCTCTCAGTAGTTCTCAATCGCTTTGTTTTCATTTTTCAATTGTCCTTCAAAAATTGGAGATTAATATTTCTTACTTCATCTTGAATCTGATGTGCTTTAAGTTTTGGACTGAACTTAAATTTATATTATTAAAAAAAAAAAATTTAATTTAAGTTCAAGTTTATCAATTGTCTTTTCCTCCAGCCACAACTTTACTGCTCTTATTCTGATTAAATACTTTTCTTTTAACTTAACTAACTCCCACTTACATTACAGTCTTCCATAACCTTAAAATAAATGATTCATTCTGTAATGTTGCCTAATATATTAATGTGATGCGATTTTTAGTAGACTTATTTTTTGAATAATTGAGGTTTTATATTCAAATGACAACATAAAAAAATATTTGACTTCTTTTAACTCCTATTCTTTCAAAGTTCAAAAAAATTAAATGAAAATGTTATTCTGCCATTAATTAGGGTGTGGTAATATTATAACAAACCTAAATTTATATTAATATTTTTGTTTCAATTATTTTTTGGTATTATAATTATTATAATGTCAACCAATTAACTTTTAATATTAATAATATGGTCATTGTGGATATTTTAACAAATTTTCAAGAAAAATATTCTCTTGCAATTTTTTTATTCAACTTTTAAACAAAAAAAACTTAGAAAAAATTCAATTGATAAAATTATTTTGTCTGGCTGTCCCATTTTAACTTCAATTTAATAAAACTTCAGTAATGAGTTTAGTCTCTATTATGTAAACTGCTTCTAAAAGTCTTCTCTCAGTATCTTTTAGTAGTATCTAAAAGTAGTAAGTGGTTTATAGAATAAAAAGTTAATTAATGGTCACTTTCTAAATTCCTGATTTTTAAACATGAGTTTTATTATAAAGGGTATTCCCCGACCTAACCAATGCATTTTTGTACATTATTTCGACATAATTTATAAATAAGTATTTATACTTTACTTGAATAAAAACTAAAATTTTATAATATTATCTATAATATCAATTTACTACTAATTTAGAAATCATTTTACACGTAAATTTTGATAAAAGTTTGTTAAACATAAAATGTAAAACAACCAAATCGATATATCAATAATAGATAAGATAATCAATCAAGATACTTATTTGTTATTGAAGGTTATCAATGGAATTTCCAGAAGTTCGAGTAGAAGTAGAAATGAATATAAAATGAATGTTTAGTTATTTTGTAAGATTTTTTTTTATTCATATTTTTGCAGTAGAAAATTGGAAGTTAATTAAATTATTTGGTCTTGTCATTAGTCATTATAGGATTAGCCATCTGATTAGCAATCTATATGAATAGTATGTAATAGTATTAATGATATAAAGCTGATTGAAATTAAGAAGTTAGGAGTTCCTTTAAAGTGATGCAGATACTAATTTTATTCTGCTGTACCTATGTTCATTTTTCAACTTGATTAGAGATTTCCTCTATCTTAATTTTTTCCATCTAGCTTTTTCAAGATTTCATTATATTACTTTATTTTCTAGAAATTTATAACTTATTTCGTATTACTAATTTTCTGAGGTTTCCCAATTTAGATGCCAACTAATGCTCTAAATTGAATTTCATTAGTTTAAATTAGAGTTAATTTCGCATTAGTATTTATTACTATATATTTGTAACTCTCTTAGGGTTCTCAAAAGTATTGAACTACTCTTTTTTACAGATCTATTTATATATCATTGAAATCAGCTATTCTAAAAGATATTTTATAATAAAGTATATACTACGAAATAGATATACTTACATAATTGTATGTAACTTGCTTTAATACATTTTATTTATTAATTCATTTAGTCCAAGATACTTATACTTTAGGTACATATCTCTAGTTTAATTTGATTATATAAAACAAAACTTATAATTATAATTAATTTAACACGTACCTTGTCATGTTCATGTTATATAACCACTTAACATCCTTTCAATATTCAAAGTTAGATAGAAATGTTCTGAGGAATTCACTAAATTTTGCGTGTCCTTTTTTGATCACGTAATTCCTCACTATTTGTTCAGACATTGTTGACCAACAGTTTACTTTTAACAGTTTATAACCTACACAATCTTTGCTACATTTAACAGTGTAACAACATTGTCACTCCATAAAATTTCTATTTGTTGAACCACAAAAAATTAGTGCCTCAAAAAAAAAAACTGTGGCTAATACTCGTAAATTTAATAATTTTAAAAGGACGAAAATAAAAGCTGTGAAAGTTTTAGTATGTTTTCCTTATTCTACTACTTTCTTCTCTATACCGTTATAAAACCAAAAAAAACATTAATTTTAATTTTTTTAGGGCAGGAAGTAAATTTCTGTATTTTTCCCCACTTTTGTTTAAATTTATTTCATGTCTTTTATAGCGCAATTTCAGAAATTCCTTTTGTAGGAGTGTAGTTTTTTTAATTTTATCTTAATTCTTTTGATTGCTTAAAATATTATATAATCATTATTTAATGCTCTATTATTAAAATTAAAATATATTTAATGAGGTTTAATTTTTTTATAATTTAAGACTAATAAAATGTATGGAATGAAAATATATTGCGGTTTCTGCTATTGTCTTTAATTAAATGTTGTAATTAATCATTTTATTTAAAAAAAAAAATAC
Organism: Dolichopus griseipennis; assembly: GCA_963082915.1. Taxonomy (NCBI): domain Eukaryota; kingdom Metazoa; phylum Arthropoda; class Insecta; order Diptera; family Dolichopodidae; genus Dolichopus; species Dolichopus griseipennis. Next base: position 3,358,900 of record OY720442.1, read on the forward strand.
ATGAGGGTCCGCAATTAAAGCATAATGTTTCTTTACATTATGCTGGGTAAAAAAAAATTCAAACATAATCTGAAAATGCAATTTTAAGACCACAAAGAGCATTTTAAAATTTTAATAAAACAAATCCCTACAATAAAAATATTATTAAAAACTACATATTATGTGGGAAACTTTAATTCCTTCTTTTAAGAAGAGTCCCAAATTAATTAAGCAAAATTTGTTTGATAGTAACCGTATATTATACGATGATATGAACCTAAAGTTTCAATGTTACTCTTTACTTTAACGACTATAATTCTAAAAAAACCAGTTCTAAAGAAATAAAAGTAATAAAAATTTTTAACATTATTTTTATTTTGTTTTTGTATTTTATTTTTATTTTAACACTCTAGTGTTCCCAATTGTCATAAAATTTATCACAAGAACGCCACCTTTCCAAGTAATAAAATATTTAATGCAATGTTTTCAAACTAAATCTGTTCCATAAAAACCAAATAATCATTTGTGGTCCCTGGATATATATAAATTTTAATATTTAAAAAAAAAATAAGGAAGAAAATCCGAATACCTGAATATATATATATAAAGTTTTCACCTGTGTCTTTTTCTTTTATTACTTTTTATTTCAATGTTTCTTACTCTTTCTATCTTTTAAGCTTCAGCTTTGATAGCTTTCATTTTCTTTTAAGTGATAATAAAAATTCATCTAGTTGTAAAAACAGGAAAACCGGGAATTGTTGCAAGGATTAAGATTAATTTTGCAAAAAGGATTTATATTATGCAAGGAAAAATAAAATTTTCCATTTTCACTATAAAAAATTTTTATTTCCAAAACGAAAGTTAAGTTTCAATTGAAACTGATCTCGAAATAAAAAAAATTTAATTTCATTGAAAGTTAAAAAATTGTAAAAGATTATTTGGGATTTAAGTAGATATAAGGATTAGAGTAAGTTTACATTGTAACAGTTTACACTCATTAGAGTAAAATGTGGAATTGGTATTAAATCAGTTCAGGTTTAGCATTAAATGTATAAAACGGAATATGCTCACAACTTCAAGCTCTTCTGGGTAATTTAAAATCTATTTTCATTTATTTTTGAAAATTTCCAATAAATTTTAATGAGAGAAGAGCATCAGTCAAAAATGTGAATTTGAAGCTTTCATGTTATTCTAGGAACTGGGGAAAAACCCTCGTTTATTTTCATAATATCAATTCAATTTTACTTGGCAATGTGTTACGAATATCCTGTTGCTGTTGCAATTTTATTATCTGAAAAGACTCAATTAGCATTTGGGACATTTAATGAATCTCTATAGTGTCTACGATAACCAAAAGTTCTATTTAAATTTTGTACAGCATCAGCTAAGTTTAAAAGTTATGTTCAATAAATGTTTTCAATTTGAAAAAAACCTACTTAATCAGTTCCTTGGCTGTTCAATTCCATTTGTTGCATAATAATATCCCAATGCCAATCACCTCAGAAACCTCAAAATTGTCACATTTATTTCAATTTTTATATTTTTTAAACCAAAAAATTTAATAGAACTTACCTCAAAAAAAATGTCACAATACTATTTAAAATAAAATCCAAAAAAAAACAAAATAAAATACCTATTTTATTACATAAATATTATATTTTTACTATAATGTCCTTGATATTTATGATTATGTTTAAATACAAAAGTTTTCTTTATTATTTCTGACCCTATAATTAAAGTAATTTAAGAACCTGCTTTATTTTTATGTTTAAAACAGTTTTTTTTCCCATCATTTAAACCTACTTTCGAAATTTTGGACTTGAAATCAAGTTCTAATTTTAAATTCACAGTTATTGTGGAATATAAAAAATATCCAAAAGACCAAAAAATGAAACAAAATATCTTTTGGATATAAAAAGGATCAAACAATATGAAATAGCCTTTATTTATGTGACAGATTTTTAAAAATTGAAATTTAAAAAAGAAAACTTTTTTTAACAAATATTATTATATGGCCTTCTTATTTTTTGGTGGTAATTTTTTTCAACCTTCTATTAAATACAGTGAGGTGCGTAATATTACGTACACCGTTTTACTGTGAATGCCTTAATGAATTATATAGGTAAAATTTTATCATTTGTATGTTATAACATGACGGTTTAATTAAATGTTTCAAAAATGTAATTATTAGATAAATTTTAATGGAGCACTGAGCAATTGCGTAATTCGTAAAACTCTGCATCAACATAATATCGTAAGAATAAATCAAAATTCTTAATACGTGATATAAGAGCTAGAATATACAGATCCAAAAAGGATATAAACCGGATTTTTTTTTTTTAAGGATTTTACAAATGTTGTTTAGAGTTCGAGTTGATTAAAAATTTTTATGAATATATTTCAACTTTTAACCTTTGTTCTATCACTGATTTTTTGGGATTTCTGGATTTTGTACATAACATTAACTTTTCATTTACATTCTAATATTAATCACGGTATTTACTTTATCCGAAAAATACTCTGAATTTGGATTGGACTGTTAAGATTTTAATTTATTAAAATTTAATCCGAATTTTGTCAGAATTCCTATTAAATTTTTATTTAACTGATTTATTCAATTGGTTTCCTCATTCATTTAAAAAAAAATGAATTTGAGAGCAATAACACCCGTCACTGTACTAAATCCATAAAAAGAGTATAAACCAAAAAGTGGTTCCAAACCATTTCGTTGTTATAGGCACGTATTTGTTTTTTTTTTACTTCTATACATTCTTTTTGGTAAATGAAAAAAATTTTTTTGGTTTCGAATATTTGTTTATAGGTTTCCCTTCCAAAGAATGGTAATAGAATACAAAAAAAAACTGAGAACAACCAACTAGGTTTTTTTTCCAGAAAAATATTTTCAAATAATTTTGTTGTGTATTTTCCAAATTATACAATTTTTTTTTATTTTACTTTTCATTTAATTTTGGTTTTGTATTTTCCTTTGTTTATTTTCCAGTTGTTTTTTAGATCTTTTCTTTGGTTAAATTAAAATTAAATTATAAAAAAAATACTGTTTTTGGTCTAACCAACATTATGGAGGGGCTGGGAAGACTTGGTGGAAGTAAAGGTAAATTTCATAGATATGAAATTTATTTTTAGATATTTATGAACGGTGTAAAAAAATTTTATGCTGAGATTTTAAAAAAACAAAACTTATAATAGATTTTGTATTCTAAGCAAAATTTGTCTAACTTATTCTTTGAAAAAAGGACAACAATTTTAATTAATTAGCAGAATTGGCCGGATTTGGGAAAAAAATTTAATTAGAAGCAAATGATTAACTTCATAGGATTATAATTCTCAATTTGATATTCTTTTGCTCAGATAGAAAGAAAACTCGGTAAAATTTTTGAAGCTTTAAATAGGTAACATTTTCATTTTGTTACTAATTTAGATCATTCGTGTCTTAAAAACTTGATTTAATTCTTTTTGAATTTCGATTTCTGCAACACCATCGAAAATTTATTCAAAATAGCCTTGTTATATAAGTATCAAACAAATAAACTTGGGCATGTCTTAATTATATTTGGCAATATTTGATTTCTTTAGGAATAATAATAATAAGAACTCCAAATTTACAATTTAGTTCTCTGAAATAGCCCAATCCGCCATATTCCCATAAAAAAAAGAAATAACACCCCAAAATTGATATATTTGAAAAAATCCCACAATTTCCTAAAAAAAATATATGAAGTAGTACTCCAAAAATTGTTTTAAAAAAGGCTCAACCAAGGTCTAAGTGTAAATATAACCAAACATAATCTACGAAATGGAGTTAGGTATAAAATTACGTTAGTCTTTAAAACTTATAGATTGTATATAATTATATGCAACATTTTATGTCAAATTTAAAAGAGAATTTTTAATTTTATTCTCAATTCCCTTTTAAGCTCAACATCAGTAAATCTCTTAAAGTACCTACTTAACCTGTTTAAAATTTCCTACTTAACCTGTTTAAAAGTTCCTACTTAACCTCCCGAACCCAATTTTTTTAATTAAATTTTCATTGAAGAAAAACTTTTTTTTTCAAACTTTTGAAAATTGTTTTTTCAATATAAGTATTAAAATGATATTCTTTAATTCGTTTCTTTCATTTTCTGTTTACAAAACTCTATTAAATGATAAGCTTCTTATAAATTCTGCGATGATTCCATTATATTTTATAATAAAAATCATTTTAATTATCCCAAAAATGTTAAAACAATTGTCATTCATGTTTTACATCCACCTTTTTAGCATAAATTTTGTTTTCAACACAAAATTTTCAATATTCTATTCTTTGACAACATGTTATTTAAATTTTTAATTAAAAAAAACTTGTTATTTAACTTTGTTGCTCCTAAACACGCGGATGGAGAATATGATATGGTAAACAAAGTATTGGTGCTTGAGGAAGGGTTAAATTCACCATTTTTTGATTTATATTAGTATGAAAACTGACAATTCAGTTATAATTAAAATTAAATTTTATGTAAATTAATTATTAACCGTTAAGTTATAACCTAACTTTTGGTAAAATGGATATATATATACTTAAGTATATATATAAATAACATTTCTGTTGCGTACCTATATAAAATTAAACAACCTCCTTATTTAATCGAAGAAAGGATTTAAAATCCTTTGAATTAATTTCCTGAGGTTCTCGAAGTTACAAAAGTTTTATCAATATATATTATGTTAGATATAATTTTTTTGTCAAAGTTGCAGAACCTTTTCCTGAGCCTAATTATATATATACCTAATGAGATAATTTAACCTAAAAAAAAAAATTTGAAATAATTAGTTATTCAGCTGAATGTCCTGAAATGTAATTACTCACCACAGTTTTACATGAATACTAATTATCGCCTGTAAATATGCAATTTTATTCAGCGATCGTAGTTTAAAATTATTGAAGTGTTTAGGACAATTTTAGATTACAATCTTTAGAAGTCTAGAATTTTTTTCACCTTAACATTAATATATATATGAGAGACATATGTAAACTTTAATTAAATATGCATTAATATACACGATTCCATTTATTCCCATTGAAAATGGCAAAAAAACCTCCGAGTTTTGGTGTTGTAAAAAATTTAATTATCAAATAAACACTTTTGTTTTTTAATATAAAAAATTTTATGTGAAATTCTTAATATAATTAAACTTCATTAATTGTAAAAAAAAGTTGTACATGTGCTTTAATAAAAAATTCATTATTAACGTTTTATTACTTGTTTTATTTTCAAAACATATATGAGCCTAACGATTGAAGGGTTCATGACCTTAAGAGGGAGAAATTTTTGTATGGAATTTTTTTAATAAAAATCTTAAAATAGAATGTAAAAACTCGTACGTGCTCTGTAAGTTTAATATAATATATCGTCATATGACAACATAATTTGATTTTAGGTTTTTTAGTATATTATAGATAACATATTAAAATTAAAAACGAAAATCATGAAGTTATGTAATCTAGTCACAAGTGAATCTGTAACCCCAAATGGTCTGAATCGTGGATAACTTTATAGGAGCCTTGAAAATTTTTATATTAAAGTGCAAAATTTAAAAATAATGTACTGAAATTTTTGAGCTTGTGAAATATAACATTTAAATTTAAAATTGTGGTGGATGTTTGAGAGTAAAAATGAATTAAAAATTTTTCAAATTATGGAAAATTTTTTAAATTGAAAAATTAGCATAAGTTGCATTAATGTAGAAAATAGAACCTAATAATACTTTAAAAAACTTGGTGCTTACCAATAACAAACGACTACAAGTAAATAATGTAAATAACAAAATTGAATTACGAAATATTGAGATAATTTGGGAAATTCCAAAAGAAAGTAATGACTTACAAATGTACTTAAAGTTGAACAAATTAATTTCAGTACTTAAAGTCATTAAGTAATCTACAAATAAAAGAAAACTTCCATCAATTTCTATTTTTAAAATAGTAACCCATAAAAAATAAGTATTACTTATTTTTTAAAGCAACTTATATTTAAAATTAGTATCAATAAGTATGTAGAAAATAATAATAAATATACTAAAAATAGATATTAATTTCTATTTGTCTACAAATTAAAAATCGTCATTTATTATAAGTAGGTGCTTATATTATTTGAATAAATAAAAGTATTGCATTTTATTTATTAAGCGTGTTGAAATTTTTAAAATAAAATAGCACCTAATCATGGACGCAAATTGGTATGGTAATAGACCAAATATTTTTTTAGTACATTTTTTAAAAAATGAAGCATTTATTGGATGAGTTCGAGTTCTACATGATATACATTTATCAAAATTTTACACTCAAAATAAACAAATTATGAGTTGGCGGAACAATTTAATATAATATATGTGGCACTTATGAAACTTAATCACAAAATTATCAAATGATTAATGACTTATTAAATATACATTTTAGTACACCTTTAAATGATTTGCTAATATATTAATTTTTATTAATTACGTTATTTTTAATAAACACCTTCGCACCTATTATTAATAAAGATAGTAAAGCTATCTATCATATATTTATAAGATTTAGCAATCACATTGATTATATTTTTATAGACTACTGTAATGACTGACACTCAACTTATCTAATCTCTATAGCTATACTTGAGAAGAGTTTTTTTTAAAGCCTGCTATTTAATTAAAAATAACTAACTAAAAAAAAATAACTACTTTAAAATAAAGTCACTATATTTAATATGTATTCAAATTAAAAAATAAAATAAAATGATTATTTTAAGTGTAATGTACTTGGAAACACTTTTTTTTTTGGACACCATTGAATATTTCGAGTTTTTCAAACTCAAACAACAAATATTAAAAAATATTAAAAAAGTTAATTTAAAATTAATTGTTTTATAAAAATTAAAAATTAATTGAATTTTAAAAATTGTTTTTAAGAGTTAAATTTGGTTTTTATTTGATATGAGTTAATTAAAAACTAATGTTGATTAAGTAATATATTTTGTTGAGTCTGTTTTATTTAAACTTTTGCACGACAATAATTTAAAAATTACTAGTAGGACCTCTGTGCAATTGCACAGGTCTTTTTAGGCATTTTTGATAAAGTATTTTGTAATACCGAGTTACTTTAGAAAATTTTTTAATACTTCGACAATTATTTAAATTACGTTTTGATAAAAAAAAAAAAAAGAGGTTTTTGTAAATTTATTTATCAACTTGCCCATACATGATACAACTCAAAATGCAAACCAAAGACTTAGCCCACAAAAATCAAAATTTTTTGATTTTCTTCCAACCAACTTTTCAACCTTCAAAATTGGGTTTGAATTTGCCTTTACACGATTCAACTTCGCAAGTACGCGTACCAAGTTGAAAACATCGTGTATGGGATGGTATGAGTATTGCCATAATTATTTATGGTGTGAAGTATGTTTATAATAATTTTGATGTGCAATATTTTTTTAGATGTTGGCAAGGTCTACCAACAATTTTGTATTATATATATATACGATGATTAAACCAAATGAATAATTATATTTGGATTATTGGATCCCATATTTGTTAAAACTCTCTTCACGTATACGTATATTCTTCAGATAATTACATCAATTCAATATGTAATTTTTTCGCAGTATTGTTTTATATTGCTTTAATTACTTTAAGATCTATTGATTTGGATTACTTTGTTTATCAGACAAAACTACCAAAATACTCCTAACAACAGATTTTTTGAGATGAGAACTGCAATCAACTCAAATTTTTACTTGAAATATTCCAATCTTTATTTAGTTTATATCATTTTTTAGACTAATATACAATACTACTATAAACATAGATTACATACTTAGAGAATACATTTAAATATTCTAGGAAACATATTGCAATTAATTAAATTATTTTTTTGAAAAAAAAAAAACTTTAATTCAATACACCCATTTTCCAAAAAATCTGTACGATACATTCAAAACTAATGATATAGGTTTTGGGCAGATGTTCAGTAAATAGAAATCCATTCTAATGTTATTGTTAAGGAACGTATGTAAGATGTGTAAATGCTTGTATTTAATCTGTAATCTCTCTTTGATAAACTTCCATCCACCAACATAAATTAAATTCGTTAGTTCAACTTCCTATTTAAGAATCCGTCTTAACTTATAATTTAAAAGTGTTCCTCCAGGTACAATAAGAACCTGAAAATAAATTCGGGGTATCAACAAACAACTTTTATCTAAGATTTTTTCAACAGTACAACAAATTTCAAATTTAAAACTTAACCTGGGTCCAATTACACCCACAAATAATCATATAATCACTTTTTGATAATCTTTAGTTCCAAAAGCATTGCTGGCAGCAAACCAAAGCAGCTTCATTGGTAGAAACTGTCATTTATCAAAAAAGTTATAATTTGATTATTGATAGGTGGTTGACGAGTGCTCTTGTTGCATTTGACTTAATAAACAAAACAGATGAAAGCGATTAATAGACTACTTTCAGACTACTATAAATTCGGATACCAACAAATTTATCTTTAAACATTAGGTAATTCATTATTATAAAATTTTATCTATACCATCTTTACCTTATTCAAATCTATTAGACCGGATATAACATTCTAAATTGCTAATAAGTTTTTTAAAAAATTGAAAAATATATTCGAAGCACCTACCTTTTGATTAATTTTTTACTCTTGACAGTGAATTATTTACGCACAAGAGCACCGTAGAATAAAAATCCGAAAACAACTCTATTAAATTTTTCTAATAAAACCAAAATAAATGAGATAAACAATTAAATCTGTCTGAAAGAGATAGAAAATATTTTTTGAAAATTTGATTAATTTCTGCATAGGTGAAATATTTACGAATCTATAAAAAAAAAACTAATTAATCACTAAATTATATTTAGTTTTAATTAATAGAGAAACGTAAGCTTATAACAAGGTGGAAACTTATTTCGACCTGTAAAGAGATCTAGATGAAGGGGATTATTAATGTTTTATTTCAAGGAAATTCAATAAAGTTTTATAAATTTATAATCAACATGGAAGATAAATTTAATAAATAATAAAATGTAATTAAATGGTTTAATCTAGTAATTAATCCAAAATATAAAAAGTGAAAAGCATGGGTTCGAATCCTAGTGAAAGTGAAAAAACTTTTCTGGTTTTCGACTCGACTCAGCTACCATTCGCCATTGGGTTCAAATTAATAGCTTAATCAATAAATAATAATTATACTCGTATATCTTTAAAAAAAATTCATTAATATAACAATATAAACAAATAATTTAATTGAATAATATAACTCACAGATATAGAGTACCATATAACTTTAATACAAAATATTACAATATAAACAAAAATAAAATTGTATCTATTGAAAATCTAAGACTATTCTACATGTTATAAGGCCTATTACTATATCATGTGTATGTGGAATTCATTAAGATCAATTCTAATAACACGAATATATTATGACCCCCTGTTCCAATATGTACATATGGTATAGACTATAGACAGGCTTATTAGCCTAACAGTTGAACAGTTAGCGTTTCAAAAAAAAAAAAAAAACACAACATCAATTAACTTTTTTAATCTGATTTTGTGAATGGGATTACAGAAAAAAATTATCCGTTATTTTCAATCAAAATATTTCTCAGTATTAAATTTTTTTAATTATTAATTAATCATGACAATCCCTTATTCCGTAACTCTAATGCTTTATTTTGCTTTCATCACGATTATTATTAAATCTCCAAGATTAAATAGACAGAGATTTTATAATCACCCTATGCCTTAAGGGATTAACTTATTTCTTCAAAAATTAATGTATATAACGAAAGTAGTCTGGTAAAGTGAGTGTTACATCTAAATTACTTTGTTTCATTTTATCTTTTATTTATAGAGAACGAAAACTTAACTTCACCCTCCTTTACTAATCTTAATATTTAATTCTATTCACTCACCTGTTCTGTTTAGCATTAATAGAAAAATATTTTCTTTAAATAAAAATCGTTTTATAATTTCCTTAATCGAAAAATAAAATCATTTTAATTCTTAAAATTACGATCATAACTTTACATTGTATACGATGTGATCTGGTCTGCCAGAAGAAAAGAAAGAGATAAAAAATCTTAGAATATAAAAACAAATAACAAAACAATCGATATTTTGTTTATAATTTTTTAGTATATTTTAATATTATAAAATCGATTATATCGATGTGGGGTGTAAATTTCTTAATTTTATTTTAATTTTTTTTTTTGTTTATATTAAAATAAAAATACAAAAAGTGTATTTTGTAATTTTTAATTAAAGCACAAAATTGTTTCATATTTTTTTGATTTCTTCTATAATTATGTATTTTATTTAATTAGACCAAATTGAAGACAGAAAGAGTGGGAGTTAATTATATTTGATCAAAGTTTTTTAGAGTAATATTTAAATTTTTTTAAATATCTTTAATTTAAAGTAAAGTTAAAAATTGAAAGATCAGCTGGTATTTTTCAATATAACGTTTATTAATATGCCAATGAAAGGTATACATAGGTATGATACATGAATAGAGTGTTTTTTTCCTGCTAAGTTTTGCAAAATTTCTGAAAAACAAAAATGAAAGTAAACCGTATATGCAGAGTAATTGGGAAACCCCAGAAATTTTGAAATTTTTTCCAATTTGCAATTTCCAATCAGTTTAAGTTTCTTTCTTATCTAAAAGTGTGTTAAGAGCGCAATCTGTCTAAAAATTTTTGAAATATTTTAGAATTGTCAAAAAACAAAACGTCATTATTAAATTAAATAAAAATTTAATATATTTTGGTTTTCAATGCCTAAATCAAATACTGAATTAATTTCAATTCTTAATTTTGACGAAATAAGAAAAAAAGGCACGAAAATATAACGTAGATACAGACTGTAAGGTAATTGACAGTTTGAATTCTGACAGTTCGGCACGTCACTGAATACAAAATATTTTGTTATATTATTTTAATGAAAAGTTCCATAGGTTTTAAGGAATTTTTAAAGCATTCTTTGCAGTCTAAAAAACGTTCCAAATGGTTGAAAACAAAACTGGAACTAATATTTAATTTTCTATTCACAATGAATTAAATCAAAAAGTTAAAAATCAATTTCAAAAAAATTTATTGGCGCCATTATAATAACATCTGTTTTGTTTTCAATTTTCTTATTTCTATTTTACTTTCTTCCCTATTTCCAAACCCAGGTGTCATAACTACAATAAAAATATTTCATTCAAAGATAAAAAATATTATTATTAAAAAAAATATTTTAAATTTCCATTCTTTATTTTCCACAACATTTAAGATAATCTTTCGAATAATTTTTGAAATAAATTATTAATTCTGAAAAACTATTATGTATAATGATTCTTTAAATATTATATTCAGCCCTAATAAATTATTCATTTATCCTTTAGTGTAGAGAATCAATTCAAATATACTTTCATAAATTCTGCCAGAATTACTAGATACTATAAATTTGCTTTAATTTCCAGTTATGAAAGAAAAAGGAAAGAACCACTTATAGAATCACTTTTATAAAAACTTAAAAATAATAAAAATATCTTTAAAATAAATATAGAAGCATATATTGAAAATGAATAAAATTAAATTAATATATTAAAAGGACAGGAAAACACAAGAGACATCTGGTTTTTTATTATTGAACACATAAATTTTAATTTGTATAAAGCATTTACAGTTCATTTAAAAGTTTTGTACTGTAATGTAAGTTTAAATTTACAATGTAATCCAAGAATAACCAACTGGTTGGCTTGTAAATTCGAATGTCCTTGAACTAAATGTTTTATATGTAAATTATTAAAATTTTATTTTAAAATTGAAATTAAATTTGAAACTGCAATTAGTACCAAGAATTTAAATCAATTAATTTGAAACTATTTGTCAGCCTATTTATTAATGAAACGAGGCTTTTAAAAAAATATGGTCATGGTAAATAGTAGGGTAAAGATTTAAATATTTAAGTCTTAATGTTCAAAATAGTAGAGGCGAAGTAGAAGTAAGTAGGAAGTATGTTCTTAAAAAGAACCTTCTGATATCCCGTCGAATCTTTCTATCTTAGAGAATATATATTTTTACATGAAGCTGTAATGGAGTAAAATAATACTATCATGTCTAATCCAAATACAGCTCTATCAGTGTTCCTTATCGAAGTTTTGAAATATTTAAAAAATATTTGAATTAGCTGGCCAAAACTGAATTACTTATACTGAGTATGGCTCTGAAAGACTTAAAGTAACGTAATTTTTTTTTTACTATTGACACAAGCGAAAGATCTCCGAATTATCTTAGCATATTTTATACTTCGGCTGCTTCATTGGTTTGAAATTTTAAAATGCTATTCCAGCTTTCCCAATTGTTAAATTTACCTAAACCCTAAGTTGAAAAAGTACACTTTCTTGTGTACCTCCAAAAATTTTTAAAAGTACTGTAATTTTTAATCAAACTATTTCATTTCTTCAGTGAAATTAAGTTCCTTTTTAGAGAATTACTTACGCGAAAAGTTTAACTTTTATTTTTTTTAAATTTTAAAAATAAATGGAACAAATTTCTTAAACCTAATATCCTACTTCTTGTTTCAATTTGTAAAAATATATTCAGCAAGAAATTCTGCAAATAAACTCTAAGATGAAACTAAAAGAGATCCTTCGTTGAAAAGGATAATGTCGCATAATCTGTTATAAGTAGTCTTTATGTTATCTTTAAATAATTTTAAAATATTGAAATTTCAAATTGTATTTTTTTTTTTTTAATAAAAATTTTCGAATGAAAAAATTTCAAAATAAAATAAATAGCAGAAGCATTTTTCCAATATTCTTTGGATTTCCTTAATTCTGGTTCTTATGGTTTCTTTTTACGTACGTGTACATTAAATTCAGGTCAAATCTTAAAATTAAATTTACTTTTCTTCTAATAATGAAAAAAAAATTTTATGAATGAAATTTATAGAAAATTGTTTTAATAATTTTATTATTAAAAGGAAATACAATATTTTCATGATAGATTGGAACTCGAATTGAAAAAACAAATTGTATCTTTGGATAGATGAAATGATTTTAATTTCAATATAGAAGAATTTGATTTAGAGTGAGTTGAGGTGTGTGGAATTAAATAATTTGAGTCCTTGAAAATTATTATCTTGAGTTTTGCACAAGTATCTTTAAAAATGCTATTTAAAAGGATTAGTGTTTTTAATCGAATTTTTATAGATATATTTATACCAGATTTTAGAGAAGATTGAGAAGTTTCATACAAGATTATTTTCAATGAAGATTTTTTTCAATTTTCGATGAAGTGTTTGCATTGCTAGAAATGATCTAAGAACTTTAAAAAAAAGTTCATGATTCACCGCTAACTCTTATGTTTTAACTTAGCTTAAATATCAAATCAAACAAACAAACTCAAAAATCGCTTCTAATTTAAAATTGAGCGTACAGAAATTCATAAATACTCTCGAAAAAGGGACGACTTTAAATAATAATATAAAATCTCCCGTAGAAAAATATATAATTATACTTATTGTTTAACAGCGACTATTTTGACTGCGGAACTTTTGTACCTTTATTTAATTTAAAGATTCAAGATCCTCTAGTGATTACCAATAGTCTTTAGAACAGCTGTCACTTGCAGAATCTTTTTCCAATAATCTCTTATATACCGAGAGCAAAGTCTTGTTTCAGCTCAAAAAAGCTCCCATACATTCCATTCCATTGTGGTGAAGTCCAATAATTTAATTATTAAAAAAATTTTAATTACCTGTGATAATTGTGGTGAATGATGTACAGATAACTTTTAAATCTTTCAGAACCAATTTATTAACATACAAAGATTAAAATTTTAGAAAAAACTTTATTTTTAACAATCTCACATGCAATGTCCAATGTGCTTTACAACTTAATTAGCAAAATAATTACAGTAATTATTTTGTAAATGGTGCAATAATATTTAATTAATCAAATTTCCTATACAACAATTAAATAATAACAATTAAACTTTTTAATGTTTGTTTGATAGTTGTGAATATGATGTCATATTTATATGCGCTACTGTTGTAACACTTTTACACTCTTAATGACTCAATTTATTTTTATTATCTATTGTTCTATTTAGAAGTTTTTAAGTTGTTTTCTTATTGTTTTTACTATTTATGAGTTATTTATTATTATTAGTTTACCTTATGAAAGTATAAAAGATTCACAATAAATGATTTTTCTTTCATGATAATGATAAGTATTTTCTCATATCTTAAATTCATAATCATATTTCGAAAACAATATGATAAATTTTCTTTCAGAATAATAAAATATTTAAATATAGAATTTAAATATCCTAAATAACAATCTTAAATCTTTTTATAAATCATTTTATAAATATGTATGTTATTTTAAAGATACAATATTTATAAAACATAATTATTAATTACTTCATCCAAATAATATAATTATTATTTAATTATTTATTTAATGTCCGTTTTATAATGAGATTTTGAAAATGAATTTTATTTTAGGATTGCACTTTATAAGGTGATGGAAAGTATTTGCCCTCCATTTCTTATCATTTTAAATCAAAATTTTGTAAATTTTTAAAATACTATTGTAATTTGTTGATTCCGACCATTTTGTCCTTTGTCTTCAAGACTTTTGTCTTGAAAATCGTTGGAATTATAAAGACCAATATGAATTGTTTTATATACTTTATAGAAATGTTCACAAACTTCAACCCAGAGTAACTAGGAACTGCTTAATGAGATTTTTAAACCATTACTGGAAATGGAGACCATGTTAGGAAATTATAATCCATGAAAAGATACTATTCTTAAATGCTTATGTTTTTTAAACTTTATAAATTAGCACTTAGGTTAATAAGTATGAAATTCGGTATTATTTCAATATTTGAAACCAGGGCTCTGTTTAACCAACAACTTATCACTAATAAAGTAATCAAATTATCAAAATTTTTCTCATCAAAAATCAACACCTTATTTGACAACAAATATATGTAGTTCGAATATTCAATATATTAATATTATAGTTAAAAACACTAACTTATCAAAAAACTGATTATTTTTCCAACTGACAACTATTGACTAGTATTGTTGAAATAGGGTCAGATTTCACCACATGGCGATAGTTATGAGCTCTGTAAGACAATTTTGAGCTCTAAAACAATGAGGCACTAACATTAGAATACTTTCTGTTTTGAAACCTGTGAATGCTCAAATTAAGTATAATTTTTAATATGCATATAAGTATAACATCTAATTACAACTAGAAAATGTGTTCAAACTAATTTGGCATTCTTCTATCTAAATATTTTAAATTTGATTTCATGTGATTTGATTTTAATTAGGACTAATGTTCTATAATTTAAGTATATTTTTGGAAATTTTTATTGCAACTTCCTTTCATTCCTTTTCAACATAACTTATTATAAAGATTTATTTTAATTCGTATCAGAACCAATATTATTTATTTTTAAAGCAACTTTATTAAATTAAGAAACTTATATTCCAATTTAGGATACATTTATTTGAAAGGAACTTAAATCAAATTTAAGATAGAGTCTATTTACTTTAATTTCACCACCCAATGTATATTATGCTATGAACATACACATAAAAATACTATTATATCGAGCATATTACATAAATTAATTAACTATTCATCAATTTTCAAGGAAATACATAGACTGATTTACTGAAGGCCACAATTCAAGTTATTCTAAATCTTAATTTTTTATGTAATATAACAAACAATTAAAGATATCTAAATTTTTCAAAGATTTTGTTAAGAAAATCTTGTAGTGTTATAAATTTTTCTCATTACCAAATTTTATACCAAAAAAAATTTCCTCATTTCATTCCTAATAGTTTTTAAGTTTTCTTTTGAAATTAAATCCTATTCGGAATGACTTGAAAGAAATCTTTTCAAGTTTTCTATCTGGATTTATACAACGGAATTATTTTGTATTTTTTGTTCAAAATATTATTTTTTATTCATCAGATACTTATATCCAAGATTTATACAGTATATATTCAAATTTTTTACTTATAATTCAGTAAAACAACTTTGGTAAAAAACTGCTATTGAAATATTGATAAAACTGTTTCAAATTCCATACAAAGTAGTATTTATCTAGTCACGTGTATTCAGTCGAACATTACAATTTATTTTCTAGTTTTATACTTCCTTAAAAGATTTCTAAATATCTTCATTTTGTATTTAGTCATTCTTTTTATTTATAACTTAAATCCCAATTTTATGTATTTTTTAACAATATATTAAAATAAGATAAAAATTTGAATAAAACAATAACTTACTTAAAAATTCTAATAGATCCTTGAAATCCTTTAATCCTTATAATCCGTACATTGATCTATTACGAAATTAAACACAATCTTTATCAATGGAATCTAAACTTTACATTCCATTTAATCTCTTACAGCAAAGCATTGATTTATTGTTTTTAGTTCTTTTTATTTATAATCCTTATGGAAACTTCTGAAACTCTACTGAATTGTATATTTTAATTTTTAATTTAGTTTTTATTTATTTAATTCTTTTTTAATTAATTTTTTAATTGTATAATATATATTTTTAAATCTTTTTAATTGAATTTAATCACTAATTTAGTTTTGATTGATATTTAAGATATCTTGTGGAAAATATCACTTTTTATTAGTATTTGTTTTTATTTAGTTAAAAATTATAATTTATTAAATTAATTGAAGACTTTTATGCTGAATCACTGCAAATAACTTGATTTAATAATTTAAAAAATATATACACATTTAATTAGCATAGATTCTAAAAAAAACTTGTGTATTTCAATTAATCAAAAAACAAATTTAATAATCACGGAACTTTCTGTTGATGCCTTAAATGTGAATCAGGGACCATCCAAACAAAAGTCTACTAAAGAACTGATTAAAAAATTTTTTACTACAAATAATCGTAATAATTTTTAATTAAACCTACATTAATATGTTATAGCTATAAAACTATGAAACTTTAAGGCTCAATAATGCACTTGTGCTATAAAAATAAAGAATATAGGGAGATTCAGAAGGAAATTAAAAATTTTTTAAATAATGAGAGTTATTAAAATATTTTTTTAAAATCCCATATAAGTTTAATGATCTGGTACGAAGTTTAAAAATTTAATTTTCATTTTATTAAAATGAAGAATGATATTAAATGTGGCGTTTAAAAAAACTTAATCATAATAGAACTTTTTAGCACATTTTCAAAAAATTTTGTAAAAATGTGGCTATATAATTTCACTCTGTCTGTCCGTCCGTTCGTATGTTTACAAAAATTTTTACATCGTTTGAAATAGAGAAAAGAAATTTTAACCACGAGTAGGTATTACAAAAAAAATAATTTAGTAGAAGAATTTTTTTCTGCAACCCCACCCGTTACGGAGCTGCAGTATCCCAAAGTTAGGAAAAGCCCTATATTCAAATTTTTAAAAGACAAATGTTTAGGGTTGCCATACTAGGGTTGCGTACTAAAATTTACCATTATGCAAAACTCTATTTTGTAAAATTTTTGGCTAGATATATCTTCTAAACGGGCCAATTTAGATCCTCAGAAATAAGTAGAAGTCGGTTAACAAATTTTTAAACACCTGTTCAAATTTTTTTTTTTGTGATTTACAAAATTTGAAGGTCCAAAATTATACTTTAACATATGTTAAAAGATTTTCTTAAATATAAAAGCGGTTCTTTAAATTGAAGAAAGTGTCTCTCGGTTTTAGCCATTTTTGCTTAAAAAGTAAAATTCTAAGTAAAATTCCAAATTTTGGTATAATTCACAATTTAATTCTTTGAACCTAAAATAGTTTGGGAAAGGGGAGTAGTGTGGATTAGATCCTTGAGAAATTGGGCAAGAGGGGCTATTAGGACTGAAAAGTTAAAAAATTTACTGTTTCTATAAGTAAGTAGTAACTTAGTCACCAACTAAGTATATATTTCTTAAATTAAACGTTAGCATTGAAGCTTCAACATTATATTCCGATAAAATACTCAGTATGAAACACTATATTATTTTGAAAATGTGCTTTTTTAAAAACCCTTAGTTTTTTTCATCACTTGTTTAATATAAAAATCTTGAAAAAAAAAATTAACTATTTTTTCATGTTATTAAATTTCTTTAATATCGGAATTTTCAATAGTTAGATATGCTTTAATAAATTTCAGAAAATATAACAAAAAATTCATTTTTATTATGTTCTTTAGTTTTGATTTATTTATAAGACTTGACAAAAACACAGATGTGACCAATTCACAAAATCATAAAATTTACTCAGAATACATTTATTGGTTTTTATTTACGATTATGCATTAAAAAAAAAATAACATTTCATAAATTTTATTATAATATTTTCAAGGACACTCATAACTTCACATTTCACCTTGATTAATCTTTGAATAATTTCCCATATGAAAATTGTCCACATTATATACAACTAGTAATAAAATAATATCCGAGCCCCCAAATTCTATTTATAAAAAGTAATGTTTTATTTATACAATATTTGGAAAGGAGAACTACATACATATGTAAATTAAATAGACATATTTATAGATGGATATATTGTAGAACTTCACATGAATCACAGAGTAAAGTTAATCTATAAAAATTCTACGTATATGGAAAATCAATTCATTTTGATACCAAAATATATATCTTTAATTTATCTTAAATTTTTATTATTTCAGTATCTACAAAATTTTTATTCAATTCGTTATCATTTACGATATGGATTAAGATTTAATTTTTTTTTAATCATACTTTGTATATTATTTTATCGTTAATCATAAAATACAGTTATAAAAAAAATTTCCGCCAAAAAACAATGTGGGAAAATAAAGAAATAATTAAAATAAAGGTTTTTCACATTAAATATTTACCAATTTATTGTTTATTACATTGAATTAAGTTCGGAAATTCGTTCAAATGATTTATTTTCGAAAATCAATAATGACATTTTTTAATTATCTATAATTATTTTATAATTTTTGCAAATTTTGCAATAAAAATTTTTAATTCGAAATTTTTTGTTACAGAATTTCGAAATAATGAATAAACGTACTAAAGATTTCTTAAAAATTGGTTTTTATGTAAAGTTTTTACAGATTGTTTTTTATTTTTATTTTATTTTATTTTATTAATAAATTAAATTTAAGAACTTTTTTTATTTTCTTATTTTATCATTATAAATAATTAAATTTTTTATTAAATTCGGTATTTTTTAAAACAAAATTCGTAAGAGCAATATAAACACACAACGTTATTGTCAGTAATGAAATCTTTAATTTCACTTTAAACTTTTAAACAAAACAATAACAAAAACAATAAAAGATCACAAATTTACCGTTCATTAAAATTCTTATAAAAAAATATATTTAATTAAAACTAAAAGTTAAAAAATCACAATAACAAAACTTTTTTTAGTTTATTTGATTTAAAACCGAAATTAAATAAAATTTCAAAAATTTTCATACACAAAAATACCGTTATCTTTAAATATAATTCGTTTCAATCAAACCAAGAAAACAAACAACCGTTATTTAGAGAATGTAAAACAAGTGTAGACCAGTTGTTTGCGAATAGCGATTATCAACTGAAATTAAATATCTAAATTTTAAAAATAATATCAACTGACAATACACTTATTAATACAAAAGAATAATAAATATGTATTTACAGTTAACGAAAGAGAAAATGTGTCATTATTGACAAATACAGTTAAAATTAAAATGAAAATAAACAAATACATACATTGAAAAATAATATTGAGAGAGAAAAAAGCTAAAAATTATTTTTTAAAATGAATTTTCATGCAATTCAAATTAAAAGCTTTCGTTTAATTGTAAATGTATTTGTGTTTTTTTGCAAAATTTCAATTGATAACGGTACTTTTATTTACAAGAATAAGTTTTTACATATTTATATACACATATTAATATTATGTGCTTGTAATTTACAAGAATGAACGAAATATTTTAAAAAATCACGTGCTTCATTATTATTATGTCCTTTTCGCACTCACTACACATTAAAGTAAATTTTGTTTACATAAAATTTTATTCAAGAATTTTCTTTTTTTTTTCATTTTCATTTTTGTTTTTCTTTTTATTTTTATAAAATTTTGTAAACAAAATTTAAAGCTTTCTAAAACATTACTGATAAAAGAACAAACACTTATGAATGGGAAAACGGAAAGTGAAATAAAACAATAAATAAAATACAAAAAGAAATAATTGAGTTGATCTGGTTAATTTTAGGGTTCTTACTTGTTTTAAGTTGTTGGTTAGATATAAAAATGTTCATATATTTTTATCGTTTCAAATTTAAGATCTGTTATAATTGTAAAGTTCTAATTAATAGGGTACCAATTAAATGTTAAGGTTAATATGCAGACTATGTAAAACCTATTTGACTTGTAACAATACCATTCTTTAATTATAAAGTAAACGTTCTAAATTGATAAATTTCTAGTATTTTTTTGAAAATTTCAATTGGTATATAAGGAGTTCTTATATAATGTAATATCATTTAAAAACATGTAGTAACAATGTACTCTCTTTAAACCTTATCGATTTTAATATTTTATTTCATTTATTAACACAGTTTACTTGCATTCAAAACATATTATGAAATACATAATACCTGATAAATTTAATCAAAAAAAGTAAAATAAAAAATGTTGATGAGTTATTTGGGAAATTTTTAAATTTAGAATTTATTTTGTTTTATTTATATGGTATTGTGTGTGTGTGTACATTTCCATTTCGTAAAATTGTAAATTAAATCCTTTGAAGCAAAAAAAGAAAAACAAATTACAACAACAAACGAAAACCTTCAATGATAAGAGTTTATGCAAGGAAATGACATAATATAAGACATTCAACAACTCTCTTGGGTTCTTCTTTCATCGTTATGAAAAAAGAAAATAGGAACGAGTTTAAGAGATGAGCCATTAAAAAATATTATTTCGTTTTTTTACTTAAAAAATAAACAAAAAAAATTAAATTGAAATTGTTAAAAGGACATTTTGCGATTTTTTTTTTGTTTTTTCATTATTCAAGAAAATTTTTTTTGATATGCACAATATTTTCCAAAGGTCTAATCAAATATTCATATATGTCAAAAGATTTAAAATGTAGCCTTTATGAAATTTTAATAAGGTGAATGAATGATAAATTGGATACAAATGTAGGATATGATCTTTAAATATTTATTGAAATTAAATAATATGTTTCATTTTTAAATTTTCTTTTAAAATAATTTTTAAAACATTAAAAATCAAGGTTTAGATTTTTGTTCACTATCAAATATTTTCAATCTTAGTTAACGCATGAGTTAATGAATCAATGAATCAATTAAACTCTTGATATTTATGAGCTATTATATCATCTAAATTTTATAAAATAGAATTAAGATTTTCAACACTTTAAAATAAAACTCATTTTGGAAGTACCAAAAATTGGTTCAAATCCGGCATATATGGATAAATGCTTCAACCATTGAGCACTACACATTACTCTTTCCGCAAAATAGAATTCAAAGTTAAATTTAATATTTTTAAATTTTTTAAAATTTTCACAATATCTAAGTTTGGTTAAAATTTATGCATACAATTTTATTTAAATACTGAGTTACCATTATTGGGATCTATTTGATTAATTTATTTAAAAGAATGTATGTATTTAAAATACATAACAAAATAATATCATTATTTATATCTTTAATTTTACTTTACATCTTTCAGGATTAAGTTTCCCACTCTAAATTTGAAAAATTTTAATAAGATTTTTAAAAATGTCAAAATCTAAAATCTTATCAGCCTTGAACTTGGAAAGTCATATATCATACAATGTTCAAAATGTGACAAAATTCAAAAATTCAGTATAATTTCCATTTCCCTTAAGTTTCCAAGGACCTTCTTTCAATTCAACTGAAGAAAATATATTATAAATTTTTTTAAAAGTTTTTAAAAGGACCAACATAATTTATTTAAAATTTTATTAAATTAAACATCTCATTTTTCTATTAAAATTAAATTAAAAATACATTTTTTTATCATTAAAAATAACTTAGGTACTTAAAATTAATCTTAATTAACCCAATTTATACATATAATTATATATTAAATTATCAAAGAGATATTTATTTTGTATATATACAATATAGAAATGTGTCAATACAAAACTAGTCCTAACTCAATTTAAATAAAATACACACTCATGCAAGAAAGATCCCTTAAATGTATAAATCAATTTAAGTTAAACACATACCATTATAAATATTTCCTTAGGCTTTATATGTATATAATGAATATTATATAATAAAATTAAATTAATTTGTTTTTATTAAATTATCTTATGTATCACTATTTAAAGATTTAAAACAAAGAATGACAAGGATATATATATATGTATATATACAAATACTCTATATATATTTCATAAAACTAATCCTAACAAATGCTTGAAACCATTCATTCATCCACTTCGTAAGAAAAAGATAAACCACTACTAGATGTACGTCACTTGTAGATATGGTAAAAAACTTTCATTGAGATCTTGATAGAGTTTAGTGCGTAAGCATCCACAATTCCAATGAAGCCTTTTCAGCTCTTTAAAAGTAGTATGGGAATATTATTATTGATTGTACTCGAATATAATGTGGAGTATAGTTTAAAAAGCTTAGGCCCTCAAGCTTACGTACTAAGGCAGTGTTCAAGTTCTTGCTATTGTAATCAACTGTATGAACGCTTGTGATACAAGCACACATTACTATTATATCAGTTTTTAGTTTAGGTTACCCAAGTATTTATATTCTGGAATATCATTCATCATCCTATTTTTATAAACTGTTTATGTCATTTTTATATAGTAATAAATCCTTACAGTTCTCTAAGACTCTTTCAGATATTTTACTCTTCCCATCTCCGACCTGGATGTGTTGTCCTTTGCATATCCGGAATCTGTTTATTGATTTTGTTTTTATTTTTTTTCTTTGTTTAAGAATGTTATTGTTGACAATTACATTACCTTTTGAAGAGGGTTTTTTTTTTGGGTCTTTTTAATCTGCTTGTGGTCTTAGTTCTTAGTTTCCATATTTACTTTATTGTTATAAAACTTTAATTGAAAAAGTCAACAAAGGAAAGTAAAAGTATTCTTTTAAAAAATTCAAAAGAATTTAAGTTTTCTATAGTTTTGAAAATTAATTTGAAAATAAAAATTATTTAAGATAAACTTTTAAATATAATAAGTTCTGCGTACATCAAGTATCTGTGGTCTGTTAAAGGTCGGATATAGTAGTAAGAAGTCAAATAACGGAAGTATCATCAAAATTTATATGTTGATTAGAAAACTAATCGTAAATATGAAGTATTAGTATAACTTAAGTCCAGTTCTGGATTATTGAACTAATGAATAGTAAATAGCTTAGGCTGAAAGTTCTAGATACACTCATTCGGTTTTGTTCTTACCTCTTATTTATTGGGCATAAATAATTACTTATCAAATAATACATACAAATAATATTTTAACATTCATTTAAAAAAACCATAGTCTTACTTATATTCATATTTATTTAAACTTTTAATTATTATACAAAATAAAGTTTAATTCTTATCATTAACATTTTTTAATTAAATTTTGATAAGATATCAGAATTTAATAATAAACACTGCGGACAATTGATTTTAAAAGTTTTTAATGATTAATAAAATAATCAAAACTTTGATTGACAATGATTAAAAAACACTTGAAATTCAAAATATTTTTCAAAAATAATATGAATGTGATGAGATTACGTTTATAATATTAAAATTTCTAATATAAATACATTTTATTCGAAACTGGACTAATTGAAAGGAGAACCAAATGGATTATCCTCCATAAAAGCTATATAATTAAGGACACAATGCTCAATAAATAAAATGTACTATATTTGAATAAGTTTAAAGTGCAATTGGAGTAGAATTGATTTATGCAAAATATAAAGTCTAATAAGCAACGGAAAGCTTATTTGAACTGTTGGTGAAGGTCAGTTCGAAAGTGATTAGGTGGTTATGGGTTTTAATTGGATATATTATTTCGAATGCCCCACAGAAGAAGCAAAATCAACATAATAATAAACATTTCGTACTAAATAAAATTTTATTTACATAATACTTATAATTGTCATCCTATAATATAACAATGTCTTCGCGGTGACCTGAATTAAGGCCATGCAAAATAAAGCCCCGGGGTGTTATTTATCGTTTAATGAGAAATAACGCCCTGAGCTTTATTTCTCCTTAGAAGTCGTAGCTTAACTTAAAAGAGGAATAGAACCCTAAGTTCCCATATTTTGGGGGATTTATTTCTCAACTACTACGAAAAATAAAACCTCGAGGCGTTTTTTCTCATCAAATGGGAAATAACACCCCGGGGACTTTATTCGCAGGGCCTTAATTCAGGTCACCTTGCCTCGCTAGTTTATAAGGAGGAAGAAAGGGAAGAATCCGGTTGATAAATTATTTTATTTTTTTAAGTTATTGATTATGAGGTGACTATTTAAAGGTACAGGTGAAGTATCTAACCTTTAATTATATTAACTAAAACTTTTAAATATTTTAATTATTAATTTTGAAGATTTTAATTATCAGTAATTTTATACCATAATATCAGATCATAATTTGCTAATTCTATATAACTCACTTGGCACTGATTTTAATTACTGATAATTTAACTGGTGATAATTTAACTGCTGATAAGAGATAATTTTTAAAATTTATATTTAGAAATAGGATAGATATAGGTATACCTATACATATTTTCTAATTATAGTTATACCTAGTTGAAATATTAAAAATAGTACCTATCTATATATTTGAAATTAAAAGTAAAATTTTTCATAATTAAATTTTATATTTAACATTTATAATATATAACCATGATTCTATTTTTAGATTAGACACTTATTAAATTATCTGATAAGTTAATAAAAAAAAATATGATTAAAACTTCAATAATTTTGCTATTACTATATTCTTGATTACTATATAATAAACACAATTCTAAAGTGATAACGATAAGTAAAAAAACAACTATGATCGTGGGCTTTTGATATTCCATTTATACTGACAATTATTAACATTTTATTAGTTACGAAACCTTTCATTATTAAGTTGAATATAAAGCTGATAAGATTTCTAAATCAAAATAAATGTTTATAATGTTATTATTATATTTTTTTTTTTTTTTATTGTATATATAGATAAATTTATTATTATTTTTAATGTTTTATTACAAATAATCAAAATATTAAACATTATCTATAACTAGTTGGTAAATATAGTTTTACATGTAATAATAAAAACTAATGAATTCAAAAGAATTATAAAATAGTAGACACATTTTTTAAATAATAAATTTCTAGATACTAATTTGAACCACGTAAAAACTGTTATATTCTGTGAAATGTATCTACAAATTCGAATCAAATTTGGAAAATTGATGAAAAAATTTTCCGGATCTAATTAACTTAATTAAGTTGCTAATTAAGTTGTTAATTAAATTCAAAATTGTTTTAATTAGTTAATAAAATTTTAACATAATTAGTATTTTCGAATTGTAGTTTATATCTTTCGGATGTCATCAAACAAAATTTTAATCCATTAAGGGGAACATATATTTTGAAATTCTTTTGAAATGTACAAGAGTTCAATTAAAATCTACATAATTTTCACTTATCAACTTATCTGTTTCAGAGCAATAAGTAAATGATGGTAATCAATATTTTAATTATTATATTGATATAAAAGGTACTAAATCTTAAATCAAACTAACAAACAGTTATTATTAATATTATTATATTTAGTACCAGTTCAGTATTAATACTAAGTGATACTGTGAAACCCTTTGTCTGTAAAGCATGTGGGCTATTTTATTTTATTTTTAAATTACAAACAGTAGTTTTGGCTTTTTAGTAATTTAAATTCCAACTAATTACAAAAAAATAAGATTATTACATAGCCTGCAACATTTACTAATTACAAAAAAAAATAAATTTTATTAAATATTTTCATTTTCAATATTTAAAGTTCTAGAAGACTTACTAATACCCGAGTTTCGATGAATTAAAACTATATTATTATAATTATGGAAATTTGAACAATCATGCAGAGGAAAATATTGGTGAACTTTGGAAAAATGTTGAAGTTATCTTTAAAGTATTTTAAATGCTTATTGAATAGTTTGAGTTTTTGATGTTAACATAGCCCAGCTCACAATAATTTCAAAAACTCTGATTATAATTCACTTACTTAAGGTAACACATACTTTGTAAATTTATTTTGAAACTTAATTATTAGATACTAATTTTCAATATTCTTAAATATAAAACTCTACTGTAACTTATCACTGTAAACATTTTAAATAATCCACAATTTACATAATTTCAGCAATTAAAGAAAATTATGTCCAAATAATATACTACCACATGCTAATATTGGACCTACTTGCTTTTCTTCATTTTGTGATGCAAATAATGGTGAGGCAAAATATGTTAAAATATTTGGATTAACATCAACTGCTTTCTCGTGTATAACAACAGAACGTCCCAAAACACCGTTAACTCCGAATATAGTTACAAAAGGACATGGAAATGATGCTGAAATAATACCATCTTCTTTTGCTTCCACATTTCCAATCTATATGAAAATTGTAAAACTTATAATATGTATTTATTTAACGTGTTAATTTTTCAGTATACTTACATAAATATTCGACATATGAAGTCCAGTACTTTGACAACCTCTACTTATATCTCCAAAAACATGTATATGTATAACATGTCTACCAACTGGAAATCCAGTACCATTTATTATAATTCGTATAGAATGATATGGTCCATCTGGTTTAAAATCTATAACACCGCTTGGTCCACCTTCTATTTGATCATTTGATTGAAGAATTGATGTTGCTTTCCAAATAGGTTCTTGCTAAAAAAATAATACCAACATATTAATATAACTTAGTTTATTTAAAAAACCAAAAAATTCAAAATTAACTTTATTAAAAAATGCTTGTGAGATTGGCCCAAACGCAAACTTATTAAATAATTTATTCATTTTTTCAATATTTTTTTCATTAAAATTTTCAAAAGTATTTAACAAAGTTTTTTCACTTAATAAAATTTTAATATTCGGAATTATAATTAAAATTTTAAATATTAAAAATATTAAATTTCTCATTTTAGATTCACTTGTTTTACTCAAAATTAAAATGATAAGTTAACAGGATGGAGTCAGAATATAAAATGATTCTAAGTTCAAATAATTCTAGTCAAATTTTACATTAAAAAAAAATTCATTCATAGTTCAATGATTTAGATAATTTCAGTGATAGTTGGGTTCTGCACCCAATAATAATAATTGCAACTGTGCATTTTTAAAATATATAAAGTGCAATATAGTATCTACAGTGTTACGGAAATTAATCTGTTCAATAGAAGCCCTTTAAAAAAAATATAATTAGTTTATTTTTTTTTTGAGGTGAATATTAAAACGCAATATTACTTGCCAATAGATGATTGACAGTACTAAAAGTACAAGTGAATTTTGATATGAAAACATAGTTACTGATGCACGTTAAAACAACACGCAACAAATATGTTGCATAAAAACATTTAATGTAAAATTTGACCTCATTCAATGTATAAAGATATAAATCAATATATAAGTTAAAAGTGAATTTTAATTGACATGACCTATAAAATTAAATACGATTGCAATGAAATTTTTGCTTAAATTAAATATCAAATCAATGAAATTGCTCAAAATTAACAAATCATACTTTTCAGGTTCATGGAAATAAATTGTGACTTGCGTCAAAATTTGGATTTTTTCTTAGAATTATTGAATAAGCAAAAATACATAATATTTAAGCTTAAAGTTTGATACATTACTTTAAAAACAATTTGGACAGGTTATCAAAGTACAGGTGTTTGAAAATAACAAAATTTCAATTTTTGAACTCTTATGGCTCCCATACAGTGGGCGTCCCTCCCAATAGAATATTGTTATATCTCCCGCATACTAATTTTTTAGGATCTGACAACTTTGAAAATTTCAAGCATTAGCTGTTCAAAAGATATTCGGGGTCAAAAAATTTACAGAAAGTGATTTTACATAACGGTAAACTAAAGTACCGTATGACAAAGTATACAGTTTATAACAAGAGGTCTATAAGGTACATTTTCAATCTAACAACAGCAACATATAACTAATTTTATTACAGTTTAAATATTTTTCCGAATTTTGGGAGCTTGAGTTCTGTAACGGGTGGAAAATGTGTTAAAAAATCGATCGTTGATTCTAAGTAAGATATTGATATAGTTCCAGTACCTCTCAAATTTTTTTTGAACTGCTTAAATTGAAGACATATAGCATAATCCAGGGTTAAGTAACACTTTCTTAAATCGAAATACTTTTGTAATCAATTAGCATATCCAGTTTCCTTTTAAAACTCCACGAGACCCTGAAAATTCTTTAGAATTCATATCCCCATTTTTTTAATGTATGAAAGTAAGAATGAATTCTTTTATTACATTCTGGAAATTGCTGAAGAAATAAAAACTTAATTATTATCATAATAATGTTAATGATAATTATTGTGTACAATTTCTCTTGTGTATTATTATAAATATTCAAACATTTAATATATAATCATGTTTTATATTTTTTATTTTTTTCATTTTGTTTAAATTCATTAAGACCAACTTTTTTTACCACATTTTTCCCCATTAACGACATAAGATTAAAGCATTTAAGACACTTTAAAAACAGAACAAAAGGCACAACTAAAAGTATTTTAAAATAACAAAATCCCTAATATGTTCTTTAAACTTTTTAAATAATACTTTTAACAAATGAGGAAATTAAACCTTTAAAATCCTTTCGGGATTAAGAACGACGACATTAATTCTTTATGTAAATACACTCACACTCATACACACTTTTATAAGCTTAAATAAAAGAATACAATATAAAAAAAAATTCTTATAAGCTTATATTCACAAATTACGAAAATTGTTTTTAAAAATAAAATTTTATCTTTCAACATTCCAACAACTTTATTTTTGTACAAGCGAGTTCCCTAATACTCCCTCTAACCTCTCAACTTAATTTTTTATTAATTTTTTTTTTTTTATTATTTCTCTCTTTCACACTCGTATTCACAAAATGATATATGAGTTTTTTATTTAAATAAGTATTACATACGCACATACATATATATGAAATTCTTGATAAAAATTAATTTTGAAAGATAAGACTGAGGAAAATTTCAGGAAAATAAATTTTCAACTTTTCACGTAAAAGCTTTTAAATGCTCTCGGAATAAGATGTTCAAGTGAGTGATAAATAAAATGAAAAGGAAAATAATGAAATATCTTTAAGATAAATGTTTCATTTTCAGACGTTATGTTAATAGCAGGTGTGAAATTTAGAAAAGTTGAAGTTAGCAACTAATTATAATGCCGTTATTTATGAAAATAATATTATAATAATAAAAAATCGTGTTATAACATCTTGACTTTCTGGGATGGATTGTGGAAATCAGTTCCGGTATACAGTAGCAGAGCGAAAATATAACGGTTAAAGTAAAATACTACAAATTATTTGAAAAATTTTCAAATAATAAATTTGACTTTTAAATGACATTTTCAGTCAAAGTTTTCTTCCATGAAATGTTGATGACGTAAATAAATACCGTTATAAAAATTTTTCAAATTGACAATCGGACGCGAAACCTAATCCAAAGTATTTCCTATTTGTCAATTCAATTTAAAATCTTTCAATTTGTGCAGAGATTGCTTATGAATATTTTCCAACGATCGCTGTCATTGGCCAGGAGTTCTTTTCATCGCCATATGTCTTTTTTAGCTAACTGGGCAAAGGAAATTCTGTTGTTTTCGAACATTTTTTTAAAAGGTGCCCTTCAGGGTTACTTAAAAAATACTTTATCTCTAGGTTTACGGTTCAGTTCCTCAGGATGTGGCCAATACATTTTCAATTTTTGATCTCTACTTCAACCTTTTTTAACCTTACCCTAATTCTTGATTTGAAATCGTGCATGACATTAGTTTTTTGCAGGATGCTGTAAAAAGAGTCTGCAATTTCGGTAAGAGAAGTGTCGTAAGCATTCAGCACTTGTTACTACTGCATTTCCAATACTATGCAAATAGATCAAAATTATTTGAACTTTGATGCTACGAAGCTTCTTAGATGCTTCTTGGGCAACTTAAATACATAATTGACATGACAGTCATCTTTTTTGAAAAAAAATTTCGAAATTCAAAAATTATTTCGAATATTAAAACAATTCTTCGTATAATGAATATGATTTATGACGTATCAAAAGATATCAAAATCTATTCTTGAATTTTGACTATTCTATTATATATCAGTCTCTTTCTTTTAGGTGCCTGTTTCCCAATTTTCACCTTAGAGAAAAAAAAAATATCAATTTTTTTTAAGCATTTGATCATTTAATATTCGAATTTTTTAAATAAAATGTTTGGAATTATATTAAAAAATTAATTCACAATTCTGATTGGTTAAATTCAGTAGAAAGTTAAAAAGCAAAATACAAAAACTCTGGTAACAACTTAAAAATTTGATTTTTAAATTTATTTTTTTTTTTAAATATCTCAGAAATCCATCAAAAAAGGAAAATTTGAAATTTAAAATTATAAATATCATGTATAAACGATGTTATAAATTAAATCAAAGGTAACTTTAGATATTCTATGATATGAAATACCTGTGTATTGTTTTTATTTTTATTTTTTGCCTCCAGGTGTGAATGTCATTAAAATTATAAGTTAAAAAGAAAATGAGAAAAAATCGATTTTAAAATAAGAAAATTGCGCGAATTTAAGAAGGATGGAAAATTTAAATTTGAATTTATTGAATAACTTTTCAAAGTGATGTCACATTTCTGAATTTTTTTTTGTTTTTTTTTTTGTAAATATTAGGTATCATACCTTATAAATGGAAGTACATAAATTATTAATGAAGTTGTATATTCTTATTTATAAATTCCATTTATAATACATAGATTGCTTGTTACTTTTTGATAATTATAATTTTGAATTATGACTCATGTTTTTACGTTAAATTTATAAAGTTTTTTGGACATTTATTGGGAATTAATTGAGAAAGATGTGAAAAAGGGTCATAGGAAGGGAAAAGGGCCTCATATATTTTTTAATTTTATATGCGTTTTCCAACTTTAGTTTTAAGACATTTTTCAACTATAAATATAGAATTTAAGTACAAGTTGTCAAATTTAAACATAATTTCCCTTGAATTTATCGAGCTTGGCCGATTTTTAATTTTTAAATAATTATTTTGAAAAACCTCATCTTAAATAGTACCTTTAATATTAATATGGATAATATATATTGATATCTTATAGGTTTTATACCCAATGTACCAATATTTATCCAAAATTATTTCAAAATTTAATTAAATTTTTAATCAATCAGTGTTTTGAAAAATACCTCTTCCCAAAATCAAACATATTTACGTTTCAATTTATTTTCATTTGTTTCACATGTTGTTTTCTTTGTATTTAAATTTAAATGAAATTTTGTAATTATTATATGATATAAAGGATTCCAATAAGTTCTTCAATTCAGTAGATATTTTAAAATTTGAAAATTGATATTTTATATAATTTGAAAAGTAGGAATTATATTATATGAAATCTTAACTAAAAATGGCTTATTGGTAATATGAATTGGAAATTGGCTTTTCAATTTGTAAGAAAATATGCACAGCCTGATTTATTAGAGTTTCTTAAATTCACAAAAGTTTAATTAAATTTAAAAATTCAGTTAGCGAGGAGGATGTGATCTATCGAACTTAATACAAGAGTGAATTAACATGGCCAAATCGACCTGGAGACAGACATCAGAAGAAGAAAAACATATAATAATGGTATAAAAGCTTCCATTACAATTAACATGTTCACAATTTAAATAAATATACAAATTATTTATTAAAATCATAAGTACTGCTGTAAACTATAAGATCTATGCTAAATTTATAACCACCAAGTAATAATTATGCAAAACTTTTTCAAACCTCCAAGGGCTTTAATTCCTCAAAAATCTTATTTAAAATCATAACTATCAACACTGTTTACTTCCTAAATTTATGTTCGCCTTAAACTTTTCAACAGATCAATATTAACACTCAATTTTTATTTTAAAAATCCGCCTAACAAACTTATTGAAATTTATTCATGTCCTTTGGCACTGTTTTTAAATTTTTTTTTTTTTAAATTTATCCTAAAATCGTATCTAATAAAACTTAATTTATTTTAATTTGTTTATTTTGTTTTTGTTTTTGGTTTTTTTTTTTGTAATGGATGCGAAAAATTTAATGGATCCTTTACACAAATATTTTTGTATCCTGTTAAAGGATATTACATTATAATTTCATTTCTGGTAAATCAAAATTATATTAGGTTATGGTGAGAAATTGAAGGAATTTTAAAGAAAAATTGAGGAAAATAAAAAAAACACTGCTTTAACAGGAACAAAGACAAAACACGAGTAAAAATCATAAAAAAATATTAAAGAAAATATGGTTTGGGAAAATTTTTTCTTTGATTTTTCAAAAATTTCTTTAGGGATAAATTGGTTTAGTTTTTATTAGTGATCCCTAAATGTGCTTGAAATCGTGTGTTACCTTTAATGTAATTGTGGAGTGTATTTTCTACATTCATTTAAATTTCTGTACTGTACTGCTTAAACACTTTTTATTTAGTGGACTCTTTTAATTCACTTAAAAGGTTCCCATCAACGTTAGAAAGCATTGGTCTTGTGATTTAAAAATAACAATTTCAATAAAATTTCAGATTCTCTCAAATTAAATACCAGATCCTTAAAGATTATTAATTTTCTTAGGATTTCAATATGGAAATAATTTAGGATAAAATATATTCAAAAACGACAACACTGACTCCGAACAAAACTTTTTTTTTCTATACCCTATGCCTCTCCTAATACGTTTAAGAACTAAATTTGATTTTCTTCGGAATAACCAGGAAAAACCATAAAAGAAAAACTTAAAAAGGGATTTTTTTGAATGAGTTTTATAATATTAAGTAAAGATACTTTAATATCCATGTGGTATCTTACCATAAGGACAACAAGGACGACAACCACCATTATAGACATGAGTGTTTTACGTGACGAAAATTTAAATTAAGTTATGAATTTCATTGTTTTTATTATCTGTTTCCATTTTAATATTTTTTTCATTTTGGTTTCATTCCTTGGTTTTTCTTTTTATATTCATAAAGATGGAAAATGGAAAATTAAAATTATTTTTAGAGAATAAAATAATATTATTTTTGAAGAAATTTTATTACAATTTTCTGGTTTTTTTTTTGATAAATCGGAGTGTCGAATAATTTCATTGTGTTTCATTAACTTCATGTTTTTGAGTTGTTGAGGTATACATGGTGAAGTAATTTGTGTAAGTTTCCAATTGTTATTTCAAAGGCAGGATTTTGGTAAATTGAAAAATACTTAATACATTTGAGGCAGATTTATAAATTTCATCATTGGAGTCAATGGTACTTTTAAACAATTACATATTTTTAATAGTACTTTAATTTTACAATTTGTGTTAAAACTCTAATATTGAAATTTTTACTTGGATTCAATTAATGTAACTGTTTGGAAATAATTGTTTGGAAATAATGCTTTTATTAGGTACATGTGAACTTAAAAATTGCACTTTACATTTATTTATAACATTTCATTCCCCCAGGATTACTCCGAACACAAGCTACACATAGAGGCTGGTAAGAATTTTTAAGGAATGAATGTAAGGAAAATTCATTAGAATATATTAAACCGGTCTTGATTTTTAAATTGAATAAATTTCGAACGAATACTACTTTCATAGAAAATTTAATAGTATTACATTTTTCAGTCAACTCTTACAAAAACTCACGAACTTCCATTTTTAGTGGCAAAACTGAATCAGAGGTATAAAAAAAGCTCAAATTTTAACTCAACTCATGAACTTAAATTTTGAGTCTGGTCAACTTGAGCCCGCGAACACTTTGAGCGAAATAATAATAATTCTATGGCTGAACAGACTAATAAATCGAACGAATTCAAATGTTGAACAGAATCAAGATTGAACGAACTCAAATTTTGAGTATTTTAGTTTCGTATTTGAGTTCGTTCTTCTAGAACGTTTTAACAGCACAATAACGGACACAAAAGACCAACTTTCCAGAATTATTAATTTTGGCTTAATATCAATGTTAAAATTAAATTAAATTTTTATTGTAATTTGATTAAATGGTATACCATTACACTAAATCCCAAGAATAAATAATTGTAAAGAACTCCTTTCATAAATTTAAAAAAAAAAAATCTAGACCTATTTACAATTAAAAATAAAATCTTTCTATTCACACAGCAATAGAAATCCCAAATCTTTTTAAATAGCGAAAGCTCTTTATTAGGAATTTGTATTTGTAATAGTAATTGGTAGGTACCCAAAATTAAAAAGAAAATTGGTTTTCCTGTTTTTCTGTCTTATTTTTATTTGTAATTGTAATGGTAAAATTGAGGCTTTAGTTTGAGAAAAATTGTGAGAAGTTTTAAATGTTCCTTTATGAACTTTATGAAACCTTTATTTTTCCAGTTTGCCTTCTATAAAAAATTAAAAAAAAAAATCAATTATTTTTTTATTATTTATTTTATTTCATTCCGTTTTTTATTTCATATTTTAAATGGTATAAAATTTGCTATTTTTTAATTTTCACAATGGATTGCGAATAATACTCGGAAAGTTTTTTTTTAAATGGGGAGGACAAAAGGTAAAAAGAAGCTTAATAAAAATGAAAACAATTATTAAGTAATGTACTTTTCCTAGAAATTTAATACTCAAATTCAAGGTTATTAATTATTTCAACGTAATCCAAATTGCAGTGGAAACAAGGTGCTAATTAACTAAATAGTAAATTATAAAAACTCAAAATATAGAATTTTCATCAGGGTTTGCATTGTTTCCATACTAGAATCTTAGACTTAATTTTATGCAAATAGTTCTAGAATTAGGCCGACAAACCTATTTCAACATGTAATATTAGGGAAGTTACAGAACATATAGTATCTTAAATAGAATTTAAAGGTTTAATTAGTTTAGAAGGTTACAAAAGCTTAAACATTACTATTTATTGGAAATATGCTTCTT
Source organism: Dolichopus griseipennis (assembly GCA_963082915.1). Classification (NCBI taxonomy): domain Eukaryota; kingdom Metazoa; phylum Arthropoda; class Insecta; order Diptera; family Dolichopodidae; genus Dolichopus; species Dolichopus griseipennis. The sequence goes on from OY720442.1 coordinate 3,394,225, forward strand.
CTTAAATTTATTTTAATCATTACTGGCTCAAATCTTATTCTCAACCAGGCTTTCTTATATTTTAAAATAGTTTTTGACATGAAGTCTGTGGGCCTAGTTAATATTTAACATATTATACTCTGAAAGATTTTTTTTCAGTGGTATAAATCGTATGATCATTGATGCGAAGTATTACCAATGTAACCAACTAAATTAAAGAACGCAGCACGGAACAGCAGATTAGTCTCCTTTTATGAACAACTAACAGAACCAAGTTGAAATTCGCGAGATTTCTATTACATTATTTTTTGAGGGCTTTAACACAATGGGTTTACTTAAAAAACTAACTACATCAATAAGTCTCAGAACAATCATTAAAGATATTTCAATTTTCATCACAATCCTGTAATAAAATTCTATTATAACACGAGTCTAGAAAACAATTCACGTTAATTACATATTATAAAAATAAATTTTCTATTAAAGCTGATTGTTATGTTACTTGAACTGTGTCAAATGGCCCTTAGGTATGTCTAAATGTCTAATAAAATATAAGACAACTATCATCATTCATTTTTCCAATCAATGGATACATATATCGAAATAATTGTCACTTTATTTCTTTAATCCTTTTATATACACTCATATAACATATTTTTACTCATACTATTCAAAGTGTTTGTAAATAATCCATTATCCTTTCTGAAATTTTTTTCATTTCATTCATTTTGTTTTTTCATTATCGAATTACAGAAAATGCACACACATTTGTAATAATCGAAATTAAAAAATAATACAAACAAACAAACAAATATAAAATAATAAAAAAATATAAAAAGAAAAATAAAAAATCAAAAAGAAAATTTTCCAATTTTCATGAAATGACTATAGTAATTTTTCCAGGCGTTAACATTATCTTTTGTCATTTTTGATTGACGAATTCTTATAAGATTTTATTTTTTTTTATGTTGTACAATTCGTAAATTTTTACAATAGACGCGACAGGGTAACGAACTCTGTATCAAATTAAAAATATATTCTGTGTCCACCACAGAACCAACCGCTATTACAGCAAAAGATTAAAATAAAATTTCTTTAATAGCTTTTTTTGCCTCCATGTGTAAAAGTTTTTATCTAAACAATCTACCTAACGTTTAATAATTAAAAATATTTAATTTTAGATAAATGTATGTACCTAATACGATATTTATTCAAACTGAAGAAACTCGTTATTGTTTTAATAATTTTCAATTTTCATTTATCGGAAAAATTTTGTTAAAATTAACTTAGAAAAGATTAAAAATGAACTTAGAAAATTTTCACTAAATTTGTTAATTTAATTAAGGTGATACTCAGCTTCGTCGAATTGAAAAACTTTCTATTGTAAAATTGTAGCTCTTTATTTTGTGTAACAACTTTTATATAATCAGGTTTTTTGGGCTTTTTTTGGTTTACAAAATATTTGAAAAAAGCCTAGAAATGAACGTAGAGAAGTACCCCTTGGATGTTACCCGATGTTCTACAAAAACTTATAAATTCAAGATATTAACAATATAATCTTATTTATAAAATTTGAAAACATTCCGCTTAACTGTTTAGATTGTACACATGTGCACAGACACACGTACGTACATACGTGTGCGTCTGTGTGTGTACCAATGTACGTGTACACACAGGCAGATATTATAAAAAAAACAAGTTTTCTGGGTTTTTGCACACCGGAGTATGAACACATGCAAAAATCTCAGAGTCCGATTTTTCGAGCGAAAACAATATCTATCGCTTACTAAATTTCATATAAGCGGTTGGTAAAACCAAAATAAAATCAAAATTATAATAGAATTTCTTGCAATTTTTTTAATTTATTTTTTTTGTATTGAAAAATATCAAAGAAAATGGAAAAAAATTTTTTTAATATTTATTGAAAAACTGTTTTTTCTAATATAATTTAAGAAAATAAAGGAAAAAACTTTATTCACCAAAATTAAATTAAAATTTTTTCATACGCATCCAAAAATAAACAAAAAAGATGAAAAATCAATATTTCATGTAAAAACTAAATTTGTTGTGGGTTTAATTAAAAAAAACGTTTTTTTCTTGCACTTTAAAGCCTACACGAATTTAAAGGAGCAAAAAGTTAGTCTGATAAAATTTTATTTAAACTTGAGGACATGCATATAGCAATCATCCCTTATGTCTGGAATTTAATTAATCTATAAATTATTTAATAAACGTTTAAAAATTTTGAAATTAATTAAGGGTAGCAACTGTAAGAAGGTTGTAGGGTAGTTATAATAATTAATCATTTTCGATATTCTGACAAGTATTATACAAAATGGTTGTTTTTAAATTTTAGGGTTTTTAATATTCTAAAACCCTACTGCATTGTCTAATATTAATTGGCAATATTTCGTACATGTCTATTAAAAAAGTTTATTCACATGAACTAGGTCCTTTTTTACAGAAAATTTGTCATTTTTCAAATACAAATAGTCCTAAATTAAATTGATCTTTTTTTAAATCCGCTCCGTTTTTGGGAACCAGTATTCGTACTTAAAAAAAACTTAAGGATCTTTGTACTTAAAAAAAACTTAACAATATGAAAAATTAAAAAGGGTTAACTTTAACCCGCCCTAAAAAACATCCACCAAAAATATAGGTGTAATTTTTTGGGGCTTATCTTAATAATTTTACGGGTTTATTTTCTAATACAGAATTTGGGACTAATTTCTTTCAAAAATTTATTCTAAATAAAATACCCAGTAAAGTTTCCATAATCCTTTCCAAATTAATTCGATTTAGTTCAGCAATGTCTCCTACGTAATTAAGTTAAAGAAGTTTTTAGTTAATGATCGGTGACACAGTGGTTGAGTTCCGACCTTTCATGCGAAAATTCCGGGTTCAAATCACTTTTACTGGGACTTTATCAGGTTTTCGACCGCCGTCTATCACCGATTATTTTTTGAAATACATGATGTAGTCTTCTGGAAAAAACAGTACATATTCAGAACATATACATATTCAGTTATCTTCTAATACTCTACTACTCAGTTAAATGCATCTTTTCACTGCTTAAAATATTAAGTCTGGAAGCTAAAACGTACTTCAAATCAAGAAGGATTGCCCCAAGTATTGAAACAACAGATTATGTATGAAAAAAAAACTCTTTAACAATTTATAAAACTTAAACTTCAGTATTAAAATTTTAATCCCTTTAATATTTTTAAAATTTTAAATGATTAATGTAGATACATTTGAATATTGGTTAGTAAGGGAAGGCAACCTAAAAGAATTAATAACGGATAGAAACTTAATTATAAAATTAGAATGTCTGGGCTCCGCTGCTAATTTAATAACTAAAATAAATTTAAAGTTTATTTTGAATTTAATCAAAATAATTGAATTAAATCTTATATAATAGCAATATTTTAGCATATAAAAAACGTGCCAAGTTATTCTTTAATTCACTAATTTTTCTTTGCCCTTTAATATTTTTAACCCTTTATAATTTACTAACCATTTTTTTATAAAAAAAACCAAAAGAATATTACACTATAAATTCAAATGAATCCTTCAGTTCAATTAGTTTAAAAATACAGAGATTGTTTCATAAAATTGTATATCCAACTAAACTACCAACTATATATTCCAAAAAACAATAACAACTATCCCCTTTTTTCGAAAATCGTAATTATCCCAATTTTCTTTTAACCTTTATTTATTATTCATGGTTCCAGAGTTTTGTTTTCAAATAATAATTCCAAAATATTTATATTGTATTGAATTTCGGTACCTTAATCTCCTTAATCCTTTCTTTCCTTTTAAACTCTTCAATAACTAAATATGAGCATAATAAAACAATACTCAGCACATTCTGTTCTAATATCCTTTCACTATTATCCTTTTAAAATTATCAGAATAGGTCAAAAAAAAACAATAACGGATTATTAAAAAAAAAGGATACTAAAACGTGATTTTTTTTTATTTGATGTCCTTTTTTTTAGCAAAAAATTTTTTTTTAGAAGAAAACTTTTTATTCTAATTGTCTTCATACAATTCATCAATGCCCTTGAACTTGACATGAGGTTCTGAAAAAGTTTTATTTATTTTTATAGTTTATTAACTCATGACAGCAACATTATGAAAAATTATATATATATATATATATAACTAAAAGAATCTATTCTTTTATTATATACACATTCAGAAATCCTTTTGTTTTTCAGAAGGAAAGATTTGGAGATGAAACAAAATGAAATTTTTAAGATAGTGTAGATGTGGGTCTGATCAAATGTAGTTTATAGTAGATATTAAGTGAAAAATTATCATAAAAATATTGAATGAAATAATGAGCTGTTTATGAAGTTCTAAATCATCAGTTTATGAAGTTACGGAGTTCGAAATAAACTTTCATCTAACCCACTTTTGTCTGAAATCCTTTTTATATCTGCAGTATAATACACAGGATTTTTTCGGAAACCCATAATATATTTCAAATATCCTGGAGTTATTATAAATGCTCTTGAAACCATAAGTTGTATTATCAGTTCTTATATCTATAAATTAAAGACAAATCTACATTTCTTCATTTATCGCTTGTTCAATTTTAAATGATTTTTAATTAAAGAACACGTTTCGAAATTAAAAATGATTTCAAAATCATCAGACAAAATGGTATGTCTATAAGTTTCCCATATCATAAGTATTAATTGTCCTGGCTATATCATAAGTTGGTCTGATACTATTAACATATACAGATAAACATACTCTAAAAATAAAACAATTCCGAATAAGATTTCTACGAAATGTATTACTTTCTAAAATATGGAAATTCTTTCGAAAATTCCTTCCATTTATTATTAATGGCAGTAGCAATTTATATGTGCCGGAAGTTTTTTAATATAAAAGGGTTCATAATTTAAATACGTTTCTACTAGGAAAATTTATTTGAAAAAAAAATATGGTTTGAAATATGTATTTTGATTAGTGGAAGAATATTTATTAAAGCGTATAAAATTGTATAAAATATTATTAGGGAAAAAAACTTTTAGAAATTCTTGGAATATTTTTTAAATATTTTGTTTTATCATAAAAAGTTCAAATTTTTTTTTTATTTAATTTTTAAAGGATTCATTTATTTTATTCAACATCTTTAAAATTCAAAAAAAGTAAAATAAAATCATTATCTTACTTTTATTTTGCTACACTTATCATGTTACCACGTCACTGAATTACGTTGAATTTTAAATCCATCATCCATCACGATAACTTCATGTTTTTAGTTTTTTACGTGAACTTTTCATTTTATTTATTTCAACAACTCTTACACTGTTGACACGTTCATCATTCACTGATGCAAACTTATGATAATCCATTTAAGTTTATTTCTAGCAACGGATGAGATGTTTAATATTATGCATTAATAGTCAATACATAGTACATTTTCAACTATTAATGTTTTTTTATTTTAGGTAATTAAATAACATCATGATAATATGTATGATTCAAGGATTCTAAAAGAGAATTTATGATTCAAGGATTGATTCAAGGTCTCTAAAAGATTCTTTCATAATTCTGAAATAAAAACCAAAAGTATTCATGAAGCTCTTTAAAATTTAAAGTTCTTTTGTGTATTTAGTAATTAGATACATGCATTAATTTTTCTTATACCACAGCTTTACAAATCTAGTCTTAGTTTTTAATCCTTAAATCTTGGATCAACCAACAAAAAAAATTAAAAAGTTTTTGGAACATAATTACGTGTATTGGAGCTTTAAGTTTCTTTAATAAAATATTCATTCAGTATATAAAAAATTGGAAAATCCTCACATATGTATATCTATATATAAATAAATCCCCCAAAAACTGAACACCGTTCAATCAATATCAAAATAAAGAAGTATGAACACGTAAGTGATGTAATAAATTACTCTTACAATGTCAATTTACGTGTACTTCTTTAAAAATTAGAAATATATTACCACCTTAGGGTCAAAATATTTTCTTCCTTCTAAAAGGTTTTCGAATTTCTTCTATTTCCTAACAAAATACTTTTAAAAACCCTAGAGATTAATTATATCTCATTCTACTATATCCAGTGTGTGTTCCATCACATAAAGTGATAAAGTAATGGTTTTATTTTTAACAGTTAATTTTTTTTATATTTAAAACGATCCCATCTAAAATTCACCAAAGATTGTATAAAATTTTCCAGAACTTTTCATTCCAAATCTAATTTTTGAATTTTCATAATAAATAAAATTTACTTACAGTTCTGAAAATTTTTACTATGAATTTACTTTTATCCAAATTCATTATGTATAATTTTCGAAGTTTAACATTCAATTTTTAATATGTAACCAAAGTAATGTAAAACTTTTGTCATTCAATTTAAAATTAATGTGCTATCATTTGTTAATATCCCTACAATATCGGTGTCGACTTGCAAATTAATACACAAAATTTCCATTAGAAACTTTTCTTTTTATATTTTCTATTGCACCTGAAACTTTCAATTCTTTGTAAATAACGATTTGATTTTTTTTAAAAATTGTGTCTGTTCAACTTAAAATGAATAAGAAAATCCTTGTGATGCACAATTTTTAAACCCACAAACTAATTCAAAAATCATTTCATATAAATTTTTATTTAAAAAAATTTCATAGGTGAATGGAACCTTTCTAAAACAAATAAAAAGCTTCAGCAAAGACCTTGAAAATTAAATTAGAAAAATTTTCGTGTTAATAATTTAACTTTTAAAAAGTTCATTACTTTCAATTAATTAAATTGGTCTACATAGTTTTTTTTTGCAAAGTAACTTTTTTATTATTTTAAAATTTTTCAGACATTATTTTAAAATTGCATATTTTTAGGATGTTACGATATAAAAGTTTTTGTAATTTCAAAAGAATTTCAATGATAATCAATAATTTTCCAATTAAATGGTGACTAAAATATTATTAGACTATAATTTTATGGAAGTTTTTTTTTTTTAATTTATACGATTTGTTTTTTTTTTTGATTAAGTGTTGCCGCTTTTTACTGTTTTATGTAAAATATAGGGGTTTGCAATTTCTCCTTAATTTTCTCCTAATTATGAAAGCATTTTTAAATTGATTATTATCTTATCAATTGAAATTTTGTTTGCTGAGATTTTAGGTAGATCTACAATTTAAATTCTAAGCTTTAATTAATTTCAATTTCTAACCACAAAATCAATTTTCCCCACAAATTTCAAAGGGAGTTCATATATTAGATAATAGGTATCATCACTTGTCATATTAAAATTTACTAAGAACTTTCTAGCAAAATTAAAAATTTTATTTTGTTCAAACCAATTTAGAGTAGATACTAAACTTCCAACAGAGGTTCCAGAAAGAATAAATTTGAGCTTATAAGTAGCTCTAGGTATACCATTTTATACTTTCCTTTGTTCTAAATACTTCTAAACACTTTGAAGATATTATACAATGGAGTGTAATACAATACTCTACTCTATAGCAATTAATATGATATCTTCATTTTTATTTTAAATATAATAAAAAAATTTAATTTAAAAAGTAATTTTTTATGCTTTACACGTGGAAAACACTTACAAAATGATTTGAAATAAAATATTTTAATTGGAAAATAATAAAAGAATAATTTTTGATTAAAAATCTAAAGAAAATTCTCGTGTCAGATTATTTTTTATTACTTTTAAACCTTTTGTTTCATATTTTTTAATAATAAAATTTTCTAATTTTTTGTTCCCTTTTATATTAAATTTAATATTTAATTTTTATTGGATTTTATTTTTTTTTTTTTGTTGTTTATAAATTTTTTTAATTTTTTTTTTAATTCTGAACTGTTATAAAAAAATAATGGTAATTTATTAAAAGTTCGACAATAACCATTTTACGCTCAATTTCCATTAATTTAAATTATTAATGAAAAATTATTATCACAGGTTCCTTTATGCTCAGACGAGACATTTTAACACCTGTTTGGATCAATAAATTTTTATATATAAAATTTTAAACTTTTTAATTATAATTCACTGGGTTTTTTAATTCATTACAACTCTTAGTAATCGTTTTGCAGTCTGAGTACAATAAATTTTGATTATTTAAATAATTTTTAATAAATATTCGAATTATCTTTTGAACTACAATGTACAGTGGGAACTTTTTAATAAATTGTTTTAAGCAAATATTATATAATTATTATATAATAATTATAAAAGAGTGGTGTGTAGTGAAAATTCCATCAATAATACAAGTTTTATTACTTGTTGGTTTTTTTTATAACAAAAATGAAAATTGGCTTAAAATTTTTTTTAAATCTTTAAAAAAAAGCTTTTATATCGTAACATCCTAAAAATATGCAATTGTCTGAAAAATTTTAAAATTTTTAACATAAAATAACTCGAAATACCTTAATTACATTAAATTTTAACTTTTGAGTCACTTATAAGTATAACTTTGGAAGTTTATTTTTTATTATATAATAAATTAAATGGATGATTGCTCAATAAAACCAACTCATTCAAATAATTTCAAAATTGGAAGGTTAAATTATTAAAAAACTTATTCAAAAATTTAAATTGGTGGAAAAGATGGAAAAACCTCTGATTTTCAAATGAAACTTGAGGGGCTTTTTAAAAAATTTTATAATTTTTCAGATTTTTATTTATAAATTCGTGACTAAAATCGCTTTGCTTCCTAAAATTGAAGGAAGTCTGATTTAAGGACTATTAGGCCTTCGATAAGTTGGGTAGTCACTTAAATGATTTTGTCTTTCAGACTTATATTCTGGTTCTTATCGCGAATATTAATTTTCAACCAACTATTAACTCAACCAATTTAAGAAATTTCAAATAATAAATAAAAATTAGCGACATAATTTGTCCTTTCTACGTCCTCAGCAATATGAACACTTAGAAAATTTTTAAAATAAACTGTCTAAAAATCATCTAGTAGACTTTTAATTACCAAACTTTTTAAATAAGAAACATTTTTTAAAATTACAATTAAAAAAGTTTTAAAATATTTGTTTTATATTTTTTAATAGGTAATCAAGAATATCATTAAAAAAGTTCTTGTAATTACCCTTCATAAAACGTTTATTTTTTTATAATGATGTGTTGTAACCATTAGTAGTACAACATACATTCAAAGTAATCAAACTTTTCCCCCATGATATTTTTCACTTCATTTTAAATTACCCTGTACTTACAATTAATAAAACAGATCAAAAAAGTATAAGGACAATTCATATTTTCAAAATAAATTCATTGATAATTTTGTAAAATTTACTTATTTCAAATAAATTTAAACTTTTATTATAAAAAATTTTAAATACATTTTCGACTATTAAAAAATTCTAACTTTAATTACAAAAACCATTATAGGAATTATTCAACAAATTTTACGCAAAACTGACTAGAAAGATAACTTTTCCAATCTATTATTTATTAAAATAAAATATTTACAAAAGAAAAGTAAAATTTTCTTAGACCTTGCCTAATGATAAGGTATTGAAAGGGACCTTTAAACAAAATCCCAAAATAAGAAAAATGCCAAAAAAAAAATAAAACCCAAATTGTCTATTTAAATTAAAACACACTAAACTAATACAAAAAAAAAAATAAAGTTATTAAAATTTTTTTTAAAAATCATTCCCTTAAAAGATCTCTGATTCCTCCTGAGAGTATTCTATCCCTAAAATACATATAAACTAAAAAACAGTCTTGTGTATGATTAAAAATCATTCTTGTTGAAAAGTATAAGACCCTAGTAAACAATAAAATTATTATATTCGTTTCTTTTGTCTATTTAAATCAAAAAATCAGATTTGGGAATACTTTTATTTAAAAATGAATTTTAAAGAAAATAAAGAGTCCCTTTTTTTCATAGAAATGAAATTAATCACCCGAATTGACCTTAAATCAATATTTATATTTAATTTAAAGTCCTACGCAAAGATACATTCTATTTGAGAGTTCTAAGAAAAGATATTGTAGTTTGTCTAAGAGTATTTGCCTCACTTAAATCATATTATGGTGAGATGCATTGTACTCGTAATTGAAGGAAATTTTTGGAATTTTAATGGAGGCAGTATATTTGAAAATGGCATTTTGAAATAGAAATAGATAGACTCCAAAAGGAGCATTTTCCCGAGAAAAATACATTAAAACTCTTATGACAGTTTTATAATTTGATTCACATAATAATTATGTATAAAAATGACATAAATACAAGGATCACTTAGATAGGAATAACAACACAAATAACCAATATCTCACTCAAGATTTTTCAACGAAACAAAGAGCGCGATAGATATTCGTCACTTGGCCATTGAACTATCCAGGTGGTTCAATAAGGTTTATGGAAATTCGTTTGTCATGCGCATATGGGACCAAATACCGTCAAATTTGTTCTCCACAGTTTATAATACATATGTGTATGATTTCGAAAAGTCTAAGAAAATCATTAACATCTTTCTTTTTAAAAATCCATCATATTTCCGTCAACTCCCCATTATTCCATATTCCTATGTTTCTTAGACCCAATATCTAATAGTCCTTTCACATCCTTACCCCTAGAACTATGCTGTATATTTATCATAGGTCCCATCCTAAAGTCTGGTTCAAAAAAGATTGGGGTTTTGAAGTATTTAAGTCGCAAACTATCTGCAGAAACTCCTCACAATTTCAATATGTGGCTTTTGAAGCTTTCCCTCGGGGAAAAAATTGAAAAAAAAACACAAATTTTAACAAAACAAAATAATTTAAAATATTCCAACAATTTAATAAGAATTTATTACAAAAATAAATATTTAAATAATTTTTTTAAACTTATCAAACGAGCTTATTAAACTCTAAATTCGTTCCCAAATTAAACAACATAAGAAATTCAAAAAATCATGATTAGTAAAATACATGATAATTTTTTAAATAAAATTTGCCATTGTAATGTCACGTTCCTTTCATTACATACAATACGTTTCTAAGCAATCTATATTTAAAATACATTAAAAGATGGAAGATTAAAGATTAAATTCTAAAAATAGAAATAGAAATTCCATTCATTCCTTCCTATTATTTCATTCAAGTTATAACTTCGTTCTACTTCATTCATACCCCGTTGTATTTTTTAAAAAGTTTTCCAAAGCTGTTTATGTTTTTCATTAAAATCGTCCTTCGATTTCTATATTGTGTCTAAATTATACGTACATTATAAAATTATTCGAAATTTATTTTTAAACTTTCATTGTTGTCATTGAAATCACTTGATCAAGTAAATTTGTGAGACTATAAACATTGTATCCGATCTGAGTATGTCAATTTCAATATTTATCAATTGGCTATAAAAGCAAAATAGAAAAAAAAAATAAAGAATAATAAAATTGTAAACAAAACATTTTTCTATTATTATTCATTTTATCCTTCTTCTTTTACATAATAATACACTAATGTAAAATATATATGTATGTGTTTTGTAAATAAAGAAAACTGTGGAAAGAAATTTTTAAAACATATTATTTAAAACTCAATTTCTCAAATTCAAATTAATTGAGTATGGAAAGAGTATAATATCGACCCGCATTTTTAAATCATTGTTTTTAAATTTTCCAATTTTTCAAAATCCTTTTTTAAAATCGCGCCATAACCAAATTTGATTTTGTGATCTAACTTTTTTTATGAATTCTAGAACCCCACTTTTCTTCTTTTAATATTCACGCTTTTAAGAATTAATATGGTATGGAAAAGCGGAATTCAATATTTCGGGACGTAGTGGCTGACCAAGATTCCGAAACAAAAATTTACAAACTGAAGTTGGAAATATATATCATAACATTGTACTACAAATTGAACTTTGAGTTTTAAATTATCTGGATTGCAAACCCGATTGAATATCAAAAAATCAGATATTATGCGAAATTCCCTAAAAACAGATGCTTTTTCAGGCTTTACTTTTCTGGAAAAAAAACATCTCGAACCAAAAAATTCTTAAAAAAAAATCTTCAATTTAAATTTTCTGCAGCAAATCCTGATTGTTACAAAATCATGGAAAAAAATCCAAATACCGAATTTTTCTGGATTAAACAAAACATTTTAAAAAAGGATACAAATTCAGAAATAAGAGCCTTTTATAGACTATGAATATATTATATATATTAAGGATTCAAAATTAAGTGGAATTTTCTAGTTTTTTTGAAATTTTAGTCATTTAAGTTTTTTTTTCAAGATTTTGAATTATTCGGCACTTTTTTTGCTGAATTTTTTCGTTCGCCGTTTTCTTTTTTAGTAGAGTCCTTGACCCCTTAAGCATACTACACTAAGATAAATAATAGCAACTCCAAATTAAATTCGTAAAAGGGAATGATCAGTTAAATATTTTTCATAAATTTACAAAACATTTCAATATTTTCTTACCACCATGTTTACTCTTTCTTTCCTATTAAAGACATTATTACTTAAAAAAAACAATTTAATTCATAGGAATTTATTTACTCTTCAGCCATCATATTTACACATTCAATAATTGTATAGAAATATGCTTTCTAAGGACAACAAACTAAAAATACTTTTAAGAACACAAACAAACAAAGAAAATCATTGCGCGATAATATATCAATTGTTCGGAATTCTTTGACACATTCTCATTTAATTTAAAAGCTTATAAAAGTTATATTCAATTTTAAATTAAACGAATGAATTCAGGAAAAAGTTAAAATGAAAATAATTATATAAATTAATTTCTAATAAACTTAATGAATAAATTAAATTTATTGAAGAATTCCAAGACTGTATCTATAAAAAAGGATATAAAAAAACAAGGTCACATAACACTTCCTGAAGACAGTTAAGTCGTCATTCAAACTTTGTTATACAACATTAGTCTTTATTTCAGCATCTAAGAGTTTACACTTTTAAACAGATTAAATCATTTAATTAAGTAAATTGCATACTAAGCTTTAACTAAGTATTAAAGCCCTAGATTTTTATTAGGACTTTATTACAACTTTAATTCTCTTTAATACAGGAGCATGATATTTGTAAAATTACTATATTCCATATTTTTCAATAAAAATCAAGTGAACCTTAATTGAGTCCTTAAGAGTCCTTGTTATGTTATAAAATATAACACGTATTATTATAAACATTTAAAATTAAATATTCTTTAAATACCTAAAAAGAATTTCTAAATTTTCAAAAATTCTAGTGAATTTTCTCTTAACAAAATTTTCCGTTAAATTCATTACCTTAAAATAGAAAGTCATGAATGAAATTCCCATTTAATTCATTTTGTAACACTTTCAAAACTTAATATCAATTTAAAAACGAATGAAATTTCTTACTAATACATTAATATTATTATTTTAAAAACTTTTATTTTCAACAGATTATCGAAACAGAAGATTAAACAAAATTCAAGGACGAATTTCTTATATAATAAAGAAAAACAAAAAATAAACAAAAAACAAATAAGAAAAATTTTTTTTTAATATATTAATGAAAAACAAAAGTGAAAAAAAAACTAAATATTTGCCCTAAATTTTATATAAATTACATTCCCATTCTATTTGATAATTTTTCATTTAACCCGAATTTAAAATTTGTCTCCTTAAAAAAAAACTGAATCCTTTCAAAAAAAATATCCTTTAAATGAATGAATTCTAACATCCTACAGTTTTGTTTTTAAAATTATTATCCTTACAACAAAAATAAAAAGTAAACACATGTATTTTCCGGAAATGGTAACATTAAAGATTAGAAAGAGACAAAATACAAATTTAAAGGATAAAATATAATAAACAGTAAACAGTTTTTTTTCTATATATTGGAGAGTAGAGTTGTTGTCCTTTTGTTCAACGTTTAGGAAAAATTATTCATTTGGAAAAATAAGAAAAAAAACAGAAAAAAAATTAAGAAAAAACATGTTAGAATGAATATTTAAAATTTATTTACAGTGTCGGACAAAAATATACACAAATTAAAATTAAAATTTGGAAATTATATGATGAATTTCATTAGAGCAGTTTTGTTAAAAAAAAAAATCTCCAAATTGTTTAATAGAGCGTTTAATCCATACTTCTTTAAGATTTTGAACAAGGATTATAAAAATTGCAGTTATCTATAAGCTGACAGCATTTATAGTGTGTGTATATATCCTAGGAAATTTAGAGTGACTGTTTTTAACAATGAAGCAATGTATATATTTCGTATACTCTTTTAAACAATTAAGGGCATTTTAAATCAGTTATTCAGATCGTTAAATACATAATGAATCATGCAATATGATGCAACTTATTTGCAGAGTAAAAAAGAAAGGATGTTGGAAGAGAACAAGCGTCGTGGGTGAGATATATCAGGCAACATAAGGGTATCCAAATGGTGGGTCAGCTATGAACTGCAGCATGGGGAAAGCTGTTACAATGTATTCAAAGGAATCAAATATTCAATAAGCAGTTCAGAAAGAAGCGGCTCTGTTATTCATTATTCTTGAGTTGACAATAAGGCGGTTTGATCTATTACAATCTAATAATATTTTTTCTTAATGACTTAAAAAAATTGTGATTTCGCTCATACCTTGATCCAAGTATATCTGCACTTTTTACACCGTTTGTTTAAAGTAAAGACTTAGCATTATTTGTAAAAATCAAGAAAGAATCTCAAAAACTGATACAATAAAATTAATAGCTATCCTACACAATATTTTCCAACTGTTTAATATAATTTGTCCAACACTGTATTTTAATCCTACACAGGAATAATTTTTGATAATATTGTTAGCTTATTTTTAAACAAAAAAGTTTACGTTTTTCATTTTGGTTTATTTTTTTTTAAATTAATTCAAAGTAAAATGAAATTAAGAAGAAATTGTAAAATCAGAGGTATGGTTATTATCAATAGTTTTCCATATTGTGATACATCATTTAATATAAGGTTTAATGCTATGTAAATTTTTTGCATAGAAACAATTATTCAGATTTGAAAAGGATTAGAACTAATAATCTCATCTTTTATAATCCTATATTTCCCACACCCAATCACCAATAATCCTTTCACATCCTTTTCATCGAAACCAAGTTGTACATTTAAATCACACGTTTAATTTTAAAGTTTGTATTTTAAAGTTAGTTTCAAATTTAAAAAGGACAATGGTTTTGGTTTGTTAAAGTTGCTTACTACCTATAGGAACTATATAAAACTCCAGTAACTTTCGAAGTTTTCCATGTCCATCATTGTCAGAATGTTACTGAACTCTCTTGTAACAGAGGATGTTTGTATTTTATCAAATTTTAACTCCTTCTTGTATACCAAAAAATCCCAACAATATTCTTAAATGTTCTTTTACAATTACAGGATATCCCACATCACATTTTTAGTACTCTAAAATCAATATAAGCAGTCTTTTGCTGAACTACAATTTAAAAACAAAACATGTTGTGATATCGTATCAACATCCATTAATGGTTAGAATTTTTCATCATAAAGATTGGATTTCTTAAACAATCCCTCTTTATGGATTTAAATAAATTTAAGTCAAAAAAAATTCAACAAAAGTTAAAAGACATTTTAACTTGTGTCAACTTTAATTATATTAATATTCAACTTATTCTTTATATTTGCTCCCATCTTATAAATTTTTGGTTGGTTTTAACTGACTGTAATTAATCACTTTAAAAACTAGACATTTTAAATCCAATGCCAAATATAAAATGTCCATACAAGTTATTTTTAAATTTGATAAGGGTAAGTTTATCTTGTATTTATGATTACAAGATTATATAAATATATATACATATATAAATTTCCAGACCATGGATAAACACAAGCACAAGCTTAAAAATCTCCTTAAAATAAAAATTAGATATTTATGTGACAAATTGGTTTTTCTTTTCTTTTGATAATTTTCTTTTCTTGGTTTTTTTTTCATTTGATCCAATTTTGAATGTCCTTTTAAATTACTTATGGGCTGCTGGTAGTGGTTCTTTCATATATAAATTAATTTAAATAATTCAATTTTTAAAGCCCAGAATAATACAATTTCTCTTATTTTTAAATAAAACTTTAAAAAAAAAATTTAATATAATTTTTCAAGGTTAATTCCTTAAAAAAAAACTGATTTTTCATCAATTTTCATTTTTCCAAAAAAAAAAAAAAAAAAAAATCATTATTTAAAATAATTTAACAAGTTAAAAATTTCCGTTTATTACTTCCATAAGAAATTGATAAAAAAAACCTTCCCTACAATGATATCCTTTTTATCCTTTTTTTTATTAAAACAAACTGTATTTTTATCCAATATTCATTTCCGATATTTATCTTAACTTTGTTTTCATTATTTGTAACTGTGGAAAAACTTTTTTACTCAACTTTAAAAGTATATTACATAAGGACAAATATTATATGTATCCTGATATATATCCTGATTGAAATCTATTCAATCAAATTTGCAATCAATCAAAAACTTTTTACGACATCATTTTCAATGCCTTAAAGTACAATTCTCTATAGTCTGCAAAAAAAAAAAAAATCTGGCAGCTGTATCTGAAATATTTATAAGCATATAAGCATGGATAATGTAAAATAAAGTGGATTAGGTATGATAATATTTTAACCGTTACGATAATATTCGTTATTATGTAAATAAAATGTTGAAGTCAAATGATGTCACGAACTATTTTTAGTAAATTGTCCTTTGGTTCAATATTTGAGTACCAATCTACTTAACTTATTACTAACTTATTAAAATAATTGATATGAAATAATCTAACAAATTCCAATTTGAATTTGTAGTTTATGGAAAGCATTGTTATTAATTACAATGTAAATTTCTTAACCATGGAGTTGTTTAACCTTAACTTATGGTAACTAATATTTTATAGCTATAGATGAAATATTTTAATATGTTAAATTAAATTTAACGGACGGAAGGAATTCAAATTATAACTTTAAGCTTAAAACGGATAAATCATACAAAATATTTAAAAAATAAAGTTAACATTAAATTTAAGATATTTCTTTATTATTTTGTAAGTATGTATTACAAGGAAATAAGTTTTTTAAATTATCTTTAAGCAGAGATTTCTGAGCACAAATGCGGTAGTAAATTTATATTCTTTTTAATTATGTACTTAGTTTAAATATTTAACTTGAAAAAGCTTAAAGTTAATAAAATAAATTAGTGAAAGCATTTGCTTAAATAATTCAAGATAAATAATGCAAAATTAAAATCTGAGGAGATCAAATCCGCACTTCCTTGATTAATAATCCAATATTTGATGAATAACAATTAAACCTTATCCCTTTGTGCCCTATAACTTTTTTTTATATTTAAATTTTCTTCTCTTTTGATTTATATTTGTAAAAATTTTACAAAACTAGATTAACTTAATAATCTATAGTTTCCTCAAAGCTAATCAATAAAAATTAAAGAAAAAGTTGCATATTTTTAGGCGCAATATAAAAATTGTTAATTGTAACATCAATTTTCTTGGAATTTTTCATTAAATTTTTTAAAATTTAAGAACACAGATTAATTTCATCATCAATATATTTTCTCACATTTTTATAATACAAACTATTTTATTATACATACATTATATAATTTAATCCTTAATATTAAAGTTAAATTTTTTTCTTAAAGAAACTGAGAACATGATAAATACAACTGTTATAATATCTTTTTTTATTTCAAAATCACTATAAAAAAAAAGACGAAAGAAAAATTAAAAGTTTTGTTAAAGAAAAATTTTGATTTATCATATTAAATTTTAAGTTATCACTAGGAGAAATCATTTTGTCTTATTGCTTTTTTCTTAGATTGAAATTTATACTAATAGCATCACTGTAAATTTTTAAATGAAATTTTCTATAGATCTGAAACGAGAGAATCAATAAGGTCCTGGAAATAATTTAAATTCTTGAGCTTCCAACATCTATATTTAAACTTTAAATCGACCTTCACACCGAGTTTTAAATTATCTATTCAGATGAATTCTTTTTATTTTTCCAAATTTCCGAGACTGATTTTGAGATTCAAGTTCCTTTTTTCATATGATATTCAATTTTCTATTTTATATTAATGATCTCTTCGAATAACCTATTGACAGGGTGTTAATGTTGTCCTTAAAGAATACTTGACTTCCTAATTAAGTTGGTTTTTGTGAATTTAAATTTAAGATTATTCAAGATTAATGGATTTCATTGATTTTTATCCTAAATGTAATGGAAAATTCTGTTAACAAAATTTTTATATAAAATTTAATTCAAAAAGATGTTATATTAGTTTTTTTTTGTATAAGTTTCTTATATACCGTAAAATTGAACTATAAGTTTTTTAATTATTCTAAGTGTTATTTCTGAACCAGAACATAACATTTTATAAATGATCTAAAAATTATAAAATTTCTTGAAATATTAAAGAGCTATTGGTCTTTGCTTTTAAAAATTATTGCAATTTCAAACAAAGAAATCACAATCAAAATATTATTTAAAATTTTTTTTTAAAAAATCTTCAGAACTAATTATAATTTGAACTTTTCATAACTTTGTCTTTTTTTTAAATTGCTTTAATTTATTAAAATGTCGTGTCACTTTAATTAAAAAATAAAATAATTCTTTCTTTAAGGAAATTTCCATTTTCGTTTCAAGATTTTTATTTTATACAAGGGAAAAGTTTTTTTATGAATTTTAAATTAAAATAGAAATTTTAAGAACCAACGTTAAAAATGTTTTTGATTAAGTTGCAGTAAATTAGTACTAAAAATTTAGTTTAAGAGTCCAAAAACAAAAAGTCTTTGGGGGTCTAAAAATATTTAGACCTGATTTTCTTATTATTCTTTTTCAATCCTAACAATAATATACCCCTCCCTAAGCCTTTCTTATTCATTTATCCTTTCTGTGTTCTTTTTCTATAGCACGTTTAAGTCTATTTTAAAGCACTGCACAATTAACTAAGGTTTTAACTTCCGTATTTTAGCATCCGGGAGATTCTTAAAATTCGCTTTGTTAAATCCAATCTGCAAAGTTATAGTTCAGTTTCTAATGTTATATGTCTTCATTTAAAAATACATTTAAGTTAAATAAGTAAGTTTATTTTTAAAACTATAAGTATCCTTAAAATCTAAACAGACTAAATTTTTAATAAACTAATATCCAACACCAATCCCCTATCTTATGAAAACCTATATTAAAATAGAAACTTATATATTCACATATGTTTATTTGTATAATAACATGTGTCTGTCCAAGTTTATTTTCCAATCCTTTCATTAAAATTTTCCTAATAAACTTGAAAACTATTTCCATTTTTTTATTTTGTTGGAATACACAAAGCCCAAAGCTATATATCTTGACTATTATTTGTTAAAATATATATATATACTATTATAAAACTTGTAGAAAAATAAATATATATATAAGTATATATATAAGTGTTTTTCATATATAAACAATATTGTTGAATAGAATTTTTGACAGAGGTTTTCTTTTCTTTATTTCTAGAATCCTTTGAACTAAAAGAAAAACTTTAAGAAAATTCATTAATAAATTTAAACTTCCTTGGTATAATCCTTTTATATAAAAAACTTAAAGTTATACTATTTATTCAATACAGTTAAAAAAGAAAATTTTATTGTTTTTATTAAATTCTTTGCTTTGGGAAATCTTTTAAAGTTTCAAGCAGTTTTCCCATTTCAACAGTAAATAAGTCCAAGTTTTTCCAAGTCCTGAGAGCAGCTACAAGTCCTAAGGTAAATAATTTATTAAAGGTAATTCTTTAAAAAGTTTTTATACTAAAAAAAATTATTTGACACTAATCTAATCCTTTCGTATTTTGTTGGTATTATATTTTGACCTTCAGACTAATGAATTTAACGAATTTTACCTTTTTTAAAGAATGTTTTGAAAAAACAGCGGTGGAAAAAGACAACCGTCTTCAGGGAAAAAAGTTTTGATAAGAAAGTGACCTTTTTTAAAGTTCTTAAAATTAATTTAAAGAACTGAGGTTAAGGATTTTTTTTAAACAGATTTGTTATTGATCCCTTAAGAATTTAAAATTTATGAATCTACTGGTTTTTGTTCAACTCTATTGTAAAACTGGTATGGAAGAATAAATTATAGGTTGAAGTTGGTAAAAATTAGAGGAAGCATCTTAAAAGGACTTTTAAAGCAAAAAATACCGTTTAGATTCTCAAAAAAAAAGATATTCTAACTTAAATCCTATTTTAAATTGAAATACAATTACTTTTTCAAGGAATTTTAAAAATTTACTGAATCAAAATTGCTTAATTTAAAATTATAATTTCTAATTGTTTTATAAGATAATTCTAATTTTAAATTGAAGAGATTTCTGCAACAACAATTACTCTATGTAAACAATGTTAAGAAAGGATACAGAAAGGTTCTTTCTTCAATCAAAGATTAAACCTATTATTAATTTTTACAAATTACCTCCCCACATAATCTTAATTTGGTTTTTTACCACAGGAAAACATTTCCATTCTCTAATTAAAATTTAACACTATTTAATGACACAGTTGTTTAACCAAATTTTTCAAAAATTTCTTAGTGCGTCATCTTTAATTGAACAATTCTTTGGTTTCCTTAAGAAAACAAATTATTGCAAAAAGTATCTAAAAGATATATTTAAAGAAATCTTTCGGCATTGCTACTCATATTAATAATAGTTATGTGAATTCCTTAATGAAAATTCAAAGATCTTTCTATATAAACATTTGTTGTACTTAATTAAAATTAAATTGTGAATTGTAAGGAGAACTCACAGAAAAATTCAAAAACATTCAAAATCTATGAATACTAAAAACACCCACTATTATTAGACTAGAACTTGTTAATTAAATGGTTTTGACACTTTTTTTTGATATTCTTATATTTTGTTTTTATTTTTTTTTTTTTTGAAAACCACTTAATTTGATTTCCTTTCTCAGATGTCTGTAGATATCAAAATTTCAAGAGTCATTATCCTTTTCTAGGAGAACCACAATATAAAAACACAAAAATATAGAAGAAAAAAGTGTTTTGTTTCTTTTAATTAGAGAAGAGAATTTTCTTAAAAGGAAGTTTGCTTCCTTTAATCTTCATATTAATTAATTCAGATGTCTATTACTTCAAAAATGAAAACAACTTAGTATAATATTATGTGATTTGTAAATAGCTGTATGTTTAATAGTTTGATATAAAATATATTATGTAAATATTAGCTTATAACATGGTATTTAATAATTAAAGTGAAAAAATTGCCTTTTTAGTGATAAGGAGCTTAATAATTTTACTTAAACATTTTGAAAGACAATTCGATTAAGCGCAAGCGAAATTGTATTCAAAAATTATTTTAAATTTGAAGTTTTCTTAAAAATTTAAAGAATATAAACAGAAGTTTAAGGGGCATTAAAAAATTTAATAAGTCGGTGTGTGGATTAAACAACATTGAACGAAACCTCAAAAATACTTTCGCGAACATTTAAAATGCTAACACATAAATTGCATACTTTTAGGTACATTTAATTTTCTAAAGATTACTCAAATTCATAATGTTTCATTTAGCATATATACTTCCATTTAAATTTAAATTAATATTTTCTTGTATTATAAGAACTAAGACAAAATATATAGCAACAAGTAGACACCTTAAAAACTTATACATCTGTTAAACAAATAAACAGAAGGGCTAGTAAACAAAACAATGATATGTAAGATATTTCTAATTCGTTTTCGAATTTTTTAAAATCGTACATGTAGAAAAACAAAATTTTTGGAATGAAAAATAAGAGATAATTTATATAGTTATAGATGTTAATTTGATTTTCGTTTCTTTTTTCATCATATATGTTTCCACAATTTTTATGATAAGCATCCTACGCCATCTGGAATATGAATGAAAAGATGATTAAGATGGAAATATTTCCTTCTCATATCCTTCTAATTAGGTTCAACAATTAAATTTTCTCTTCCTCCCATTTTCTCATATCATAAAGAACTTAATATTTTTATTTGTTTTGATGTTATTGAACTTGAATATTATGGTATGAAACTATTATTAATAACTTTAAGTAACTTTTGAACTTTAATATAGTGATTACTGATTACAAAACTTTTATACTTCAAAGTTGAATAGGTTTTATTACAACTTCATATAGTTTTTTGTTTTCCAAATGCATTTCAGACAACTTCAAATAACTTGAATGAATTGCAAAGTAATTGTAAAGAATTTGAAAATTTTAAAAGAAAAAGAGTCATTCACATTATTACAAAATTCAGAGTAATTTCAATTCATATAGTGCAGTAATTAGTAAAACCCACATAATATTGAATCTTTAATTAACCCTATTATAAATTTTTAATTGCAGTGTATTGGACTTTATAAATCAAAATATTTGCAAAATACTTAAATATTTGGAAAATAATTGAATTCTTGATATTTAAGTATTTTTTGATACTTAATTATTTGAAAAGACTAAGCATTGAAAAGTAATTAAAAAAGTAATTAAAATTAAAACTTAATAAAATTCTGGGAATTAAAAGGATTTTTTCTTAATTCTTTGATTTATACTTGAAATTTATAAGAATCGAAATCTAAGTACAAATGGTAATTGACAAAAGTAATGATTATCAGGTAATGGTACTTACAACTGTACATAAGTACAATTTTACTCAGTATTAAACAAGTAAACTTCTTACATATGTCTGCAAACATATCAATTCATATCAATTAATTCTTCAAATAGTG
Organism: Dolichopus griseipennis; assembly: GCA_963082915.1. Lineage (NCBI taxonomy): Eukaryota > Metazoa > Arthropoda > Insecta > Diptera > Dolichopodidae > Dolichopus > Dolichopus griseipennis. The sequence goes on from OY720442.1 coordinate 3,416,946, forward strand.
CGAATTGACGAATACTTAGAAAAATTTACTATTGTAGTATTGTAGTACTTACACTTTGAGATGAATATAAGTGAGAAATTAACAGTGTATGTATCCACATTAAAAACTTTCACCTAATAATATCAAAAAAATAAGCTTATTAAAAATAAAATCGTTTCCCTAAAATTTGTTTTATTACTGTTTTGTATAAAGTTTAACATACAATCATACCCTTTACCATACCTAATATTTAAATACATATAAAAGTATTCAAAAAAAAAGTATAAAAGTAATTAAATTAAAAAGTACTTCTTATCTTCCTTGCTCTTTTAATATTCATTTACTTTTAATTTTTTTATTTTAATGCTATATTATCTGATAAAACATGGGAATCATTGTAAACATCATCATTAAATTAAACTTTATGGCTTTGGTAACCATAGAAACAACAAGAGAACAAATATCTTAGATGTACTTGATTTCTACATCAAATATAATCGTTACAAATAAATTTTATTAAAAAAGTAATAAAAAAATTTTTTTATTGAAAATAATTCTAGTACAATAATAAAATTTAAATATACTATAAAAATATTTTCAGTTCGATAAGAAATTTTGATAAATAAAATCACCGAAGCTAATTTCGAATTACTTTTATTATTTTATTTTATTTTTATTATTTTAATGGTACAAAAGTCACATATCATTTTGATTCAAACTAAAATTATATTTAAAATCAGACAATTTCAACTCCTTTAAATGAATAAATCATAGATATAATCTTAATTATGATAATAAATTTTATGAGAGTATCTTAAATTGAATGCAGAACCCCTTTAAACCTCTTTAAATCATTTTTATGTCATACACGAAATCGAAGATAAAATTTATGATCTACATGTATCAATTTATTTCACTTATATAATTTTGAAATATTATTTAATTTTTATTGATACTTCAACCCCATGTTTTATTATATTCTAACATAAAGTTAAGTATTTTAATAATATAATTACATAATAAATCTTCTTAAATAATTTTTAATCTTGTCCAAAATATCTGTATTTTATTTATTATTTGTGTGGTAGAAAAATTTATTTATTTATTTTTTGATAAGTTTTCTTATACTCAAGCAGTAATTAATGACTTATAGAAATCTTTTTTAAAACTTAGAAATTATCGTAAACTTGACTGAATCCTAATGTCTTTCAGTCTTAATTTAAATCGTGTTAGTATTAACTTGGTATGTTCTAACTTCATATTTATGGAGATGGGAGGGCTGGATTATAAATAATTTAAATTAAGTTAAAGAAAATGTTATACATTTAACACCAACGGTTCATGTCTAGGTAATTCACTCTAATATTTTATTGCAGTAACCGGGTTTTATTGGGTGTAGATGCATACTTTATTTCTTTTTTCATAAGTGATGATCTTGCATAAGTTCGATCATCATTTGGGGTGCTGTTAATAATCGAATACTAGAAAAATGGATCATATATAAGATTTAGTATAGACACGAACCAGTTCAATTAAAAAATATATTTTAAACCCAAGTAGGTACATAACGCATTTTTATCCAATAGCTACCCATATTCAAAACCAATAGCTATAAAAAAAATCGATGGAGACAATGGGTTAAAAAAATGTTTGGATTCTTCTAAGCTTTGGAAGACAGTTAACTACAACTTGTAATCAACTCAATTAACAACTTTAAACTTCTGTTTCCATTTATTAAAAAAGCTTAAGTAATTTTTATTATTATTATTAGTATTATTTTTATTGATCTAATTAAATATCATTTTGATTGATATTAAAATTTAGACCCAAGATTTCTTCAAAAATTAGCCATGTCTATTTCCTTTAATATATTCTGGCACTTTACTTAAATAATTTGAAACAAATAATTAAAATAATTATCATAAAATATACAATTTTTTAATTAAATAAATTTCTTTTTCTTATTACTCAAGAAATTTGTTTTAAAAATAATCAGAAAAGGGTATTTACCCAAAATATGGTCAATTATAATAAATTTTCTAGTCCCAAAAATCCAAAAATTAAGAGAATCATAAAATAAGTGTTGAAATAAATACAATTTATAATTTGCTAATAACAATTGCTATATTCTTAATTCACATTAACCAATGATATTGTATTACAAATGTTATAGCTAGGATAATTATTACCGCAATTATCAAGGATCTTATATCCCTAAAGTAAATAACAAATTTTTAAAGAGCTTTATCCAACCCCTTATAAAGGAAAGTTATAAAAATAAAAATTCTCTTTTTTTAGTATCAGAAAATTACAAAACCCAAAATGAATGTTTCACCTTCAATTATACCACCTTCTAATATTATTTAACATTTATTATAATGTGGATGGGTAGTGGGACCATGGTATCAAAATATCAACAATGTAATAAATTTTAAAATTTAATAAGAATTAAAAGAACCTAATGAATATTAAATAAATTATGTTAGGTGATAAGACCATAAAAGTTTGTATATATATTTTTTTAATATTTTATAAAATCGATTTAAAAGTCAATTTAATTTTATAAAATTTTTAGTAATTGAATTTCAGCTAAAGATAAGTTTAATAAAAACTTTATTATTATGAGTATAATTAAGATTATTATCATAATTTAAATATTAGTTTTTAATTTATTTTAGATTATTTTTAATATTAAAATAATGGTTTTAATCAGTATTATTAATTCTGTACTTTAATTTAATATTCATTGTGGTTTATCAGTTAAATATCATTAAAATTAGAATCCCGCCTCCTGAATTTGAGGAAAATTGTAATTAAAACTATTACCAGAAGATTTGGAAAGATTAGAAAAAATATTCAAAGGAAAATTTTATGAAAATGAGACTAATTGAAATAGCTTCAGGGGGAATAGGGGAATAACTCAGTGGATGGGATAATAAATTTTTGATTCTAAAAATTATTATTGAATTGAATTATTAGGAGCCTGAAACGAACTTCGATTCCCATTAAAAATGATACAACCGCAATTACACCCTTTTTTATTGAGTTAACTCCTTGAAATCAGCTCCATTTGGATTTATTATCTCATTTATAATATACTCCCAATAATATTAATTTTTAATATTTCAATTTCCAAACCAAATGCTTTAAATTATTTATTTTGTAGCTAATTTCTATTAAAGTCTTTTGAACTAATTAAATTTCAATTAAGAATTGTGTGACAATGATACCAATTTCCATTTAAAGAATTAAATGGACAACAAGACGCACTTCTTTGACCCACAAAAAATAAAACAAACAAAAGTACACAAGCACCAAATACACCAATTCGAAATAAATAATAAAAACTAAGCCTTTTCTAAATCCATTCAATAAATATTACAGAGGCTTTTTCCATTCCATTCCATTAAATTTCCATTAAATTCTTTTAATATTTCTATTGTCATAATTCAACAAAAAATAAATAGAAAATCCCTTCAAAAAATTTATTTGTCCCAATTTTGACCAAAAACACAAACAAATAATCAAAAAAAAACAATTTTTTCATCCTCATTCCTGCAAAAATTTCAATTAAATAAGGAAATATAAATTTTCAAAAAGAAAATCCTTTATTTTTTGTTTTTCCATTTTCAAATTAGTCCTTTTTTGTAGCATTAAATTTTCTTACACTTCAGATTTTCCCACAATGGAAAATAATAAAATATAACTAACAGTTGGTTACTTTTCTCATTATCCTATTAAGAATCTTCCCCTACAGGGTCCTCTGGATCTTTAAAGTACTTCAGTACAATATTGTAATTCTAATAATACTTTAAATCTGTAACAGATCATTATTCAAGACGAAAGCTTGGTACCCTATGAAATAAATTACAAGTGGAGAAAAAAAGGATTTAAAGGATTTTATTGCCTCCTCCACTTCCTGCTAATGTTGAACACTATAATTTTTAACATCATTAACATCATTCAGCATGAAATTGATTATTGAATTCTCCTCTCTTTTGTATATTTAAGGAGCTGAGCAGAGCTGTAGAATTTCTTTTAATACGTGATATAAATTAATTTTCAGTGAAAACAAATTTTTTACCTTAAAGGTTTTTTGTTTGCATTTTTGTAAAAAAAAAAAAACCGAAAATTAATTTATATTTGAATTTTCCAATTTTCTTCATGTTCTATTTAGTTCTGTGTACAAAAATAAACTCAAGAAAACCTTCATTTCTTATTCTTGAAGTGCTTTTTAGAAAATTTTGTTTGCATAAATTTAAAAAAAAATTCCTCTAGTCTATTTTTAGCTCTTCGATTTTACAGAATGAGATTTTAGTAAATATTGTATGGTATAAGAAGTTGGGAAGGATAAAAAATCATTACCAATTACGAATTATCTGAAATGGATATGTTACATTTTACTATCGTTTTACAAAATTGAAATAACAAATTGTATTACTAATTTCTATTGTATATGATTTTCTTTCAAATAATAGCAATAAAATTTAATTGAGGCGGATTGATGATTTATTGATTGAGATTGAGATAATGAGCAATATTAATATTTGAATTTCCACTATAAATACAATATTAGCATGATATTATTGTTGAATTATAGTTTACTGTAATTGTAATTTCTTATTTTAGTATACAAATTCCATTCCATCTGCTAGGGCTCATCCCATTACCAGGTGGGATGGATAATTATAAGGTTTTTTGCAAATATTTCGTAAACCAAAAATAATTCACACACAAGAGCTACAACTTTTTTATATAAAGTTTTTTAATCAGGGGAACTTTCACTTTATTACATTTTTCATAGTCGAAATTCGCGTTTCTAAAAAATTTTAATATTTGCTCCAATGATGACGCATTGTAAAATTCAAACTGGAAAAAGATGAACACTTATCTGTTAGATATGTAGTGAAATCTTTCAAAAATCTTATTCAAATAGCGAATTATTTTATTTTAAAAAAATTTAAAATTTCCCGTTTTAACGCCCTGGAGGAGCATAATCCTTGTACATACTTTCTGTCCGAGGCTCTGTTTCCGTTTCGTTCATCGTTTTGTTCGTTAAGCAAGGTCATTGGTCTGCTGTAGCTATTTCACATGATTTTCAATCTCATGCCTTGTAGAAAAGACGACGCCAAATTTTTCCGCAAGATGTCACTGCATTTTCCTAGATTTCTCGTAAGGAGTCACTGCGATTTTGCATAACCGTATTTCTTGACGTACAGAATAGATAGTTGGCTTATGTCATAGACGTAGAGATAAACGTACAGATAGTTGGCTTATGTCATGTCGTATTGTGTCAATTTGACAGGTGCATATGTTTATATAGATAAAATTATTTTTATTCTATTTTAAATAAATAGCGTTAGATAATATTAAAAAAAATGTATTATTGTTTTGATAAAATTTATAGCATAGGCAAGGAAAAATATTTTAAAAGAAATTTTACATTAAACTTTTCATGTAATGGCGGTTAGTTCTGAGTTGGACACAGTATATTTTTTTTTGTTGAGAACAAACTAACTTCTAAACTGCCTAATAAGTTTTTCTAGAAACTAATTAAAGATTTCCGCAAAATTTTTTAAATTCTTTAAAAATATCTACTTTCAAAAAAAATTTATTGATTTTAAAATTTAAAACTACGAATTTCAACTTTAATTAAAAATCTGAATTCAATTTAATCATCTCTAAAATTTTAATCTTCTCAGCTCTTTAATCCTTTAACAACCGTAGATTATACAAAACCCAATTTTTTTAGTAATATGCAAAGCAGTAATTACTCCTTAACAGCCACTTTCTTCACTTATGTAAAATTTAAAATTTTTTTAATTTAATTAAAGTCCGGAAGCTATGAAGTTACTTATATAATTTAAATATAATTTTACTTTAAGTAGACGTTGTTGTTGTTATTATCTTGAAAACCTTTTTTAAAAGTATTTTTAAATTAATAAGCCTTACGGTAATATTACGCACAGTAGGTCAGTACTCAGTACTATTGACAACTTTCTAGTTAGGTGTAAAAATACTTTTAAATCCTATTTACAAAAAAAAATACCATAAAAAATCCTGTCGAAATAGGATTATTTTGTTTTCTTCTAAATTATACTTAATATAAATATTACTTTTCTCAAAATGGCTATTCTGTGTAATGTTATTAATGAAAAATCTAGTAAAAATATTTACTTTACATTTTCTTCGTTAAAAGATGGAAATCATCTTATTAAAATAAGATTTGGTGGAGATTATGAAAAATATTGTTTATTAAAAAATAAATTGAAATTTTATAAGTTCGGACTTATAGTTAAAATTATAAATGGAAAGATAGTAGAAGATAAAATGATATGATTTACATTTACGTGGAATATTTAATATCATTACTTCAAAACACAAATACAAAAATCGCGTACTTACCAGAGCCTGGGACGAAACGAAATAAAAATTAAAAACTCCGGAACAATATTTATTTCGGAATCAAAAAAATATGGCTCCCATTTAAAATATAGTTCCCGAACACTATCCGAAATTATTTTCATAATGTCCTTTTTGACAAAAATCAAAAATTAAGGTCCGGTGAAAATAAAGTTCCTTACGCTTTAAAAAATTTTGAAAAATTAAAAAATTTAAAGTCTCCGTTCTTGGAACTCAAAGGTCGGAACGACATAATTTCGAAAAGGTAATCATAGATTTTTTAGTAGAATCTGAATACAGCAAGAAAAATTGAAAAAGTTCGATTCTTAAACTCGTCTCAACTTAGCTCAAATTAGCTCTCAAAAATTTTTGTGTCACTTTTTAGGGACTTTTCCAAATAATTTTTCACCTTCTTATTGTCTTCTATAGAATCCCGAACTAGATTTTTGTATAACAAGTAGGTCGGACTTCTGGGTTCCAATATACGAGGGGTGGAACAAAATTTCAAAAACAAAAAGTTTTTATTTAGCTTCAGAGAGAAAAAAATGTTAAAGAACAATTAAATTTTGATTCAATATTGTATCTGTCCGGACCCCTGGTACTTAACCTTCATTAAATTTGTAACGTAAAATTATTAATTCAATTAAAAAATTAAAAACCGTTATTAAACTTCCACGTAACTAACTAATTAAATAGCTTTGCTCTATTTAATATTAATATATACAGGGTGTTTTGCTAATAACCTGCCATAGAACTAACTAACTTTGATCAAATTTAATTGTAACAATAATTATAAATTTTTATAATTAAACTACCATTCTCATTGACTTATATAATTACACCTCTACTCACTGTTTTTATCAATTTTATAACCATAAAATAAAACTAAAAATAATTGGTAACTAATTATAGAATAAAATTTTAATACCAACATTAAAATATCCCTTTTATTAACCCGAATTACCTTCAAACCTCATTTTATTTGCAAACAATAAAACTAAAATTACATTTTTATTTATTTCAATAAAAAACTTTTAAATATTTCTTATTTTTATTTTATTTTAGATAGATTACCCTTAATCTGTTATCCTGTCGGGACATGATTGAATTTGAAAAAAAAAAAAAACTTTTGTAACCAGCTTAAAAAAGTACAATACAATGAAAAAAAAAACACAACAAAAGACCAAGGATAACCCAAGAACAGTTAACTACCCTTTTTACTGAACTTTAAATTATCCTCTTTTTTTGTTGTTCTTATTTTTTTTTTACTGTACATATTTTGGTAAGTTAAAGCACATTGTTTTTTTTAGTTATCTCATTGTCTTATTCAATTGCACAATTTAAAATTTTTATAGACACAAAATAAGTGCAAAATCATGATCAGGCTCAGAGGATGGGAATCAACAAAATAAAACTTAAAAGTATTTTTGGAACCGACAATGAAAGAATGTAATCATCATTAAATTATTTGAGATTTTTTTTAAAGGTACAGTATATAAAACCAATGCAATTTATTATACTAATAAGCATGAGGTTTAAAGGTCAACACATCTGAAATCGTACTGAAAAAATAAATTTTTTAGCAAAGCAATTAAAGTTTTAAAGTTATTTATTTATTAGAAAATCAACGGCCGGGTAGCACAGTGGTTAGAGTGCCGCTCTTTCATGCCAATTGCCCAGGTTCAAATCCCAATGAAAGCAACAAACTTTTCGGGATTCCGACTCATCTACCATTTGCCATTGGGTTCAAATTAATGGCTTAATCAAAAATGAATAATTATATATCATTAATAAAAAATACAAAACAATTATAAACAATTGCAAAATATAAACAAATAATTTATTTCAATAATATAACTCACAGATATACAATACCATTTAACTCAAATACAAAATATTACAATATAAAAAATAAATAGAACTGTATCTATTGAAAATCTAAGACGTTTCTAGATGTTATAAAGCCTAGTACTATTTCATGTTTAAATTGTATGTGGAATTCATTAAGATCAATTCTAATAAAACGAATATAATATGCACCCCTGTCCCAACATGTACCAATTGTATAAACAGCATTAATTAGCCTAACAGTTGAACAGTTAGCGCTTAAAAAAAACGGGCAAAACCACCTGCGTTCATTATTAAACTTTCTTTCAAGCCCTAAATAATTTAAACGTATTTGACATTTCATTTGTTTGTCAATGTTACCGTTGCTTTAAAAAAAAACTTCTGAAATACAAACAAGACCGTTTACGGAACGATACTTTTGCATAAATCTTATTGAATTTAAATTGTTTTTTTAATTCAACTAATTATGTATTAAAAATATTATAAAATTTATATATTTATACCACACGTCAATGCTAAAATATATTTTAAACTAATCCTTGCACTTTCCATTTAATGAGCAGAAAAATATAAAAAAAAACCTTAACCAAAATAAATTGAATATAATCTTAAACTCGTGTCAAAATAACCATTTCTAAATCATCTTATTAAAAACTAACCTCATTTGATAAAAAATTTTAAATTTAAAAATAAAATTTAATCAAATTCACAAGAAGGCAACACGTTTTACTCACTATAATCAAATCAACATAAACTCTAAATAATTCTCAATTTTAATTTAAAACTTTAATTTAACAACACCATAAAATCAGAATTTCTCAATAAATCTTTAAGACATTGTTTAATCAAAAAAATCCAAAATACAGACAGATAATTTAGAACCACTCAAATCAGTTGATGTCTTTGGTAAATCACCATCATAAACAGATAATTTTACACTCAGCATCTATTAGGAAAATTCTTTTGTCTCATCCATTAGCAAAATCACTGGGCACATATCTCGGTCAATTTAATAGTCAATACCAATTCTTGAACATTTTTAACTAAATAAAAATTTCTTTATTTATTCAATATAAGAATCCTAGAACAATCACATCTCGTATTTACAAAGTAATTGTTCAAAGAGAATACATCGCCATGTGTTTGCATTGTTGACACATAAATATGGACAAGTCTTTGTTCCGATCATAAAACAAAAAAGACCCCAAAATTATAAAAGTAATATTAATCATGAAGGACTTTTTCATTTCTTAATAAATATGAAATCAAGTCTTTTGTCAATAAAACTGGTACCATCTTTTTTTATTGAACTCGTTAAATTTGTGTAAAGTGAGTGATTTTTTGAAATTTATTTCTTCATAATCGTAAAAATGATTTTAGAAGAATGTTTAAATATTGACAAAGCCTTCAATAAATACACATGGGGAAATGTGAAAAATCAACAAAAAATTAAACATCACATCTGGACATATTTTCTGGCTAGACATCTTCAATTTTTCACCTAATAAAAATCATAAACTGTCCGATAATAAAACATGATATACTTGAGATGGTTGGACTTTAATTTTTAAAGTGAAAATTAAAATTATATAAAATTTTATATTTTATAACACCTAGTACTATCTCAGGTTTAAATTGTATGTGGAATTCATTAAGATTAATTCTAATAAAATGAATATAATATGACCTCCTGTTCCAACATGTACCAATGGTATAGATAGACTTTTTAGCCTATCAGTTGAACAGCTTGGACAATTGCGAAAAGAATTTTATTTCAGAAGTCCAAAAAATTTAAATTCTATTGTTTAAGATTAAATTATTTTTAATTTAAACATCTAAGCTTCAAAATGTTCCAAATTTAGATGACACTTTATTAAATTATTTATATGAGACTCTCTTAAGTTCTTTGGTAATAATTTCAAGTAAAATAAAAATTTAATTACAACTCATGATTTCATAACAATTTTCCAATTAATAATTATAATTTTTCCAACTTCTTTCCTACGTTTCCATCAAATTTATTTGTTCCCCATTCATCAATTTGATCTGATCCAATTCAATTAAAGTTATTTCCATAAAAAAAATACCAACCAGACGTTATTTGAAGTAATCACATGAAACATTACTTTATTGATTACAATTCTGAGTAAATCCTAATCCAATATTGACTTACCCTCATAATTCTAATAATATTTCAATTCAAATACAATCAAAACTTAAATATACAAGTCATTTAAAAATAATTTAAAATTTATTTTCCTACATCCCCTTGAATTTAGATATATAGACCGACATTTCTTCCCCCATTAAATTCCTCAAGCATTTTTTAAAATTTTCCATTGATTATTATCTTTAAAATCGCTAATATTCAAACGTAAACCAGCGTTATTTTCTTTGGATGAAAATCTTTACCATCATTTTGTTCTAAAAAAATTCAATTCACATCATTTAGAAAATCGATTCTCACACTCACACCTTTAAATTACCATTTAATATCACTTTTCCGAATTGGAATTTTTCAAGCGATTTTAATTTAATTTAGAAATCCTTTGAAGCAAAGTCAAATAAAAAGAAAATTTTAAAACGAGACTGGAGGGGGGATGTACTAATACAAAGTACAAAGAAACTAAAAAGATAAACATTTGGAAACAAAAGAACAAAATTTTTGAAAATGAAAGTATAATCACACAAGAAATGTTCTTTTATTTCTTTATTACTGTAGCCCCTTTCCCTTTCATGTAGGGGTTGTATTCATTCCAAACTCAGGACCTAAGTTGAATGAAGAAATAAAATTTCTTGAGTTATTTCAATGACTTAGTATATTAATGGATCTGAAAATCAGAGTTAACATTTTGGAATTCCAAACCGGAAAGTAATTTATGGGTTAGCAATTAATTGATTGTGGTTTTCTAATTCTGTAGTAATAAAAAAAGTATCAAAAGGAAATTGAAAGTTTTTTTTATCAAAAGGATTCATCAAATAAATCAAATTCTAATTAATGTGGCTTCCTATTCAAACCACAGTAGTAAAAATAAAATTAAAATATTTGGTTAGTAAAGATGAATGACCCAAGATTTAAACAAAATTGTTTGAAAATTGTTTTAATATTACTTCAATTAATTGTTGAGTAAAGCAATTTTTGAATTTTTAAATTTAAAGATATTGAAAGGGTTAAATTTTAAGATCGTTCATTTAATAATTCCTCACCTATGTTAGAATCTAACAGCAGTCAAACCGATTACAAGCAAATGTTGTACACTCTGTTCAAATAAGATTGAAATACACTATTTTAGATAAGACATGCTAGTTTTAGGCAATTGCAAATTAAAGTAATGCCAGAAATATATTATCTAGGGGTTTAAGGTGTGAGCAGTTTAAGAACGATTTTACTTTCAGAGTTAAAAACTGTGTGCATCACTGAGAAATTCTTTGACTTCTTTTAACCTTTTCGCTGCCAAATTAATCTTCGTTTACACTAATTTGCACAAAACACAAGGTCTTTAGAACATAATTTTCATTTGATCTCAAATATTAAATAAACATTGAAAATTTATACACGGCTGCTATTGCCATTGTTTAGATAAAAAGTAAATTATTTTTCAAATTTTTTTCTATTTCAAAAAATAAAACGTGGGATTAAATTTAAGAAAACCAAATAAAATCTTAGTCCTTGACATTTTTTTTTTGTTGGAATTACCTTAAAAAAGTCCTAAAATAGAATTTTTGTAAAATAAATTAAAACAAGTAAAGAAACAGTCAGTCGGTGCAACCGACTTAGAAATACCCTACACCTATTTGGTTCAAATTTAAGGACATATCCATAAGTCATTTTAACACCATAGAAGCTGTTATTAATTTGATCGTAAGACATAGCTAACCAAATTAACTGTATAATACTAAAAATATTTTCTAATTACCCTATCTATTAAAAAATACTACAAATTCTTTCTAATTTATCTATTTAAAAATATTAAAAAACAAACAAACTTGAAATAAATGAAAATATATTTATTCCAATTCAATTACAAAATGAAAAAATTCTAATTATTAAATTTTGTGATAAAAAGATAATCAAAGCATAATATATTTAATAATCCAAATTTTTAAAAATTGCAATTATTTTAAATGATTAGTTTATATACCTAATAGAAAAGCTTATAAACGCAAAATATGCAATAAATGTATTTCTAAAATACAATTAAAAATTCACACCTTTTCATATAATTCATTTAAATATAAAAATAAATTTTACATAAATGCAGCAAGTACCTTTGAACATAGCTGAACCACTACAATTAAGTCTAGATTTCGGAGACACATAGGACATAGGAAATATATTCTTTGGCTTAAAAATTAAACTCGACCACAACCAATTCCCATGGTATTTTCATTACTAGTAACCTACTGTTAAATTTCATCAAAATACCGGCATTATTTTTTGAGTTATGGTGTTTGTAAGATATATGTTTGTTAGTCCTTGAACTTTTCAAGGGTTCCAGGACCCGAAATTATGGTACGATTTCGCCCATATGCAGTCCCGTCATACTTTCAATACTAGTTAACCCTTGTACACAATTGGAACGCTCTATCTTAATTTTAAGTTACTAGTTTTATTAATTTCGATGATAAGCTTTTACACATTGGGGGGTCTAAGAGAGGTTCTGAACCACCACTCCAATTGATCCCAAATTAGGGGGCACGCAAGAAATAGTAAAGAACACCCTTGTGGCAAATTGGAAGCTTCTACATTTGTTTCAAGTAACTATCTTTATTAATTTCGAAAATATGCTTGAAGGGCCTAAGAACTGAGTGGCTGGTCCCCGATCCACTACTCCAATGGGGCCCAAATTTCAAAGACACTTACGAAATAGGAAGGGACACCCTGATACCAAATTTGGAGGTTCTATCTTCATTGGTTTCGGAATTATGCTCGTTTGGCCTAAATTCGATCAAAAAGTTCTAAGTTCCGAACCCATTGTCCAATCCTCACCGTACGTAATCACCGCCGTAGTTTCGCTGCCAATAACCTACAGCACAAATTTCATGAAGATAGCCTCATTAGTTGTTGAGTTATCGTGATTTTTTATATATGTTCCTTAGCCCTGACATCGATTAAAAGGTCCGGAATCCAAACCGTTGGGCTGATTTCGCCCTTATACAGTCCGCGCTGTACTTATAGTACTAGTTAACCCTTGTACACAATTTGTACGGTCTATCCTAATTTTAAGTAACTATTTTTAGTAATTTCGATTATAAGCCTTTAAAACTTGGGAGGTCTGAGAGGGGTACAGAACCACCACTCCAATTGATCCCAAATTAGGGGAACACGCAAGAGATAGTAAAGAACACCCTTGTGGCAAATTGGAAGCTTCTACATTTTTTCAAATTGTTATCTTTATTAATTTTAAAGATATGCTTTAAGGTCTTCGGAAATGTGTGGCTGGTCCCCGACCCACTACTCCAATGGGACCCAAATTCACAAGGCACTTAGGAAATAGGAAGGGACACCCTGATACTAAATTTGGAGGTTCTATCTTCATTGGTTTCGGAATTATGCTCGTTTGGCCTAAATTCGATCAAAAAGTTCTAGGTTCCGAACCCATGGTCCAATCCCGACCTTACGCAATTCCCGAAGTAGTTTCATTACTAGTAACCTACAGCACAAATTTGATGAAGATAGCGTCATTAGTTGTTGAGTTATCGTGATTTTTTATATATGTTCGTTAGCCCTGAAACCGATTAAAAGGTCCAGAATCCGAACCCATGGGCCGATTTCGCCCATATGCAATCCCCGCCGTACTTTCAGTCCTAGTAACCTACAGTTTAAATTTCATCAAGATAGCTCCATTATTTTTTGAGTTATCGTGCCTACGGACGGACGGACGGACGGACGGACATGGCTATATCGACTAAGGCGGTCACGCTGATCACAAATATATATACTTTTCCATATCTAGCTCGCTTCCTTTAGGTGGTTACAAACACCATACCAAAGTTAATATACCCCTTTACCTATTCTATAGGTGTAGGGTATAAAAAACAATTGACACAATAAGATAAATAACAATATTTTATAAGATAGATAATAATAGCAGGGTATTAAATTCATAGGAATGTCAAAATACTTTGATGTTTTGTTATAAACATTGGAAAATTTTTTACTTTGAGAATTAAAAATCTTATGTACAGTCGCTTGAACTTTAGATACAGTTAAAGTATAGACCTTACTTTTAAATCTTTAATATTTTAGTTTCATTAAGAAATTTAAATTTAATTAACCCATATCCAGCCATGGTTATAATTTTTGATATTTTGGCTAAATCACGAATGACTAAATAATTACAAAACTATGTTAATATAATAATAGTTATATTAATTACAAGTAGATTAAAAAAGGTTTTAATAAAATATTTAACGGATTAATTATACAGAAGCGAACCCGTCTTCTCACGAAACACATTTTAAGGGAGTTTGCCTAAAGTCCTATAGTTACTTTAATAATCATCAGAAATAGGAGGTTATTCCACTAATTAATTCCCTCGCTTTTCATTAAAAAAGACATCAATTTATAGAACTTAATACAATTACTCTCATTCTCATACAATTTTTAATAATCGTTTTTGGAAGAAACGTGCTGAGTGCTTACAGACATTTTTAAAGTTTTCGGGCAAAAAAAAATTTAATATTTTTTTAATTAAACCATGATAAAATATAATTTTTTTACATTGTTGATTTTATTTTGTTTTAATTTTATTTTTCTATTCTTTCTTCAAAAAATTTCAAAAAATAATTTAATATTGTTGCTGTTTCTTTCTTATTTGCCAAATTTAGAAACATTTCTAGAGGAAATCCAAGAAAAGAAATTCTCAAATTAAAACAGAGAAATCAACAAAAAAAGTGCGGGAAATTAATTAGAAAAGTACTGTGAAAATTTTATATTTTTTTTTCTGAATTTTTAAATTAAAAGAAAAGAGATGTCATAATTAAAATAGAAATAATGAAAAAAGCATAACGCCTTAAGACAATCTTAAATTAAATAAAAATGTTTCTTATACAAAATAAAACAATGGTGTTGGAAATAAAAAATTTTGTCAAATGAAAGCACTTTAAATAAATAAAAATTTCTTCAATTTTTAAAATAAGTTTTTTTTTATTTCAGTTTATTAAAAAATTTTTAGAGTAGTATTTTATATTTGGTAATGATTTTTGTATCCAAACTTTGAAAATAATTATTTTAAAAATATTGGCGTCTAATAGGCGCTAAAATATTAAGAAATTACTTCATATTAAATCCTTACCAATTTATTAGTATCCAAGTGAATATTTAATCCTCTGATAATGAAAGTCTTTTGGTTTTTTAAAAACCCATTAAAAAGTCCTGTAATTCTATTCATAATTAAATACAAGGATTACAAGCAACCGGGTTTAAAAGATTAGTAAACCTACATTTTACTTGTTTTATATTTTCATAAGAACTTAAATAAGAGGAGTCTGAAAAAATTTTCATATGTCGTACATGCTCCTCAAAATTTTCCTTCCTCTGCAATTTTAAAAACGACACTGTTAAAAATTTTAAGCAACTCTAAAGGGTTCTTATAGCAAACTAATGCAGGTTGAATCTTTCGTGATCCCTGAAAACATTTTCATTAAAATTAAGTCCTAAACATTCCTAAAAATTCTTTATTTAGTCATTAGCAAAGTGTTTAATATAATTTAATTAATTTTATGCATATCTTATGTTCCCAAAATCGAAGTAAGAAGAAAATTAGTTAATTACCCAAGAATTTTATAGAAAAGATGATTAATAGCCTGAAGTTTTTAATATTCTTATCCATTACACCATTTACTTACTTACACCATTTTAGAAGTTTTCTGGCAAATGACTTGCACGTTTAGTCTGAAAATCTCTTCCCTCTACAATTTTATTCTAATTCAATTTCTATATTAAATTTCTTTGGCATAATTTTGCATAATTTTTTTATTAATCACTTTTTTCATGAATATTTTTTAATTAAATTTCATTTCATGGATAATTAAGTTATCCATAAGATGAAGAGAATCCTTTTTTTCCTTTCAATATTTTTTAAAGTGGGAAAATGTTGATAGAAAAATGGTTTAAACCTAAGCTAATTTAATAATTTAAGAATAAAAATAAAATGACAACCAAATCAAATTTAAAATTAACATTTTCTGATGCCTTAAGAAAAATAATAAAGCTAATATTGACAAAAATGGAGTCCCACATAGTAAAATATTCATGAATCGTAAAATACAAACTTCACTAAAGGGTATACAGAAAAAAAAGGACATAAAAATTCGTTTATCGATTACTAATTCGATTGCCATTGTCCTGGACGTGATTTTTATATCCTATATTTTTAGAAAACCCCCTTATACTTTTAAACATAAAAATAGAAAATCAAAAATTTACACTACCATAAAATCACAGTCTAAATAAAAAACCGAATAGAAAAATTGTATAAAAATTCAAAACCAAAGAAATTTTCCTAAAAATCATATAAAACCTAGGGTCAACATTTAAAGAAAAGCGAAATAAAAGGATAACAATACAACGACGTTAAAAGGATCTATTCAAAAGTAAAAGAGGAAACATTTTGAAAAAATCAACAATCATTTGGAACCTATATTTTATTTTATATTTTTCTTACTGTTCAGAATCGGAATTCAGTTTTATTCACGCCTTGATGGGGAATGAATTTATTTTTCCAACAATATTCCGTTCAAAACTTTTTGGAAAGTTTCTGGTATAATACTTATTAATATACCTCGAACTAATGGTATACATTCTTTTATAAACGCAGTCTCTATTTAACATAACCACATGTTGCATAAAAACGACCTTAAGTACCATTCGTAGCTCTACTGAATTTTATCTTCTACATACCAACCACCCTTAGCTCCGGATTCTGTGGATAATTTACTAATGCAATTTATTTCCAACTTCTTCAATTAAATGAATAACATCTTCCTAGACGGTTCTCTGACTCTTTTTTATAATGGAAATCAGAATATAATAAAAGTACAGTCACAATATCATATAAAGCCCTTAATTTTAAAAGCCCACCCTTCAGTTTTCAGTATTCCATTTTCAATCCAATTTCTTTAACTTCTCTTCTTCTCTCAGAATTTTCACCCCTGTTGTCTAATAGGATTTCAATTTTTTATTAAATTCCTTACGGGGTTTCAAGAGAATAAAAATTTATGAAAACAAAATAAAGCGGATAAAAAGCATTTAAAGCATTCACAGTGCCTGACCTTATCGTTTTATATTATATTAGTTCTTATCGTTTCATATTACATATGTTCGTATTTTTTATCAATCTTTTGTTGCTGTTATCAAAACGTACCCCAGTTTCTAAACAATGTTTATCATACATTCCATTTTTGAGATATAAAAGAAGAGGAAGAAGTTATAAAAAAATAAATGGGAAGGAACCAAGAAAAAATGAAACTTATGAAGATTTTATTATGAACTTTTTAAATCTGCTGAAGAATTCAGTTTATTAAATTGGTTGACTTCAATTCAATTTTTTTTCTGATCCCAACTGCTTTAAGCAAGAATTCTTTTTTTTTAGATTGTGATCCAATTTATACATTTATTAAATTATTGGTTTTCTTACTTTATTTATATTGAAAAATAAAAACTAATCAGACTTCAATACTATTCAATTATATTTTGATCTTAAATTCTGTAAGTGTAACCACTTTTTACCTACATATATTTGTTTCATTTTTTTTCAATTAACCTCTTGCAAACGTGATAAGATTTTGAATAGTTACAAAATCTTTTTAATATTCCATTCAATTTTAATAGAATTTTGGGGGAAATTCCTGCTGTTGTACATTTAACAGACCTGCAAAGTACTTTACAAGTATTTTTGTGTCGTAACGAGTTTAAAACACTTGAAACTCGTTATTTCTTATTTCCCTTGCCCACAGCTCTTGGCGTACATAATTGTAAGTTAATAGTTCGAACAGTCAAGGCAGAAGAACGGTCAATACAAAAATATGGTATTCTAAAAAGTAATTTTCCGAAATTTGTAATCTTAAGCTTTGGTCAAACTACCAAAGTTGGCTTGCGGTAAACTAACGAATAAATACTATTTAATGAAATTGCATACTTTTAGGAGAGTATTGAAATCTTTAAAGAAACATAACTAAAACAGTAGGTTTTATGCACCAACGACTTAATAAGGTAACTAAAATTGTAATAAATTAATTCAATTGAAAAATATTTTAATTTTCCTTATATTGAATCATTTTTTTTTATATTACTTGTAAATTTAGCCATTCTTTAACTTCACTATTCATTACTTAATTTTGCAAAAAACTCTTTTTAATTAAAAAAAATCCTAATATTTTTGAATTCTTAATTAAAAGTGCATACATTTCACCACAAAAACCTTGAAATACACGTAATGTAATAAAATTTTAAATACTTTAATGTTATTTCAAAATACAAAACTATACTTTTCCGCACACCATACAGACGACTAAGAAAATGTTATTTCAAATCCCAAGAATTTTGGCCCATTTCAGTTCTTTCTCCTTGCCAAGTTTTTGTTATAAGGTTCCAGAACATTATCTCCTACAGTTTTATTACCTTAAAGACTTTTATTATAGAAAATTTTTTATAATGAAAACAAAAATGCAAAAATTATGATATTAGTTTGTATTACAAAATTTCATTCTTTCATTTCATCTTTACAATTCCAAAAAAATTTTCTCCACTTTTCACTATTTTCCGATTTTTTTTTATCTTTGCATAACACACATTTTGAAAAAAAAAATATTCAAATATTTAAAAATCTATCCTAAATAAACCTAATTTTGAAGAATTTATTTATACTATTTTTGAATACAAAAATGGTAGGTACTTTAAAATGAGTATAGGAAGAATGACACAAAATTCCTGAAAATCAAAATAACAAAAGATATCAAAAAAGACTAAAAAAAATTCCAAAAAAACATTTCCAAGCAGGAAAAAAAATCAATGCTTTTATAAAAGTGATCACTCAAGTGATTTTTATCATTGTTATCAAAATGGAAAGCATAAACACTTCTTCCTTTGACATACAATTTTAAAATAAGACTATATTTACCTACATTTTATCTATAAAGTATTAAATTGTTACATTTAAAAGTTTCAACTCTTCATATACTCTTGAGTGTATCTGCCTGTCCTTGCCGGCACTTTAAAATTTTTCCAAAAATAACCTTATTTTGCAAAATCAAAAATCAGAAAAGGATTAATAATATAAAACAAAACTAATTTTACTGAAAAACCAAAATGCTTTTTAAATGGGAACGATTTAAAAGTATTACAATTATTTGCAAGGACATAAAGATGACTACAGATTGCGTATTTACTAATACACTCGTAAAACAACTAAATATTATTTAAAAAACTAAAATTTAATTTAGGGATGAATTTGCTCTAATATTGGTAACTAAACCTATAATAGTTTCAGTAAACGTTATGTATCATTTATATTATGTAATATTAACAAATTGTTAAAAAAATAAATTAAAACTAACAACACTATTTAACATTTCAATATTCTCCTAAAAGTATGCAATTTTTTTAAATAGTATTCAAAGACAACAGACTAATTTGACCAAAGCTTACGATTACAAATTTTAAAAAATGTGCTTTCTAAAATACAAATATTTTTATAAAAATCTCAAAAACTTTTATTTTTGTTTGAACTTATGGTGATGATGGTGTTATTATTCTTAAATAATTTTATGTGTTTTCCTTTTCTATCAATATTTCTTTTAAGTTTATCAAAATCCTTTATACAAAACAATGTTTCGTGTCAAAAAATAGGAGGAAGCTCAGGAGGAAGCTTAGAATGAAACTCATTTTTAATGGTACTTGAAAAAAAAAAAAATTGGAAAGTAAATTTGGAAATATTTGCATGTCTTAAAAATTTTATTACAATTTTCTTAAAGACGCATGAGAAAAAACTTTGTAAATAAGAGCAAAGATCAAATACAATGTATATAATGGAGATAAAAGTTTTCTTTTGAAAATCAAATTTTTAACGTTAACACTTTCACAGGAAAAAATAAAAAAAATTTAATTTGTTTACTTTTAAAGTTAATTAAATGTTAAAACTATTTTAAAATAAATGTTAAAGTAAAAGTCAAAACGAACTTTGAGTAATGTGAGCTGTTCTTGAAAATTAAAATAAAGAGCAGGTAATTAAATTTTAAAAATTTTTCATTTTAATTAAAAAGTACTTTAAAAATAATTGCAATGTACTTTTTAATTTATATAATGTAACTAGGAGAGGTTATTTTGTAGTGGAATGGCAAAATAAAGTTTGTAAACTTTAATATAATTAAATTGATTCTGTTCAATATGAAGCATCCTAACTTTACTATTTTATAGCTATGTGCAGAATTCAAACAAATTTTAAATTATATACTAAAATATATCAGATTTTGTAAATGTACACATTATAAAAATTTCTATTATTATTCCTTAAAAAGCGTCCCTCTTTTAAAAACTTTCTAAGAATGCCTTAGGGTTTCCCTCCTTAAAATAAGAAAATAGGTTTTAATTTACAATGTAAACTTGCGATATGACATAAGATACCTGAAGCTACGTTCTGTAATAATTAATTTCAAAAACATCATAATTAACAAATTCTCAACATAATTTCCTTAAGTATTTTGCAAAACACGCGTTTTTAATAAATAATTGATTAATTTCAATTTAAACAAGTTAAATATTAACACAGATTTTTCCAACTATCAAAGTTTTTTATTAACATTTTTTAAATCAAAACATGTTCCTTATAACTTTCAAAATTAATTAAATTTAATTTAATAATTATATAATATACAAACATTAGTTTTAATATTTCAATTTCTAAATATGTTAACATGTCATTAACAAAATGGTACCATTAACCTAATTAAATCTTAAAAAACTTTTCACTATTAATAAAAACATTTTAGCACGTGTTTTTTAAAACCAAATATGAAGTTGCGAGTAAAAGAAGTACATAATCAAAAAAGTTAAAAATGAAAACTTTAATCCAAAACAACAATTACTATATATATATATATATTATATAAGTGTGCTAATTATATTCTATATAAATAACATTAAATTTTTTGATGAAATTTCTTTGGATTCGCTAATGACTTCTTTAAAACATACAAAAGTTTTTATGAAACTTAACTAATGGATATGTTTTAGATCTCAAGGAACCTTTTTAACATATTGAAATTTTCAAACTTTCATTCTAATATGTTAGAATGAAAGCTATTTCATTCTAATATGTTTTTTGGTTTTTAAAACTTAGACATTAATTAAGTTTTAAATTTTGAGGAACTATCTTTTATAAAAGAAATAAAAAACTAGTAGTTTCTTTTTAATTTCACTAAAATTATTTATTTTTACAAATATCAGTATTTCGTCTACGACATGCACGCTTCTTCAGTGTTATTACTTAAATCATATCCTTTATAATTTTCCCCAAACACTGATACAGTTGCTTCTCACTTTATTTCATTTAAGAAACTATTTTTAAACTCATAGTTGAACAAATATATTTAATAAGTCGTGTTTGAGCAGAACATGTCATTTCATAACCCCAAAAAGGATGCAATCTCGAAAACCCTGCAATTTGAAGACACTTCAAAAAAATAATCAACATAATCAATTCCAATGTTCCAATAATGGATTTAGAAAACTTTTATCTATGCTATTTCATTATTGGACATTTTAATAACTTCAATATCATTGTAAAGTTCGAAGATTTAAAATATACTTAATATAAGAGTGCATAGAGTGCATTCATTTATATACATGCATTCCAATAAATTTTTCATGTTTCCTTAATGTCGTAATTAAAAGCATTTATTTTATTACATAATCAATTTTTTGCAAAATGCATTTATATATTACATAGTAATAATACATACACAACTTTAATAATACATATTTCTGTAACTTTCAATACTTGTATCAAAAGATTTGAATAAATCCTAAAACATTTTTCAAAAACATCTAATTAAACTCTTAATAGCCAACTTTTATCTAAAATCACTTTAATTCTATGAACTTTCACCTTGAAGGGCACTAAAACCTATTTTCCTCCAGTGATATTAGATAATTCAATTAAACTTCTAAAAGCATTCAACTAACATCAAAATAACAGAATATGTATTACTAAAATGTCAAATAAATTTTACTGACATAATACACATGTTTAGAATTTCTATTTAAGTTTTAATACACAAAGTAATAATGTAGACTATGGTATGCGTTTAATTATTAAATACACCACTACACCAGTCATATATTCCAACCACTACATTACTTATAAGACAATTATTATTTTTATTTATAACATTATATAACAAAACCTAATAATTTGTTAAATATGACAGAAACAAACTTTTCATACCAAATACTAATCCATCTTAACAGTTATGTACATGTAGATGTATATTTAATAGTATGGTATGTAATGTAATGTTAAATGATGATGATTGAAATAAAAAGAAGTTTTTGTTTCAACATAAATATTATTTTTTTAGTATAGAATATATTTTTATGAATTATTTATAAGTTTTCAAAAATGTTTTTTGAATATTTTATCAAAAAAAAAAAATAAAAATTTTTTTTTTTTTTTGAATAGCTGTCAAATTTTTAAAAGAATAAATAAATAAAATGATAGAGTTTATTTTATGTTTGGTAGACATTTAATAGTATTTTGCATATAATTTGTAGACTTGATATGGATTTTTATAAAAATTGTTAATTTTGTGGAGGAAGAAGTTCAAAAAGTTTTGATGGCATATATAATATTTTAATTAAGAAAATTTCTTTTATTTTAAGTTTATTAGAAATTCATTTATTACGCCATAGTTTTTCAAATTATGGATTCAAAGTAAACTATTTATTTGATCTGTCAGGGAAAAGAGCAATCGTATTTTTTTATACATCTTCTTTACTAACATTTTTAACCTTATTTCATGTTCATACTATGCAAAAAAATCTTCTAAATAGCCTAGTCTTAAAATCAACCGTTTAGAGTTTAGACTATCATTATACATGAACCTAGTATTTTTTGACGTTTCCATAACAGCAATATTTTTGACTGTAATAAAATAAATTGCTTGAAGTAATATTATTTTTACATTTAAAATTTTAATATTACGACTTTTTACGATATAATTAAATAATAAACAAAATTTTTGTTTTAAAATTCAAAAAAAAAAACCTTTACTTGGTAGTAAACTATTTTCAAGTAATTAATTATGAAAAATAATTACAAAAATAATTTAACTATCAAAAATAATTACAAAAGTAATTAAACTTCAAAAATATTTACAAAAGTAATTGAAATCCAAATTAAATTACTTTTTAGGAATTATAAAGTAAATGATTAATTAGTTTTAGTGGTAATTGAATTTTCAAAGTATCTATGGTAATTAACATGTAATGATTCCCAAGTAATGGTACTTACTTTAATCATTAGTTTACAGGTCTGGTCCTACGCGAACCAATGAGACTTTAATTCTACTACAAGAGTACAAAATGAAATCTGTAAAAAATTTTTAAAAGATCTGAATATGACAACAAAGCTTAATCTTTTTAAGACTTTCGAGAAATAAATAAGTACTCGGGATTATTTTATTTGCAATTTTTAAAACTTTTATAATTTTCAATTACAAAATTCTTCCAAATAAAAACTTTTAGTCTAAAAAAAAAAATTTGATTCCAAAAAACTTTTGGAATATATATTTAGTCATTAAAACACCTGATTTCATCTTAATTTCTCTGTCTTCATTATAATTTATAAATACTTTGTTGGACCAACTTTTATAAATTTTGTTCCAATTACGATTGTCATCTATTTTTTCCTACGCACCCTAACTCCAATATTTTTAGCTTTTTCAAATTTTTTTCCTTTGATTGCATCAAAATTTTTTTCCGAGGGGCTTGCCTTCTAGCCATTCGAAAACTCTTTTCTTAAAATGGAATACTTTTAATTTCTTTCTAAGAAATAAGAAAAGTTATTCCTCTAAACACTTTTAAAGTACTTATCCATTTTATCCATTTTTACAGGCAATTACTCCAAAATTTCTTTTGTTTATTTTGGAATTGAAAGCGATTTGTATTGAAAGCAATGATATGTGATACATTTTCTTCAAATTTATTCTAATTGGACTAAAATGTTTCAGATTTAAAAACAAATTTTGTTGTATTATGAAATATTTTTATGCCTTAAAATTTTTATTTAAAATTGCCCCTAAGAATATTTTTTTACTCATATATCTGAAAAAAAAAGGAATGCGTATTTATTTTTTTCTTGCCCTAGGGCAGACATTGTCTGAAAAAAAAAGTACATGGATTACAAAAAAGTAAAAAAAAAACTTTTCAAATTGTTGTTGAATATGAAAAAAAGGAAAAGTTTCTAAACATTTAATATTTGCTCAACAATTTAAAAAGTTTAAAAAATTCCACTTCATAAACCACTTAAACTAATGATATCTAATAAAAAAATTTTAATAATATGCTATTGAACACATAAAAACCATACCAAAATCTTGAAAAAAATATTTAAAGATATTTATAAAAATAAACACAGAACTTAAACTAAACCACTCCACTCCATCTATTCTTCTACTTTTGGCAAAGTGTTAAAAAAAATGTTTTTTTGAAAAATTTTTCCATAAACTTTTATTTCTAACGACAATCGATTTTTTTTTTATTTTTGCATATAAAACCAAACTCTCAAACAAGAATCGATTTTTGTTTATTTAACTACGTCTCCTACCGCTCTAGAAATTATAGTTACGAAAAAATCCTTAAACCATTATCAGTTCTGAAAATTCTAAAGGATGCTACACACATACTCCAACATACACAAGTAAACCATTAAAAAAGCCTAAAAAGTTATTAAAAAGTTTTCTTTTGATACAAAATTCAAAAAAAAAACTTTAAATGACGATAGAGAGTAGAGTAAGGTATTTAGAAGTTTTTATCAAGTATGATTATAATTTCATCCATCTCCAAATACGTTTTTATTTTTCCTGAACAACAATTACGACTACCACTTGTTAGTATGAACAAAGAAAGATAAAAAAAATATATATATATATATATATATTTACGATAGCAATTAAATCCGACATACTAAAATTAAAACAAACATAAGGAAAACAACAAACGAGTTTCAGTACTGTGGAAAATTTTTTACATCAAGTTATTACAAAATCTACAACACAAACCAAGAACTCTCTCTTCATAACTAATAACTTACAACGTAAATCCAAAAAAGTTTGTATGCCCACAACAATTACCACTACTAGTATATAAGTATATATATATATATACAATAATAATAATAATATAAATATCTAATAAAAAAAAATTTTATCACATCTTATAGAAGCAATGAATTTGGTGCTGGAAGAACCTAAGAACAAAAACAACCACTAAAATATAAACTAGGTATCTATAAAATAATAAAAATAAATGAAAAAAAAATGACAGTCTCGTAAAGGACCACATAATTTCTTACAATCATAGAACATGGTAGTTTTTTGTTGGGTGAAAGAATATTGGTAAAACGTCCGAAAATTGAGATAATTTGGAAATTGGTATGAGAAGTTAAAAACTGTATGAATAATACTTTGTAGATTCGTTAGGTGGTGTAAAACATCTACATCTCTGCTTACATTATGAAACTTTTGTTTTACAAGCTTTATGACGTCATAATATTCAAATAATTAATTGAATTTTAAACTTTAAAAACTTAGTCTCAGTCTGTTATTTTTGTCGTGCAGCTTCTCTTTGTTGCGTGGGCAGCTACTAAGCTTTTCCATGTGCTTCAGTTTTGGCTTTAGCATTATTATGTGACCATGTAATTGATTTAACCTATACCCTTCAATTCAGTTCGTTTCCCTATATTTTTGCGTTTGTATAGACTGTAAGGAAAATTACCCAAAACCAAAAAAAACCCCAATTTTGGCTGCTTTGTTCATACGCAAAACATCGGCAAACTACATAAATGTGTTTTAAAAAAAGGTGCAAAAGAAAGGATAAAAGCTTCCAAATTAAATACATTGTTGCTGACATATTTAGAATTAAAAAAAATGAGGAGGTTTTTTAGAGTTTGCATATAAATTCAGGGTTCCAATAATGTGTTCAGCCAGAATTTGGGAGCAACAGTCTCCAATTATTAACTGTCTTATTGATTGTACATTTTGGGGACTTTTTACTTGGTGAGTTTTTTCATACAGCTCCTAGAGCTTTAGAATTATTTTCAGGTATAAAAGTTTGTCCTTTCTCAATTTTCCTTTAATATTCTGTTTGACCCACAACTAACAGCTTCGGAGACATTTTGTTAATCCATCATTAGGTAATGTTTTAAATCTTTGCAAGTCAATCTTCGGATCTTACACCTATAATAAATATAAATAGTTTGTTTTATTTTCGTGGTTATTCTTAATGAATCAAATTTTTTTTGGTGTTCTTGTTCTCTCTGGGTTTCAACTAAATTTAATTTACTTTCATATACATTATTCCACGTATCTTATTTCGTATTTTTTTTGTTAATTTCTACTTCTACTCTAGACATAGACAATTTGTGTTGAGTTTTTTGTTTTTTCGTTTATTTAATAATGGTTGCATATGAATTTTTATTAAATTTATTTGACATTTTTTTTGGTTTTAGAAGTAAAGGTACAAAATTCCAGTGCTTTTATTAAAGTTATATTAAAGTAAAAGAAGAAATAAAATATAATTTAACTTAGTTATTTTGAAACAAAAGAAAGTATAAAGTTTGAGTATTCACTGAAATAACGCAAAAATTATGAAATATTGGTGCATCAGAAATTTTAAACTAAATTATTTCCACTAATTTTATTTTAAACTTCAGTTAGAGCAAATGGCATAAATTTCAATAACTATTAAGTACAAATATATACTTTTAATGATAGCTTTTAATTTTTGAATTTTGAAAATTGGTAACCTTGAATGAAAACTTTTATTTTAAATTTTGACTTATTGAATTCTGAATTCACTTGTACTAAATAAAGGTATGGTGGTTTGTAGGTGATTTCAAGTCATAAGTTTTAAATCACGTTCAAAAAATGTAACAAATGGGTTTTTCTGAATGATATTCAATACACGCTGCCTATCCCGCCCACACTTCCTCAACTATACAGTTTTTACAAAAATCATTCATGATGATACTAAACCAGTTATTTACACAAAATGCTTACCAGACCTTGAAATAAATAATATGGATGTGAATATATCTATAATTTTTCTTGTGTCTGCTGTATTTTAAGCTTTACCTAAAGATTATCAAAGGATTTTTTAATTTTGAATTTGTCAAATTGTACTACAGGGTGGCGCAAAACGACCGATATGGTTTGAATGTTTAATCACTTTTTTATTTAATGGTTAATTATTATTATTATTATTTTGTTGTTGTATAGTATATTAATGGGGAATATTTTTACCTTATGTTGAAAAACTATATCCCGCAAGTGGCGACCATTTTCGGCTTAGCACATTCGTGCTCTTTCCAGTATATTTTCTATAACTTTTCGTAATTTTTGATCGCTGTTCTGTTGTGTACTATTCCGTTTCCAATTCCCCAAGTTTTCTTCACAAAATTCTGAAATAAATATAAAAAAAAAACATTCAAACCATATCGGTCGTTTTGCGCCACCCTGAATAACATGTAGAAACGTCTTAGATTTTTTATATTTTTCATAACTTTTCGTAATTTTTGATTGTTTTTGACTGTTCCATTTCCATTTTAAAAATATAAAATATAAATAATTTAAAAAGTTATCAAACATTCAAACCATATTAGTCGTTTTACGACACCCTGTATCAGTATTTTTTGAATTTTCATGATGAGGATTTAAAATGTCACTGGTTTGTTGAATTAAACTTTTATATTCACTTAATATTTAGATAACAATTTGAAATTTTTAATTTTCATTCAAAGTTTCCCAGCGTGAATCAAGGATTGCATCAGATGCTTCCCCCTATACTGTTGATTTGTTGAGATTGCATGACACGTTTTATGGAAATTCATTTGTTATTCGCACGTCGAAATTGTGGAATCATGCTCCATTCCATGCTTTCCCTGAAATTGGTTATTGATATGTAAACGACTTAATTAAATTTAAGAAGATCAATATCTTTCTCCTTAATATCCCTCCAAATTTACCTGCTTTTCCCACATGATGATGACGCTATCCCCAATCCCAATTCCTTTCCTAATTCTCATCCTCAAAACCAAACTGTACATTTGTATCAAAGACCCCACTCTAAAGTTTGATTTTATGCATACAGCTTTAATGGGTGGCTTCGTTTTTCCCTTTTCTACTCTTTAAAAGAAAAAACATAATTACACATTTAACACTACAAACAAATTTTATAAAACTTTTTTTATTTTTTAAAGAATTTTTATGCAAACCACAAAAATTCCTAAAGTGTTATTTCGCTTAATTAACTAAATTACACAATGTTTAAAAAACTTTTACAAATAATTTTATAATATAGTTAATCAAAAGATTTGTCAAAATAAATTGATGTTAAAAATTTTATAACTCAAAAAGTTTTAATGGTTTAATTTTGGGAAAAAGACACGTTTTAGTGGTAAAAAATTTTAAAAAATTAAATTAGTTTTTTTTTAATTTTTGAAAATTATCTCATTTAGAGATATTTTGTGTTTTATTCTTTTTTATTGCATTATTTTATAGTTGCTTTAAAGTACTACGAGGAAGAATGCAGAAGAGTAGACTGTGTCAACTCTGGGATACCCGTATGACCTTA
This sequence comes from Dolichopus griseipennis, assembly GCA_963082915.1. Classification (NCBI taxonomy): domain Eukaryota; kingdom Metazoa; phylum Arthropoda; class Insecta; order Diptera; family Dolichopodidae; genus Dolichopus; species Dolichopus griseipennis. The sequence goes on from OY720442.1 coordinate 3,446,026, forward strand.
ATATAAACATTACATTATTATTATTATAAACATTTATTACTTTTGGCAAAATTTCAAACATTCAGCTTTATTATGTATTAAGTAGTGCTCATGTGAAGTATCATGTTATATGGTAACTACTCGAACCCACTGCAATACTCAACTAAATTTTGCACAAACTTTGGCCGTGAAACGAATCGATTTATTTTTCGATTCAGATCTGATGCATACCTTTGAGTCTACATCTACCCCCTTCCTCCCGTCTATCTCTGCGTCACAAACGTAATGGCAAATTAAGTATACCCTTTCGACTTATAATCATTCTGGTACAACGAGTAAATGAATAAGGATAAAGTGAATTGCATTATTGAATTTTCATAATTCAAAAGTATAGATACGATTTTATTAAATACATTATACTTAACAAAATGAAAATAAAATGTGTTTAATTTTTATAATAGACTACAGTCAGTTACAAAATCTTAAAAGTAAAATTAAATATCCATCTATCTTATAAAGCAGTAATGGTTAACTTGTCTCTCAATTTAGTGTGGTTCATTCTCCTCGTCTGACTTTTATGTAGTATTTTTTATCCAGGGCTGCCATATGTATGTAAATGATACTGATATCACATTATTTTGGTATTGACTGTAAAGTAAACCAATACCTATAAATAACTTTAGTTTTAATTAATTTGCCTCCATATAAGTGGAAGTATCAGATACAATTTTTTGAAAAACAATTTTTATGAAATTTTCTGGCGCCATTATTGTTCTTGACATATTGATGATTTTTTTTCCATTGAAATTAATATGAAACTTAATGGGAGGTGAAAATGACATATAAGTTTTTAATTTATTATTTTTTTAATCAATTTTATTAATTTTTAATAAATAGAAAATATTGAAGGTCAACAAAAGTCATTTTAAATATTGTTTTGTCACAAAAAAGACGCATCTGGCAACAACATATTAACAATATAATTAAAAAATAAAAAAAAAACGTATGCAATGATTTAAAATAATTTTTTTTAGCAAAAAGTATTTTATTTTTATATTTCAAAACATTAATGCAGTTGAATTTAATTTTTTTATGTTCTATCTCATTTGAAGTTAAAACGCAGCCCACTTGCCAACCATTCCCAACCTTGCAAAGAAAAGTTTATTAAAAACACCCAAGAAAAGCAAAATGAAACCAGTTGTTATTTATACAAAATTGTTTTTCCCCTTCTTCAGTTTAGGAAATTCTTTTTTTTCACATTTCTGATCAATTTCACAAATAAAACAACGAAAGCGAATGACAAACAAAACATCATAAATTTTAAAAACAACATACGAATCTAAATAAACGCCTATTAAATTTCTCAAATAACCTTGAAAATAAAAAATAATATTCAAAAATTTATGAGAATTTTGAAAAATGTTTTTATTTCAAATTTAAACAAATTATCACGAAATTCAATATAAGCCTTATTGTTTTTATACATAAATTAAAATAATATTTCAATTCCAATTGTGCCATTTATTTCAATAAAATTGAGAAACATGTAATCGAACATTGAATAACAATTTGTTAATCAATTTTTTTTTGTTTAAATGTTGAAAATTCCACATAAGGACACATACGACAATTTGAAAATATTTTGAAAATTTTTCCAAGAAAAAACTGCAATAATTAGGGGTAATTCGTAATATGAAGGAAATAACTGTCTTTGACATTTAGAAATAGAAATAAAAATATTTTAATAATAAATAGTTCATATATGTTAGAAGTTCCTCCAAGGAACATATTATTAACAAGCAATAAACAAAACTGAAGAAATCCTGATATATGAAATTTTCAGTCTTAAAACTCCTAGTTTTTAAACGTCTAGCATAATATTATTTTAAAATACAATATGGCAACACTCTATTCAAATTTTATATAAAAGGCTAATAAAAGCAGTTGTCATTTCGTATTTCCAGATTCGGCATTTATTTTATAAAAATTTGAGCAAATGGTTTTTCGAACTTTTGGCGGCTTTAGTTGCGGAACATATGGGGCTACAAAAAAATATAATTCCACAAAACAAATTTTTTTTGCAACACTAATTTGAAATTAAATTTTGACTGCTTTATTTCAAATTGTGCAGAAGTTTGGTAAATATCCAAACAGACTATCGGACAAAACGAAGTAGTACGCACATTTTTTTTTTAAAAATATTTATGTATAGACACTGGAATTTAAAGTTAGATTTTTTTACAAAAATTTATGTAACTCCTAAAAATTATTATTTAAAAATTGCAATCTTTTTTCTAAATAGAATAACCAATAAACTCTTTAACTATGGTGGTCTATGGTCTGTGGTTTACATTTTAACAGAATTGTCCAATAAATTAAATTTTAATATGAATTTATTTATTAGTTTATTCACGAATACTTAAATTATGTTTGAAGGGTATTTAAACATAAATTGATTACATCATAATCATTTCATTGTCATATTTTATAATAATAACAGAAATTTAGCTAATAAATAAAAATATTATGTTTTTTTTTAAATTTAATAGCATTACAAAATAATAAAATTTTCGAATGAATATTTATTTTAAATAAATTACTAATTAATATAAAATTATATTATTGTGTATCTATTTACATAATTGAGATAACCAATTTTAGGCAAATTTTTAAATAAATTGAAGTAAAGGAATAAAATTTCAAATATAATTAGAAATGTTGAAAAAATTAATCCTATTATTTGCTATCCTTACACTAAGACCTTGTAAACTGTTGTACCAACTCTTTTATTAATTTAAAAATTATATTACGTATTGCTTTAACTAGTAATCCCTCAAATTCATTATCCATGTTCTTAACCATCACACCACTTAGAACCCTCATTGAATGAATAGAAGTAGAAAAACTTTTTATGGAACCCCACTTTTTTCTAGAATGATTGCACCATATATAATCTCTTTTAGAACGAAATTAGAAAAATATTTTAAATCTTTTAGTTTTTCCCTTCATTTCTATCCTGTTTTCTACTAATTTTTCTCTTTATATTCAATTAAAAATGCAAGACTTCAGCATTATAAACATTTCATACACAGTCCATTGAAATGTTCACTCAAATGTTAACACTTAATGTACTCGTATATTTATATATAAGTCATATATAAGATAAAAGTCAAATACAAATGCCATGTCCCAATGATAACAATTCAAATTACCAACATATAAAACTGCAAATTGAGATTTTAAAATCGAATAAACATTTCCATTATCAAGAAAGTACTAGTTTCTCAATTTGAAAATTGATTTGATTGAAAAAATCGTTTCATATTCCCAACATGAAAATGTACTTACAAATATTTTCTCCGATTTGGGTAGAATTAAACTTGAAAAGAATTCTGAAATTTTAATACCCTAAGAAATCGAGTGTTGCGATTTTCAGTCTCAATTCAGATTGCAATCATTTTAGGAAAAAAAAACATTAAAATTTAACACAACTACAAAATCTCAAGGTTTATACTTTATTTTAACACGATTCACGTATCCAAATTTTAAAAGACGAATTTTAGAAAATCTTTAATTTGAAATGATACTAAAATGATTGACGTCAAATTTTTTAATATCAAATCAAAAATAAAAAAAAAAACAAACAAATTAATTTCCAATTTCATTTTAAATTAATAAAAAAACGCTAAGAAAATTAAATCCCTTCTTCCTCCTAATTCCTTAATCAAAAATCTGATATTTGAATTTTTAATTTTAACTAAATTGCATAAAAACTCTTTAAGTTGTTAAGTTCTCCTTGAAATCTTTAAAAAAATTCCTGTAAATTTTTATAGTCTTTAAATATTTAAAATTCTCTTTAAAAAAAAAAAAACAAATGAATTTCATTACCAATGTTATCTCTATAAAGTTATACATTCAAAGAAACCTTTCAAAATATAACACATGTTATCAGCCACAAACATGGATAAAAACCAAAGATAGATTACTGTTAAACTCAACGAAACAGAATTAATTCCAAATACGCTATTGGAATTTTTAAATAAAGTAAATATAAAATTTTAATACTTTAACATGAAATAGAGATAACGAAGAGATAATTCATGTACTGTAATATTGTAAATACATATACACACTGACACATTGACATAATTTTATTGCATTTAAAGCACTGTAGCATATAAATAAATAGTAGAAGTAGAGCAAAGCTTTTTTAACGAATGCTTTCTTATCAGTAATATTAAAATGAAAAAAATTTGAACGAATATCATTTTGAGCTTATACTATATATAAAATAGTAAAAAGGATTCAGAAGGACAGTATTGTCACGTGCTTGATAACGTTGATAACAAAATAAATTGTTAAATGAACATTTGTAAAAAATTATTTTTTTTTTAACTGATTTTTATTTCGTAATAATTTTTTTTTTAAATAAAAAGCTTTAGTTCCTGCGAAAAAAAACGATAAGTTCCTGCGGCAATTTTAATAAATAAATTGTTAATTGAATTCGAAGAATTTTAATTGTAGATGAAAATTAATTGAAATTAATTAAATTTAATATCAGATATTATTAAAAATTTTCCCTGTCTAATTAAGTGCCGCTTTTTAGGTACAACGCCTAAAGATATGTTAAAAAAAATTGTTAATTATAACAAATACATGAATTCAAGATCTTATGCCTTACAATTATTTTCTATATCCTTTAATATAATATTAAAAAAAAAATTCATGAACATTAAAGTGTTCAATTAAACACTATTATTTCAATAAATATGTGAGACATTGTAGCATAGTAACTTAGACATAAATAACATAAGTAACATAATAATAATAGTTTACTAATTGAAAACTTAAAAAAATTTTAAATTAAAAATTATACACTAAAGAGGAGCAATCTAATAGAAAATAAAGTCCGATATAAACCCTTTACATAGACAAAATATACAAGATCCTCTAATAAATTGTAATTAAAGTGATTAAATCAAATAAATTATTTAATTAAATCATTATATCAACAAAAAAGGATCAAAGCGTGAGCGTAAAATAAAACAAAGGAACAAATAATTTCTTCCTATTATAAAACATTTCAAACACCTTTTTAATTATATTCCTTTATAAATAATTGTTTTAAATAAATATTTAATTATTATTTTATTAATAGTAAAATAGTTCGGTAATTCATTCATTCATCTATAATTTATTTTCAGAATTTTAATAACTTTTATAATGTAAACAGCAATAAATATTCCAATTAAACTTTAATTGTAAAAATGGTAAACTTTATTAAGATTATAAAATTCAATTAATTATTTTAAATTTTTTTTATTTTAAATTCCTAATAAAAATCACTTAGAACTTGGAAACTAATCCATTAATCATGATAAAAATAACTTTATTCATAAATTTATTTTAATTTAATTAAAATAAAATGTTTTAATTGGTATGGTATTTATCTTGTATTCATCAAGTATTTCACCTTGCAAAGTTATTTAAAACTATTAAAATTCTAATATTAAATAGTTTAACAACGTTTTAAATTTATTTTTTAATTCAAAATTTTAAGCATTTTCTATTGTATTTGTCTGTCTATTTGTCTCGAAATTAGTAGAGAACTTTCGAAGTTATTAGATTTATATTTCTGCACGATTGTCTTATTATTTCCAAAAAAATAAATATAGTCCTGGAGAATTTACGATTTTTGTAATATTGATTTGAGTATAATAGTAATTATAAGGAAAATTCATTCGCTAAGGCATTCAGTTACGGACAGGGTTGGGTTCAAAATTCTAGTAGGAAACACCATAAGATCTCAAAAGTCCAGCCCATGATAGTCAAGGAAGAATACGATAAATTTTGGAGTTTTTAAATCATCCTAAAATAAAAAGTTTGCTACAATTATTATAGTCTAGTAACTTAATACATTTTCCTATATTTTATTCGAATAAAAAGATCGGAAGTCAAACATAATTATATTTAGTTACACTTGAATCAAATTACTTTCTATTTTCCAAAAATAATCACTTAAATTACATGATATGAAATTTTCAATTTTTCTATTTTTAAATACAAAAAACTTGCACACTTTATTTTATTACTATTATTATCCTTCATAAAAGTTTTTTCATTCATTTTCATTATCCTGTTGTAATGATATTTCAAAATTTTCATTATTGTTTTCGTATTAATAAAAATAAAAAGGAAAAAGTATTATAAAAATGTCCTTGTTATAAATGTTTAATATATGTTTAAAATAAAATTTTCTAGATTTATATAGATTAAAGTACATAATTGTTTTTAACTTAAATATCCTTCATTTATCGCTATATGTGTGTATGAAAATAATGATCCTTATTAGAAGTTTTTTGTGTATTACAACACAATATGTTTAAAATTTTCACGTAGTATCTAAAAAAACGATTAAAGTTTATGAAAATATTCTCATTAGCATTGAGAGTTCCTTCATGAAATATTTTAAATAAATTATAGAATAGAAAAACTTTATTTTAATCGATTTACAGATAAAATAAGTTTTTAAGTTAGAAAATCGAAGAACGTGAATATGAAATCATATAATTTTCAATGAAAAATACAAAATCGGAAGTAATAGTTACAAACACATATATAGTGTTATATTACATAATAACTATCCCGTATCCCATTTTTTTAAATGTTTTGGTATCGGATCATCCATATTTCATATCATCCAAGTTCAATTTAAAGTTTTAAACGAAATTAAATTTAAATCATACGTGCCATTATTATAAACTATCAGAACATCACAGATTCACCTCAAAATTTTAAATTAAATTTAGATTCTCATAAACTAAAAATAGAATAAGTTTGTTTTTATAATTTTAACTAAAAATATTATAACATGTAAGCTAAACTAAAAAAAAAAATATGCTTTACGAATTCAATATAGAATTCAAGCCAAATCAAATAAATCAATTTAAAAAAAAAAAAACATTTAAAAAACTAAAATGAAAATATGTTGAATATAAAAAACGTGATCAAAATTTTTTATTAATATTTTCCCAAAAGGACACAATTACTTTTCTAAATTTTGATCATATTTCTATTCTTATCCTGTAATTCAATAGATTTATGAATCTATTTAAATCCTAGATTTATGAATCTTCGAAATTGATTGAATAGTCTGCCAGAAATACCGTGTATCTCGTCTGAGTGATGTCCAAAATATACAAAATTTTTAAAATCATATTATTTATTCAAAATCAAAATAAAATATCAAAAGTAAATTGTGTCATTATTATGTAAAGGAATTTCTTAAGGAGCCAAACTTGATAGTATAAGTGCCTATAAGTATGCAAAAATGAATGTAAAATAATAAAACTTGATAAGTACTTCGTCTAGTCACAATTCAACCTATAATTGTATCTTAAATTGCTAAATTTTAATATTAATATTACAATTAATATTATTAAATAAAATAATTTTAATTATTTTAATTTTTTTGAAAAACTGATGTTTATTACGCAATTAATATTATTGAATACAAGTATATTAGACTTGCTCTAAATTAATAATTTTTATTAATAGTTATGTAAGAAAATGGAAGAAAAAATGTCAAAAGTTTGGCGAGACTGTTTTTGTTTTTTTTTTATTATTTATTTATTCTTTTTTATGATTCATTAATTCGGCTAAAACCTATAAAAATAATAATTCAATTAATGTGACATCAGACACATAACCAAATATCAGAATGAGCCTCAAGGTAGTATTAATAGGTTATTTTAGACATATATGAAGTTGAAAAAACATTATAATGTGAATAGTAAGGCGTCTAGATTGAATTTATAGTTGATTAAATTTTCTAAATTTTTTTTTATTTTTTCACTATTGAAAGTTAGAAAATAAAAAACAAGCCTTTTTTCACTTCAATTATCAATAACACAATGACCCAAAAAAAAATATGTTGAAAATAAATTGTTTTTTTTTCTAAATTATAAAAAATGATAAGTGGATTTTGTTCAGCAACATATTAAATCTCATGTTAGACCAAGCATTCAAATTTGCCAATTTTTAAAATAAAACTCAAATATATTAAAACGATTGAAATATTTGAGGTTCTTCAAGGATTACTTTAAACAACATGTAAAACTTAATTAAATTCTCAGATTTTGGGAATACGAAAGCACATATGAGGGCAAACAAATAAACTTTGAAAATACTAATGAAGTATCCAAAAAAACCCTTCATCAAATTTTTATTCAACATTTATAAAAGAATCACAAGAGTGGCTCAGAAGTAAAGTGGCCTAACCAACATAGAATTTTTATCGTGAAAAATACATTTCAAATTTTTTTTTTAATATTTTTATGAAATGTTAACTAAGATTGTGACTTCGAGCACGAATATATATATATGTTTTTTTAATTTTTCAAGCTCTTTACGATGGTGGTATTATTTTAGCGATATCTTTAAAAAAATGTGGGTTAGTCCGTTGGCCTTTTTAAAAAAATTGAAATATATAAAATTATTTGTGGGTTAGGCCGTTTAAATTTTGAGTTAGAAAATTTTATTTAAAAAGAAAATCAAAAGTCAAAAATACTTTGTAGAATAAGATCAAAATTGTAAAAAAGTAAGTTTGTTTGAACATTTATGGATTTCTGCTAAAATGTTCAACTTGAAATTTTACACGCATTATAACTCCTTACGAATAGAATAGATGTTGTTAATAGCACTCTGGGACCTAACAGATTTTAAAATTACTTTATAAAGTATTTTTGATTTTATAAATTTTGAATAAAAATATACTTAAAAAAAAAGGGAATGAAAAAAAGAAATTAAAATGAAAAAAGAGCAAGTTTCTGGGAAAATATACCAAATATTTATAACTTATAAACAAAAATATAAACAAAATATATTCTTTTTTCGCAATAAATTAAATAAGATCAAAAAATTTAAAAAAATATTCATATTATAAGAATAGTTAGTGCTCTTCTGACTCTCTAAAAATAATTTCATCCACGTCATTTTCGGTTTCCAGGCAATTATAGAAAAAATAATGGACTGGTGGTACAAAATTCAACAAATTCAATAGGCCTTTTTTTTCTGATGCTATTTTTCTTGCCATTTGGATACAGTAATGTATATTTTTTGATGTGAAATAGAATATTTTGAAGGACATTTTTTTTTACAATTGCATGTTCCAATTGCAAATTCTTTTCCAGGTACAACGACACCCATGTAATTTTCATATTGTTGTCCTGAATTACGCTTTCTTTCTAAACATTTCTTTTCCAGGTCTCTGGTTGTTTTTTCCTTTTGCGCGACTTCTGATTTGGACCAGTTAAATTCAAGCTATATTGTGTAATATCATTGCTGATATTTGATGATATAGTGTTATCTAAAGAAAGCACATTTAAAATATTTTGTGTATTTTTTTTAATCGAGCACTTCATGTATATAATACGGACATACGGAAATACCGTATGTACTTTTATAAAGTTCATAATTAAATCTAAATTATAACTTTGCACAAAAGTATTTTGTTCTTATCGGGTTTCTTATAAAACAGTCAACTAGTATGATTGAATGAAAAGAAATTCCAAACTCTTATTCTTTTAAGCTTTTTAAGGTTTTCTTATAGATGGGTTTGGGAATATTTAAATATTTAATATGACAAAATGATATTTAATGAAATTTATATTTAAATACAAATATTAATAATATTTTAATAAAAAAAACAAAAACCGGTTTTCTTATCAAACAAAACACTATGTTATGATAAATTTAATGAATTTAATGCATTTTTGATATCGATAGTAAAATTACACAAACGATGCAAATCCATGTCTTCCAATGCAAAGAATTCTATTATATTTTAAAATAATATTTAATATTATTAAAATTTATTATTATTATTTATTTAATTTTTTCAATAGAAAAATGATCTAAATTAAAACTTTATTAATTTAATATATATATACGTATATTATATACATATATTTAATATATATATATGCATTTGTTGAGTTTGTCTAATGGTAATTCGTCTTAATGTAATGCCAATATATTACATTTCAATTATAAAATGGTAATATTTGAGTTTTTCATAAATTAAGATATAATAATTTATTTACTTTATAATAAAATTTAAATTTCTTTGATAATCTGCTAAAAAGAAGCTTACAAAATATATCTTTGATTAAAAAAATTAAATTCTAAGCCACAATTTTTTTTAAAGTATATTGTTTTTTTTTAGTGTTAAAGTGGCCTAAGCCACAATGAGGGTTAGGCCACTTTTGCACTAAAAAAAATATAAAAAATGGGTTATGCCAAAAAAAATAACCCAAATGGAATAGGAAGTTGAACTTTTTAAGTTTGCAGCCTAATTCTACATTTAATTCTTATGCGATTTATGCAAAAAAAGCAAAATTTTTTATGTTGAGGGTTAGGCCACTTTACTTCTGAGCCACTCAAATAATAACAAGTTATCGACTTTTTAATAAAGTACACCCTATATCTTCAACTACCCCATTTGGCAAAATTGGGCACACTTCCAATACTAAACTTTTCTGATATGGACAAAATTTGAGATGTTCTGGCTCATTTCAAGAAAATCCTCTTCAATGATAAATTAATCGATCAATTAAGCAATAAAAATTAGCAGATGCCAATTTTATATTTTTTTTTTAAGAAGGCCGAGGCCAAAAGCTTCAAACACAGAATGTACACAGTGTCCTAGGGTAAAATGTGACTTTTTCAAACTAAAACCGCACTCTTTTAAAACCAAACTTTAAAAATTTACCAATGTACTGTTTGGTTTTCAGAATTAGAATTTGGAAAGGAAACTTTAGGAATTGGGATAATAAATCATGTACGATAAATGAGAAATCTTCAATTAATTACGATGTAAAAAGATTAAATAAATAACGGTAATTCCTATCAAATAAATTATAATTTTAAACTACAACATTATTATGACATAATCCCTTTTCTATTACTAAAGCGAATTATAACAATAAAAAAAAACCATAAAGAACTCTCAAACCTCCCTTAAATATTGTTTAACCTTGTTCTTCAGACTATATTTCATTTCAATTTCAGAAACTAATCCTTCAAATTTTATATTTTGAAAATATTTTGTTTCTGTGACATTTGAAAATCTCTTGAAACACAAATTTCAAAATAAACCATTTATGTTGCTTTTTCAATGACGCAAAATATATATACTCACATTACCTACATTACCCACAATACCCACATCTTATCTTTAAAATTTTATTATAATCGATTATCCTCGAAATTCGTGACCTTAAAACTTCTGCAACTTTAATAATGTTTGATATTTGTTGAAAATATTAAAAAAATAAAAAATTTAATGATTTCCACATGTCTTTTTATTTTCTTGAAGACAAACATATTCAAAAATTATAAGAACCGCTCACTCGTCCCTAAATAAATTTGTCTTTCGATTTGCTTTTGTTTTAAATAATTGTGTAAATATCTTTAAGTTGATCAAATACATATATATTTGTATGGATGTTTTAAAAATTTTAAAAATAAATTAATTTTATTCAGGGAAAACATTAAAAGGCAAATTTCTGTTAAATAAGTTTATGTGAAATGTATGTACTTGACAATTATAAGGTTCGCACATTGATTGGGGCATGGAACGTCCGTACCTTGCTAGATCTTGGAAAATATGAGCAAGCAGAACGTGAAATGCTTCAAGCTAACATCCAAATAATGTGCATCAGCGAAACCAAATGGAGAGGACTTGGAGAACATACATCCTCTACAGGGAAAACATTCATGTTATACTCTGGCGAAGATGAACACCAAACTGGACCAAGAATAGGTGGTGTTGGTATCATGTTGACTACTGGCGCAAAGCACAGTCTAATAAGCTGGGCTCCTATTTCCAAAAGATTGATATCAGCACGTTTCAGATCCAGAGTAAGAAACATCACGATCATCCATTGTTATGCTCCAACCGAAGACGCAGAGGAAGAAGCGAAACTTAATTTCTACACCCAATTGAGTAATGCTTATGACAGCGCTCCAAAAGCCGATATTAAAATCGTCATAGGCGATCTAAACGCCAAAGTCGGCACGGAAAATGTAGGATTAGAGCGTGTAATGGGCAGGCACGGGCTGGGAACAAGGAACAATAATGGCGAAATGTTAGTTGATTTTTGCAACGAACGACAACTAACAATTGGCGGAACCCTGTTTCCACACAAAACTTGTCATAAAGTTACATGGGTGTCTCCGAATGGTCAAGTTCAAAACCAAATCGACCATTGCATTATTCAACAAAGGTGGAGAAAATCCCTCTGCGATGTTCGAAACAGAAGAAGTGCAGACATCGGAAGTGATCACCATTTGGTAGTAGCCAGTCTACAGTTACGCACAGCAGCTGTCCAGCGTAGATTGTTAAACCAAACCAGAATACCGAAATTCGATGTCAACGGTTTAAAAGACCCATCAACTTGTCGCAATTTTGTAAATAAACTTCGTGACAGAACCGCAACATCGAACAACTTAATATCTATAAACGACAGATGGGATCATATCAAAAAAGCGTTTATTGACACTGGTTTGGAACATGTGCCGAGTGCGATGCGAAGAAGAGGGGATCAATGGATGTCTCAAGCTTCATGGGATCTTATAGACCGGAGGAAGCAGCTGAAGAATAACATTAATCACCAGCAACATCAACACCAAAGAGACATCCTTCGCACTCAATATCAAGAAGCACATAAGTTAACACAGCGCAGTGTAAGACGAGATAGAAGAAAACATATGGAAGACCTTGCAAAGAAAGCGGAAACTGCTGCTGCCAGAAATGATGCTGCAGAGCTCTACAAAATCACACGGCAAATTTCTGGCCGTAAAAATAGAGCGCAAAAACCAATTGCCGACGAAAATGGCAAACTACTTGTAACGATGGAAGATCAACTGCGAAGATGGAGGGAGCATTTTTGCAAACTGCTCAATGATCAGTTTGTCGAACAGTCAACACCCGTGAGCCCCCAAAACCGCAGATCTTTTCGAGGCATTGACACGGGCAATCCAACCGTACAAGAAATCAAATCAGCAATCAGCTCATTAAAAAACAACAAGGCAGCAGGAATAGATGGTATACCAGCAGAGTTCTTAAAAGCAGACCCAGACACAACGGCATCTATACTTCTTCCCTTATTTCAGGCTATATGGGAAGAAGAAATATACCCGAGTGACTGGAAAGAAGGAGTTATTGCTAAAATACCTAAGAAAGGTAGCCTGACAAATTGCAATAACTGGCGAGGTATATCACTATTATCCGTTTTCTCCAAGCTTATGGCGAGAATAGTACTAGAACGCATCAAAGAAAGAATTAACTCAACGCTCAAAAAGCACCAGACAGGATTTCGTAGCGGCCATTCTTGTGTTGATAACATAAACACCCTACGTATCATTATTGAGCAATCTACAGAACGAAACTCACCATTACACCTAATGTTCGTAGATTTTGAGAAAGCCTTTGATCGCGTAAAGCAGGAGTACATCTGGAAATCCTTAAATAGGAGAGGAATTCCAGAAAAGATAGTAGCCATCATAAAAGCTTCCTATGAAAATGCAAGGAGCTACGTCTTGCACTGCGGACAGCTGACTGAACCCTTCGAAGTGCAGCAAGGTGTGCGTCAAGGATGCATACTCTCACCAATATTGTTCTTAACGGTAGTTGATGACGTTATGACTACCGCTGTTGGTGAAAATGAGAGAAATGGCATACAGTGGCATACATTCAAACGCCTAAGCCACTTAGATTATGCCGATGATGTGTGTCTAATGGCACATTCAAGTAGCGCACTCAACGAAATGTGTCAAGCCCTACATAACAACGGGATCAAAGTTGGGCTAAAAATCAATGTTGAAAAAACAAAGATTATTAGGACGAGCCGCAGCACACATCAAGCCATACTTTTCAATGAAGTAGCAGTAGGAGAAGTAGAGCAGTTTAAATACCTGGGTAGTATATTGACACCAGATGGAGGAGCTGAGCTTGACATTGAAAACAGAATCAGCAAAGCCCGTACTGCATTTGGCGCTCTCTCTAGGGTATGGCAATCGAACGCAATCACCATGCGCACTAAGCTAAGAATTTTCGAAACAAACGTCAAAAGTGTCCTTTTATACGCCTGCGAAACATGGAAAGTCACCGCAACCATCACTAAAAAACTGCAGGTGTATATTAACCGATGCCTTCGTCGCATATTGAAAATCCGCTGGCCACGCATTATTTCAAACAGAGCACTGTGGCAGCAAACTAACCAAGTCGCGATCGATGTCGAGATCCGAAAACGGAAATGGCGGTGGATCGGACATACCTTGAGGAAAGACAATACAGAAATTGCAAAGCAAGCCTTGGATTGGAATCCTCAAGGGACACGACGAGTGGGAAGGCCAAAGAAAACATGGAGGACAACCGTCTTAGCTGAAGCAGGGTCACAACAGAAAACCTGGCTGGAAGTGAAGCGTCTGGCTAAAGAACGCGAGCGATGGAAGGAGTTTGTTTCTGCCCTATGCCCCAATAGGGGTTAAAGGAATTAAAGTAAAGTAAGTAAGTATGTACTTGAACCAAATACTCTTGTTTCTGTTATCCATCAAGGTCATTATATTTTTAATATGAATTAAATTTAAACAATAATTAACTTGACAATATGCTTTTATTATTATAAGTATGTTTATGTAGTAATGTTAATGGAATGATGATAGAAATCGAATGATAGTAAGGTGCATATGACATGTCATGTACATATTAAACATATATTTTTAATTATTTTAACATTTTTGCTCTAGAAAAACTTAATATAACTCTTGTGTTAAGTGGTTTCTTAATAGAATTTGCTCAAAGCTTTAAATAAATATTTTTAACAACTAGTTAACTTGAGCTTCTAAATCTGAGCAACACATATATTAAGTAGCATAAATTTGTTTAAATTATGTTGTCTATCAATAAACATTTTATGTTACAGGCCTCGCTAACAGAAACATCGAGCAGAAGATTTTTCAGCGGATAAAATGAACAAAATATTGAAACATATTGCATTTTAAAATAACAGGCCAGACACAAGAGCGGACAGGTATTCAAGGTACAGGTTATTAGCAAAATTTCAATTTATGAATCCATGCAGCTTCTAAACAGGCATCACAAAAAATTTCTTAAATAACTCGCACTAGTTTCTAAGAATCTAACCTCTACCAAAATATCAAGTTTCTTACATTTGGGAATTATGAGGGATGGAAAAATTGCCTGAATTAAGTTTCGTGCAACGGTAAATTAAAATACTGTATAAAAACTCTATATAATTGTTTTAAATAAAATTTTTTGAAAATGTTCTAAAAACAAGTTAAATATATCTTTTGCTGACGATAATTGCAATATTTCGCAAGTAAGTTTTATTCAAAAACTACCAAATCATGAAAAAATTCGATCCATTCTTAATCGAATTTTGAAAAATTATTATTAATTTAAAAATGATAAACATAACGGTATTTGCTTTAATAAATTGAAAATGGTAGATTGTATCACACAAACACAAACATGCATAAATTGCTTTCACTAAATACTTCAGTTACACTAAAATAAGGTGATTTTAATCCCCCCGATAACACACCCAACCCTTAAGATTTTAATTTTAAGATGAAAAATTAAAAAAAAAACAAAAACAATAAAAAAATAAAAAAATATTCAAAACAAGGTTTATGTAATATGTAAATCGATCACACAATTTTTCTTTCAGTCATTCCAAATGACTACAACAACAAAAAAGGATGAAAAGAATTTGGAATAAAAAAAAAAGTACAAGAAAATGGTTTTAAATATAAAAAATTTAATACAGAGAACATTTTTGTGGTTGGTTATTGCTGTTTTTTTTTCTTGAAAAGAAATTTTTTTTTTAAAGTGGTTAAAAAGAGGAAATGACAATTTTAATTTAACATTCCATATATGAAGTTAATATGTTAAATCTTCTATCCGATTTTCTTATTTTAAGACGATTTAGCACAAATCGATTTTAAATTTATTCGATTTGAGTCAACACGTTTTTAGAATTAAATGCAAAAAAAAATGACAACAACAAAAAAAATCAATAAAATTTTAAAAGAATTTAAAAAGGAAGGATACATTTAAGTCGATTACACCAAATGATTACATGATTGAAAAATTTTATTAATTTTCAATAAGAGATAAAGAAAAAATGTTTAAATTGTTAGCATTGCAAAGTTAAAATGATGGAAAAGTACTTTGAAGATAATAGAAGACAATTATTTCCCACCATTATTTGCATTAAAACGTGTCATGAAATGAACTCAATTTATTTTCAATACTTACAATTTACTTTATACAAATTATACTAAAACTTTACTTATCGTTTTAGTTCATTATAAAGTTATAGCTGTTGATTATTTATAAAATTGCTTCCTTCATGTAATATGGTAAGAGAATGGAGCCTGCATTTGTTCAATTGCAAGAACTTAGCGATTCAAAATATTGTAATAATTAGAAAATAATTAAAAAATTTTATAAAAGCATTAAAACCAGTAAATGGCATGTTACTATGTCTAAATGCATTCGTCTTAAGTGAATCTATATTTCATTTATTGTTTTTGTAAAACCTTAAAGATGGTAAATTTTTTTGAATATTTTATATATTCATTAACACACTTAACTTTTATTTTGCTATAATTAAATATTAAAGACCATAGAACTCAATACTTAATGCAAAATTTTACACTTGTAAGATAGTTTTTTAGCATATACTTTAATATTGTACTAAGTTTTCTAAATAGAAATAAATTACAAAAATTATTAAGTTCTTTCTAAAACATGTTCCATTAACTACATAATATTCATTTCCTTCCAATGAAATTTATTTTTTTTTGCAACATAAAAACAAATGCCTAATGGAACATGTAAAAAACATAAAAATTTAGAAAATATATATTCCCAAATCATAATGGGTTGAGGTCATTTACTTAAAAAATTGGTTACATTAACGAAAAGCCTATTAGTAAATCTCTACGTCATCTTATCTCTTTCTTTTACTTCTATTCGTATTTATAACTTACATTAACAAATTATCATCGGAACGATTCATTTAGTTTTTTCTACTAGAAACGAGACTTGCGAAAGCAGTTTTGCTTTTAATTTTTTAGGCTTTAATCTAAAGTTCTTTGGGAAAAAAAAAAAAATCTATCCTGACAAAAGTTTTTCCATTTTGTCAAAAACGCGTAAATCCGAAAATTTCAACGAACATGTCTGTATGCATGTGTGTCTATGAAAACGAAAGCTCGGGTGAATTTCAACCGATTTTGAAGAAATTTAGTATGAATGCTTTCTTCGTCAATTTTAAAGTTAAGTTCGTAGACGTGTCAAATCGTACCACGGCATCGAGAGCTCTCATACTATAGCACCCGTCTTTTCGAGAACTTTCGAGTTCTAATTGTTGGAATGAGTTTAAATTTGGTACATAAATTGATTCTAGTATCATGAAGTTTAGAGATTTGAATTATTTTTTTGCTAAAAGAAAGAACGACTTCGCTTAATTGAAACAGGGATCAGGAATTTCCCATATCAAATTTCAGGACTGAAGAAAACCTTATATATCTTGGATCCATCCAAATGCTTATCCATCTTGAATTTATTTTTACCTTTTCTTTGATTAAAAACGGTGATAGTTCAAAGGATGAACTAAACACATATACGATTTATTGAATAATTAAGGTTAGTTCTTGATTTTTAGGAACCAATTGAATTCAATAACTCTATCAAATCAACAAATCATTTTTTTATAACTATTGCTGAATCATGAATGAAGCCAGGGCAATTAATAAACCAAAGTTTATTCAGTCATTATTCAGTCATAAAATCATTTGATGGTTCATTGAAACTTTAGAGTTCATAAGCTTTGATTTTTTCAAAATTACGAATATTTTGCCTAGTCTATCAATTAATTTTCTGTTGGGCATAAAAATAAAGAATCTCTGACTCAGAAAATTATTTTTAACATTGTTAATTATAACAAAATGACTGTAGGTTGCTTTTTTCTCATACATCAGATTTATTTTTAATGCGACCAGGTACAGTACATTAACTTAATTTTTTTGTATAGACTTAAATAAATCGGTTCATATAAATCCAATTTTAGTCTGTTAAAGATTTATGTTCTCCATTAATAAAGTGAAAGCATAAAATAAAAATAAAAACCATATGAAAGAGAAAAAAAAGGATATCATCAAGGATTCATTTCGATAATATGATTATGTTTCTTTTTTTTTTTGGATTGAAATTTAGCTCATGACATTTTTACATAGTTAAAGATTATCAATAGTCTACAATCTTAAATTGAATTCAAGAAAGAGATAGAAATAGATCTATATAGTAAGAAAATATATAAAAAAAATTATATATTCAAGTTCTTTAAATAACAATTTATGTAGTAGTTTAAGAGTCTTTTTTCTTCTGTTCTTTTTAAGAAGATAAACTTGTATTATAATATCATAAGGTAGTCTATTAATTTTATATTAAATCTGTTCTAGAAAATATGAGAATCTAAATAAAAAAAAATTCTATGAGATTCTATGATTTTAGAAAAATAGAATTTAACTCAAAATATAATAATTTAATGGAAAGTAAGAATTATGTACAGTGTATGAGCTTAATTTCTTTGAATTTTAAGCGATTTTCTTATAATACATATACATATTATAAACTGATACTCCTTTAATATACAAGAGTTTAGAAAATACTGCCAAATAAAGATTTAATTTATATCAAAACCTAAGAGGTGGAAGTTCTCAAATGATACTTAAGTAAAAATTATAAAAATTGAACGATATCTAACCTATGTTATATGATTCCAGGCACTTACTTCTTTACTCTTAAGAGGAGTTGGAAACAATTTGATACATTTTGAATACAAGCACTAAAATAAGTAAGAATTGTAATCGTTGTAAAACTTAATTTCTTACGTAAACACTAGTTTTACCCAAACCTATTAAAAATATATTTTGTAACAGCTATTTGTAAAAATATATTAAATCTTTAATCAAGAAGTTAAGAGATCATTTGTCTTTGCTCCGTCCGACCAATGTTTCTAATTTAGCTGCTTTTTTGTAATATTTATACTAACTAGATAATTCCCAGTGTGCGATGTTGCGTACCACAATAGTTTGTTAATTAAAGTTTTTGTTTTGAAAAAATTTAACTCAAAAATTACACATGATGTAAATGAAAATTATACATGGTAAATTGTGTCCCAATAAGATAACAGAAATCGACAAAAAATTTATAGATACATTATTTTTGGTCAGAGCAGTAGTTCGCAAAATTTAACATAAACCTTTTCCAAAATTTTTTTTTATATTAATCGTTGTGCCAAAATGGGTTAACAAATTTCAATTCTGATGATAGAAGCAATTTTAAATCAGCCGGTGAAACCGTTATTATTTTAGAACAAAAAAATTTCAAATACTTGCACCACAGCCGCAACTTGGCGATTTGTTAGAAGTAAATGGTTTGTCCAGAAACACTCCCCGTTTAAAAGACATTTATATACAAATATTCATGATAATTGGCTGGTCAGTTTAAGAGTCTATATGCTACCAATAAACAAACATTCGATTTTATATATATAGATTAGAAAGAAAGATGACAAATTTCTGAAACAGATAAAAAATTGCGAATTTCAAACGTCTACTTAATTTTCAAAATCTTAAATCGTACAGAATAACAGCATTGAAAGACACATAATTAATTGGTTTTATTCTTCTTATTTAGTCTTAAAGTGGAAAAGTAATAAATTTCATCGAGTTGACATTGTATTCAATTTATTTGAAATATATTTCAATGCATATTAAAGGTTCGATAACTTTTCAAGAACTCTTATCGAAAATTTATGATTGTAGACTATTGATATTCATATTGGAATTTGTGTCTTATATGGTCTATTAGATATTTTTTAAATGTATATTTTTAAAAGATATTTTAAACTTCAGACATGGTTAAACATTGCGTATATGAATAAATTAAAAGAATAATTGAAAATAAGACTGTAGAATGTTCGTATTCTGACATAATTGGTAAAAATTGGTATAAAATCATCTTTAAAGTAATTTTAAATTACTTTATGCATCAATAAACTCAAATTCCATAACAAATCCAGTTACTTTAAAAATATGTCACTAATTTTTCAATAAAATTTGAAACTGAAATTAAAAACTAAACATTTCAACAAAATTATTTAATTTTAAAAAAGAACTCAAAGTTTTATTTTGAATATTTTAACTTGAGTTTTTTTTTGTTTAAAAAAAAATCTGAAAAATATCGATTTTCAAATAAAATAATAATTGTAAATCATAAAATACATAAATTAATTCCACTTTGAATAATTTATATTGAAGGTTTTCTTTTAGCTTAATCATGTTTTATTTATAATAATTTAAAATCAATAATCGACTCCTTGACTAAAAGGGATCATAAATCTTATTAGAAATCATTTGAAACAAAACAATATTCATAATATAAAAAAGTTCTAATTTAATGCGTGATGCGTAATCTTTAATTACACGATAACCGAATCTTTATAATATTTATATGTATATAAATATATGTATATAAACATTAAAGGGGTGTGTATAAGTAAAACGATACTTTGAATATTTATAATATCAGATATCAGAATTTTTTACTATAGGGAATCCTTTTTTTTATATTTATTATTAGTTTATTATACAGTTGTTGTTAGAATACCGTTATTATTATTTGAATTGCTATATTCAAATAAATTTTTAAGTTGAAGTTCTATAGTCATAATATTGGTTGTTTGTTATTTAAATTGTAACTATTTAGATATGAATTTTTATGCATCTTATTTGAACATTAAAATTTACAAAAAAAAAAAATTAAAATATTTCAAAATAAATTTCGAAATTAATAAACTTTTTTTTCGAATACTTAATTGTAGAAAATTGTAAGTTTTTTTGCATTTTGTAGGAAAAGTTACGAAGTCCCCAAAGCGCACCGGGAACTTATACTCAAAAAATAATTCTAAAGTCTCCGATTCTAATCCGAATTCTAAAGTTTTTTTAACTTCTTCCGGCTCATCTCTTAGTATCTTGACTAGGAATAGCAAAGAAAATAAATTCATTATGGGATCCAAAGTTTTGAACTGGGGATGACAGCAAAAAAGGGCAATGAATTCTCTTTTATTGTATTACATTACTAATAGTCATTGCTATTATTAAATTTATTAATTTTTTTTCCTGTCATTCCACTTTGGCGCTTAGGGCTTCAAAGCTTTATCTAAAATTCCGTTCTTGGTTATTCCGTGTATTCTTAATTCATCTAGTTCCGATCCCTCCATATTTGTTTGGGTCTACTTCTCCATGTTGACCCGGATCCACCTAGAGGATTCAAGTCTTTATTTCTTACTCTGTTCAGCCAGAATATTCGGTATATTATTCTAATATGTTTATTTATGAAAACCTGTAATTTATTCTTAAATGAATTAGTGAGCAACCATGATTCTCAGTCATATGTTAATGTAGATTTTACAGAAATTTATTATTAATATTATTTAATATCAAATTAATCTGCTGCTATAAAAGGCCATGGATTGAAAATTTAAATCACTCTATCATTGGTGAAATATTCATGTTATTTTTATCAATTAATTAAACGTACCTTCAACTTACTACTGAATTTATAAATTTCTACAAAACTTATAAGGATTTTAAAATTCGAAAATAAAAACTGCTATCTTTTTCATAAATCATTTATAGAAATGAAAAATTAAAACAAATTTTTTTGAAAAAAAAAAATATTCGATTTCAATATTTACAAACAATGAAAACAAAAAAAAACCATTTGTCCTGATTTCTAATATGAGTGTACGGGCTTTAAACTAGAAGTCGCATTCGTGAGTAAAAACAATAAAAGTCAAAATTTTTATATAATACAAAAAAAAAAAAAATAACAAGCCACAGTAAATATACATACACATATACATATGCATGTATATACAAAATAAGATAGTTACCAATAACAAAAGTTTTCTTCAGATCAACAAAATATAAAATCGAATAAAAACAAAACTAAACTTTTCTGTTCCTTCATTTGAAACATAACAGTATTTTTAAGAATTCATTTTAAAAAATTCTCTCCAAAAACAACATTAACAACAAAAATATTCAAAAATTATCGAATAAACAAAACCATGGTGACAGGTGAAATTATTTCTACATTTTGTTGCTCGTTTTTTGAATTTTATGAATTACTTTACATTAGTGAATCAAAATACTTGCAAATATTTGAATACAAAAAAAAGACAACAACAACAACAAATTTGTTTTTTGTTTATTATAAACATACCTTTTATAACAAGGATACCTTTCCATTTTTATTGTATTTTTCTTTTTTGTTTCATTTGTTTTGATCTCAAATTTTGTGCCTCTCTTTTTCTGTGTTTCTCTTAAAACCTTGAATTTCATTCAATACACTCACAATTTACAATCATTTTGGGTTTCATTTTTCATTTTTAGGAACGAAAAACAAATTTCGAAAATATTAAAATACTTCAAAAAAAAAAAAAAAAAACAAATAAAATGTAAAAAATAAGTAAAGCATTTCTTTGATTTTATAACTTTACCCTTGTAATCTTTAATATTTTAATTTGTTTGAATACAAATAAGTGTTTTAATACAGTTGAGGACATATAATTAATAGCAGATTAAAATATATTTTTTTAAAAATTTTTAATTTAACACTTTAATTAAATAAGTTAAATTAAAAGAGATGAAGAGGTTAAAGGGAATTTTAAAATCTGTGCACTTTGCATTTAAAAAAATTTTGAAGTGATAAGAAGGACAGTAATTATAAGAAAAACTCAAAAGTATGCCAATAAAAGCATAGATCACTGTACAGATCAATGCAGTCGTGCTTCAAACCATATTAAAACTAAGTGGTATAGCAGTTCAAGTTCTTAGCTTTAATTCGAGAAAACAGACACTTTAATAAAAGTTACATTAACATACTAATAAAATACAAATACAAAATATAAACAAATAATGCAGTTCAATAATATAACTCACAGATACAGAAATACCTTATAAATTCAAATATAACTTTATTGTAAATAAAACAAGTATAGTATTGTACCAATTGAAATCCGAGACCTTTTGCATTTTAAAAGGCCAAAATGTTTCTGTTTTGTACCTTTTTTCTGTTCCAACATGTACGATAACCTTATTAGCCTACGTAATTTTGGGAAACCTATTAAAATTATCTTACTTAATCTTATTTTTAAATTTTATTTTCTCCTACAGATACTATTAAAATCGCAAAGTTTAGTTTAACTCTCTTTTTAAAACACTTTCAGTTGATTTCGAGTTTTTAGACCAATTAATTAAGAATTCCCAATAATTTTTTAAAATCCCAATATCGTAAATTTTATCAAAACCCTTCAGTACATGTCCTCACATTAGTTTTTTAAAAAAATTTATTTTATTGAATATTATGACCGTAACTGAATATTTCATATACCCATTTATATGATTATCTATAAATAATATATTTACCACTGTTATACCATTTATATACCGTTACATTGGAACATCCTGGTACAAAAATCATTACTTTTGAAAATATCACTATGTATAATTTGAATTGTTAGACTGAAAAAAAAAAAAACAAAACAAAATACCTAACACAAACACATTAACATACATTTTTCAACTATTATTCATAATAAATATAATTGGATTGTTTCGATTTAATTTTTTTAATACATTGTTATTTTTTTTTTGTTTTGTAAAAAATTTAAAAATTAGAGTCTATATAAGGGCCTAACAAACTAATGGAATGCTTTAGTCTCGGAAATACCTTTACTCTTATTATCTAATTTCTATCTTATATAAAATTAAAATTAAAATTTTAAATTAAAAAAAAAAAATAACAGTTATTTAAATAAAAATTTAACTGTGATATTAAACAAATACCACCACTACTATATTATTTTATTATAAAATAAAAACTTTATAGTATTTCACTTTTTTATTGTTGTAATTTTAATCCGATTTTAAAGTTTACAAAAAAAAAAACAAAAATCTTATAGTGGTGTTGTGAATTTAAATTTAAATGTGGAATAGTGTTAAAATATAAAGGATTACTCTTGATTATAAAAATTATTTTAATATTAATTACAGTTATATTTAAAATAAGAGAAAAAAGAGAATTTAAATTTTAAAATAAAGAGAATTTTAAAAATAAAATAGAAAATATATTTAAAAAAGAATTAAAAATAAGAGCTGAAATTATTAGAATAGAATAATAAAAGTGTAAATTATATAAAAAAAAAAAATTGAATATAAAATACAATGAGAAGTGGAAGTTATAATATTTCATATCCGTTATACTCAAATTCTAAACCTAATTATAAAAGTGGATTAAAATCACAATTATCTGGAAATAATATAATTGGATCAACAGGAGGATATATTGGTGGTGGAACAAATAATTATAATAGTGGAAATAATTCAGATCGTGAAAGTATTGCAAGCAGTTATCGTTCAAATTCTAAAAGGAATAGACCAAGGCAAATTTAAAATCTAAAATTAAAAATTTAAAAAAAAATTGAATAAAAAAAATCTATTTTAAGGATAATATAAAATAGTTTTTCATCCGAAGGATATTTTAGTGAAAATTTTTTATTGATTTTTGTTTTTAATTTTATTTTTGATTATAAAATTTTAAAAAAATGTTCTCGTTTTTTACTCAAACTGAGGACATTTTTAATTTAAGAAAAAAGGATTTTATTTTATATTAACACTTTTCATTAATGCATTTAGAGTATCTAATCTCAATGAATCTATTTAAAATACGCTGAGGAGCATTAAAAATGGACTCTTAGACTATGGAATAGCTAAAAATACTGAACGAATCTTAATTGAAAATAAAATGTCTTCATTAAAAGATAATAATTTCATTTAAAATGAAAAAGCCTTCATTTAAAAAAATTAATATTATTGCAAATTTTATTATTTTTAATTAAAAGAAGTTTAATTAATAAAAACCTGCATAAAAGTCTTAACGTTTTTAAAAGTTATATTTCTAATTAAAATATTATTTAAATAAAAATTTAAAATTATATGTTGGGAATTATATAATTATTTGTGCAAATATATAAGTTTATAAAAACATACATATTTGTAGATATATTTTTATAAATGTTAAAATTAAACTTGATTCACCGACGGAAAATTAATTTCAGTGAATTTTTAAATTGATTGAATTATATTTTTTTATATTTATTCACTTCTTTGAGGACTATAGGGCACTCACTAAGTCTATTTAGACTAGGCTTCAATTTCTTTAATCATTATATTCATTTAATTATTGAATTTATTGTAATATAATTTAGTTCTAATTATTTATTTCTAATGAATCAAAAATGAGCCTTAGAAAAAACATTTCAAAATGTTTGAATTAGAATTAAGTATATTTTATTTAAAAAAAAAAACCAATTGATACGATCATTTAAATTAAAAATAAATTTAATTAAAGAATTTTTGTACAAAAATTAAATAAAATTTACCAATCTAATAAAATTAAACGAAGGAGATTATGAAATTGTAAAGAAAAAATAATCACATACAATAAGTTCCACATATCAATCATCCTAACAGTATGCAATTTACTAAATAATAAAAAAAAAAATCGAATTAAATTCCTCCTGAAAGTAGGCAATAATTATTAAATTTTTATTCCGAAAAAATAAACGTCTAAAGAGAAATATTATTAATAGACATGTATAAATAAACGTCTTTTCGGAGTCTCAATAGTCAATTGGATAATCAAATACATTATAGCACATCTACAAATTCCTCATTGTTGTCAATCAATTTTAATTCAAGGAAAATGCTGAAAAAATTTAAATAAATGAATATCTTTTTTAAAATAATATTTATTGCATCTTTATTAATTGTCGATTATTTGTGGAAACCATATTATGAATTTATTAAAAAATATGAATTATCGAGCGCGTTTATTTCGATGCAGCATATAATGAATTAAAAACTCTTTAAAATGAACACTACTATAAAAATTTGACTGGATGTTTCGCAGGAAGATTTTTTATTTTGTAAATTTTCTTGGTTGAAAAAATTAAAATGAGTATTTTCTATCAAATTTATAAAGTATGTTTTATTTTGCAAAATTTAAAAAGGGAATAAATTAAGCGCTTTAAAATATAACAGTTTGGTAATAAATGGTTTAAAGTAATTTAAAAATTTTAAAGAGCTTTAGTCAACTGGATATTGATCCAAGTCAGTAATAATCGTAAATTGGTTATAATCATATAGCTAAAAAATTCTCTAAATTCAGCCAATTAAGTCAATTTTAAACAGTAATTTAAATTCAATTAAATTTTTGTTTAAAATTTGAAATTTGAAGTAATCATGTCTTTGTATTTTTAAAATTATAAATAATGAAAACAAATTTGATTTAAATTCAAAAACTTAAATTTAATTAAAAATTCTTATGATTCCTCAAAAATTTTAAGTCGTAACAATTCTTATTGATTGTTCTCTAAAAGCAAATAAATCAACTTGAGTCATTGTGCACCCCTTAAAATTGAAATTTTCTTTAATAAAATATTCTATAATTTAAAAGTTAAAATACACAAGCTTTTAATAAAATAATCAAGTAATTACTTTTTCAATGTAAACATAATCAATTATTATTAAATATTTTGGTAGTTTTTTTTTTAATTTTAAAGAGAACTATTTCATTTTACCAGGATTTACTGTTGTCCTTGTTTTATATACATAATATATATTTTCAAATTCATTACAAAAATAAATTTTTTTGATTACTCATATAAGTCACAAAAGAACTCAAATACTCCTAAATTATTTTTTCTTGTTGTTTTATTTAAAAACATGATTTCATTATCCTTTTGTACTATATACCTGTTTCCCTGAATCTTATTCACTCAAACACGCTATGAACTCAACCAAGCGTGTTGTTCTTTTTGCTGTTCTATTCTCTTTTCTTTTGTAATGAGGGTGTTGAACTGCTACCTTTCACTATTATAACCCCATTTTTTTTTAATATTTTTGTTGCTATGAACAACCATTTACCACAAAGAATTTTGTTTATATACTCAGTCTAATTAGAATATCCTTCGAATACACTATGTTACTGTTATCCTTCTAACTGGAATTAAATTAAATATAGTTAAAATGGATTTAAAGTATAAATTATTATTTGTTGTTTTAATTCTAGAAGAACTTCAAATACATCAATAAAAATTACAAAAACAATGTCCAAGAAAAAACAAGGTATGGATTATACAAATTATAATTATAATACAGCAGTGAGTCGTTTAAAACTCCTCCTTGCTGAATCATACACTCCAACAACTAAAACAACATTTTCTTCATATTCCAAAAATGGAATTGAAGAGTCTGGCGAAGAAACAGATAATCAATCAGTAAGAATTACATAAGTTATATTATTTAATTAATTTTAATTTCTTCAAATGTCAACCCTTAAACAGGATCGTCCAGCTTTTAATGATATTTCGAAATATTTACAACCAAATTATAAAGACACTAAAGGTTTATTGAAAAAATTCAAACCATATAGTTCTCCATTGAGTACAGATAATTTGGGTATGCCCAGTTATTCTGGTAATACAGATTATTTAAATTCAAATCCATTAGTTTCTGCACCAATACCAAGTGATGGAATAGGAGCTCCTAAAGAAATTTTAAATTTTATAGAAAAACAAGAGGATTACATTGAACAATTAGAAAAGGAATCAAAGTTTTGTAGGGTAAGTAATATATAAAACTCGGCTAAATAATAATAAATAATAAATCTGCGCCCTCAGAGTGAATTATCACATTTGTTGGGTAAAGTTAAAGATGTTATTCATGAAAATGAAGCACTAACTGAACATGCCAGATCTGACCTAGCTAAATTAAATCGTGAATCTCATCACAAAAATCCCCTTATTTCAAATTCATCTGAAAGTGAAGATATTTATGCAAAACCTTTAACAAAAAGACCAAAATCACCAAGACATTTAAGTGGTCCCAATATTGTTTTTGAATCTAAAATATCAGAATTGGAAGCAGAATTAGCACAAACAACAATTGACTTAAAAAAGTTAAAATCTGAAAATGATGATTTAAAAAGAAAAATTGCTTCAGGTGTTGGCAGTTCATCATCATCTTCTCTTATCAATTGTGAATTACATCGTAAACAAATTGAAAATTTACAAAAAGATAAAGCACAACTTGAAGATGATGTGCGACGTCTACAAAAAACAATCGAAGAAATAAAATCAGAACAACAATATGCAAATTCTAAGCGACATATAAGTGATATGGCGGTAATGGAACGTTCACAACAAGAAATCGAAATAAAACATTTACGTGATGAATTAGATCGTCAACATGAAAGAGTTCGTGAATTGCAACATGAAATGGCACGACGTATTTCTGAAGAACGATCAAATGCTGAACGTCGTTATAATATGCAAGTTGATCAATTGGGCGGTGACCTGAACAATCAATGGGAGCAAGTTGCAAAATTACAAATGGAATTGGAACGACAAAAACGCGTTGAATCTGATTTGAAACGTGATGTTTCACAAAAGAATTCACAAATCGAAGATTTAAAACAGGAAATAAAATCAAAACGTTCCAATTTCTTGTCGGATATTGCTCAAGTAAATGCTGAAAAACAATCTTTGGAGCAGGAAATCACATCATTACGTTTACAATTGGATCGAGCTGACAGACAGGCTAAGATTGAAGCAGCACGATTAAATGCTGAAATTAATTCGTTGCGACAAAGACTTGATAGAGCCGATGCAGATGTGTTGCATGCTAAAAGGGAAAATTTACGCTTAAGCGACGAAATTGCAAATCTTGAAAAAGAAGTAAGCGCTTTTATTTGTAATTTATTAAATTAAATTTGTAATTTAAAATATTTCAGGTAACTCTTGGCGAAATGAAAAATGAAATTCGTCCAACTAGAAAAGATTTAGATAAATCAATAAATGAGTTACAAGAGAAGCATGGTATGCTAAAATATTTTTTCAATTTATTTTATTTTTTTTTTTTTATTAATTTAAATTTAATTGTTTTTAATATTTCAAAGTTTTTGTACAGTTTTTTAGTCACATGTATTTGTAAAAAAATTTTCCTGTTTTATTAAATAATGTTGATGTTTTAATATTTTTTTTTCAATTTATATAATTATTAATTTAAATGTTTGTAAATTTTTTATAATTTTTACTTTTAATGTTTGTAATTTTTGAAAAATCATTGTTTTATTTTAATATGTATTTTATGTCAAACACAAATATTTTTTTTTTAATTTTTTAAAATATTTGTACATTTTTTAAATATATAATCAGCACCTTTAAATATCAAAATAATCAATTTTTTAAAAGTAATTAATTTCAATTCTTTAAATATATATAGATTTAAAACTCAATATGAAATTTTTTAAATAATATTAACATACTACATTAATTTGAATAGAAACATATTTTGACAAACTAAATTATTTTCAAATTACTTTTATAATTTAAAATTACTTATCTAAATTTTAAATTAAGTTAATTGTACACAAAGAAAGCTAGATGTAGTTATTTCATGACAATCGCATTAAAAATATTCGATTATAAAAATATACTTTTGACATTTATGACATTTCTATGTCGCTCATGACATTTCTAAAAAAGATTACAGTAAATGGTAAATTGTTGAATTATTTTTAATAATGTTTTATTAAAACTCTGTATTATATTCTTCTAACCTCAAATTCGTTTTCGAAAGTGTTAAATTTTAATTTTAATTTCTATAATATCATTAATTAACAAAATTAATTAGAATTTATTAAGGTATTCAAATTTAAAATATAAAAATTATTTAATGTACATAGAAAATAACATACGAAGATAAAAATACCATTTAGTTAACAAAATAAACACAATCTATTTGATAAGTATAGAAAGTATGTTGTTAATTTCTGCACAACAATTAAAAACGCTCTTAACCCTCAAGATTTAAACAGTTTACTAAATTTTACATTGTTTCTACTAATTTATAATTTGGTTTTTAAGTTTGAAAAATATTTTTTTGTTTGTTGTTTTAAACTTATTTTGACATTTTATTATAAATCATATTTTCTGCCATTTTGACAGTTGAGAGCGATTGTATATTAGAAGCGATGCATTCTGATTAAACGAATTCTTATTGTATAAAGTACGAGTAAACTATAATCAATCAAAATCACAACAGTAAAAAATAAATAATGACAGTTCAAAATTACAATTACAACTATAATATGTCAAACACAATTAAATTTTAACATATCTACAAATTGTATTATTTAAATTTAAATTAATTTATAGATTAATTGCAATGAAATTTTTTATATTTTTTACAATAAAATCACATTTATTTTTAATTGTATATGTATATGTATATTTAAAACATAAAACATCACTTTTTTTTAAAATAAAACAATTAAAAACATATAAAAACAGTTATAATTTTATTTAAATGTTAAAAACAAAAAAAAATTAACAAAATATATAAAAAATGATATAAAAACTAAGTGTAACCGTGGGTAAGCTATTGATTGTGATCAAACAATTTGATTTATATATATATATATTTTCATTTTTATTTTTAATGATTTCTATCAAAAGAAGATTGGCTTTTCCTTATTATTTTGATTTAAATAAAATTTTTTTTTTTAATATTTATATGTAAATACATATATATAATATATATATAATATTAAACAAGCTAATTTTTGATTTTTATTTATACTGAAGCTATTTAAATGTTAAATAATTCGATATTTAATTTATTTTTTAATATATTTAGAAAAAAAAGATTGAAAATCACAAAAAAAAACTAATAAATTCTATTTTTTTTTTTTAATATAATTTTATAATTAATTGTATCTTGCAAATGTGTTGTTCAAAAGTTTTTGAATTGCAATAATTGTATTTTTTTTAAAATTCATTATTTTTTATTTAAAAAAAAAAATTATTTAATTATTATCATTATTATTATATGATGCGGTCAATAGTTTATCCATGAGTTCTTCAAAATCGATTACAAAAAAAAATAAAATAATATTATTTTAATTAAAACAATTTAAATATTTAAATATATAGTGATTTTATAATGTTTTATAGAAAAACTCTGAATTAATATTGAGAGTTTTTTTTTTTTTAATTGAACATTTTAGGTTTTACTTATCAATTAAATATAAAATATATTTAAAATACGGTATCTGAAATTTTATAGTGTTTTTAATTAAAAATAAATTAAAAGTATCTTCACTATTAAGTATATTAACTGAATGCGATATTTTAGTAGATTAATTTTCGATTTTTATTTTGATTTTTTTTATTTATTTTTTCCTTTATAAATTTTTTTAAATCGTATATTTTTGATAAGTTATTTTTAATGCTGAATCAATCAAACCAAATCCAAAAAAAAAAAAAAATGATTATTTATAGCCGGAACTGTATCTGATCTCGAAGGTAGGATACAAAACCAGCGCCAACTCATGGATAAACTGACCACTGAATGCAAAACATTAACTAACAAATTAGAGGACACTTCACTTAAGCATAAGTACATAAAATTTATAATTTTTTAATTTTATTTTTTCTATTTATTCTTTTTTTTAAGTAATTATTTTTCTACAAAATTTTTGAGTTTTAATTTTTTGATTAATAGAAAAGGAAATAAAAATGAAAAATTTTGGAATTGAAGTTTAAGAAAATCTGTTTGGGCACAAATAGAGTTCTAGTTAAATTTAGCATTTAAAAGATTTATCTACATTTTAACTTACTTAAAGTACCTTCTGTAGGTATTTTATAATTTAAAGGAAGTGTTTACGTATTTACTTCTCTTTAAAGCAGCCTTTAAGAATATTTCTTGAATAATGTACTTAATTATAATTATTGAAACTTTATTAGGATTTCTAAGTAATATAAAAGCAATAAAAACATTGATCTTAAATCCATATGAAAATTCCGCAATTTATCAATTTCATTTCCTTTTTATCGATTAAAGATTTTTTGACACTAAACATATTTTTTAAATAATCTTCATACAAAAATTGAATAAACTAACAAAAAACTTAGAAATTGGAAATATTTTCAAAATTACATAATTAATATATTATATAAATTTATTATTATATATATGAAGAAAGAAAAAACAAACAATGTCCTTGATTTTTGGTTGTCGCTTATATTTTATTATAATTAATTAAATTAATTTGATTAATCAAAATAAATAATTAATCGTACATCAATATTATACCAATTTAATACTTAACATTTTAAAAAAATACCAAAAAATAAAAAAAAAAAAAAACTATAAACAAAAATATCCAAACGTTGCCATACTTTTCTCTTTCTTTCTATATTTTCTCCAAATATTTTCTGGGCCAGGCTACCTGTCATGCGAAAACCTAATGTTGGAAAACGAAAGCGAGTTCGATTTTGGGAATGAATCGAAATGTTCAATTTTAGATAATTCTACTATATTAAAACAAAACACTTGTTGCAATTCACTTAATGATTTATTAGACACAAATACAAATATCAACAATCTTAGTTGTAATAAACCCACCTCAAAATCTACTATTAATCTAATAACCACCGAAAATCTAATGGAAACATGTTGTGATGAAATTTACAAAGATGATCATCAATACAATAATGATGATTTGTTAATATCAAAATGCCCAAAATATAATAAATATGATTTCAGCAGTTGTAGTACAAAAACATTACCAATAAGTAAATCGTGCTGTCCAAAAGATAAAATTAATAAAAAAAATACTGAATTACAATCAATGCATCATAATCATCAAGAAAATCATACCCACCATGAACATCCTCCAAATAATAAAACAGAACCAACGACAATTAAAACCGAATCTACAGGATCAAAATCAATTTTTAGTCGCTTTAAAATCCAAAAACCCTATATAACTGAAAATACACCAATTTTTGGACCTAACGGTGCTATGAAAGATTTTCTCAGAAGACAAGAACATATACAAGCTGAACGTAAAAATAAAAATGAAAATAAAGGAAAAAATTATTGTCCAATATCGAACACTGAATCGTTGACAAGTAATCAACAATGTCATGTGTATGATAAGCAATTACATAACAATCAAAAAAAACAACAACAACAAAATCATAAAATTGAAAAAGATGTAAAAAAATATGATAATTATAAAGATAAAATTTCTATAAAACAAGATTTGATAAATTCAAAAGACAATCAATGTAACAAGAATTCATTTAACTATTATCCATGTCATGATAATAGTAATAAATATGATTTCCGATCAAATCAACATAAACAACAACCTCAACATCAACCACCTCAACAACAGCATCGTCATTTAACAAATGATAAACGTACAAATAGTTTGGATTTAAAATGTCAAAATTTACTGAATTCTAACTGTAAGGCTAAATCATATGAGCACATTACCCATAATAACAATAATATTAATACTAATATTACTAATTGCAATAATAATAGTAATAATTGTTATACATTAAATAAAAAAGTTCTTAGTAATAATAATAATAATTTAAGTAAATGCATGATGTTATCTGATAGTAAATTAAATTTATATCATAATCAAAATAATAATCACAATCATCATCATCATAATCATCAAAATCATTTAAATCATAATCATCATCAACAACATCAACAAGATCATACAAATATTTCAAAAGATTTAAATAAATCACGTGCACCACTTAAATTTGATATTAATGTTAAATTTGTGCCAAGTAATAAACCAAAAATCAAGCAGAACGATCAATAATTGAATTTAAAAAATCCAAAAAATTTAATCAAAATATAAAATGCCAAAATCAAAAAAAAAATTTTATATTTTTTTTTTTTAAATAAATAATAGGGGTTAATATTTTTTAATATTTTATTTTTCTTAAACTCTATTTTAATTTAAAAACATAAACTAACTTTTTATTTCACTCATTTACAACAATTACAACAACTACAACAACAATTTGTAAAAATAAACATTAAGACTTGAATATATCATTGACATTAAACTTGTTAAAAATGAATAAAACCAGAAGAAGCAAATCAATTTAAATTAAATTTGCATTGTATATACTCAAGTCTCATATATAAATACTCATCCATTTTTAATATATTTTATATACATTTGTAAAGTACATATAAATAATGTATATAAAAAAAAATATCATTGAAAATTTACATTTGACATTTTGTTAATACATTCATTTTTCAAAAACCAAAATTTAAGACATTTGAGAAACACTGGAAAACATTGCTCTTCATCGAAATTTTAAAACTGTTTTGAATAATATACGGTATGTAAGTGAGTCAAAACTTCTTATCTCTAATTGCTGATATAAAAAAAAATTATAGGAAAATTTTTCGAAAAGTGTTGCCGTTTGAATTCAAAATCATATAATTAAAGGAAGAACTAAATAAATAAAATTTTTATTGAATATCTTAAACTGAAAGTCTTATACGCTCTTCGTTTGT
Source organism: Dolichopus griseipennis (assembly GCA_963082915.1). Classification (NCBI taxonomy): domain Eukaryota; kingdom Metazoa; phylum Arthropoda; class Insecta; order Diptera; family Dolichopodidae; genus Dolichopus; species Dolichopus griseipennis. The sequence continues at coordinate 3,480,637 of OY720442.1, forward strand.
TGAACTTTATTGAATTTTTTCAAAAGCCAGAAAAATTCCTTTCATTTAAGTTATCTGAAAACAATGGTCGGAATACCTATTGGTTTTCGGAACTTGATTTAGTTGCTACTATACTAATATAAGATATCTGTATAGACATTTTCTTAATAATTCGTAGCTACATTTTAAAAAGTTTCAAAACCCAAAACTTAAGCTTTCAAAATATCTGTAGGGATTTCTTTATTTGTTTTAATATGCCTTAACAACTCTAAAACAACCAATCGAAATCAAACTAGACATGGTATTTTAAAAACAACTTCTTTCTTTCTTCTTACGGTTTAATTCAAAAGTTATTCGCAAAATTTCTGAAATCACCATTTCTTTCTTCCAAATTTTATTATCTAAGTAACAATGACGCTGTCAATTCAATTTTTCCAAATTAAAATATTAAAGAAAAAAAAAATCGAATATTTTTTACAGCGATGAAAAACGTGAACTCCGAAAAATAAATGAAATGTTAATGAAACGTTTAAAACAAGTTTGGAAAACTTATAAAAGTTGTAGTCCTGATTTTGAAAATGATCCATTCAATTTAATAGATGTAGATGACTTTCAAAATAATAATAATGATCAAGAAGAGCAACAACACTCAAATAACGCAATCGTAAATAATACACAAAACACAACATCAAACATCAAACAACATCAAAATAATTTAAATATTTATCATGCAAACAATACACATTCATCTTTTGATCAACAACAACAGGTAATTAAACAGTTAATCAATTATACTAATTCTTTTCCTTTTTTTTCTCTTTCTTCTTTCTCTATTTTCTCTTTGTGTTTCTGATCTTAAAATTTCTGTCATAAAAATGCAATGTTTTGTGTTACAATGATTTCAAATCAAATAAAACAAAATCAAATCTATTAAATAATTAAAAAAAAAACAGGATGGAAATAGCGGCTTTGCAATCAAACGTAGAATATTTAACAAATAGAATGATTAATAGAGATTTATTAGAAAATAATAGTTCAGCTAACAGTGTTAGTCCTTATGTTAGCAGTTTACCACAATCAACAGGTAATTAAATTAGTAAAACTAAAAGCATCGCCATCAATAGAAACTCTTTAACACGAACATTTAATAACACAAAACATTGAAAAAATTCAATTATATTTTATTCTATTCTAATTAATTTCTAAATTTTTTTCTAGCACCCACAGAATATGAAACACCTATCAGCACAGCAAACATCCGAGCTACCACTCTCCCAACAACAATCCCAGACGGACCAATTAATACAATATCAGAAGAACTTACTTCCAGTCCAAAACAATTTGAATACAAACAACCCTCATACAACCTCAGTGATACAATGCCAACAGCAAAAACCACAACACCAACAAGTGGATATGAATCAACATCAGCCCGTAGTATTACCGAACCAGATACTTCCGTTGAACCAACAAGCTTTACCCCCTCCACTCCATACACATATGAACCAGATGACGAAAACAAAAAAGACATTTATAGCAGTGGAGAAAAGTATGCCAGAAATGACAGCAACGGAAGTACACCTGCACCGATCAGGATCTCTCCACCCAGAAATACAACACAACAAATTGCAGATCCAACACCAATTACCAGTTCCACATACGATACAAACCAACCACAACAACAGATTACCGACAGTTCAAAACTCTATGGTACACCAACCGATGGCAGTGAAATTAAACGAACAGAACCAGAAGACATCCAATCATATGATCAGCAACCTGCAGCAGACTATAGTCAATACCAAACACAAGGATATGATCAATATGATCCCCAACAATATGACACAACAGGCTATGAAGGATATGATCAACAACAGTACGAAGGAGCTGAGCGATATGAGGGACAAGGATATGATGAACAGCAATATCAAGGATATGACCAACAATATGATCCAAGTGCCTATCAGCAATCAACAGAACTCAGCAATCAGTATGACCAGCAATCCGCACCATCTTTGGTCCAACAACAACAACAACAGCAAATACAGCAACAACCACAATCACAAATCCAACAACAGCAACCACAGTCAAAACCATCATCACAATTACAGTCACCAGCAGGAGCACCAACAACGGCGTTACAACCTCAAGCAACAACAAAAAGTCCAAGTGGAAAATCAAGCGAAAATAGCAGCAGAACTGAATCGAGAACGGGCTCAGGCACTTTGGGGTATTCGAATGAAAGCGGAGGAGGAAGTGGTGGCTCTAATGCAGGAAGCGGAGCCTCCGGAGATAAAGGAACTAAAAATTTACCAACAAAACAGTCTACCCAGGGTTTTAAGGGAATGTCCGGAAGCGGAACAAAAAATTAATTTAGAAGATAATAATATTAATCTGTTAATACCAGATTTCAATATTAGTAGTCCAAGTTTATTCGAACCTACAACAGATTCTGATGAAAGTGACGACAATTCTTCTAATATTAGCAATTCTCCGAAAACTGCTATACATTTGTTGCCATTATAAAACAATATTAATTCCTTTTTATAATTTTACAAATATCTTTGTTTTCCTTAATTTAAAAAAAAAAAACAATGAAAGTTTTAAATCTGAAAATTTAAAAAAAAAATGTAAAAATTTAAATTTTAAAGCTATAAAAAATTTTTAAAACTTTAGTTAAGATGTAATTTAGTCTAAATTAAGAAATGTTTAAACTTTGTTCTGTATAATAAAATTTTAAATAAAAAATTTAATGAATTGTATAAAAATTCTTTTATTTAGTTTCTTTATTTTCCCTAAAATTTTCCCATGTGAAATAATTTCATTGTAAAATAAGAATAATATATTTCCAAAATTTAAATTTAATAAAAAGTTTACAAATAACTTTAAAAAAATTATATGTTATAAATAAATATTTAAAAAAATTAATAAAAATTAAACCACAAATTATTATTACCAAAAGAAAATCCTACATCTTAAAATATATAATACTAATATAATAAAATAAAAAATATAATGCAAATAATATTAATAATAATTCCAAATTTCAAATTCTATAATTTTAACAAAAAGACTTTAATAACAGAATTCTATAATAATATCAATTCCCTTATTATAATCAAATCAAGTTCTAAGAAAAAATCACTACTACATTCTATAAATATTATTTTAAATACGTGTATAAGAAGAACACTATTCTACACTTAATATGTACTTAACATTAAATTGATTTAAAAATATAAATAAATAAAAAAAAAAAAAACTTATTTCTTTTTTCCCATATTTCCTTTCAATTTTGTTTTTTTTTACACAATTCACAATATAAACATACTTTTTTATTATTTTTTATTTCTTTCCATTCATTTAAAAAAAAAAACAAAAAACCGCAATCCTTTTTTTTTATTTTAATAATTCATATACTAAAAACTTTTTTATGACTCACTATTGTAAATACAGAAAAATAAAACAATAATTATTAATAATGCCCCCAACTGCTAAAACATCCTTTACACCACAAAAATAACACGTCATTCAAACTAAATATATAACTTATAATTTTTATTTTCTCTCTCTCTCTCTCTCACTTTTGGATCACCCCCTAATTCCAGTTTTAATATCATTTTAAAATAAAAAAAAGACAAACATCTAACATCTGGTAACACTGTTATCATGTAAAACCTAGATATTTTAGCCTGTTTTACTTATGCTCACATAACTTACAATTTTACAAGATACAAAAACTATTGTATCTAATCTAAAAAAAAAAAGCAATTCAGTAAAAACAACAACAGCAACAACATCAACTACAATAACAACAACAATTTCAATATAAAGCAACAAAATTCATTTTTCATGTATAAACACTTAAAAGAATTTTCAACTTTTGCCTCTGTATTTGTTCATTTTTTTTTTATTCATTATGTTTCTATACAACATAAAAATATGAAAATGCATTTTTATGACGAGTTTAACCAGCGCAATCAACTCAACTCAAATTCAACAAAAAAGCATATATATTTATACATATATATATATGTATTATACATGATATATATATATTTCCAACAAATTCAACAAAACAAAAAATAAAATGGACTGCCTGTTTACTTGCCTGCATTCATTTCAAGTACTTGTAAGTATTTCAAAAATGTTGAAAGCCATCATGCAACTGCATCAATTCAATCTACATACATATTATATCGAAACATATACATTCATTTACACATATGTTAAATATGAATGTACATTATAAAGTTAAAATTATGATGGTGCACAAAAGAATAATGATAAAATAAACCAAAAAAAAAAAAAAAAAATTGTAACCACAATGACAAACCACGACATACGAAATAACTTAGATTTCAAAAGTGGTCAACTCTTTCCTTTTAATTTTTTTTTTCTTTTTTTTTTCAATTGTTTTTTTTTTTTTTGTTTTTTTTTTTGTTTTCTCTGATCACGACACAATCGAACCCACAGCTAAAGCAAAAACAACAATATATTGAATATTCATTTTTATATTTTAAATACGAGTACAGTTAAAAAGAAAATCAAGAAAATTTCAATACGCAATTCTATACATTCATACATATTCACATATCAATAAAAATAACCATAGTTATAAATGTGTGTTATTTATATATATTATACACTGATACACACAATAATATATATATATATTAACATTTTATAACATTCCGTACGCATCCAGTCTTACCAGCTTTTTCACCTTAAAGCGTTTTATTAATTAGAACTGTATGCATGATTAATCCATGTTGAAAAAAACAAAATTAAAAGATTGATTGTTTGTATGATTATGATTATCACAATGACCACGATGATGATATTAATAATTATGATAACTTAAAGAAAAACTGAACTAAGCTTAAATACATATTAAGATTGCATAAGAGAAAAAGTTTTTCATACATATAAATCTATATGTACAAAGAAAGAATGTCTATATATATAAATATAAATTATGATATAATTTATATTTATACTTATGTATGTAGATGCATTGTACATATTCAAACAAACATGCAACTTAATAAGATAAGAAAAATCAAAGTAAAAAAAACAGTATATATATGAAATATTAATGAAAAAAGTGTAGTGAGAGCAGCGGCAGCTATCAGTAAAATGGTTTTCTCACTTCAAAAATTCATCGAGCAGAGAAGATTATTTTCGTTTTTTTTTTATACACTGTAAAAAAAAACTAGTTTAATTATTGATGTTACAGATCTTGCGATTTCATTAAACTTTGACTGATAATTTCAAAAAAGAATTAGAAAAATTTAGCACAAAAGAAGAAATTTGGAAGAATTTAGAAGAATTTATTTTTAGTGAAATAAAAGTTGAGTTCACACTAAAGGCTCTATGACAACCATTTATTTTGTTTAAGCTGAACGCGTTATTATCTAAATTCTTAAACTTATTCATTTGCTATTATAGTAATTATTAATATTAAAAAATTTCGTGTAATGCCTATATCTGACATGACTTGTGCTGCCCTAATACACTTTTGCTCGATTTACGCTATTTCCAGTTTAAAAAAAAAAAATAATTCTTATATGTTTTTATTATCATTATTCTAATTATTACGAAAACTTTAAATTACAATTTACTACATACTTCAATAAAATAAACTCTTAAAGTTCCTCACTTAAGTCTTTTGTTATTCAAAGAGAATTTCACTGTTTTGTTAAAACTTAATTGTTAATTCTTTAATAATTTGTAATAAATTATATGTACAATACAATTTAATCACTTTGAATATCTTATTTGTTTAATATATCGCAAATTAGTTCTTTTAAAACACATTATATTTGACTTTAAATCTACAAAAATTTTGTTGCAATATTGCAGCAGTTTCCCTGTATAAAAAATTGACTTTATGTTTATTTCGAAACATTTTACTGAAATTCATTCTATTATTTTTATATTGTACTATTGTATTGTACTATATTGTATTTCTATATTGTACTTATTAATAAATAATTCTAATAATATGATTAATTTAACATACATATATACATTATATATGTACATCATACATAATTAACCTTAAAAACAACATTTTAATTGAATCTATTGAAATATGTTTATGATTTTCGTAATAATTAAAACAAAAACTAAATTGCTCAATTTTTACTTAAATTTTTTTTATGTTAGTTATTATATATTTTATATTAAATATTTTTTTATTAACATAATTTTCAAGACATTTTTCCTAAGTGTATTGCTTCAATTACTCATATAATTTTTTAAAACAAAAACAACACCTGATCGAAAAACAAGAACTCTTATCACAGTTTACTCTTATTTTTTTTTTTTTTTATATTTTATTTTTTTACATTATTATTAATTTTTCTCTATTTTTACCTACTTTCAGATAATTTTTTTATTTTTTTTTTTCAACATTTTAAAACGATGTCTTTTTACTCAATAATATTCAAACAATCGATCTTATTTTCTTATGATCGGGCTCGCACAACTATTTCACCACAACCATTAAAATTAAATACATTTTTGAATTTACCACATTTATTACATTTAATCTCTCTTTTTCTCTCTTTGATTTTTTTCTTTTTGAAAAAAAAAATTAAATTATACCTCGAGGTGAAAATAAAAAAGAAACCTTTATCTAAATGCATAACTATCTACCTACATATATATGCTTACATAAATTTTTCTGAACAAAATTTAAATTTAAATGGTGAAATTAATTTATGTATACTTATTTACCTAAAGAATCTCAGTGAGTACTCTCAATTTACCACTACCACTCTTGCACCTGTAAAGAATATATGAAAACAAAATAGAATTAAAAAAAAAACATCATATACCGTTTAATAAATTTAAAAGATTTTTGTATATTATTAAAATTAAGAAAAAAATTTTTTACCGTGTATACACAAATATTACCTGTAGATATACTTATATATATATATATATATATATCGAAATATAAATTTTAAAATGCATGCATGCGCATTATTTAATACAGTTGTAGAAAATTTATAAATGTATTTTTGTGTAACTGAGACTAAATAGAAAATTATCAAAATAAAAGTTTATGTTAAACGTGTCGGTCGACAGACAATGATGACGGTTCTCTACCAATGTATTACCGATCTTTGAAAAAAACAACAAAAAAAAGAGTTAAAAAAATAATAGAAATAAGAATACAAAACCTGAATTCTTCATACATGGTATGCACGACTTTCAATGGCACTTATTTACTACCAAGAAGAATTAACCAACTTAACTACTTTGGTTCAAATTTTAATTCAGTTGAGTTCACCACTCCGATCGTAAGTGTAGTGAACAACGTCGTTGTTTATAAAATACGGCACGAAGTTTTTTTTTTATTTCTGAAATTATTTTATTTTTATTGTTTTTTTATTTCTTTTAATTTTTTTTTTTTCTAATTTTATTTATTATTTTAAATGTATATTATAATTAAATTTAATTAATTAATTTAATAAGAGTGTACAATTATAATAATTATTTGAAAAATAAAAATTAATTAAAAAAAAAAAAGAAATTTTAAAGAACTCACCTCTTTTTAAAAAAAAATATATCTTACATTAAAAATTCTTCTTTTTATTTAAGTTGAAACCCCATATGTCTGAATACTGGAATTATATATGTATGTACACATTTAAATAATTAGAATACACATATGTAAAAAAAAATATATATATATATTAAATATAAATATATTTATATTATTATGCAGATATATATATTATATAGAGAAAAAAAAAATTATTTAAATATGTTTTAAATAGAGAGTGTAATTTTAGAAAGTGTCAAAAAACTGCTTTTTGATTTTAACAGCAACATTAGCCAGCAATAACAGCACTATTTTTGTTGTTATTTTCATGTTATTTTTTTTAATTTTTTTTTTTGCCTACATACATGGCATGTATGTAAAATAAAAGGTTAAAATAATATATTTATATATATTTTTTAAATCAATCTGTGAGATAAAAATTTAAAAATAAATTAGTTTTTTCTTTGGTTTTTTAATATAAAATAAAAATAAAAAATTTAACAAAGTAAAAATTAAAATTAATTAAATGTAAACGTATATATATATATATGTGTTTTAGATATATATTCAAAATCGAATACAAGTTTATAACAAGTGACCAATAATAAAAAATTAAATAAATATATATATAAGCATATTATTAGATTTGTTATAAAAATTAAAAAAAAAAAAAATATACAATTTTTAATTGGAATTTAAATTATTAAACGTATACGTGGTTTTTAATCATTTTTTATAACAAAGTTTTAAAAAATTAAAATTATTTCTGATCTAATTAAAAGTTTAAATAAAAATTTTTGAAAATACTTCCATTTTATATTATCTTTAAGTTTTTAAAATAGATTTAATAACTTATTTTTGGGAAATTATTGATTGGATTTTTGTAGAATGTCTTGTGTCACATTTATTATTATTTTCCTCAAAAGTAAGTACATATCTTATAATATATTTTAATTAAAACATTCTTATATAAATAATTTTTATTAATTAATTGTAATTTGTAGTTAAATATAGGGTGCTTGGTGATATTGAGCGTAAATATTTGGTTTATTAGGCGAAGAAGTGCGGGTTTGAGTCCCGTACTTCATACCGTGTAATATTTATAATACACAATTCCAATTTAATTCAAATATGAAATAACATATAATATTACTTATACGTATGTTAATATAAAGTATTGAGAGTGGGCAGCATAACGGGTCATCGGGCCTAGTTTTTACGATGGGATATGCTATTAACACAATTTATTTAGTAAAGTTAAATTTTTTTAAATGAAAATACAATAAATCTTTTAAAAACTTGTATTCAAATAATAAATTTAAAACCAGCGAAGTTAATATCCTTTATTAATTTTTATATTTAAGTGTCTCCAATTAATATACAATTAAAACACTTAATCTATTCTAAAATAACATATGCAATTTATCAGATAAAACTAACTTTTGCTACAATAAAAGTTTTACAATTGGTAAAGGTATGAGCTATGGATTTAAAATATTTAATCTAATTTATAAGTCTAATGCTGGGCTAATTGTAACACATACATAATTAAAACCTTTTGAAACAAACAAATCAATAATTAACCTTAAAAAGGCTACAAATCCTATTATGATATCAACTTCTATTGCATGTAATCCGTTTTAAGTTTTAACAAAAATTTCACAACAAGATTGATCTAATCTAGATAAAGATTGAAATAAATTCTAATTACTTTTGTATTATTGAATTTAGTTTTAAAAATATCTCATTGCACAATAGAAGGAATTGAGTCAATGGTATTTTTTGTTTTCAATTTTCATTCTTATCAAATTAAAGGTTTCAAATAGGTTTTTGTGTTACTTAGAAAATTAAGTTCACACAATTTGTATCAAATTTTAAAATTGTTTTAAAAAACAAATAGAAGTAATCATCAAGAAAGAGATCTTTATCTAGTTCACAAATTAAAATATAAAACTTTATTCTAGCCAATGTATTGAGTTAAAATACCTTATTATGTGCGATTGTTTAATAATGTTGTATGATTATCTATTATTATTCTAACTGTATTAAGTTGTGATTACACATAATTACTTTATGCTTCATTATCATATTACTAAAATATTTAAAATATTTAACAAAAGAAAAATGAGTAACAATTTAGCATATACTTATAACATATTTATTTCATTAATAATTATGAATATTTGATGAAGGTGGACCTCTATAATACTTATGTAGTATAGACTATAGTATACTACTATGCAAAGTAATAACAAAAACTAACTTTTATTACTCAATAAGGAATGTTAAAAATTTTAAATTACTGCTTTGCATTAATAAACGCATGCAACATAAATAAGAAAAAGAAGTAAAATTAGAAGTTATTTATTTCTAAGTATAACTAATAAGAAAACATAATATTAGTGTAAAGGTACCATAAATTAAACATTGGTTTGAAAAAGAATAAATTTTCTGCATTCTTCTTTTATATAAAACATGATTGTTAATTAAAATAAAATTATGAATTTATTTTAATTTCTTTGTTAGTTACAAATATATGAAAACAAATAATTCGATAATTTAATGAGAAGAAGCTCCTTCTTCACTTTGGGAAGGCTTATTAAAGTAGCAATTAGCAATTAGTATCACAAAATATATTTTAGAAACAATTAAACATTACACAGAACATATTTATATTAATATTGAAGGGCTGTGTGGCACAATAGTTAGAATGTACCTATTTCAAAATACTTTTATCAAGTTTTCAAATTGAATTAGGTTCGATTCGGAATTAAGTTCAAATTCAAACCAATTATGACTAATTCTATCTTTAATAAAATATACATTAAAAATATAAACAACTGCAAAATATAAACAAATAATTTAATTTAAATAATATAACTCGCAGATACAAAAATACCTTATAATTAAATATAAAATTACTGCAATATATAACAAAATAGAATTGTATTCATTAAAATCTAAGACGTTTTTACATTTTATGCAGTCTAATACTGTCTCATGTTGTATGTGAAATTAATTACAACCAATCCTAACTATAAAAATATTACAGTACCTGTGTTCAGTACCTGTCCTCCTATTATAACATGTATCTATGGTATAGACAGCATTTTTAACATAACAATTGCACAATTAGAACTTAAATAAAAACTAGACTATTTTGATGAAATTTCAAAAATGTTGATTACTTAATTCTTAGTTTTTCTTCGGTTAAAAATGAATAATAATGTTATTGACAATTTTAAAATTAATTAAAATTGCAATAATTAAACAATATCATCTTAATCTTAACATCTAAATCATATTTAATTGTTACTGAAAAAAAAAAACTTGTATTAAATTAAAAACCAGATTATTCTTAAATTACAATTTCAAACATGTACCGGATTCAACCAATTTTTATGTTATTCCATGGTAATTATTTAATTACAATCTAATGTTTATATCTATTAGATTTTTTTTTTTATATATGTTTTTAATAGCATAATAATCAGTTACTTAATCAATTATATCTTATTTTATTAATAAAGTTTTTAAGTCCAATTATTTTCAAAAGTATACAAATTTTTTTTTTTTTTTTTGTTTTAATTAAATATTAAATAAATCAAGATTTAAATTATTCGATTAGCCACAATTATTTTATAATTGAATAAAATCTTAATAAATTAAATTCAAATTTTATTTTTTTTTTTTTTAATTTGTTTAAATTGTTACAAGTTTTAACTCAAATTTTTTGTATTTTAAACAAATTATTGTGGGTTGTGTTAACAGACATAAGATATATCTACTAACATATAAATTATTATGAAATGCATAACAATTTGAATACTTATATAATCTTATAATTTACTTATAAGTTTTAATATCTTTTTTTTTTGTAAATTGAATTTTTATAAATTTATTATACTGTGAAAAAAATATATCCATTTTAAATAACTTCTTTTATTTTTTTAATAACACACATATAATTGAATTAATTATTGTATAAATTCTTGAGTTCATAATTATCATAGAAATACATAATTATTTTTAGAATAAACATCACATATAAGATACATAACATTAAAATGACAAAATACATTTTAAAACAACTTGACAATCAACTACTTAAATGCTATGGTGTTATGTTACAGACTTCTAAAAGATATTAATTATCTTTCAAAGTGATTAAATAATTAGTTATTATCATTTAAATTGCTTATTTCCTTATTTAAGCATTTCCTTTAGAATTTTTTAAATATTTTAATCTAACCCTTTCCTATAGTCACATTTTCTCTATGGTTATTGATTTCATGATTATTAATATCTATACAAAGTTATTAAATATTTCATTTAATAGTGCAAATTTTATTGCAAAATTTTTACTGCAGATTTTATCTTTCAAATATGTTTTAATAGGATGTAGAATTTTAAGTCTGGATAATTGAATTTATAATTAATTTATTTTAAATATATTTTATAATTTGAAATGAAAAATAATTACAAAAAGAATTAAAAAAGTATTACACAAATTTTATACTTATTATATTAATATTTAAAATGTCATTTGAAATCGAGTGAATTGAGTGGTGCAATTTGGTTTGTTATTTCACTTCTCTATCAAAATGTTTTTCTTAATTTACTTTAATCAAGATTTAGATTACATCATTAGAGTTGTTATGCATTACAAACACTTAGTTATGTATTAAATATCATTTGCCAATTACATCGATCTTTATTTGAATTTCTAACTTCTTCCGAGAAATAGTATTTATTAATAAGTGAAATAGCTAGTGTAATAGCTAAGCTGCGTATCTGACCAATAGTGATAAAGACGCCCCTTTTCATGTGGAAAGTCTCGGGTTCAAACCCCGGTCAGATCATATCTAATAAAAAAATATCGTAAAATTGTATAATTATATCGTAATATAAAATAAGATTTAATAAAAATATATAAATAATTCTTGTGTAAGATTATAGATGGCGCACAAAGTTAACATATGTGCATTCATATTTCATAACCTTATATAATAGCTACAGCCGAGTAATCAACGGCTTAGTGAATATTATGATTAAAGAAATTGAAGCCTAGTTTAAAATAAACTTGGTGAATGCCCTATACTCCTTAAAGGAGTTCAAAAGGAATAAAAAACAAAAAGTTAAGCTGCGTAACGAGGGTCATCATCTCATTTGAAAGGCCAGATTCAAATCCCAGAATTTTTATTTGGTTTTAAATTCGATTCAGATTTCATTTTGTAGAAGGGCAGTATTTTCTACTCCATCCGTTTTACAAAATTTCACTTTTTGAGTAATGTTACCATTTTTTAAATAACCGGCATTCAAATTTGCAACTATTTCAAATTGCACATATATAAAAAATACTGTATTAAAAATTTTAGAATTGCATTATCTACATGTGACTTTAATTATAATAAAAGTGCTTCCATAGCATAAGATCATCAAAAATATAAGTTCATACATACAATATATACCTAAATATATACCCTTTATTTATTCATAAAATATATTTTTAATCATTATTCTAAAAATAAAATATTCTTTATACAAAGAAGAACAATAATAAAGCGATTTTTGTTTTCTTATTTTCCCATGAATTGTCATTAAATTCAATCAAATATTTTATTCTTTATTCAATCTGTATATTAAAAAATTTGACCTCATTTTGTTTTATTTTTTTTTTTTTAATGCACATACATTTCATAAATAAGTGCATAAATCCAAAAAATAAAAAAATTAGCATTCATATCTGTCAAAAAAAATCTTCCAATTAAATAAAAATTGTTTACTAATAAATCAAGTCTAATCCATTTTTAAGATTTTTTTTTTTTGTATCTGTTTGGATTTTACAAAATTTTTTTGGTATAAATTTGACTGACTAGTGACTACTTTATGAATTTTCACAGTACTCATTTCATTAAATAGTTTTTAAGTACTTAAATAGCGTAAAATAAAAAAAGTACAAAATTAAAATAATCATATTTCCGTTTAGTTATACTGTATTCCAACTAATCATTTTAACTTCTTTCTTTCTCTTTCTACAAAAAAAAAACAACAACAATTTAAAATGTGAACAATAATAAATTACTAAGAATTAAAAATGAAAATACTGAAAAATAAATTAAAAATAAATATAATAATAAAAATTGACACAAAAATCTACAATAATATCCATTATTAGTATGTACTTTAGAAAATCTTTAAATGTCAGTCAATACAAATATACTTAATATATATATATAAAAATTCGTATACACAATAAAATATTGCGAATCAGAGTCCGCGACAGTGCATTATAGTTAAAAGCAATTAAAATCCGCATTCTTTTTTTATCTTTGTCTCTTTTGTTATTATTATTATTATTTTAATTTTTATTTTTTTATTCTTTATTAATTTTCTTCAACTGATTTATTTTGCAAGAAAGTCGAAATAAAAACTACAAAAACTAACATTACACACTTTTAAGTCTTTTCTCAATTAGTATTGAAAAAAGTAAAAAAAAACTCATTATTATTTGAAATAAACAAGAAGCTATAAAAGAATCTCAGTAATAGCAATGTCTTTACTTAAAAAAAAAAAAAATAAGCAAAAAAAAAAAACTCAACAAAATTAACAGCAGCAGCAAAATATTTCGTCTTAATGTACGTACAAACTGATGTAAACGTACTTGCGTACGTAAAAATTTTTACTCTAATCTCTGCAAAAACATAAAAATACGCGAAGATTTATAAAAAAAACTCATAAAAATCAGTACATATGTAAATATTTAAACAGTTACTTTTGAATAATAAAATTCGTTGTAACAAAAAAAAAAGAAAAAAAAGGAAAACATAAAAAATAAGACAAATAAACACACAAAAACATAGAAAGAAATTAAACTGCATTGTAAATTTTTATATTCGCGTAATATGTATGTACCTTTTCAGGTGAGAAAAGAAAACTCAAAAAACTAAAAAGAAAAAATAAAACAAAATAAAATTAAAATATAAAAACATATAAGTAAAGAGTACACAAAAAAAAAACCCAAATGAATTCGAATTTGAATTAAAAGAATTTCGTTATCATCAGTTTTGTATAGTCTTCGTTGCAAATCGTCATCGTTGTCCATAGCGTTTCATCCACCACGATAAGTCAATTTATGAGGAAATACTTTTAATTCGTATATTTACGATAAATGTATATATATTATAATCTTATGCAATAAGAAATTTAAGAGGAGCATTTATTTAAAAGAGTGACCATAGTTTATACTTTTATGTTTAAATTTTTCTTATGTCAAATGAAGAATAAATGACCACTTAAGAGGAGTACTCACATGCATTTTAATAAATATTTGGCTAAAAATTTTGTCAATGTAACTAAATTTTTATATTTTGAAATATTAAACTATTAATTATATCACTAAGAAAAGTTAGAGTCAGGTTTAATTTAATAACTGAATCTAACATTAGTATATCAAACAACTTGAATAAATCAACTATAATATCCGGTCCAGTTCTCTGCCTAATCACTTTCCTTATATTTAAAATTATATAAGTCCTAAAAATGTAAACATATTCATATGTCAATTTCCAAATACTGCTTTTATTAAGAAACAATTTACCAGTAACCTTATTTTAAAAAATATATCCATAAAATTTTTTGATAATAATTTATTAATATGGTCATATGGTATATGGTCACTTTAATAAATATAAAAGGATATTATAACCCAAATATTTCTGACAAAGAAAGAGAGAGAAAATAAAAGGCAGAACTTAAATTAAAATAAATTTTACCTAAAGGAAAATAAAATGTACATTAAAAGTTTATATTTTAAATTAATGTGCAGTATGTAATATATGTATACATGTGTGTAGGTACATACAAACCTATGTACATTAATGCATTCGTTTTTTTTTTCATTAAAATTTCGATAGTTGTCATTGTTGTTGGTTTTATTTCATTTAATGTTTTTTTATTTTCAAGTTTCTTAAACAATATTTGACGTGTTTCTAAATGCGTTTTCTTGCGTTACATGTGCTCTTTATAGCTTTCCTTTTTTTTTATTTTTTGTTTGTATGACAGTTGAATTATATTTTAAAAGAGGGGGGGATTAGAATGATACGAAATTAATTTAAAGGTGAGCATTTTATGCATTTTTAAGGTTATGTTTGTTATTGAAAGGATTATGTCAAGTTTTTTGTTATTATTTTTTTTTTAAATAAATTAAATAACATTAAAATGAGATTTGAATTCAATTATATATGAGAAAATATTTTATAATCTGACTTTATTACAACTGGTATATTTTTAAAGGACTTATGGAATATTTGAATACACTAAATACATATAGTACTTACAGTCAGTAGTAGTTATTCGAATATTAAGGTATATATTACTGAACAATATACAAGGTATTAGTGTTTCTTTTCGAATGGAATAAAATAAAATTATTAAATTAATCTTTTTGGGAAACAATAAATTATCTTAAAATAGATTTTATATACATAATGCCAGTAAATATTCATACAAATACAAATACAAAATGGAGTTCTAGAATTATTTTATATGTGCCTTTTTTTTAAAGAAAAAAAAATTTCCTATAGTCTATCTATTTTTCTATATTTATATTTCTTGTTCTGAAAGTTATTAAATGTCATTTATTTTGACATCAAAGAATTTCAATTGACTTGACAAATTCATTCATTGTTAAAGGAAAGAGACGGAGAGAGAGAGTTTTTCACATTATTAAAGGCATTTCAACTTTTAGTACAGTTATTAGTAACAAAAATTTTTAATTACAAACAGTTTTATTTATGAAATTACAATTGGCGTAATATTCGAAATGTATTTTAAAATAAAACTCTAACCATTTCACAATTTTTTTTTAATTAAATACTATTAAAATGATATTACAATAAAATTTGAATATCATTATTGTAATAAATTAATTTTTATCATAATCAATGTCATTTTACATTAATTGATGTCAGTATAATTACCCAATGCATGTAAAATAAATAATTTATTAGGAATATTAATGATTAATAAATAACAATACCGCAATATTTATAATTAACCTATTTTATAATAGTAATTTTTTTCAAGCATATGAAAAGTATTTAATTATTTTCTTTATTAATTTTTAATTATTTTCTTTTAATTTATATGAAGGTAAAAAAAAACTTTCTTTGAAAACAATTGAGAAATTATACACATACTAGTATACAAGATAATGTTGCGCACTATAAATAAGATGAAATATGGTAATTTGATGAAATTCATTATATAAATATATATGTAAAACTAATTTTCAAATAAAAAAATATTTTTTTAATTGAAAGTTGAGTGCTAAAGAAATCCGTCTAATAATCAGAGTTAATCCAAGCGAAAGCGAAGTGTTACGATGTCAGCCTTTTAAAACGAAGGGCCTCAGGTTCAAACCCTCATAATCATATCTATTAAAAAAAATATAATTTATAATTTATACCAATTTGGGATTTTTACTACCGGTATTACAACTACATAGTCAATCCATGTGCCTGGATACCTAATAAATAAATAAATAAATAATCAGAGTTTAGGTGCTCAAATAATGTCTCGCTAATCTACAGCGACAAGCTACGAACTAGAGTGACTTAATCCATTATGCAAATTTTTTTATTCTTTAGCAAACAAACCTTGATTTCCAAAAAATTAAATCTTTAAGTTATATTCATTAAAATTTTTTTGGGGTTAGTTCCTCTTGTTCTGAGCCTATTAATTTTTATAATTTATATATTTATTTCATTCATTATAATTTTCCCTCGAAATAAACCGTTGTCCTTATTTATGGCTTAATTATATTTAAATTTCCTTTAAAACAGTTCTAAAAAGATACTAATAAGCATTTCCAATCCACATTTCAATCATTCGTAATTAAAATTTTGCACTTGGTATCTTGCTTCGTGCTTCAACCTTTTTAATTTCTTTGCCAATTTTTATACTCAATTCACATGTATGACATCAATATAATTAGAAAGTTATTGAATTAACAAGATTTTAAAACTTACAAAAAAAAAACTACAAAAATAAAATAAAAATAAGGAAAAATATAATTTAATATCATAATTTTATACTAATATCTGAATATTTTTGAATCACACCAATTTGCTGACTCATTATAATTTTCTCTATCTAATATTTAACTTAATATATATATATCCTTTCAATATCTGTATATATATATATATATTTATTTATATTTAAAGAAACATAGTTGACACAACTTCTTGCACAAAAACGAAATAATTTATACATATATATATACATATTAACATACATGTCTAAAGTAGTAAATACTAAAATATGTATCCAGTTCCCATCAGACCACAAATTCAGCAAGATTTCTAACACTGGACAACACCAATTGAACAACATTAAAACAGCGATCAAAATTCAAATGTTGTACAACACAACGAAGACGACGACGACGACAACGATGACGATGATGACGACGACGACGACGACGAATAATTCTTTTATTATTACTATAATTTTTAATGCTTTTCTTTGATTTTTTTTTTGTTTTTTTTTTTAAATTATGTACAAACGTTTTTTAATTCTTCTAATACTTTGAGTATTTTTTTTTTTTTACCATCTATTGCGTTGTCAATGAACATTTTTTACATTTTACTTTAAAGGTAATAGAAAACTTAACTATAAAATAATAATAAGAAATGAAAATATCTGGCAATTGGTTGCTCATTGCATTTACAGTGTTGTTAAGGCATTGAAAATACAGAAAAAAAAAATCCACAATCCGCAATAATTCTTTTCTTAGAAAGAAATAAAATTAAAAAAAAGAAAAATAAAAGAAAAAATACACCGAAAAAAGACAATTTTTTTCTTTTTGTTTTTCTTCTCTAGATTTTTGTGCAAAAATTTTAAAAAGAAAAATTGTTGTTTTTCCTCTAGTTTTGTGTCCCCATAGTTACATTATTTTATACAAAAAGAATTTTCATTTAATATTATGAAAAAATTTGAAAAATTATAAAGAAAACAACATCAACAAAAAAAATAGGAAAAAAAAAAAATATGTTGTGCTTGTGGAACTCTAGAAAACGAGAATATGATATGAGGCAAAGATAAAAATTATTTATTTTTTTCCTTTTTTTTTTTTTATTTTTTTTCGTGCTTAGGCTTAATCAATATCAGAACACACACAAATGTAATTGTACGTGCAATATATAAATGCATATATATATATATAGAAAATATTATGTATATTTAAAATAATAAATAAAAATAAAAATATTTTCTATACTTAATAAAAATAATAATAACAATAATATATATATATATATACATGTAAATATAAAATAAAATAGATGTAATACAATTACAAGGTATGCCGTTTAAGTGTATCAGATGACATTTGAATTCAGCTTTAAATAACTCATTTTCATAAATTAAGAGGAAAAGAAACTCAAAGGTCTAATGGAAGAATATATAAAAACTAGCCGTTGGTCTGTTAAAGTAAATTTACAAAAAGTGTTGATTTAATGATTAAATGATTTCTTAAGAATAAATTCAACTACATTTTTTTTTTGTAATATTAATTTAATTATTTAAAAAACACCAAGATTATGCATTTCCGAATTGATAATTATTTTCCTGAGCAGTTGGGCCAGTATTTCTCATAATTAAACAAAATTGTTCCAATGAGAAATGTTTCAGTTTGTCATTCACAAAAATTCTTAAGCAATTCCTAGTATTATTTTATTATGAATTTGTAATTCAATCAGTTTACACTTAAATTGCTATAATCGCTCATTCGAAAAAAATAATGCAAGTTTACAATGAAGCGCTTTTCCGCACGAGTTACATATTCCAGTAACAATGTTAATCAACTAGTATAATGCTGATTTAGCATTTTTTAAATTAAAGGTAATTAGTGTTGAAATTAAAGTTTACATAAGTTCAATTAAAGTTCAATAAAATCTAAATTGCAAAGTTAACAAAATTATTAATTTATAAAAGAAAATTTATAATTGAATTTTATTTATAATATTTATTTAAAAGTTAAAAGTGAAGTGTCAGCATTATACTAGTTGATTAACATTGTTACTGGAATATGTAACTCACGCATTTCAATGAAAGCTATAAATGACGCCTATATAAATATATTGTAACGGATTTAACTGTCTAAAATTTATAAAAAATTGAGTAAATTGTGGAAAATGAAACGTATAAAACATGCATGAACGAGACAGAGAATAAAAAAATTACTTCAAATTTAAACCATAGAATAGAATATTAATTTGGGTACCCGTATATATACATACAATTACAATTTCAGTTATCCCTATACTTAATACTAAATATCATGTTCCATTTAAAAGTTGAACAAATATAGGAGCTTTCACCTTATGTTTTTATAATAAATAAGTTTTTGGAAAACCAATATGGTAGAGTCGGTCAAAAAATGAGTAATAAAAGTAAAATTAAAATACTCAAGGACAGTGTACGACACAATCAATTTGTGATAACTCAGATTTTTAAAAGGGATATAAGGTAGCAGACTTTATTAATTTCAAATGTCTTTAATTATGAAAATTAGTTTATTGATTACATTATATATTAACTTTAAGTTTGGATAAATTGTAATAACTTATTTTATTTAGTCACCTTTGCTGACACACTCTCTTTACTAAAACAATTTAAGAAACAAAAAAAACAAAAACAATAATTTTTCTTTAAAGAAAAGATTAAATAGAAAAATAACTTCAGCACAGCAGCAATTTTTTATATTTTTTTTTTCTTGCAATGCAAGGCAACAACAGCAACAACTATATTGAATAGAATTTTTCTTATTTCTTATTGTTGTTATTTTGTTTTTTTTTTTTCTATGCGCAATGTTGTAATCTGTTATAACACAGTTGCCAGTGTATAACAAAAAAGCGCGCGCTGTGTTTACGCGGATATATATCTTACACAAAGATATAATATAAATTTTTTTTTTTTTAATTTTTTTTTATTTTCAAATTTTTTAAGTGTTTCTTGAAACATAAAAAAATTCATTTAAGTAAATAATAATCTACAAATATATTTATATAAAAATATGTATACATATATATATAATAAAATATATATACATTGATAAATTCTTTATGGACTGGAGTATTTTTACAAGGGAAAAATACTTTTAAGAATAAAACAAAAAGAAGAAATAATAAAAAAAAAACAAAACAAAAAAAATAAAAATAAAATTGCAAAACTTGCAGTTAATTCTGCAATAACAGCAGCAGCAGCAACAGCAACAACAGTAACAGGAATAATAAAGCAGAAAAATATAATTTTAGCTGCTAGGCTCTATAGAGTTTCTTTTGACTAACAGACATTTTAAATAGAAAATAAAAACGAAAAGTAAAAAAAAAAGAACAGAAGAAGAACAAAAAAAAATATAACTAAAATTAGTACAAAAATATATTGTACTTAGTCGTGTTCTTTTTATGTTTCCAACTTTAAAAAACAAGTTATTAGATATATTAAGACTGGATAGATCGTTTTTTTATATTATTTTTTTCATTTTTTTTATTATTATTATAACTGATATACACACACACACAAATTTAATAAAAAAAATATATATATTTTCCTTAAAATAAATTTTATTATTTTACAGTGTTGTTCTAAGGTTTCGTGGCGTAAAAAAGTGTTAGAGCTAAAAATAAGTTCTAAAAAACAATTATCGCCTAGAAATAATATTCGCTTCGTTTGACGTCCGAATTTTTTATTCGAAGAATCCAAATTGCAAAATTGAAAGTGACAATTTGATAAGTGGAAAATTTAAATTAAAAAGTGAATTTCCATAAAATTGTGCGAACTGTGCGTTAATAAGCTTTTAATTGCTTATAAAATCTCCAAAACAAATCGGGATGGAAGATGAGTATACGGAAAGAAAACTGAATCTGATAATTTTGCTCCGAAGTTTGATTTCAACACAATTTTTTCAGTTGTGTACAAATACATAAGAACTCATATGTTTTCATATTTTCAACACGAAGTTTTCATTGATGGTTTAAGTATTGTAAAAGTTTAGAAACAAAAAACTCACGTAAAAACTGGGGCTAATAGAGAATGTATCTTTTTTATACATCGCAAAGCTTAATTTGTCAATACTAGTCTTATTTTATTATTCTGATATTTGCATATTGCTTTCTAAATTCCAATGTGAGTAATAAATTTTAAATACAAATTTAAGGTTTTCGTCCCCTCCGTTCTTTATATTTAAGCCTTAGGTAATTCACACTGTAAGCAATATTGCATTAGTGTTTGCTCGATGCTCAAGGGCGATTAATAAAATACATTCTATAACAGCAAACACGTTAAGGGGTTACTGTAAATTTTTTTTATTTTAATAAAAATTTCTGTTCAAACTTTTAAAAGTTTTTGTTGTTTTGTGACTTGACTTTTAGTTGCACAAAAAAACCACAACAACAAAAACAAAATTTGCACAAAAAAAACAACAAATTTTAAACGACAAAAATAAAACAAAAAAAAAACTAATATTTTTACAACAACGACATCTATGTTCTTGTGCATTTAACTTACTATTAAAAAATTAAAAAAAAAAATCATATTTTTATAAAGATTTTTGTTTATTTTTTCTTTATTTGTATTTTTTTTTTTAGAGTTGAAGTTCACTTAAGTTGAAACACAACTTTTTGGACAAAACTATAATCCAAAACTTAAAATTAACCAACAAACAACAGTTCAACTTACAAATAAATAAATAAATAAATTTAAAAGGAAAATTTGTTTTTGTTTTTGATTTTTCTTTTTCAAAATTTTCTTTTATAATTTTTTTTTTTTGATTTGATTTTTTTGTTGTAATAAATTTTTGAATATACATTTATTGCAATGACCTGGATACTTTAGTTTTTTTTGTGTCTCTTTTTAATTTTTTTTTTTTTTTTAAATAAAAATTGAAAAAATTCTCATAACTAATTCGAAAACTATCAAGCAAGCAAAATTTAATATTTTTAAATAAAAAACTAATAAAAATAGGAAAATAAATGAATAATAATTGTGAAAAAAAAAATTCTTAATGAAAAATATAATAATAATAAATATTAGAACAATGAGGGATTCATTTAAGATACGACAAAATGTTTAAGAGGTTTTTTTTATTGATGATTATTACTTAAAGTGGGTTTTTGATTGAAATTAAACCAGTTTCTTAGACGGATTCGCGGTGCTGCGATATAACTTCTCTTTGGATATTTGCATAAAACTTTACATTCAATAAACCCAAGTATTTGAAATTTGCGAAAAGTAATTTAACTTTATAGTCGACATTGGTTCAAAATATAGTGTTTCTAATGCATTTAGTTCGACTATAGCTTCCTTAGAACTTTTTTGGTATTTTATGCATAATTCAGGATTTAAATAAGTTGTTAATTTAAAATTTTAACCTTATCTCTAACCATCAATAATCTTTTTCTATTAATTTATCTTTTTCTGTTATAAACATATCACATCTCTTATAATTTCGATTAATATTACCTGGGATAATTAAATTCAATTTTTTTGCATTCAGCCCATCTACTATATTTAAAAAGTATAGGAACATGATCTTGATTTTGAAGATATCTATATTTTTCGAAGAAGATGAAATGTTTAGGAGCTATAAAACCCGTGAGCAAAGTTTTTTAATGTTTTTCTCACTGTTGAAAAATATATTTGATATTAAACCAATTTCTGAAGTTTTTAATACTCTATCATAATGACTTCTGATTAATTTAATCATAAAATTATCTATTCTCATGGTTTTAGGTTTTAGGTTTCTTGTACAAATATTTATTAGAATAAAAATGCTTATATTCGGCCACAAGTCTTCTATGTAAAACAAAAAATCTTACGGTAACCAAAATATGTTGCATACTTTTAGGAATATTTTTTTTTTTTATAACAGTGCAAAATACCATCATAATTTTTTAACTTATACTTACAATCCATTAAATGAAATTCTTAATCAAAGGAAAAGTTGTGAACACTTGAAAAACAATAAAATAAATTTTATTATTTAAGTCAAAAATTAAAATTCATTAACTTACACTAACACTATACCCTTTTGGACCATTTAATTTCTTTTTCAATTCTAGTTTTCCTATTCAATCCATCTTTTGATAAATTCCACATTTTTATTCATATTTCAAGCACTGAGTTATACATTATTGCAACCTTACCATTTATACCCTCATCTCATAGTAGTAAGTCATCAAAAATAGTAAGTTGAGAAAGTAATAAGTCATCAAAAACAGAGACTATTTTAAAAAAAACGTGAAAACCAGCATTCAATTATAAAAAAAAAAACAAGGAACACTTTTCCTCAATTGTATAAAAAAAAAAACACCTACTAATCCATAATAAATTTTAACAAAAATCATAAAAACACAACACAATGATCTCAAAAAAATAATACTAAATACATAAAATAAAATATTTCTCACATTGTAATAAAAAATTAAAATAAAATAACAATAAATTGTAATTAGTTAAATATAAATTCAGAACAATTAAATAATTAAATATATACATTAAATGATAGTAATTAAAATTTATAATTATGAAAAGTTTTAAAATACAATCTATAAGAAATACAATTCGGTTTTATAATATATTTTAAAATTTACAACTTGTAGGAGAATTTCATTTTATATTTAAACACATTTGTTTAACAAAATGTTCAAACACTTTTCATTTAAAAAAAAATAAAAAACAAAATTGTAAAAAGCAGTAATTTATTAAAGGTTATAAAATTTCATTTCAATTTAATAAAAACAAAAAGATTCCCAACTTAATAAAAAAAAAATCCCTTACTATATTTTTGTATATATATTTATACATATATATATTATTTTTTGAAAATATCCGACACCCTTAAGTCATTATAAAAGAATTTTCTTAAGTGTAATTGTATTGAATGTAAAAGACTGTAGAAAAAGTAAAGAAAAAAAAGAAAAACACATTCGACGATTCGTTCATTCAGAATTTTGTTGTAAAACGGAAGTTATTCGCTTGTTAGTTCGTTCTAGTTTTTTCTTGGTTCGTTTTTTTTTTTTCATAGTTTTATTCCTTTGTAATTATTTTTTATATATTTTTCCTTCAGTTTTTTTTTTTTTCACTCTGTGGTTTACAATACCAATCAACTTGTTAATTATTTATAGCATTCTATTTTACATTTTTAATTATATGTACATGTTTAAGAAACTTGTAAAATGTCGGTTTTACTTTGTTTTTTTTTTTCAATTTTTTAAATAAAATAAAAATTTTTATAGGTTATGTATATATGCAAAAATCTCATTAAAGTAATTATTTTTTTCAAATTTTTTTTTTGTTTTTTAATTTTTTATTAATGAGTCTGTCTTTCAATTTTCAAAAAAGTGTTTACATTTCTTAAGTTGTACTTTATCTTAAAGTATTAATCGAGAAAATTTTATGGACTGTGAAATCCTTAATTTTTAAAATAATTAAAATAACACATTATTTTTTTTGGTGTAAAAATCTTCATAAAATTTTTTTACTATGTTGCAATAATTTTATTTAAATCAATAGAAAATTAAATAAAACAATTTTTACAAATTAATTAGTATTTATTAAGTTAAAGAGTATTTCGGAAGCTACTAATGTTGATAGAATACGATATTGCTACTTCTCAAGATCGGAAATTAAATTCTTTGATCAAAATATACTTTCTTTTATTGATCGTATTGTAATATTAATACACTCCTCCCGGTGCCCTGTAGTTAAATTTACCATAACCTTATAAAAAAAATAATGACAATCCAACCTACCACAAATTTGGAAGTAAATTTAAGTTTAAATAAAATGTTTAATTGTATGTTCTTAATCAGATAATTTTAAAAGATCTTAAAACCAGATCAATCAGTGCAGCAGTAAAAATGCAATTGCGTGCATTCAATTTAATTGTTATGAATTCACGTCGGAACTTAATAATTTCGAAAACTGTTATTTTTTACATAAAAACAGTTATTCCGTATATTTTTCGATTTTAAAATATATTATTTTGTTATTCTCCTTGAATAAGTGGGTTTTCAACAAAATATATATATATACATCTATGAACGTCATATCACGCATGCATCAATAACGAAAATGATGCCACCTGTTACGCAATTGTAAAAAAAAAGACTTGTTATTTGTTTAACATTGATTTCAACGATAAATAGCCTTGTTTTCCTTTTCATCTTTTATTTTAAACAAGTTGAACATAAATTTAATACTAATTATGTGAGAAGGCGTGAAATAATTATATCCATCCTTCTCTGGTATTTCTTAAATTCATTCAATTTACGGCGTTCTATAGATATTTGAAAAAAAAAAAATCTTACAGTAAAACGGAAATTTGTTTTATTTACTATAATTAATTACATAATTTCCTTAATATTATATAAGTCAGAATTCAAAGAGACATACAGAATACCTAAATTTTCTATTAACTTCCTGTTAAATAGACTTTTGTATAAGGTCTGCTATCAAATAAATAAATTAAGACAGTCAAAACAAATCCGTTTTTTAAATAAATGTTGCAGTGATAAATTATGTAAATGATAAGTCAAGTTTATTATAGAATAATCAAATCAAAATCATAATTTGAGTATAAACTTGTATAATCAGATAATTAAAACAACTATTTAACTATCTAATTATCTAGTCAGTTACTACTATTAATCGTAGGATAAAGATACACAGTTTTAGTGAAAATAAATTCAATTGAAATTAGCCATTTGTGGGGACAGGGTAACGCACTTTTTTCCTATTAATAACAGAGTAAGAATCTTTTATTCATCCTTACAAGTTTGTTTAAAGGATCTTTAAAGGATAACAATTACATATTATTATAATATTACTGTAATAAATTTTTTAATTAAAAATCACTTTATTTGCTTCTTTTAAAATGTGTGTACCTCTTCTGTGAATTGCGTTTCAATCCAATCGAAATGGAAATCAAATTACCATTAAATGATTTATACAATTTTTTTTTTTTTTAATTTTTCCGGTTCCTTTCGTCACTTTAAAATCTGCCTCTCCTGTTGCGTCTTTTAAGAATTTTCGAATAAAAGCGAAAAAAGTAATAACCTCGTCTGAGTTCTAATGAAAAATAATAAAATTTTTGAAAAATTTCAAGTGAAAATCCATTTAAAACTTCTTTAAATCTAAACAAAAGGGATTCTTTTGAAAGGGAAACTCATTCAGCATTCGGAAGTTTCTATTTTACTAAAAATAGTTAATTTCTTAATACTTGCCTATTTCATTTACTTTTTTTAAAAGAAAATACATTAAAAAATTTTATTGTACCGTGAGCATTTATTTTCATTTCATTGACAATAAAAAATGGCAAATAGTAAATAATTTAAACAATTCTATGAGGGCGACATTTTCCTATTAAAAAACTTTAAATAAATTAAACCATAATTATATTTTGAGTATATGGCAATACCACCCATCTTTTAAAAATATTTATTAATAATATTAAAATATACAATGTTGTTTAAAATAATTGCAACGAATTTATTGTTAAAGTTTAAATTTTTTAAACTTTTATGTAAACAAAGTTTTTACGGCTCAAATTTTTCGATTTGTCATAATAACTCACAGATGAATTATAAAAAATTGCATTTTAAGTATTATTAAATTTTAACACAACAATACCTACTGATAAATCTAGTAATACTAAATTACTAGACTAGTATGTGTTAGAAAGACCAAATAAATAAATAGTTATTTTGATTTACAATAGTGTTCAAATTTAAATTTTATTAACGGTAAATCCTACCGGTAAAAAATACTTTACCATTCTACTTCGAATTTATTGGAATTAATAATAAAAAATTTAATATAAGTTGAGGATATACAGTTTTTTCATTGGATTTAGTATTTTAAATCAGTATTAGACAAAAAAATTAAATGAAGTATGTTGGCATTTTTTATCCAACACTGTTCAAATCATTAAAGATGTTTGAATTTAGAAAGAACAAAGAAAAATAAACACATTGCAACTAAATGCAACACAAATCAAGCGACATAAAAAGAAGTACAATATAAGTAACATAGAATAGCATTATTAGAAAAACAATTATTATACGGCAGTGACGACAATTTCAGTTTATTTCTAGTTAAAATTAAAATTTAGTGCATGTTTCATTATTCAATTTATTAGTGCATGAATTTTCACGTTTTAAACTTTAATTTGCTTCTCTTATTTTTGAATTTTTGTTTTTTTTTTGTGTTGTTTTTCTATTTCTTTAAAAAATATTTATTTATATTTTTCCAAGTACTATTATAACTATTAATGCAATGTTAATTGTTAAATAAGTGCACCCACAAAAAATTGTTTATAATTTGTTGCGTCCGTCTATCTTGTACCTCTTCAGATGTTGATCATTTTAAAATAAAATAGTTTTAAAGCAAAATTTAATTTGGGAAAAGGTTCCTACTAGAGATCTTCAAGGTGGGAATCCCTACAAATCAAAACTGTGAATAAAGTTTTATTTTAATCTCAGAGAAATAGTTGACGATATCTTAGCTTTGTTTCCTAAAATATTACATACCGCTATGTTAATCTTAACTGTTATTCTATAAAATTTAGCTTCATAACTCCGGAAAATTATAAACTTTTAAAACAACCAAGACTTTAAGAAGAACACTAATTTAATCCGGAACATTTCAACTTATTGCTTCTACTATTCCTTATACAAAATTTTTCATGAGAAAATAATCGCAATTTTAGAAATTATTAACTCAAATTATTCTTAAGAAAGTAATTTTTAATGTTTTTGTAATTTTTTTTTAAGTTTTAATACACAAAATGAAATTTGTAATTCTGTATGAAAGAAAGAGATGGGAAATATTATTTTGTGGGAAAATAAGTTTTCTTCAATAAAATTCAACACTATGACCACATTCTTCTAAAAAGTTTTAAAGAATTTTAGAAATAAAAATACTACATTTACATAATTCAGTAAAATTGATTGAATTACAAATAAATTGAAAATTAAAAATAAAATTATTTAAAATTAAGTTTAAAATACTAAATCAATAATAAATGCAAAATTTGTTACTTTGGTTCAGATGTACTTTTAAAAGATTCGACTGTATGTTTGTACATTCAAACCACATCGGTCGTTTTGCGCCAACCTGAATAACATGTAGAAAAGTCTTAGATTTTTTATATTTTTCATAACTTTTTGTAATTTTTGATAGCTGTTCTGTTGTGTACTGTTCCATTTCCAATTCCCCAAGTTTTCTTCACAAAATTCTGAAATAAAAATAAAAAATATAAATATATTTAAAAAGTTATTAAACATTCAAACCATATCGGTCGTTTTGCGCCACCCAGTATTACATCACTTAAAGCTGCTTATTAAAATAACAGTTGGATAGGATTATTATTTATAATTACTAAATAATATTAACGGCTTTTTAAAGGGATTACGATTCAATTGTTGTTGTTGGTGTTAAATTCTAAAATATTCTGATATATTGAAATTGAATTTTACTTTAGTTTTTTTTTGGTGGATAACCAGCCTCCATTGAGTACTCCAATTTAATCTCAATTGAAACTCAAATTAATTTAAAATATTCTCGATCAAAATTCATTTTGTAACTAATTTACTAATCACAGCATTTAGTAAATGGATCATTAAAAAATAAATTTTGAAAACTCTTCATAATTATTCATAGAATGAAAATATTATAATAATTTTTAACATACAATAGAAGTTGCAAAATATGACAGAAGTGATTTCTTTTCTTACCACTTTCAAAAAAATTTTTTTTGTATAATTTTACTTTCAAAACAATACATATATAGTCGAATCTACATAAGCAAAACTATACAAAAAAAAATAAAAATCATTTCACGGAAATTAAAAATTATGAAATCATCATATCTTATATCAAAATTCACTTCTTCACCTTGAATTTGGTTCATTCGTTGCAGTTACAAAACAAAAAAAACCAAAGTAAAATTCAATTTCAATATATCAGAATATTTTAGAATTTAACACCAACAACAACAATAACAACAATTGCAAACTTCATATATATTCTATAATGACATTTAAGAAGCAAAAAATATTAATTTAAAAAAAAAAATCATAAAAAAAATATCATTTAATGTTTTTTGTTTTTGTTTTTGTTATTTTTTTATTTGTTCCTTTCAATTTTATGACCTCAAAATCGTATTTCATACTACAAATGATGCAATTTAAATTCAAAGAAAACTTTAAAAAGAAACAAAAATCAAAAGAATTTTAAAATCATGGAAATCACATAAAAATGAATTTTCTTTTTTGTCTGATTTTCTAGTTTCTTATATAAAAGCATAATAAAACATGATCCACCACCTCGCTGTAACATACATGTACATTAATATTTGTTACAATAAATGTATGAAATATTTCAGAAGTAATTGTAAGTGTAACATGTTGCGATTTGATTTTGAAAATAAAATTATAGTTTGTAGGAATTTTGCATTTGTAGTTAAATGAAGCTAGAAGAACAGAATCACATACATACAGAATTTGTTAGTATTATGCATTTATTAACTCTTATTTTTCCTAAATAAACTTTTCGAAAAATAAAGCAATGTTTCTAATTTTCAGGTAGTGTACAGGTACTATTTTAAGGTAATGACAAATGCGTCATGTGAATTTAAGTTCCTCCTGTTAAAAAAATCTACAGTAACACGAGAGTTGTAAGTGCAAGTGCTCATTTTATACACTTTAAAAATTCTGAAATAGTACAAAAC
Source organism: Dolichopus griseipennis (assembly GCA_963082915.1). Taxonomy (NCBI): domain Eukaryota; kingdom Metazoa; phylum Arthropoda; class Insecta; order Diptera; family Dolichopodidae; genus Dolichopus; species Dolichopus griseipennis. Next base: position 3,510,972 of record OY720442.1, read on the forward strand.
TTATGTAAACTTATTCATTGGGAGAACTAACGAAACGATCCATTTCATAATTTGCAAAAATCAACGTGAATCTTTTTTTTAAGTTAATTTTTAACCTATACTAATTATTTTCCCAATTCCAAATAAATTCCATTTATTCCCACAGATGTTCAAAAGAACCCGTTTTTAGTGTTTAGTTAGTGTGTAAAAAAAATATATATGTATGTAATAATGATGATCACAAAAAATCTTTTCTGAACAAAAATCAACGTAAAATTAAAAAAAACTTAGAGTTTTTTTAAACTCTATACAATGTGAACGAAATAGTTCGGAATATTTTGATTCACTATCTGGAACAGTTAATTGAAAAAAAATTTGGTAGTACATTTTGCTTAATTACATTAATTATTATATAACTAAATTAAAAATAATATAATTTTATAATTCTCTATTCAATGAATCATTTAATACATTAATTAATTAAAATATAAAATGACTACTAGAATATATTCAAATTAACGAATTTTGTTCTTATTAAAAAAATATTAATTGAATTATTTTACGATTCTGATATTTTTATATTTTATTTTATTTTAAATATTTTAAGTTCTATATTAAATAAGACTGATATATATATATATATGTTAATTGTTACACAATATGCAAATCTTTGAATATGATGTACATATTTTAGATGTATATAAAACTAAGTATATTCATTGATTCGAACTCAAATAACGAATGATAAACTTGTAATCTTTAACGAACAAATTAATATTTCCACCTGTCAGTTGTACTTAAACGTATTATAAATATGTGTAATATAATTTTATATAAAAAAAAAGAAAACCCACATAGATACAAATCTATCTCAAGATGTATCTATGTTTATAATATAAAACCTAAAAAAATATAATCTAATAATTTATATGCATATAAATATATAATTATATATAAGTTATGTATATTTTTTTTTTTATATAAATATTAACATATATTTATATATTCTTAAAGTTATAATAAAGTAATAAATTAAAATTGAATTCATCATAAATATTTTATTATTAATTTTTTTTTTAACATCGTCTTTCCTTTTTTTTTTGCGAGATGCAAAATGTATTCACTTTTTTTCATTAAATCTTTTTTTTATTTTTTTAAATAAAAATTGATTAAGACTCACGAAGATTTCATTCAAAACTCAAATGGTTATAGTGTACACATGTAATTTGAAACTAACTCTGAAATACTTATATATAGATTCTTTTTTTTTTTTAAATGATTACTTTTAAGGAAATTAGTTAGTACAGAATTACAAATAAAAAACGAAAAAACGAAACGAAACAGAATGAAAAGGAAACAAGTACAATGAATTTAAGGATTTAAGATTTAATTTAAGAAGAATATAATAAATTTATTATTGAAAAAAAAAAATATAATATGAAACTGGTATTTAATTAAATGAATTCTTCATCTTCTTCTTCAGTTAATTATAATCAAGGCTTCCGTATCTTAATATTATTATTATACTAATATTATTATAAATATGATAAATATGATAATAATGTTGTACTTATAAAAAAATTTAAAAAAAAATAATAATATTATGATTTACCATAAATGAAAAAAATATAAAAAAATACAATAAGTAAATGTTAAAACATGTTTTACTCCAACTTAAAATTTCATTACTTATTTTACTCCTGTACAATGAAAGTTAAATAATACTTTTTTTTTTTGCATTGTTTTCAGTTGCACTTAAGTTTGTTAACTTACCAAACAATAGAAGAGAAACTTTTCAAGTATATTAATATTCAAAAGATAAAGTTTTTAATATGGATAAAAACATTTTAAATAAATATTTAATGTAACTTTAATTACCCATATTTGCATTTTTATTTTATCAGAAATTGTTAGTAGGTTAAAGTTCTGAATATTTACATTTTCAATTCTTTATAATTCTTTCATATCGGTATCCTCAAAACTAAACTGTACATTTGTATTACAACAGGTCACTATGAGATTGGTTCGAAACACTACCAAAAGGAGTTCTATTATTTCTCGTACATTAAAAAAATTGTCAAAACACGAAAACTATGCAATTTTTTTATAAGTATTTTCATATAAGTACTTATTAAAATTAGCGTATAGAGGGTATAGGGGCGTATAGGGGGGTTTGAATACCTTTTGTAACAAGCGTGAGAGTGCGGGTTCGATCCCTAGGCAAGTTTTTTATCTTCAATTGGAAATGCCAGACAAACTTATTCAACTCTAATCGAATTTATTATGAATTCAAAAAAAAAAAAATAATAAGATAATAACTTTTAAACTTTGCATACATCAGTTTAAAATTCCAAGTAAATACATAATGACTTCTCATTACTTAAAAAAAAAACAAAAAATTCAATAGATATCCATTTATTTAAAAACTCCCTTTTATTGTTACTCCTTATGAGTACTTTGGAATTTCAAAACATAAAACTGGCATTATTGTGTTGTATCTTATATTAAATCACTGATTATATAAAATACAAAAAGGTGAAGCTTATTTTAAATGAAAACCCCAAATATGAAAGCTTCCATATATTTGAATCCTTTTTAATGATTATCAGGGCTGGTAAACGTATTATTAAAATGTATATTAAATACTTATTAAATGAAAAATTTATTATCTAAACTGTAAGTTAAATTTATATTCAGCTTCAGTACACTAATTTCTTAAATGAGGTATGACTATTATTTTATACTCATATACCCATTATCAAAAATTTGATAAAAATATTAGCTAGAATTAAAATATATTCCAACAGTTTATTATCACAAAACTGAATTTCCAAATGTTGAAAATACATATATATATATATAAGAATTCGGGAATACACTCATTTTGATATTCAATTTCAAAATTTCACAGAATTCGTATATTCACAGATAATATGTTAATATTATGCTCAAATAAAATATAAGCAAACCATAAAAAATAGCATTATCCCCCATTTAATTGGCCATTTCTTATTAATTTCTATTTTTGGAGCAAAATTAAGTGAATTTTTAAATACTGAATTAAAAGTTAGTTATTAAATTAGGCTACGGTCAAATTCTAAGACTTTCTTCAATAAAATTAGTTGTATATTTACTCTACTAATATTACACTAATAATTATATAAAAAGCGGACCAATATCTAAGTTGTCAACATCTGATTTTTAAATTAAATTTATTTACATTAAATACAAAAGACAAAAAAACATAACTTATATTAAATATGAAAAAAATAACAAAACTAAAAAAAAAAAAAAAAATTTGAATTAAATTTTAATTTCCCATATCAAAATACTGTAAATTTAAAAAAAAAAATAAAACAAAACAAATGAAAAAAAAAACTATCAGTTAAAATACTAAGTATTGCGCTATCCATAAATCGCAGTTTTGTAAAACAAAACAAAATAACAAATGTACTCTACAATTTAACAACAATAATAAAATCGAAATTTTTAACTTTTTTTTTTTTTTATTTCGATTTATTAAAAAAAAAAAAAACTTTACTTTTTTTGTACAGTTCCTGCTGCTTTTCCAACCATTTTTTTCTATTTTTCTCTTTAGTTTTTCCAAATTCAAATCCAAATCCAAAAGATTGTTTAATATACGATTACCTATACAAGAAGTATCTTTTAATACTCTACTGTATATTGTATATAGATACATTTTGTTAATATTGTTATGGCTATGCAATATCAAATTGCATTTGTTGTACCGCTCGTTTACTTTTTTTTTTTAATATTTAGATTCTTAACTAATATTCAAGTTGTCTTTCTTGAGAGCTTAAATAGTCAAAATTGTAATTTTATACAATATTGTTTTTGTAATATTGTATTTTTATTTTTTTTTGAAATTTTCTGTTCCGTATGCGCCATCAGATTTTTTTTTTTTTTTTTTGTATTTTCCTCTGTTTCTTGTAAAGGTAAAAATGCCGGCTCCAAAATATTCATAAGAAACCAGACGACAAAGTTTTTTGTTTTATTTTTTTATACGAATAAAAAGTCACGCTCATAACTAACACGAATGCAACATTTTTTTTTGTTATTCTGTTTTTTTTTTTTTATTTCGAAATTATTTTTTATTTCTTATTTTTTTTTTTTATATTTTCAATTCCGATTTTGAAATTTTATTTTATTATTAAAAAAAAGTGGGGATAACTAAGAGTTAGTTTAAAAAATTGAAAACAGAACAGTCGCAGCTTAAAAGCCTTCTTTGGCAATAAAAATCATATTAAAAATCAATGTACTTCTATTACTATTGTTGCTGCTGCTGTTGTTGCTGCTGTTGCTGCTGATACTACTGTCACTACCTCTTCCCTTGCTCTGCTTGTGCAGTATTTTCAATTTTTAAATAAACTTATTATTATGTTGTAGAGTATATAGAGAATAGAAAAATTATTATGCTGAATTGTGTAGGTGGTTTGGGTGATGATGTTGGAGACGTTTATATTAATAAAAAAACAAAAAAAACAAAAATAAAAATGAATTGCAATGTTATAAAACTTATAAATAAAGAAATCAATATAAAAAAAAAATTAATCTAATAAATGAGAGGGAGACAAAATATTATCGAAATGCATAACTTTATAAGTTTTTTTTTTTTTTGTTTTATATAATGTTTAAAAGTTTGTTTGTAGATATGATTTTTTTTATTATAAAAGCAGTCGGTGGTGGTTATTGCATTACTTTTGTTTCTTTTGTAGTTATAATCTGTAAATTTATAATGAGAATTTCAATTTTTAATATAAATTTTAGTTGGTAAAATAAATAAATTTTTTTAATTAAATTCCAAAATAGAAAAAAGTTTTAGATAAATAATTGTATAAGAATTGATTGACTTTTGATTTAAAAGTATTAAAATACTTTGATTTATTAAGTTTCTAAATGTCAGCAATGGATAAGATCTGAGATAATGAAAATCTTCTAAATAATCTTTAATTAAGATGAATTTAAACAGTTTATAAAAGTACTTATTGTTAAATATTTTATTATTCCAAAATTTAAAATAAAAGAAGTTATTCCAAAATCATACTAAGTTACTTAGTACTTATTAAGTTTATTTAAATGAACAACTTGTACCTTTTTCTTCATTTAAAGTAATTTCCAATTTTTTAAGAACAAGCTCCAAATATAGGATAGATTCAAAAGGATTCCAAAATCCTAAAATCACATAATATAACCCTACAAGGAGGCAAGTTTTGTCTCTCCAAATATTTAATACGTGTCTAATTTATTTATTTATTTATTTATTTACAATTACCTACCACATACAATGATAAATGTGTGGTTAAGTAATTCCTTTTCAGGTGGGCTAGGTATATATATATTATAAATTAAGATATTACTATGTTTAAATTATATCTTTTTTTATTTCATATAATCCGACCAGGGTTTGAAGCCGAGATCAATCAATTGAAAGGCCTAACCCCAACGCCTTTGGCCGAAAGTGTCTAATGAATACTATAAAATATTAAAACCAATGCAATAATAAATATATTGATTATACTTTAGATACTTACAATTAAATATCATGCAATTGAATACCATAAATCTATTACTAACAATTCACATTTAATGTGGATGATTTTAAAAACAAAACAATGTCTGGTAATACTCACTTTATATGATACCTATGATAATTGCAGAATCATTTAATAATATTGTGAAAAGAACGAATTTTATTCTAAATGCATAAAACTCATCGTTTTAACAAGAAAATGGTAGCACTGTACATACCTATAAACAACTGTTTAAGGCTTCACTATATATAAGATCCTGTTATCCAAAAACAATGACTAAGTTTATACTTACAATTGTTTTTCTTAATTATTTTATATTTAAAAGCTTCTTAAAATATTTCATTTCAAAAATTACATTACTTAAAACAATTTATATTGATTTTGGTTGGTAAGCCTGTATTTATTACTTCACTACACCATTAACTTACCTTCTTATATACATACATTTTTTTTATATTTTTAATGCGTATTAATACTAAATTATCCAAAAAAACATAAAATAAACCAAAAAAGATACCATAAAAACAACACCAGACTAAGATTAAATTCCTCTCACTAAATTGAATTAAATATTAATAAAAAAAAAAATAAAAAATAAACCAACAAAATGAACCCATAAAACATTATTAAAAATAGCAACCAACAACAAGCTAACAAGCCAATATACTAACATTGGGCCAGTGTTGTAACCTAATAAGAAAAGGTTTAAAAAAAAAAAAAAATTAATCCATCAGATTGAAGATTTGCAATTTATTTAATTATTTTTGTTTTATTTTTATGTTTTTTTTTTTTTTTAATTTTATCTCACCACACTGTATAATACACACATAAATACTTACCAATTTTTATTTTTTTTAAATGGTTGTTTATACTAAATTCAATCAAAATTAATTGGTAAATAAATTTACCAAAAATTGAATTTAATAAAAAAAAAAAGTAAAACAACAAGTAACAAACCAGTTAAAAGTGTGACTTAAAACAAATATTAAAATTAACACAGAAAAAAAAAAAAACAACAAAAACAAAAAAATAAGTATTGCAGTAGCACCATAGCAACAACAACATCAAATAAAAAAACGTTAAGACTTATTATAAAGTCGTTTTTAAAAGACGTAAATATAGTGAATTAATGTATTGTTTGGTGGAGCGCAAATATTTTTGGTTTTTTTTTTTTTTAATTTTACTGCATTTATAAAATTCGTTTTACGCAAAATGAATATTTTTTTTTTTTTTAATAAATTTAAAACGCATTGAATTGCAGATTAACATGCTAATTTAAAAAAAAAAAATCGAAATAATTGTTTTCTTTTCTTAAGCTTGTTAAAAAATTCAATATGGAAGTTTATTTTTTTAATTGTGGATCTTTTATTAAATACTTTCTATTAAAAGAAAAATTTAAAAATGTTCATTACTTTAAGGAAAAAACAAATGCGCTCATGTGCCTTACTACTTACTTGTGAACCTCTGTTTTCATCTTGAAAGTAATTAATTTAAAATATATTTCATGTATCGTCTGACAATGTAGCTGTAGTTCTCAAATATTCAAAGTCTCAAAATGTTTTAAAAGATATAATTTAATCCAAGGCGGTGGTTTAGATTTTTGAATAATGATGAAAGCATACTAAACGTTCGTTGTTGAAACGTCAAAATTTTGTAAATATATTTTAATATTTTGAAGAATTGAGAGGCGTTGCCCTTTTGAGTATAGGTCTAGGTAGAATGCTGAAATATTGTTCGATATCATTCTTAAATTTAGATCTAATTAGAAAAATGTAAGGAATATTTCGTCTTTCCAACATTACTAGACTCATCAATAGGCATTGCAGTATTGGAATTGGATAGACAACTCCAAATTCAATTTTCGATTTGTTCTAATTTAAAATGAAATGTTCCAGAAAAATAGTAAATATTGCTTGATATTATAATAATCCAATAGCTATTTGTCATTTAGGCTTCTTAAATTAAATACTTTCTATTTATTTACAATTACCATATTAATTATTTTGTTAATGTTTTATATTTTTATATTTTGAAATTATATTTGGTCACCAAGGAGATTTGTAAAGAAAAATAATTTTTCGAATTTAAATTAAATATTGTATAACCTGAACTGGAATCGAACCCGAACCCCCTCAATTAGTAAACCAAATGCTTACTCACTATACGCCACCGAGGTCCCCAATTAATTTATATAATCATTAAATTTACTATATACTATATTCAAAATTATATTATTATTATACTATATCAAAATTAATTATGACATTATAAACTTCATTACAAATTAATTATTATTTAATTTTAAAATTAAAAAAAAAAAAAACAAAAACAAAATTCGAAAATAATTTTTTAAATAAATATTTGTCCCAAGTTTTTTAAAAATAAAGTTCAACGCTACCGTGGTCCATAGTGCAAAAATGCAAAAATAAAAAATCATACAGTTTCCCATATCACATTTTTTTATTTTTTGTATTAATTTAAAAGCCGCCTGCTTTTTTTTTTTATTTTATTTTTCTCTTATTTTTTTTTTTTTTTGTCTTAAAAAAAAAACTTATTAAGTTTCTTTTTTTTTTATGAAATTTTTTATGCATTATTAACATCGGATCCATAACTTAATCAACACATAGGTGGTACATAAAAATTGTTAATATTTTAAAGTGTAAAATTATGCTATTATTGGCTGGTTATTTTACTTTTTTTTTTCATTTTCATTTTTGTTTTTCTTATTTTTGTTGTTGCATTTACAAATGCGATATATGTATATGATAAATTTTTCTGGTTACTGTTATTACTTTTTTAGAGTTTTGTTGCTATTATAACAGTTATTGTACACAGCACCTTATATGGTGGAATCGAATAGCAGATCAGATGAAAAAAAAATAAATAACATATATGTATGATTTTTTTTTTTTTTATTTTTAACTTTTATTTTTTATAAGTCAGAGCCCGGTTTTAAGTTTTTTTTTTTTTTTAATTTTTAACTAAATATCTGTTAGCTTCTGATAGCTTACTACTATTAAAAATGCTTATTAAATACTGTTGGTTTGTTATATTAATATCAAGTGGCTGTTGGTATATTAAAAAACTCTTAAAAAAAATTATACCGCCAGCCTAGCCAATTATTGCAAATTTCATATCTTGTCTTTTTCTTGTCTTATTTTTTTTTTCTTAGTTTTTTTTTTTTTTTTTGTTAATTTTATCACACTTTCACTTTTTTTTTTTAATAATAAAACCGCATCACATAATAATCAACACGCTTGAATATATTTTACTTTAAAATGCCAATAATTGTCAAATTTTTTGTTTTTCTATGAACATTTTTTTTTTAATTTAAAATAAATAAAGAGGGTGGAGGAGAGAAGACAGGTCTCAGATTTTTATTAAAAGATTCCATGTTTTTTTTTGGAATTTGATTTAATTAAAAAATAAAAATAAATAAATTCGTTGGGGAAATGATGATGAAATAACATGAAAGATGATTGTTATTTAATTTCTTTCTTTTATGATACCAAAAAGTCTTTAAAATTAATTGTTTAATATAAACAATATTTATTGGATCTCTGGAGTGATACTTGAAGGCTCATATTACATAAAAAATATTGGAATGGAATGGATGATAAAATGAATTGGTTTTCATTTAAATAATAATTAAAGTATTTATTTTGTGATATTTAAATATATACAGTATACTATATATATATATATTTATACTATATATATATATATATTTATACTATATATATATATATTTATACTATATATATATATATATAGTTGATTTTGCCAAAATATAATTTCTTAGTGCCATGTAGTGAATATAATCTTGATTCTATTATTATTTAATTTTTTTTTTATATATCTACCTTTTTGTTGTAGTTGTTGTTATTGTTGTTGTTGTTATGTTGAATAAAAATTGAACATATATTGGATTACAACATAAATTAATTTTGGTCCGATAAATCGTATAAAAAAAAAATTTACGGTCTAGTTACGATATAAGTATATTATTTTTTTTTATGATTTTTTTTTTTTTTTAGGTATTTTGTAGATTTTGTCACAGATTTGATTGTTGTTTTCCCGCTGTTTTTTGTCGTTTTGTTGATTTTTTTTTTATTTTCTTGCAAAATTTTTTTTATTTTTAATTGAAAATTTATAAGTCTCTTGAGAAAAAGTAATAAAATTCTTTCGAAAAAATCGAAATGAAAATCGAAATAAATAATTTAATAGATAACAGCGTTGATCTTGTTAATAATAAGTTAATAATGGTAAATTGTAGTATTCAAAATGAAACCAAACAAATTTTTATGTATTAATCAATTTCTATAATATTTGCCGATGGATTTCTAAGTCTTCCTCGGGTATAAAATAATTCCTTTTATTTTCAGTTAGCTTTAAAAAGCACATTTTAGGAACATTAAGCAAATATTACAGAACTACTTGTTAAGAAACTTAAGAGATGAGGAGGTTTTAAGAAGTGTGTAGCAGATTCCCGAACCTTCATCCTACTAATTGATCCAAAATTTCGGCGATTAAATGAAAACACAGAAGAACAGCAGTCTTTATCAAATTTCAAGATTCTCTTTTTTTTTATTTCGAAAATAAACTTTTAAGTCTTGACAAGTCGTGTGGGAGGTACCGAAACCATCACTCCAATTCATTTCAATTCTAAAAACATAAGAAAAATTGAAAAATAAACTCCAAATTTACCAAATTTGAAAATTCTATCTTTTTTGTTGTCCGAGATATGCTCATTCGCACCTTGGTTCTTAGCAGAAGCTTCCACAATCCGAACCTATAGTCAGAACTTGTCTATTTGTAATATTAGTCTCACTTTCGTCATTTGTGAACTACAGAATAAATTTCATAAAAATCACATCATTATTTTTTGAGTTATCGTAATTAGGGACGGAGGGACATCGCTAAATCGACTCTCAGCAAAAAGAAGCTGACAATGACCAAAAAATATATATACTTTTCTATATCTAGCTTGTCTCTTCTTGGTGGATACAAACACCATACCAAAAATTAATAATCCCCTAAACCTAATTTAATTGTACAGGGTATAAAGATGGTCGCTGAGTTGAAAAAACTCTTGTGTGAGATAGTAGCTGTTTTATATTATATACAATTTTAAAGTTGAGTCCGATTATACTCCGGTTATTAGAACAACTTAAGTAGCTGAAACACTTAAATACAATGACATTACCATAAGTTTTACTAATTCGACTTTTAATACAACATTTATATTATAATATAATAACCATTAGAAATGCTTTAAAAATTCGAAGAAAATATATTCAGCATTTGTTTATCAACTTCTGAACTGCGTATACATGTTCAATTTTGTAATTTTCATTTATATACGGAAACTTTTTCTCCTAAATGTTGACTAATTTTTAATTCTTTTCAATGTGTTTTTAATTTTTTTTTTTTTAACTAACTGACATGTGATAAGTAAGATTTTTATCATAATATCATTTACTTTCATCATTAAATACTGAAGTTTCTCTCATTTTTTCACCAAAATAGTCAATAATAGAAAACAACTTACACACTTTGATGTTTGATTACCATTTTCGTCAAACTAAAAAGATAAGATCTAAAAAAAAAAAAAAAAACTTAATCTAAACATTAAATCTTGTTTAAAATATCAATACTACAATTTAAATCCAAAAAAAAATTCGTTTTTGTATGAAGGATAAATAGTTTTACATATTTAATAGGGTTTTATTTAAATTGAGAAATGAAATCTTGAAATTTACATTTATAAATCAAATATCTAAACTTTCTCTGTATGGCAACATAGTATTGAAAATGTTTTTTTCACCTGTTGTCAATTAATTTATTTGTCATTTTTTTTTAACATACATATGGTATCAAACGAATGTACAGGTAACTTTATATTATTTAAATACAAAACATGTAATAAAATATGTAGTTTTAATTAAAATTTAAATAATGTAATTTTCACTATTAAATTTTTTTAAAAATTCAGTAGAAAGAAACGTTTGTTTGGTTATTTTTCAAAATCTGGATTTTTTATACATATTTTAATTTAATTATTTTTAAAATTGTGCGTTTAAAACATTTTCTTATGCAGCTTTTCATTTGCAATTTTAATTTTGAATAAATTGATAGAATTAATAGACATTAATGGGTAACTACAAAACTGAAATTAAATATTCAGAGTCACAAAATTGATTATATTAAATTTTAAAGTTTTTTTTAATTTTTGAAGGAGGTTTCTATATATAGTTTAATTAAGTAAGTCTATGTTAATGAGACTAATTTTCTTGGACTTTTCTTTTATTGAGCTATTACAACATTTTATTGACCTAACGCCTACTTAACCTATTTTAAAATATTACAAACTAAATTGTATCAAAGTAGAATTTAAAACGTTCGCCATGTTATATGACCTAGTACTATCTCATGTTGTACCTAATTGTAAATAGAATTAATTAAGATCATTGCGAATTATAAGAATGTCCAGTAGTCAGTATCTTCTCTCCTGTTCTAACATTACTTTGGATATAGAGAGGCCGTTTTGAACAATTAGCACCTAAAAAATAATTTAAATGTGCCTTAAATTAATAAAATAAAAATCACTTTAACTGAAGAACATCATTTCAGAATAAGAATTTTAAAGCCAGGTCCTGGTTTTTATTTTCCAGGCGGAAAATCGTCTTCATTATCAAAATAATTGAAACGGTTTCAATGTTTTGCCAAGTTCAGATTACCATCATCCAATTTATTGACTGGTCATCATCAATGTAAAATATATTAATTTGTAGAACTCATTTTTCATTTCTTACATATTATTTTGCTTTTTATTTTTGTAATTTTTATTAGAAACCACTTAAATATTTTGAATATCAATTTATTTGTATTTAATAAGATTATGACCTCTTATAACCTCACGCACATAAAGCGAATCAAGTACTTAACTTTTTAAAAAGTACATATACATTACATACATATATATTTGAGAAAGAATTCTTTTAAAATACTTAACATATTCAATTTTATCATTTTTATTTTTACTTTTTTTTTTTTTAATTCACCATTACGATTCACTGTTCATAATTCAAATTACTATTCATTTTCTCTACTTAAAATCCCTTTTTTTTTTTTATTTATTTATTCTTTAGATTCAATTCACTTAAATCCTTACTATCTTCACCTCTTTTTTTTTTTTTTTTTTTATTGTTTCTTTCACTCTGTTTTGTTTTTTTTAATTGTTTATTTTGTTGTTGTCTTTGTTGTTCGTGTTGTTGTTGTGCTGTCTCTTTCGCTTTTGATTTTCACTTTTTGAATACGAAATAGTTTAATTGCTTTCTTTTAACACTTTTCAATTTATTCATTAAATACCTTTAAGAAGATGATATTGATGATGATAATGATAAATATGATAAAAGTAAATAAAGAACGCCTTTTCGATCATTAAATGAAATGGAATCAAATGGAAATGGATATTAAATGGTATGGAATGGAAATCAAGTATGGATTTTAGAATTTATTATGCCCGACCAAAAAAAAAAAAAAAAAACAGAAAATAAACAAAACAAAATGAAAGAGACCTTGAAATTAATTTACATAAAATCTATACATATATACTTCTATGATCCACGGTTTATATATATATATATATATATATATATATATATATATATATATATTTATTTACATTGAAATAAAGAAACAAACAAACAAACAAAAAAAAAAAATCAACTATTTAATAGTTCTTTTATTACTATGTTCGTTCACATGACGAATTAGATTTGATTCCATTCTTTGATGCAACAAAATAAAAAAAAAATATCCAAGGAAATTGTGAATGTGTTGTTTTTTTTAATTGGAATCAGTTTATTATTTGACTACATAATGATTTAAACGCTTGCATTTTCTAATATTCTTTGGTGTTATTGAAATACACCAGTATATATATAATGTGAATAATTTGAAATCCTATTTGTCTAGTAATAAAATATCTGCCAAGTATATCTTTTGGGTTTGGAATAAGGAAGTTGTTGAATAAACATTATTTGAATTAATTATTAAATATTACAACATTTTATTCGAGGGGCACAAGTTATAAACAAATAAAAAATAATAAATAAAAACTAATTGTAATTGAATAATATAACTCACAGATACAGAAACACCGTATAACTCAAATATAAAATTATTATGTGCCTACAGGTATGTGTCTGTTAAAATCTAAGAAGTTCTATCGGTTGTAAACCTTAGAGAAATCTTATGTACTAATTGTATGTGCAGTATATTTGAATTAATACTAATTATAAGAACTAAGTAAATCGAGTACCTTATACCTACGGCTTCAACATATACCTATGATAAATAAGTTTGTTAGCCTAACAGTTGAATAGTTGTTATTAATTATTTATTTTAACTTCAAAGTGATTATTAGAAATAAGTAAGGAGTGCTTCGACTTTCCAACATCACTAGACTCATCACTAGGCATTGGAGTGTTGGAATAGCATAGATAACTCCCGTTTAATTTTTGAATTGTTCGAATACATAAATTAAATTTTCAGAACTTCATCTGCAAGTTATATATTTTCATTGAAAGTATTTTTTTATTTTTTTTGTTAAATTATTTTGTATATTTTTATGTCGCCTATATTGTGGCATTATTTTACTTTTATTGTGAATTAAATAGCATATTATAAGTAATTATTTAATTTTTTAAACTTGTACAATTTGTTTAGCAATGATCTAAATGACTGATCTTTTTCTCTTCTTATTATTTTCAATCTTTTAATTTTTAATTGTTCAAAGACTTGCAAAAAACTTGTTCTTTATAACTTAGCTATTTGTGATATTCAACATTAAAGTAAAAAACATATGTTGTAATCTGTTACAACAATCAACGACAGCCTTCTTTAATTTTTATTTAAGAATCAAATACCAAAACCTAATACCGGAAATCAAATTTTACAAAAAAAATTAAATTTTCAACAACTTTTCATCATTTGAAATAAGATTTCATCATCTGAATAAAACATAGGAAACGCTTTTCAATTTCAATTTTTTAACCTTATTCTTATTTGAAAGTGACAGTAAGTTATGATTTAAAAATTTCCCACATACACATACATCATAATAATCTTCGAACCAAATAATCGTATATCCCAGTTAATAATATTTGTGAATTGTGACACGTTCATATTGCTTCAATTTTATTAATCTTTTTTATAGCATCTTTAAATTTTTTTTTTTTTTTTGATTTTTTATGATTATTAAAGTCAAACTAGTTGCAACTTTCATCATTTCCAAAAGTGGATTTATTCAATTTATAAATAGATTAACATCGATTATTATGCATATATGTATGAATATGCAATATATTTTTTTTTTTTTTTTAAATCGTGTCATTTTAAGGGAAAACATTGTTATGACTTCCATAATTGAATTTACATCTAATTTTTATAATCACACTTTCTAAACACGATGCATATTGCATATACATATGTTTATTAAAAAACAGTGAGTGAAATTATTTAATATAGAATCATCGATCTACAGGGAAAGTTCGCAATAATTCAATTTGTTGTAAGGAAAAATGCATATGTTCAGTTTTTAAATTATTTAGGATAAACGTCAGTCTTAATATAGGCATTAAACACAGTATGTAAATATTATTTGAATTAAACTTAATATGGAATAAAATGAATGTAATATTTTACTAATTTTATCCAAATCCATTATAAAATAATAAATAACGATCAAATACAAGATAAATAATGATTTCCATTTAAATTCCATTTAAATTGAAAAGAGTTAAATATTTGAAATGGCAGTTGTCAGAAGCAGTTAATATTAAATAAATTGATGGAACTTTTTAAAAGGTGATAATTATTTAAAATAAATTAAATTTTGAATAATTCATTAATATATGTAAAACAATCTATTGTAATAACTTCCATAATGTACTATGCTATTGTAATAACTTTTATAATATTTACACTTGCATAACTAAGGTTTTTGACAGTTGACAATTTTTAAAATTGACGTTTGTAGCTGCTAATCTGACAGGTCAGTTTGAAGACTGTATCCCTCATTTCTACCTATTTAATTTATTAGATTATATTCAATATTTGAACATGTAAGTATCTTATATACTTTTGTGTTGTATTCTTTAGTATATTTTCTGTATATTCTGGTGGTTTCAAACTTTTAACATTTTTCATTCAAAACCAGTATATACTAAGAATCGAACTTTAGAATTTTAGATAGAAATGAATTAAATTGATTTTGAAGCGTCAGTACTCGTAATCTAATAAATCCGTACATTGCACACCACAATTCAAATTATTAAAAAGTTGCAGTAGGTTCATTTGTCATTATTTTTGAAGCCAATAACATAAAAAAAAAATTTTAAAATCGAAAGTAAATATTTTTAAGTTCAAATTAACCAGAAAAAGGGTTCAACTCCACCCACTATTTTTCTGTTATTTAATTTTAATAGAACGACAATGTGCTAGTTTTTTTTTAAAAAAAAAATGGTATTTCATCATCATAGTCATCATCATAATTTTACATTCACTTGTACAATATACTTTAATCATGTCTACAATTCAATTGTGATGATTTTCTCATTTAAAATTCAAAAAAATAAAATAAAAAATTAAAACAAATTTTTCATTTTCAATTTATTTTATTATGAGTAATATTTGTATTCCATTAGTCACCAGTTTTTTTTTTTTTTTGTATTCTTCATCAACCAACCATCATCGTCTTCAACAAATTCTGGTATTTTTTATTTTTTTGTATTTTTGTTGAATATTTTAATTTTTACACTACCGCATCAAATATAATATTCAGCATGCACCTCATATGTTTAGATTAGCTTTTATTTCACTTTTGATTTTATTTTTTTTTTTTTGTATTTCTTTATCTATTAAATTTTTCTTATTGTATTTCAATTGAATTCTACTCATTCAACAACAACAGCAACAACAATAGCAACAGTAATAATAAAAAAATTTAAACAAATAAACAAACAACAACAAAATAAAGTGTCACACCTTTGAATTTTTGCATAAAAATTCAGAAAAAAAAAAATTAAATGAATTCCAACAAATCTTCAATCCATTCCTTTTAAAAATCTTTTTATTTTTCAATTTTTTAATTTAAAAAATGTTAAAAAAAAATAAAAAATAAATCAACAACAAAAAAAGAACAATTTTTTTATATTTATTTATAAAAAAAATTTGAATTATTTTACACTAAGGGCAATTTAAAATATTTTTTAACAATTACAATCTTATGATTTAATCGCTGTCAGTAGTTGTCATTGAAATTCAGAATAAAAATATGTAATTGAAAATCAACTGAAACCTTAAGAAAATTCTTTTAATTTCTTATTAAAAATTAAAAATTAGAAATAGATTAATTAAGATAATTACTTTGAAAATAAATAATCCAACGCGAGAGTAATATCTACCTATTGACGCGATCTCTAAAATATTTTTCCTACAAAAAGAATACTAATGTCGATTAAAGGTTCTAATATCAATTCTAAAACTTCAAAATTGTTTGATGCATCAACAATTTATAAATTCATATATTTGTACATGAACACAATATGGCTTTGTCGTCAATAAAATATGTACGAGTATTATAAATAGCAAATATACGTACGAGCCATAATAACAACAATAATGAAAGTCGCCGATAAAATTTCGAATAAAATTCTAAAACAATGCGAAATTTAATCTTAATGTCCATATTGTAAAAAATCACCATTCCCTAATATCAGTTATCACATTCTATTTCAGCGATCCTCGCAATGTCCCTGTCAAAATGTCGTAACGTCCCTGTTTATTCAATTAATTACAATTAAGTTTCGAAAATTTTACCGAACATAATCCGAACTCTCTTTTAGACCTATTAAAATACAGAAACCTCGATAACTTATCTACTTATTTGTTTATTCGGAAAAAAAATCCATTTTCAGTTTTTAGTAATCAAAAATTTAAATAAATATCTTGGAATAATTTTTCAAATAGATAAGTAAGTAAATTTCTGCAATATTTTGCTTTTAAATAAAACTTTAATGGCAATTTTTACTAAATTGAAAAAAAAAAATTAAAATTAATACCATTTTGAACGGTTGTTGAATATTAAATAGGTACATATTTATTTATTTTGAATTAATATTTAAAAAATTAAAATGAAAAGAAATCATAGAGAAAAAGTTCTTCAATACCATGTATTTCTTTGGATAAAAAAGTAAAACATTTCGGAAAATCTGTTGAATATTTAAATTAAATTTTATTTGATTTTGAATTAATCAAAAATTTAGTTAAGAATTCAATAAATTGTTATTATAAGTAATTCTGACCTGCAAATCAATATATGTATCAATTTAAGTTCAGCCATTGAATTTTTCTTTAATTTATTAATTACATTTAATTTTTTTAAAGTTTTGTATTAGGTAAAAATTTAAAATTTTCAGAAAGTTATTTAATATATTCTATAGTCTTAAATATTTATAGTAATTTTAAAACTGCAATTATTTTGATTTTTCAATATTTCTATATTATCAAAGGGCTTTATCAAAATCAATACCAAATTTATCCAACAGTATTGAATCTGGCTTATTAATTGGGAAAAGTTAAGCATTTTAATGTTTTGTTGAAATCTTCAAAATAGGATTAAATAATTAAACATTTGATTAAAAAAATATTCAATACCTCTATAATGTCAATAATGTCATATTTAAAATATTCAAGAAAGTGCTATTCAATATATGTTATTTATTTTAATTGATTATATTATATCTAAATTCCAAAATCATTTAAGTCTTTTGACTATGTGACTAGGAATATTAAAATATTACATAAAGCACTGTGTCATTTTAAATAACTTTTTCCCAACATTGTCATATATTTCAAAATTTATAAATTTAATAAGAAAAATCTTATTTTGGTGGTTTATTTTTAAATATAAATTATAAAATTTTGTTTTAGAAAATATTTTAACTTTTTTGGAATTTTTCTATGCATCACATGACTGTTAATTTTATAAGCTTATTTTCAGTAAATTTTCTGAAAAAAAATATAAACTTAGAAATTGTAATTAGAAATAAATGAGGATATCAGAAGGAACAACTTTTGAAGGAAAGAAGGAAATTTTGATCAATTTTCCGAAGTATTAATTACAGGAGCAATTATTTTTCAATTTTTAAGAGTTCATTTCAGTTCATTTTCTTTTCAACTAAGTGTATCTAATCAAATCGTATGAATGAATTGTTATTTCCTATTTCCTATTAAAGGTATTACAAAATACAATGAATATCTAAAAAATACTCATAATTATAAATAACATAATATTTTTTATTAAAATTTATTCAAGATTTTTCTCATTGTTAATATAAGATTTCCTGGAAAAAAGTTTATTGTACATCAAAATGATTCACATTTCTTTCAATAATATCTTATACATATTCCAAAAAAACATTAATATTAAATTACAAAATATTTTTTTTATATCAAACTGTCAAAAAAACACAAAACTACTTATTATCACAATTCAATTTGACAAATTAAAAATCCATTACAACAATAAAAAAATTTTTTTTTTTTTTTAATTAATATATTTATTTAATCATTGTCATAATTGACAGTTTCTTATCAAATGTCAATAAATATTTAACGGTATCATAATGGAATCCAAAAATAAAAAACAAGTTTTCGTACAAAGGATCAATATTGTGTTCCCAGATAGCAAATTAAGTTTTTTTTTAACGTGTCAATATTTGTAACTGTCACTATACTGTCTCTTTTAAAAAAGAATCCAAATCGATTTTTCGGAACATACAAAATATTTTTAAATGTTTCAAAAAAAAGCCCTTCCTTTTCAAATAAAAAAAAAACAAACCAAAAAATAAAAAGTTATATAAAAAATAAATATTTCAAAATAATCGTCATTCTGTTATGTTTATTATAATATATATATATATATTTTTTTTCCGATATTATCCACCACCATCATCGTGTCGTTGAGTGTTGTATAAGTCATGTCGCGCCAACTGGGTGTCATTTCTACTGTATCATTGTTTTATTCTTACTTTTATTTTCTGTTTTTTTAAAAAAAAAAAAATTTTTTTATTCTGTACTTTTGATTGTTATTTAGTTGGTGTTACTGCTGTTTTTAAGATCAAACCATCATCAATATCCAACATCAATATCAATATCAGTATTATTATCAATATCATCATCAGTAGTAGTAACATTTATATTTTTTGACTTTTTTTTTCCAATAAATTCACGTACATACGTGTAATATTGCAAAACCACAAAATAAATATTAAAAATTATGGTAATAAAAAAAAAAATATATAAAAAACAAAAAATATTTTAAGACAAATAAACATTTTATTAAATATTTTTGTATATTTCATTTCATTTTCAGATTTTTTTAAAAGGTTTTGGTAATTTTTTTTGACGTTTTTTGATTTTAACTTTTTTTTTTTTTTTATTAAAAAAAATTAGCATTCACATGTACGGTGTTTTATTTGTTTAATTTGTTTTTTTGTTTTTTTTCATTACTATTATTGATATCTACTTAATTTTTCTTAAATTTATTTTTATTTTATTTTAATTTTATTTTGTTCTTAATTTAAATGTCTACCATTCATTGACGTTGTCCACCCACATATAATCATTCGTTTTAATTCGACATTTTTTTAGAGCGCGATTTCATAAAACAAAATCGGGAGACAATGAGAAAAAAAAATTGACAAAAAGAAATATTACAAAACTAAAGTCATTTGACACATTTTTGTTTTATTTTTTTTTTTTTTTTTTTTTTTTTTTTTTGATTGTTTTGTATTTTTATTGAGTTTAATTTTTTTCGTTTTTTATTGGATGGAACGGATTTAACACACATCACACAGATTTAATCATATGGATGATCTTGAAATAATAATTTGTAAATGCAACATTGCAATTTGCATTATTGTTGAATCATGATGTAAGGATTTAGTTAAATATTTTTTTTTTGTTGTTATTGTTTTTTTTATATAATTGATGGTTTTGATTTTTGCAAAACTGCAACACGTTGACTGTAATCATATAAAAGAATGTACATATATATAAATCTATGCAATATTCACATAATCATATAATATAAAATATAAGTATTAAAGTATATTATACAAATAGATTTTCTTCTTTGTTAAATATAACGGAATATGACAAGAGGAACGAAATGAAGAAATTGATGACGATGTGGTTATGGAACTTATAGTAAGTAGTTAAATACTGTATTTCTTTATTAATAAAAAGTTTTGCTTCTGTTTCCTGGTTTTGAGGTGAAAAAAATTAAAATAAAAATGTATGAGTTTCTTTTATAGAAACGTTTACACAAATGATTTACAGCAGACCAAAAAAAAAAACTAAACTGAAAATCAAAGGGCTAATATATAAAAGTGATTAGGTACTGATTGTATTCGTTAAGAAATATATATATAAATAGGTATATGTATATTTCTAGCATACTAATTGGAACTTCAAAAATGAAATATGACAATTTCAAATTTCTTTAATACAAGGGGTCCTTATTGTTACTAACAAGAAAATGAAAAACGTGATCAAAGGTCAAATAAATTTAATTTTTATCTAAATAAATTATAATCAAAGAAGTTTAATTCATAATTTTAAAATTTTCTAGTTTCAATTTGAAAGTTTAGATTTTACCGTTACTTTTTGACTTTTCCTTACAATTGACATTTCTAATCTTATATTTTGAGTAACACAGGCGCATTACAAAATACAAATACAAAATATCAATCCTTTTCCGCTTTTGTGATCTATATATACATATCTTAATTTAGGACCAATTACACCGATATGAATCTAAAAGAGTATAATAAAAATTATCACATAAATTGATAGTAAAACTATAATTGGTGCGGTTTTTTATAAAAATTTATGCAATAATGGATGCAGTTGAACTTCATCCTTAATTATAGAATTTTAAATGAACTTGAAATTTTCACATGAGAAAATCATTCAAATCTTGTTCAGTTCGTCAGATTTTAAAATTCAACTTCGTAATTATAATAATAATAATAGTAATAATAGTTTCTTTTATTAATAATCAGTTTCACTTATTATTTCGAATAGCGTAATATGAAATTAAGCACAGTATCCTCCATTATAGGAATATTAACTAGTAATTTAAAACCTAATTAAAATGACCTGTATTTTGCGGTATACAAAAACATGTTAAAAAGAATCGGCGAATTTCCTGAAAAATAAAAATACTTTTTAATTTCTAAGTAAATTTTGTATGTGACAAAATTTTTTTTTTTTTTGTATTTTATTTCAATTTTATTTTTCACATTTATGTCAAAATTGTTTAAAACATCATAATAATTTCCACAAAATTCACACACATATACACACACAAGTATAAATGAATTTAATTGCAAAAATTAAGTTCAAATTTAGGGAATAAGATAACAATGTCTCATTATTCTCATCAATATTATCAATATCATCACCAAGTCATCATATACTAATTTAAACTTAATGTCCTATTAAATAAGAACCTTTGAGAATATGAAAGTTGAGAAGTAAAAAAAAAAAAAGAATAGCTAAAAGCGGCGACATTACGAACAATTTAATTTTTTTTTTATTTTTGTGAATACTGTTTTTCAGTTTTTCCTTTTTTGTTTTAATATTTTTTCTTTTTATTTGTTTCAACAAATTACAGCCTGTTTAATTACTTAAAATTTTGCCCTTAATTGCTTTTAGGTATTAATTTGCGAGTTGACTCTTCTTCTTCTTCTTCATTTTGTATTTTATTGTACGTTAATCATTTGAAATTCATCTTATACCATCAATCCATCTATCTATCCATCCATCCATCCATACTATAACTCCACTACACCTCTGTATATATATATGTATATACAACAAACTATATCTTTATATTTTACTTTAATACAAAGTGTATCATATATGTAGAGACGAATGTGTAAGAATGAAATAGAAGATATGATGTCGGTTTTAACAATGAATGGTAATCATTACCATCGTGATCATTACTCCGTTGATAATAATAATAATGATAATGATGATGAGTGTGAGTATGATGACCAATATCAATATTACATTTTATATATTTGTATTACAGTTGCATATTAAAAGACTTAAAACTGCATTTAACGCAACCATGATACTTAATACCCTTTTAAGAAAAAATAAAAAAAATTAAAAAAAAGTTTTTAGCAACATTTACTAAGTAAAAAAAAAAACAAAAACAAAAACAAAATTTAAAAGCATTCGAATTAAACTGATCTGCATTGTTGGAAAGAAGGCAATGAAACAGAAACAGAAAAAGTAAAGAAAAAATTAAAATAAAAAAAAAACAAAAAAACCAAGTTATGATGAAAAGATACGCCGCAACACGCGGTTGCAATTGTGGTAATACATTTGAGCTGTACACTTTTTTTCCTTTCTTTGATTTCTTCTTTTAATTTTTAATTTTTTTTCGTTACCTTCCTACCCTTTTAAAAATTTTAGTGTTGATGATTATTTGAGTAGTGACTGCGATAATAATATTTACTAAGTAATTGGTTACCCAGTTTATGTAGGTAGTTAGAATTGGTAGGCAGTTGTTAGGTTAAGGACGCATAATTCTTTTATTTTATTTCAATTTATTTTAATTTAATTATTAAGAATTTAAAAATTCAATTTAAGTTTAGAATACCTTTATTCTATCATTACTGTAGAAATATATACTCTTTTCATGGGAACGGGGGACTTTTTCAAATACAAATAGTTCTCAATTTTTAAATAAAATATGAAATCAGTTTTGTTTATATTTTCAAATTAAATTTTACCGTTATTATGATGCTGATTGTTCGTTTATTACCTTAAGACAAACAAAATATAAATACTGCAACAGGCCCAATGGAAATAATTACCAAATGAAGTAGTTCCGTAAGTAATTCAAAAGCAGTTGTCTATAAACTACATCTTTGGCAAGTAAATTAAGGGGTAATGCATATTTTCATGCACCTCAATATTATTGTGGTTTTTTTAATCTGACCGATAGCTCAGTTCTTCAATTGAAAAGACTCTGGTTCAAATCCTGGTCATATCATATCTAATAAAAGAAATATAATTTATAATTTATATCGTAATAGTTTATATCATAATATAAAATAAAATTAACAGTCACACATGAAAAAAAAAGGCAGACTTACTCTCTAATTATGACATCTCTTCATATAAGGTAATTAGAACTCATAACAGGAAAGTGCTTTGTAGTGACAGCGGCCGGAAAATTCTTCAGATCTTGCTGGAATCTATCACAAAAATGCACGTAACTCTGCATACTACCTATAATAAACACTAACAACTTATATTATAATATTCATTATTATTATTTTCAAATATCTGCCGTAAAATAACATTATAATACATATAATATACAACATTGCATTTAAAGAAGTAACCAAAGTGTCATTTATATGAATTAAATGGAAACCAACATGTAAAACAAGAAAAATAAAAAAAAAGAATTTACAAAACAAAAAAAAATGTTCTCATGAACTAATTTTTTTAATTCTGTTGTTTCTGTTGCCATTTTTTTATTAAATTTTTTTTTTTTTTTTTTGATTCCTTCAACATTTAAAACTTGCAACAAATATTTAGTTCTTCGTAAGTCATTAATCGCAACAGAAAAAAAAAAATTAACAAACAAGAATCAGAAATTCTTCATTTTTAATTTCAAAAGAAATAAATTAATTTCGCGTTTTTAAATACTCAAAAGTTAAAATTTGTTTGTTTGTTTGTTTGTTTATTTTTGTTTTTTTATTTAATTTTGTTGTATGAAAAGTATGGCAAATTTGTAACATATGCGATCATAGTTTCATTGGAAAGAGATAAAAAATCAACGGCCAGTAGGAGAATATCCAACGCAAATTTTTTTGATATCTGATTCGATTTCTGTTTTTTCTTTTAGAAAGTATTGCGATCGGTATAAAAATTCAGCTGACCATTGTTTTTCAAAAAAACTTTGAAAATTATATACTCTTTTCACATGAGCTTGGTCATTTTTTAAATGAAATTTGTCTATTTTCAAATGGATATGGTCTGTTTTTCAATTTGTGTTTGATTCTTTAATTTTCAAATTATATTAGAGTTTTTTTAATCCAGCCCAGTTTCTTGGGATCTAATATTTGGATTAAAATATTTGAGAAAAGGTAGTCACCAATTTTATCGTGGAACCTAAATAGAAACAAATAAATTTGTATAATCGTGCTAATTATGCACAAATGCGTATTAAAATAAACAGTTCTGAGTCAAATTAAGAAAAAAATTCTTAAGAAAATTGTTACATAATTTAGTGATTTTAAAATTTAATTATAATATCAATAGATTTAATTTAATTATATTAAAAATATTCGAAAATTTGTTACAAAAATCTTTTTGACATTCCTTAAATTTGGAATTGGTAATCTAGACTTAAGCAAATTTATATTTAACAAAAAAGATCACTCTAACAAAGTATACGAAAAAGTTAAGATGAAAACATTCCACAATTTATTATTTGTAGATCAGTTGCTTGACTTGCCTGTTTTTTTTTTTTAACAAAGAAAAAGTATCTGTTGAGTTATTTGATTAATTTTTTAATTAAAAAGGTTTGATATGTTAGTTTTTGAAATTTACATTGAATTGAATGTGAATATATACGGCCATATTCATACATATACATATATAAATACAAGAAAATAACTACAATTTAGTAGTTTTAATTTTTTTGGATTCTTTGTAAAAAAAAAAAAAACGGAAAAATGTTTTAATCCGAAAACATTAAATTAATTTTGTTACTGGCTTTTTTTTTAAGTTTAAATATTAAAAGACATGTTCATTAAAATATATAAAAAAGCAAACATATCTGAGCTGATCAAAGTTAAAATGTGTCTTTATTTTTTATAAATTCATTTACCCTTAGGGAGTATTTTAAAAAGTAAAAATGGGTTGGATATATTTTTGATGTAAATATGTTTTTTTGGCTTGTTAAGTATGTAAAAAATTGTTTAAACAAGCTGTAGAATATAGTAACAACTTCTCCCTCAAAATGATAAACGAACCCCAACTATATTTGCAAATATGGTAAATTGGGGCAGATGTTAATTTTTACCAATTTATTTTTAAAAAGAAGAAAAGATTAAATACCATAAATGACGATTATCGAAGAAGAACTGAATATAGCAAATGTTTTTTGAATTATGCTTTAGTTTTAATTTAAAGCTATGCATTAATTGAAAAAAAACTTACTATTAAAGATTAAAATGAAAGTTTACTTTTTAATAAAATTGAGAAATCTGTCTTCTGCTCCAAGCAAAGGTAGAATTACAAAGTTCCAACCCCTCCTACAAAAAAATATTTTTGTAACATGTTTGTAAATAAATCAATTAACTAAAATAAACACATCTTGGAGAAATTTTCAAGTACATAAAATAAAAGTTTAATTAACACTGTATTTTATATAAATATTATGTATATGTTGAATTTTATCAGAAAAATAATACATTGTAATAATTAGCATTAAACTTTTATTAATTTATTTTTTCGAACAAATGTAAAGGTTTACATGTCAGGGAAAAACATTTAAATTTTTAACATCTCAACAAATTAATAAAGTATTAATAAAGTATTAATGAAATTAATGTACAGGATTCACGATACACTGAATCCAAAATGTACTGTTGGTAATTTATCCTGCAATTATATCCATCGGTATAATCGTTTTGCCTACTTCATTTACAAAATATGATATAATCTACATTTGGCCATGAAAACAATGAGATATCTAATATATGTTATAATAGCTTTTGACAAAAACAAACTGTTAATGTTTCTTCCTGTAAAACTATTGAACTCATCAGTAGGCTTGTAGTATTACATTGTAGTAGAGAAACTCCTGATTTAACTTTGATTGATTTTAATAACTTATAGGAAATTTTCCGAAAATCTCCTGTGAGTTATAAAAATGAGTCAAAAATTTTCTTCTGTTAAACTAATTTAATTAGTATTGAATTGGTTTAACAGCTAATCTTAAGCACTTTGCTAATATTATTTATAATTAAAATGTTTCGAAACCTATATCTTCGAACTTCGAAGCTATATTCAAAAATTATTCACAATATTAATAATAAGTTGTTTGAATCTTTAATTCATGGTATAGTAAATTTTCATTTGCAACAGTAAATTGGAAATTAGCGAATAATATGGATAAATTACAAAAACTTTGAAACTATTAATTCAAACCCTAAACTTCGAAAAATTTTAAACATAATTTTTCCGTTAAAGCGTTTCTTACAAAAAACCATTTATAAAATTTCATTGAAAAATATCTAACTACGTTTGTTTATTAATTTTTTTTTCACTTTAACCGGAGGGATTTTTACATTCTTTCACTTCATTTTTACATTCTCGTTGTTTTTGTTGTTGTAAACTATTATGTATATATGTTTATAATTTTTATGTTTTATTTGTTTTTGGTTTTTTTTTTATTATTTGATGGACAAGACATATACTTGACATTGCTCTGGACATGTGGATTTACTTAAATATTAAGATCAACAAGTCAAAATGAATGACTCTATATAGGTACAGTACTGTTTTGTGAATTGTTCCAATTTCATCTATAAGATATTATTTATATGCATACATATGTATTTGTTAATATTTATCATCAAAGGTATATGAATAAAGCATAAGTAATCATGTTTTTGATATGTGTTGTACTTATGAACAATAAATGGAAAATCATTCAGTAAATAAAAGATATATATATATATATATATATATAAATATTTAAGTACTTATTAAGATATATTGTTATATATCTTATACTTTATAGGATTATGTAAAAAATATCAAAAAATAATTAAAAAGAATTATATGACGCACTAAATTACCTATTATTCAATTTAATATTTATATTTTGGATGAAATGTTTAAATCCGAAATTTATATTGAATCTCATCCATAAACCTCTATTTTACTGTCATAATCAAGAAGCAATAATTCCAGAAAGATTCTAAAGTTTCTGCCAGTCCCCCTTACGTTAAGATCTAGTGTGACTAGATTAGCAACCATACAAAAGAATTCAGAGGCTGTAGATAAGAAGACGAAACTGTTCTTTTAGGTGAAGCTTAAAAGGGAGATACTGAGAAGATTTTAAAATTGTGAGAGGATCCGACTAGGGAAGCTCAATTAAAATTTTTAGAATAAAGACTGGCTAGACGGTCTGCTACAATAATACGAATGGTTCCGATAGCAAAAGTGTGCGGTGAGTCGCAGGCCTAAAGGTCAGTGTTAACTCTGCTACTAATTAATAAATTCATAATTAGAATTTTATCATAATATTATTATGTATGGAATTTCTAGGAATTTTAGTATTCCTCCCTGTGATACGAATTTAATCGGGCCAGAACCCACAATATGTATTTGTTTTTACAAAAAAAAATCAATTCCAAAAAATATAGTTAAAACGGCCGAATAGTATGTTTAATTTCTTTTGAATAAATTTCTTAAAAATTTTATATTTAATTAAACTTAGAAAATTTTTAAAAAAGATTTTTATTCTGAAAAACACTAGAAATTCTACAGATTATTTCTATAAGTTATTTTGTTTTATTCCAACTTTAGAATAATTTTTCTTTGGAAAAATATTGAAAAGTCATGAGAATATTTTTTTTTTCCTTTTATTATTTATTTAGTACAATATATGTGTGAAATAATATGAATGTGTTATATTTCAATTGGATCAGAGCAGATATAATTGAATGCCTACAAAATTATGAATGTAGGTACCATTTTATTAAGCGTTTGAATTCTAAAATATTGTAAAAGAAAAATCTGTTAAAATGTTACACTATTAAAATATCTTTAGAATATAAAACAGTAGACGAATTCGAAAAATTTCAACTTATCCTATAAGTAACGATTTCTAACTATGATGTTTGTAATTTTTAATTTCAGTTTACGTTATGGACTGTTTTCTATTATTTTAGGAAGATGATTAGTAAAATATATTAAGGTAAAGAATAATTAACAGTTAACCCAATTGTTATGCGCTTATGTTTCGTGCTTCCAACACTACTATAGACTCTTCACTAGGCATTGTAGTGCAATTAATTCGGTTCTTATAGCAATTTAAGAAACGGCTTTCCAGAAAAATTTCCAATTTTTTAGAATATTTAATTTTAATTCTAATTTAAATAATATTGACCCTTTTTAAAATTTAAATACAAAGAATCTAGATTTATAAGTTTTTAGAAATATTTCAGAGATTTGAAAAAACTGATTTTCATTTAACTTCAAATTTTTAAAGTAAGTTAAAAATACACATCAGTCTACTGAATTAATTATGTAATCTAGAATTTAGTAGGTTGTACTCAAACAAGTTAAATAAATAAAATAAATAAAATTTTAAATATTTAAAGATAAAAAATTTACTTTTTTAACATGTTTCAATTTTTTTTTTTATTTTCAGAAAATCATCAATAAATAAACAAAGATTTCAACCTTTATTACATTACATTTAAAAATTTTATATTTAAGTAAATGGAATCATTAAATTTGCTTTTAAAATTTCTCAATAATCAGAAAATTAATTCTGTGTTGGAACAAATATTTCATAATTTAAGGTAATTTTTTTTTTAAATAATATAATTTTATTTTTTAAATTCTTAAAAACTTAATATTATAAGGAAAAACAATTTAAATAGCCCTTGTTAGTTCGAGGTTTTTATTCATTTATGACAGTTCTTCCGAAAAGTGAGATAATTGATAAACATTAGAAATGTCTTTATAGCATCATGACTGTAAAATAAGAATAAGAAAGAGATAGGAAGAGATTTTTAATTTAGTTAAGAATTGAATGTATAAAATTTAATTTGAAAAAAGTTGAGACCTCCCTTGAAATTTTTTAAATCCAAATTAAAAATACAAAAATGTAAAAATAAAAATTAATTCCTGAGCGTGGAGAAATGGAATAAACAGGCAGTTCTTTACAAATTTTTACGATATATTTTTTTATTAGATATGATCTGACCGGGGTTTGAACCCGAGACCTTCCATATGAAAGGCGGCGTCTTTAACACTACGCCATTGGTCAGATTGTACAAGTAAATATTAAAGTGAAATATTTACTTGTACAATGTTACGATAATATATAGTTTTAAACGTTTGAGAACTTAGTTTCTTTAGAAAGATATAGTAGCTAATTAAAAAAATGTGATTGATTAGAAACAGAATTTTATATAAAGAGAGTATAAAATTTTATGGTATTAAATCTTTAATTATGGTTTTTTTTATTTCAAAAAATCTTAGATGTATATATTAGATGCTATACTCGATTTTAACTGACATTTTCTGGCAATTATATTAAAAATTTTACCTCTTCATACACCCCTTAAACATTTAAAATTATTCTAACCAACGATATTTTAAAAGCCTTAATTATAAAATTTCTTACTAATATTTTACAACTAACTAAATGTAGTCTCTGCTTTTACCTATAAGTTCTATGGCCCAAACAGAAGAGTATAAATCAGCGAAGACTTAAACTCACTTAAAATTATAGTATAATTTTACAATTTAAAAACAGTCGCACTACTTCATATAAAATCTAAAGAACTTAAATATTACAACATTTTTAATTAAAATATTCCCATCAAAGTTTTGAAGAATCGAGCATATGATTAATGCATATGCATATTTAAATAATTTAATGATCTATAATTAAATATACATTTTATAATTCTCCTTTAATTTAATCATTAAATCCTCTACAGAATATATGGGTGATTCTACGTTAATTGACAAAAAGTTCAAATAAAAAAAAAATTTTTTTTTTTTTAATTTATTATTTTAATAATGTTTACTGAACTAAGTTTGCGTAAAAGTAAATCAAATTCTCTAAGAGAACCAATCCGTTTTTGCTTTTAACAGTATTTTATTTAAAATTTTTTAAAATCTTGCAATACGGAAATGACAATATATACATGGTAATGACAAATTTAATTCATAATAATAAATAAGTAATGACAAAAAAACTTTTAAAATAATTTTCGAACATTTTTATTTCATTTTTAATTCAATTATAAACTTAAAAAAAAACATTAATAAAAAACTTCAATAGAAAAACAAATATTTTAATAATACAAATAAATAATAGGCTTTACTTCACAGCTAAATGGTTTCATCTTTCACAGCTTTCAAATTACATTTCATTTACATCAATTTTATTTTCAAAAAAGTAAAGCTGAGTATCATTCTTAAATTTTATTTTTGGTTTTTCTGAAAATACTTTTATAATTTGGTTTTGATTTATGTAAGAAATGTCTTTTGGATTTTTTTTGAAACCAGTATTTTCTTTGTTGACGCTTTTTAAAGACATTACTTCAACTTCAAAGCCATGTTCGTCATATTCTGGATCTTTTACACAGAGGGATAGGTATCTACAATTATATAAAAATATATTCTTTATTAATATGGTTTTTTTCATTACAATTGTTTACTTACTTATAAGTTTTTCCCTTTTGTCCAGGAAACTGGACCAATAGAAAGGTTCCGCATTCAATTTTCTCAGTTGTTGGTGTTGCGCAAGATGAAGATGATGATTTAGAAGATGGTGTTAAATATACATCCTCATATCGTAGTCTTGAGTTTGATTCGGTTTGATTTGGAAAACATGTAAATTCGTTATTAGAATTTTCAGCATAATTCAATGTGCCAATGTTAAAGTGTTCGCAATAGTGTTTGCAATCAAAACAGGACAGTTTTCTCATAAATAACTCGTTATTTTCTCCGCATGCTACTTGATGAACTTGCATCGTTCCCTTGAATGGTATGATCTTTTCAGAAAAAATTAGTTTTGACATTTCTTCAATGTCGCTTGTATTTATTTGATAAAATTGTATATTTAAACATTTTTCCTGGAGCACTGATAATAAAACAGTAATATCTGGTATATCTTTTCCATTCGCAACTTCTCTATCTGCAATGCGTTTGCACACACCACCAATACCATCCGGCGCTCCTTTACCGTGTCCAGTCTCAGAATAATTCCACGTAAAATAATTTATAGGATAAATTTCCTTTAAATGGTTTCTTAAAAAATAAAACATACATTTGTTTCTGTATTGCGTGGCCGGGCTATCACTTAGGAAGTGAAAAACATTAATATTATCTGGTAAGCTTTTTAAAATAGGATATAAATGAGCCCATATTGCTGCTATATTATGAAGTAATGAGTCACTGATAGTACAAAAAGATTTGCATTTTATGTCATCTTCTATTTTGAGGTAAACTACTACAGTGTGAAGTGTTATTTGCTTTCGCGAACCTCCAAAATGAAAGCTCTGAATTTCTTCGAAATATTTAACATTGTAGTTCTCGCTAAAATCCATATGTATGATTGCTTCATTGTATTTTAATTTTGATTTTAACTCTCTGATAGCTATATACTGGTGTAAAATTTTTCCCTCATGAGATAAAAAATTTGTTAAGGTTTCCTTATATTCTTCAATTAAAACTCGTAACTGAATTGCTTTATTTTCTTTTACAATTTTTTTGCATGTCTTTTCCTTATTTGTTTTAGGGCAAGTATATTTTGTAAGTTGAGTAATCCATTTAAAATAAAAAACATTGATATCAATTAGGATATTATTGATTTCGGGTGTTCTATTTACACATTCTTCGCATAGTCTTAAAAGGCATTTTACTGATTTTGAACAACACATCGAATTGATAACATCTTTTGTACAAGTTTCTTGTATAGCGTTATATTTTGCTAGTGCTTGAATCATAAACTCCATATTTGAATGAGTTATGCATTTACATGTTTCTCTTTGAGCTACATTCATTCGTTTTATCCAATAAGGACAGCTTTTGCAAAATAATGAATAGCTGATTTGACGGTTGTATTTCGATATAAACTTTTCATGTAAATTTTTTAATGTTTCATTTAAGTATCTTTTTTGTAATTCTAAGCCATTCTTTTTTATTACTTCTTTTTTTCCCGGGCACATTCGCGAATGTTCGTCTTCTTCTAAAAAGTTCTTTATATCATTTTGTAATTTTATATCTTTTCTAGTTTTTCGATTGAAATTTAAATAAATTTTAGGAAGTTTTCTATTATTACAAAATTTACGACATCGTGATAATAGTTTATATTTTTTTAAAATTTTTCCTCCAATACATTGTGTTAAAAATAACTTATCTTTTTGCTTTCGTAAATTTCTATAATTTTTAGCAAGTTGCTTTTTCAGAGCTTCCCCGAGTATCAAATTCGTTCTTATTTCGTTTATTCCAGATTGGATTATATTATCAGCTCGTTCTTCTACTGACAATTCATCCACTGTTTTTGTTTTAATTTTTCTATTTCTTTGGAGCTTTTTCTTGTATCTTTCCACTTTAGTTTTTAATTTTTTTATTAATTGTTCTTGCTTAGCAAACTTTCTTGAGCGCATCTTTTTGTTTCTGTCACGGATTTTTTTGTATTGTTCTGATCTAGATGCTGAGGAAGGTATTGATGGTGGTATCGCCGGATGTTGAAAAATTTCCTCGTCATCACTTCCTGGAGGAGTGTTCTCTATTAATAATTGTAATTGCTTCTTCCTATCTCGAGAATTTCTTTGATTTATTCTCCATTTTTTTCTTTGAGTTTTTTTTGATCTTGCAGACATTTGAGAAATACTAAGTACTTGTTTTTTTTCCTTCTTTTTCAAATATCTTGCATGTTCCTTTTCTTTTTCTTTTTGCCTTAACTCGGGATCTTCTCTTATCCTCCTTCGCCGTTCTTTCTCTGCTTCCCTTTTTCTTTCTAGTTGTTCCTTTCTTGCTGTTATTTTCTTGGCCATTATTAAATTGGTTAAACTAAATTTTAAGAAATATCTAAAAAAAAATTTCAAAAAATGGTAACGAGTTTATGCTGAATGTACTATTATAAAATGTCCTGAATATATAACTTATACTATAGGTATTGAAGGAAAATGTCATTTCCGTGCCTTTGGGTTATTACCTTTAAGTCATTTCCATGTCTTTGAGTCATTTCCATGCCTTTGAGTCATTACCATGGTTTTATCTTTTCCATGGAAATGACAGCCATGGGAATGACATTTTTTTAGTTTTTTTTTATTTATTTACTTTATATTTTTCATATTTAATAAGTCAACATTTCTTTCAATGTATAAAAATAAAATATTAAAAATATATAAAAGCTAATAAAAAATATATTAACAAATAATAAAAAAATGCATACCTTGGTAATGACCAATACACAGGTGACACCGAACAAATAAAACTTTAAAACAAATTTATGCGCATGTACCTCACTCTTCCAAATCTTGAATCAAACTAGTTACTTAAAATGTTCTACATAAATACTTCTCCGTATTATACTTAAGAGAAAAACGCGCGTCATTTAAGAATTTTTTTATTTTCGTATAACACATAATTTCTGAGAAAAATGTTGGGGACACAAAAAAAAATTAAAAAGACAAAAAAATATTGTATTTGCAAAATGTCTCTTAAAAACAATAGTTTTTAAGAGATTGAGTCTTTTTGAAAATTTGTTTAATAAAAAAAATTAGAGAGTTTTTAACGGTTTTTTTTTTTAAATAAAATTGTATACCTTGTATAGGGACAGCCACGGTAATGACATTTTTAACATATATATTGTTAAAAATTAGGTAAATAAAGTGCGATTTTTTTTTTTTTTTAAACTATAACGTTGATGAATTTTATAAGTTTTGTCTTATTTTATTAAAGTTTTTTAATGTTTATTTTTTGTTGATAAAAATTAATGGGACTCGTGTTTTGACAATTATCGTAGAACTACCCATATGCAATAAAATTATTTATAAAACTAAATCGTACATACTATATTTATAGTTTAGGCATAAATATTTCCAATCTTATTATAAATAAACTTAACATTAATCCTCTTAACATGACATTTTCATTATTAAATTGTTAAATAACAAACACTATAATCCTTAAAATTAATTTTAATTAGTATATGGAAATGTCATAATTTGACATTTATTATTTTTATATAAAAATAATATCATATTCTTTTATTTTATTTTAATTTTAATATGACAATTCATAAAATTACATTTAATTTACATGTAAATTATTTTGATTTTTATTTTTTCTAAATGTCTTCATTAAATGCAAAAAAACAAAAAACTGTAAAAGTAATTTGAAACCTAAGTATAATAATAATTTTTATTTTCCAATTATTACACTTTCTTTTTTGTACTTTTAAAATAAAAATATAAAATAAATAAAATAAAATACAAAATATAATAATAAATATTTGATTACAAACTTGTAATTTTTTATTATATACACAAAGATGTCGCTATTTTATTTATATATTAATAATATTTGTTATTGCATTTTGCTTTTAAAAAAATTTCCACCATTTTATTTATTCAATTATAAGCGTACATACTTACACATTGCACACACGTATGAATGTTTTGTTGTGTATGAACTTTGGATATACGCTTTTTATTATGTGTGTGCTACTAAAATATCAAAAAATACCAAATCCAAGTGGTCACATATCGTAAAACGTTCAATAATGTTACAATTTTATTTTATTTTTTTTTTTTTTGCGTATAATATTTTTTATTTTTTATTTTTTTTTTTTTGTATTTTTTTTTTTTTTGAAATTTGATATCAATATTCAAGGTAGTTAAATAGGTTTTTCATATTGCTATAAGAAAAACGATAAAAAATCAAATAAATAAGAACGAGGTAAAGCAGTTCAGTAACAGTTGATCTCGTTAACATTAGGATAATGATTAAATTTTAATGATTTAAAGTGTTTTTCTTAAAGACATTTAAGAGTTAAGTTCTGTCCCATTTTAATTGATATTAAATAATATTAATCATTTAAAAAACACATTATTGATATATATAATATGAATAACTAATCCACATATGTAATTATACACCTATATTAATAGTGTGTTCGTTAATTTTTATATGAAAAAATCTTTAATAATAAATATAAAAAAAATGTAGCCTAATTGTATGCAATTTATATAGATATTCAAAAAATTAATCAAGTCATGAGCCTCTGTGGTATAGTGGGTAAGAATTTGGTTTATTAACTGAAGGATTGCGGATTCCTCTACCGTACAGGCCATACAATATTTAATGGAAATAAAAAATTTCTTTACAAAATCTCCTTGGTGACCAAATATTGTTTAAATATAAACCATATGAAATTAACAAAGTAAATAGTATTACTAACATTAGTTTAATAGTAGTATCGAACTATAATAAGACTGGTCACCCATGGTGTAATTATGTGATTTGTGTTTTTAAATAAATAAACCAAAGCCTTTAACCGAACAATTAATAGCAAGTCATTTTAAGGTTCTAAGCATAATCTTAAACCTTAAATATGGCTTTTTTTAAATGAAAACTTTTCATGGATTATTACAAGCTCCACGTTCAGTATAACTATTCTTATTTTAAATTATAAAAATATACATTTAAAAATATTTCAGTTCTTTTGACATTTGTGACATGTACTTTGTCGAACTGTCATTATCACAACTTTGAAGTATAAGAGTATATTTTATTCGTTAATGTTATAATTATTATATTATAAGTTTTATATTAATGCAGCATATTATTTACACAAGCCATTAAATAAATTATTATATTTCGTTTTTAATATTTTTTTTCCATTTTTCAAAAATATTATTAATCTAAAATCATTTATATAATAACATTTTAAGTTTAATGTATATAAAAAAAAAAAAATTATTCGAATCATATTTTTGTTATCAAATTACCTATATTTAGGTATAATTTATAAATATAATTTGTATATGTCTTTATTTGGAAATACAAATATGTGTAAATATTGTACATTTTAGATCATATATTATTTAGTGTTTATAATAATAATATTAATAATAATAATTACTATGACTATGTTTAGTGTTTACAAGAGTGTAAAATTTTAAGGTGTTGAAAATTATTCAATACTTCGTTAAAATATAATTTAAATTCAACACAACATGTTAAAAAGTATAATTGACTGACGGTTTTGTTTTGATCTTATTGAAATGAACCGAACCGACAAACCATATGCATATAAGAAAAGTAAAATTAGTATTTTCTGTTTTTGAAAAATAGTTTACAATTCTAGTTAGAGAAAAAAAATCGCATTCTTATCACAATTGTAATGATTTATTACTAAAATACGAATATTGTATAATTTGAGATATTATAGATTCATCTTGTGTTACTTAAGATTATTCCATACTTATAAGACAAGAAAACATCTAAACGCATTTGTATTTTAAGAAATATTGAGTTAAACTTTTAGTCTATCGAATCTGAACTTTCAATTTATTGTACTTTGAAAGTAAATAGAAAGTAAATTAAAGTCGGATTCCAAAATTCAACATTAAAACTTGACTGAACGAATTTCAACAATTTTCAACTTTTGAAAAAGTTTTAGAAACCAATTTAAATTTAACATAATATTTCCTTATTTGGGGCTGTATGTCAGTCCCATTTGATCCCTATATACGAATTTCCGCAAGCTTTTTTTTTTTAAATTTTATATTTTTCAATTATTTTATAGAAAAAAAATTCCAAACTTACAAGATAAAAAAATATTCATAATTTAATTTTTTAAATAGATATTAAAATATGGATAATAAAAACAATTTTTATATTTTTGTATGGGCGATAGTGTTCATCAATTTTATTTAATTGCTTCAAGGCATACACATACCATACCTGATATAAAATATGAAATATAAAAATGTGAATATGAATATAGTAAAAAAAAATAAATATGTTTATAATATTAGATTAGTTTTTATATTTATATTTATGGATTTTCTCAACAAATGAATAAATATAATAAAATTGGCATCTGATAGTATATATCTAGGTTAATTGAATCCGCTTAAGTTTTCCTATGATTTTTTTTTGAATGTGTGCAGTGTTTGTAATGTATGATAATATTATATTTAATTTATTTCGTAATTGCGTGTTACTAATCCAGAAAAATAAATAAAAAATAGTACTTACTTTAAAAATGAATATTAAAAATTCTTAAATTAATGTAAATAAAGTCAATAATATTTAAATAAATTTGGAATCTAATTTAGTAAAAAACAAATATATTTTTGTTGACAAACACTATCATTAAAACTGTCAAAATAATTTTTTTGATAAATTAACCTTTATTTTCAAAAAAATTGAACGATTGAACCAACTTCTTAAATATATATATGCAACTTTGTATATTAAAAAAACGCTAATCTATTTTTTTTTTTTTTATTAATTGAAAATATTATTGAAAGTGACATATTGTCAAAAACTGAATATTTATATTGAATTCAATTAATTAAATTAATATATATGTGTACGTATGTATATATATTATAAAATTTAATTTCAAGGAAATGTATTATAAATCTAAGAATATTAATTAAATGGTATAAATTATTTAATTTAATACTATTACAGTGGTAAATAATTGAAATATTTAAAAATTGTACAGTAAAATGAGGAAGGCAATGATTATTTAAATTTTAACTGTTCTGTCGCCGATCGGAGTTAATTCCTTTGATAATCAGATATCTTCAAGTACCAACGCTAGGTTTTAAACAAAAATTATTTCAATTACTTAAAAACAAAATAATAAGCGTATATAAAAACGATAAAAAAATAATAAATGTTATGGAAAATTCTTGATCTTCAATCGTCTTATCACACGATGCAAATGTTTCTGAAATCAACTTGTTGATGAAATAGTCATTTATATGATTTTTATATTTAAAAAATACTTCTATAAATCTACTTCGTTCAGAATTAAAAAAAATATATGCTTTGTCCACCACAGATCCAACCGTTATTACAGGCAAGATTTTCATCTAACGCTTTTTATTTAAGATAAAATACTTGTTATTATGTTAAAATTTTCCAATAAGATTTTTAAAAGATACTTTTTTAAAGCGAAGTTGTAGCTCCATCCAATTTTCGTTCTAACTGCTTTTGGTTTACGAAATATTCGCAAAAAAACTAAGAATTACTTTTTTTACTCTACTCTACAGAGATGTACGCCCTTCGATTACCCAATTTTCTCCAAGAGATTATCAATTCAAGATATTAACATCAAAACCTTATTCATAAAATTCGAAGACATTCTGCACAGACGTTTATGCGTAAATGCACTGACCGTTAAAAAATTAAAAACTCCATCTATTGACCAAAAAAAATTTGAAACTTGTGAACAAATGTTCGGTTTATGACAATTTTAAAAAATTTGTCTATATTACGAAAGTGGAATGCAATAGAGAAAAAGTTAATGAGCCTTAATTAAAGGTAATATTCAGTTGTTTTTTGTTTTGTTCATAAATTTTACCTGAGAATGAACGGTGGTTGGTATCCGATCGGTGATGTAGTGGTTATAACATTGGCCTTTCAATAGAATGGTCTCGGGTTCAAACCCTGGTCAGATCATATCTAATAAAAAAAATATAATTTATTATTTATATCAATAATAGTTTATATCATAATATAAAATACATATATACCTGCCTATCACATTTTTTGCGGTAGGGGACTGTTCATAAATAAATAAATAAAAAAATGCTTTAATTTCTTTTGATTTTCATATATCATTATTTTTATACTTAATATTATATTTACGATCGGATTTTTTAATTTTATCAAACAATATGTCAACAAAAAAAATTAAATTCGTCTACATATAATAAATCTTTTTGAAAAAAATTTTTAATTTTATGTTATATCATAATTTTTTTTTTAATATTCACGTTAGAAAAAGTAATGAAAATTATGTCATTTTCTAATATACAACACCTACTTAAGTCTTAAATCAAGTAATATATAGCATTTAACAAAAAATTTCCATTAAAAAAAACCAATTAACCCACTCATTATCTTCTTTACGTTATAATCGGACTCCAAAACTGATGTTTTAATCTGGATGACAAGAGTTTACATAATTACATTCTCCAAACAATTGAAAATTGTTTTTTATTTTGAATTTTTGCAACTTCCTTTTTTTTTCTATTGTAATTTAAAAAAAAAAAAAAATATTTAATAACTATAATAACGATTATTTGTAGTTTGAAAATATCTAATAAAAAAAAAGGAATATCCCGCTCAAATAAAAAAGCACTACCTTTATACCGTAATATTTAAACTTAACAATTTCCTATGAAAGTTTTTTTTTAATTTTTTTCTTTATTTAAAATTACATAGAAATAAAATTCTTAAATAATTAGAATACAACATTGTAGTTTTAAAATGGCGATATATGAATACATGCACATATATATATATGTACTATTACCATTTTTCACTTATAATATAATATATAAATATTTTTAATTGAACAAAAAACAAAAAAAAAAAACAAAACTGTAATAAATTTATTTAATTATACATACCATACATCATAATCAATGTACATAAATGTTCTAACAAGAATTCATGACTATGCAATTTTAAAAATTATAATTTAATAAATTTAATTTTTTTTTAAATTCTTTTTAAGGTTTTTTTTTTTTTTTTTGTAACCAATTCATATAAAACATATTTTTATTGTGTTATACACGGATAAAATTACTTTATGAAAATCTTTATAAAATAGCCTTTAACCAAATAAATACATTCACATTTTACTTATATTCAAGATTATACTCTCAAGTCACTCCTCAGTACTTAAAGTACGAGTACATTAAAAAATTTTACATTCAATACAATTATAAACTTTTTTTTTTTAAATTATTGATAAACAGTATCGAACTTGTCTTACAAAATTGATTTTTCGATATTGATGATGTATCGAAAAATTTTAAATTGAAAATATTTAATAAATTTGATACGCAATGACTTAAACTGACTTTAGTTAATCTGTGAACATTAGTCTGTTCGTCTGTTTGCCGTAAAATGATTCTATCCATTCTGCATATTCAAATTTAGTATTTAAATTCAAACTTATTGGAAACGAATTATGTCAACTTATGCAAAGTACTGCTTTGATCCAAAAGAAAGTTCCAACAAATTTTTGGTTTAGTTGCGTTAACCTTTTGCGGCACAACAACTTTTTTGAGATTTTTACGTTACTTCACTCCGAATTAGAAACGGTACGACCGATTCACTACAAATTTTGTGTAGGTAATTGTTGCTTGTTGCCAATGGAGTTGAATTTATAAACTGACTTGAAATTTGTTAACACATATTGGCATGACGATTCATCAAAAGAATTTTAGAAGCTGTTTCGGTTAAATTTTGTGAAGTTTTACTTTGATCCAAAAAAAAAGGTCTCAAAATTATTATGTTTGTCGACTTACGTTAACCTATTTTGATACAATTTATCTATGTAATTTTAGTATTATTTTTTTTTAATAAGAACAACTTTAATTAAAATCCCGATGTGCAACGAACTTCGGGTATTACCTATTTGTAAAAAAGAGAATACACTTTATAAATCATTTGGCCCTTCTAAAGCCACGATAAACCGTCGGTAAATTCTTCATGAAAACCAGCCTTAATTTTAAAATTTTCAACCACATATCCTAAAAATGCTTTGAACAACTCCAATTTTCTAATTTTTTTTTTTACCATTCCTATTATTTCTATTTACTTTTATTATGTATTTAAGAATATATATATATATATATATATATACAATTTCTATTTAAATATATTTTTATATTTGTTAAAGCATTTCTTTCTTTTTCTTAATTTTCATTTAAATAATTTTAAATAATTTCAATTTAATATTAACTCTTTTTTTACAAATTCATTATTTTTTTTTTTTTTATAAATTGAATTCTCAAATGTTTATTTTTTATTTTGGTTTTTTTTTTAAGTTCTTAATGAAAATTTGTGGTTTTTCAATAAAAGCAAATCTATATAAGAAAATTTTTGTTTGATTTTTCTTTTTATCTCTTTAAAAATTTTGAAATAACAGCAGCTTCCTTAGCAAACAAAATACGATGTAATAAAATAAAAATTTGCATTCACTCTTTTTTTCTTCTTCTTCTTTTTCTTTTTCATGGTTTTCCTTTCTTTTCAAACTTTTCTTTTTTTTTTTTTTTTTAATATATAATTGCATATATTTCAGTGCAAATTACTTGCATAACTTTTTATCGCAAAAAAAAATAAGTTAAAAAAAAAAAAACTAACTATTTTACATCAACTCTAATAACATTTAAAGTTGAGGGATTTTAAGATCATAAATCAATCAACTGTAAAAATCCATCAAATATTAGTTAAAGAATAAAAAATAAAAAAAGAAAGAAAAAATATTTTTAGCGCTACAACAACAACAATAAAATCAAAGAAAAAAATTGAGAAACCTATGAATCGAGTTAGTTACCAGTTTTCTTCAATAGCTTCTTGCATTTAATGGAAATTATAGGTAATTTCATTGATTTCTAGTTAAAAAATAAAAAAAAAAATAATTAAAACACAAGCTTTCAAAAGTTTTTTCACTTATATTTAAAATTATAATATCGAATTTCCAACTCCTGATAAATTCAACTCTAATGTATGCGAGAAAAGTTCTATTAAGCTTTAAAATCATCTTACACAAAGTTAATACTTTTCTCAACATAATTAAATTGAATATAAGGAATTTATTTTACTAATTGATCAAATTTAATTAATCAAGATCACTTGGTTAAAAAGACACTAAACCAATTTCTTATATCAGTTTAGGCTTTGTAGAAGCTTTGATTGCTCCTGCAAATAATATAAA
The DNA here is from genome assembly GCA_963082915.1 of Dolichopus griseipennis. Taxonomy (NCBI): domain Eukaryota; kingdom Metazoa; phylum Arthropoda; class Insecta; order Diptera; family Dolichopodidae; genus Dolichopus; species Dolichopus griseipennis. The sequence continues at coordinate 3,553,356 of OY720442.1, forward strand.
TATAGCCTATAAAAATATTGGATAGTTCAGAAAATAGATTTGGATATAATTTAATTATATGTTGTTGTTGTTGTTGTTGTTGTTGCTTTGATATGGGTATAGCATGTGCCATCCTAACACGTATGTCTTGCGGCCCGTTGTGTACCCATATATTTGGTTACCATGGGGATTTGGAAAAAAAAAATTATTTTTCAATCATTTTTTTTTAATTAAAAAAATTTATGAAACGTACGGAAATCGAATCTGCACCCTCTCGGTTAGCAAAGCCAAATGCTTACCCACTAACCCACGGAGGTTCTCAATTTAATATACTCACCAATTAAAAAATTCACAACGCTTAAACTCGTCTTAAGACATTGAGTATTTTTTTCTAGTTTTAGTGCAGTATTAGATTTTTTTATCCCAGGATATAGAGGCTATTAAAAACAAACCCTTGCATTTAAAAATTTACAGTTAAAATGAAAAACTTGCTGTTAATGAAAAAATTGGCAAAAACTGAATAATCCAGGTGACCTACTTACCACAATATTTTGGTACTTTAGTAAAAAGTTAAATTTAATAATCAAGATTATTGTCCAAAATCAATTTTATAATCGAATTTTTAATACTAAAAACACTTTGAGAATATCTGTTTAATTGTATTTAAAAATGGAACTTTAGATATGGAAATATTTATGTATCGCTTATCAGTTCTAATTTTATTTTTTTTTTTATTCTTTTATTTTGTTGTTGTTATTCGATGTAATTCATGTAATGAAATATGTATATTCATAAAAATATATGTATAATATATAAAACATATTTATATATACATATAAGAAGCATTTTATTTGAGTATTTATTACCTTCTGATAAATGACGGATTTGGTTTAATAACAGTTTTTGAAAATTATCATTTTTTTTTTACATTTTCCTGTTTTTCATTTTTTTGCTTTTTTTTTTTTTTGGTTTTCCCTCCTCAATGTTTATTCTAAAAGCCCAGAGGGGAATTCTTTTCATAAAGAAAATATTATAAAAAAAAAAACGAAAAAAAACTTGTACACCTCTTCAATACCATACCAATGGTAAGTGGTAACTAAGGAACGAAAGAGTGAGATAAAAAGTTTTGGTTAGTTTACTAAGCAAGTGGATACGCGCCACTAATTTCATGCTATGTTAAAACTTTAATAAAAAATTTTTCTCTTTTTTATATCTCTATCTCTTTTACCTCTTATTTTCTTATTCATATAATTTTAATTCCATCCTCTTCTATATTTGAATCATTCAAAAAATGATGGAAAAATGAATATAAAATAAAAATTTGGAATGCAAAAACTTTCTTATACAATATTTATGCTAATATGTTTTTGATTTTGTATTACACAGATGATAATGATAATTTTGATTATGATAATAATAATAATGATAATGATAATGTTGATGATGACAATGATGCTTTTGTACTATCATATCTATGATATCAATTTACAACATGTTTTTTTTCTGATCCTCTTTTTTTTTTAAAGAGTTTTGCAATGAAAAAAAAAATGGTTTTTAATGTTGCTTAACAAATTTCTCTCAGAAGAATTTTTAAAATAAAATGAATTTGAAGCAGTTTTGCTACAAAATCTAAAATGATAATGTTAAACGTATTTAATAATCACTTATAGAATATAATATTAAAAAACAACTATAGATAATAATGATATAACATCGGAGAAATAGTAGAAATTTAGAGAGGAAGTGAGTTAAGGGAAAGTTTATTGACAAACCCCTAAAAGTATGAAACATTTTGGGAAAGTGCTGTACCCCATTTAAGTTAAGGTGTTGGGTCTGAAATCTCGGTTTAGTAATTCTCGTTTTAGAAAATCTCGTTTTTTGGAAATCTCATTTTAGAAAATCTTGTTTTTAAAAAATCCCTTTTATTATATTCTGGAAAAATGTGATAATTCTGGTTTTTTATCCAACTCAAAAATCGAGATTTTTCTTAAAAAGCGAGATTTTTCAATAAAAAACGAGATTTTCTAAAACGAAATTTTCTAAAAACGAGATTTAAAAAAAAAGATTTACTAGACCGAGATCATGGAACGTTCCCTAAGTTAAGTTATTAAAATTTGTGATAATTTCGTCAACTAATACGTAATGTGCTTAATTTTGACTTAAATATAATTCTATTAATTATCAGATATAGTACAATCTAACAAATTTGATTTAAAAAACAATAGTTTAATAGATAAAGGTAAAGGTATTGTATTTTGAAAAAATTTGATTTTCATATTGTTTCAACTTCAAATCCTACCGATGCCGTAGTGGTTAGGACGTCGTTTTTTCAAAGGAAGTCTCTCGGTTTCAAAATCTGGTCAGATCTAATAAAAAAATATAATTTATACCATAAAAGCACTTCATATTTCAATTTGAAAACAGGAGGTTAAAGTCACTTAGTTCATTCATGTACTTAAGGTATAATATGGTATTTCTTCAGCAAACTTAACAGAATCAAACTTACATCAAAGTTTTTAAATTTTGTAAACATCTTAAGTCAATAATTGTGAGTTTAAAAGGAGATGCATTTTTATGAAAAATTTTTAACTTTAATACATGTTTTGGAATTGTAAACGATTCCGAAGTTAAATGTTCATTGAAAAGTACAAAAAAAATGTATGATTTCTGTTTTTTCACTCCTTTCAGTTTTTCAATCTTTGCGTCTTATTAAAAGTGTTCAAGAACCAAAACTTAAGTGAACGCTTTATCTCCCATTAGTTTATCAATCCAGTAAATCAAATTTAAGAAGTAACCAATGTAATAGCAATTTAATTTTGTAATTTTTTTTAAATAGTAAATTTTCAACCACTGCAACCTGGCCCTCTTCCGCAAGTAGAATAAAAAATATAATAGGGTTTTCAAACCAATATAATATGGATCTGTATAATAGAACAGTTTGTAATCAAAAATTTGTAAAAAAAAATTAAAATCATAAAATTAAGAAAACTAAAGTTTAAACAACCCCAATAAAAATCTATAAAAAGATCCTAAAAGTATGCTAGAATTATAAAATTTATAAAATACAAAATATATGAATGTAAAAAAAATTGTTCTCTTATGAAAAGGAAGCAGAATTCAATATCATAAGGGTTTTTAATAACAAAAAAAATAAGACAAGAAAAAATTATTTTTTTTAAAAAGATCATAAAGATTAATGTGGTTGTATTGATAGTAAATAACGTGTAACATTAAAGAGGAGTGCATTCAGATTCCAGATTCACATCGGATCAAAACAAAAAATCATTTTCTTGTCTTTATCTATACAATTTTGAATTTAATTTTTTAAGTAAAAATAACAAAATACCTGTTAAAATTACTTTAAAAATATATAAAAAAAAAAATTTACAAGTTTATGTACTTTTGAATATACACATATTTTATATATATATACGTTTTAAAAGTAGTTGCATTTTGCAAAAAAAAAAAATAAATTTCAGATTGTAGGAATTTTTTTTAATATATTTTCCTGTAAGGAACATTTTTTTTTTTTTTTTTTTTTTTAAGATCGTTACGGTTATGAAATTCTAATACATTAACTATAAAGTAAAATCAAAAAAAAAAATCATAAGAACAATAAAAATTATTTACCCTTAAGGTTCATCATGATTTCCTTTCTTTTTTCACATAACCAATTTTCAGCCAGCGAAATATTAAAGAATCTTTTCATTACTAGGTACTAGGTAGTAAGTAATACCAGATATACATTATATATATATATATATATATATATGATATTCATGTATTATATCATTATTTTCATTATAAACATGGGTCCCAAAGGTACATATTTTGATTAAAGGTTATGAATATATATATATATATATATGTAGAGAGAGATATGATATGAAACAGGCAGGTGAATCAGTATGTTGTCAGATAATATAGTTTGATTTTATTTAATGGATTTTAAGAAAAAAAAAACAGCACAAGAACTCTTTTTTTTTTCTGTATTTTTTAATAAATAAATTTTTTCTAAATTCCATTTTTTTTTTTTTTGTTTTTTGCATTTTTCAATGGAACAATGGAAAATTCAAATGAGTTCAGCCTTAAAGGAAGTTGAAAAAACCAATTTTTTTAATAAATATTGGAAAACTATACATTAGAATAGAAATCGAAAATCATATCTTAAAAACTAAAAAAATGTTTAATAAAAACTTTTATTTTCTTTATTTTACCAACAAACATTTTTATTTAATTTTATTTTTTAAGAAATCTACTGCCACTGAATTTAAATAACAATAGAGTTAAAAAGTTATAAAATACGATAATATTTAAAAAAAAAATAGTTTGATTAAAATTTGCATAGAAATTGATAAAACTGTTTAGAATTAATATAATTTTTTAGATTGATTTTCTGTGGCACCAACTACCAATTATTACAAAAAAAAAATAATAAAAAAAAATTGTATGGAAAAAATTAATAACATAATTTAAGAATCTAATCTTAACAATTGCTCATAAATCACTATAGATTTAAATTAAATTAAACTTTTAAAAAAACTTTTAAGAACTTGTTAAAATTAAATTATTTTAATAACTACTTTATACTTCATTGATCCAGTTACTGTAATAAAATAACGATCACTGAATAAGTTAACAAAATATATGAAAAATCGAATTACAACTACCTATAACTGTAACTGTAAAAACATGAATTGGTCCCCTTTTATGGTAATCAATTGTGTATTCTTTATTAGGGTTAACTGTGTCTTATCTAATACTATAATCAAATTCAAACCACATATTAGATAATTTATAATACAATACATTCATATGAAATCATCTCCTATTTATAACCCTACGATAATCTATCGATCAATGGATAAATCTGCAAAATATCTGCAAAGTCTCATTTCAATTATCTAACTCTATATAAAACGAATCCGATTTCTTGTGAAATATTCCCAAAAAAAATACTCCATGGCCTGTATAATATTTAGGTAATGAATTCGCAATTATCGCTGATTTTTGCTGATTTTAACTGATATGACTTTAAATTATGAAGATTCGATTTTAAATTTGTAATCAATTTGCAATAAGTATACACTTTTTCCTAAAAATTTGTTAGATACTTTTTCTCCCATATACAAGTTCGGTTTTTTTAAACCCATTATTTTAAACTTTCTAATAATATTTCCCTGTTTTTTTTATAAACTAATTAAACATGGAGTTCAATATTATTTTCAATTACACTAATTAAAATAAACCGAATCTAATATGTTTTCAAATTAAATTAAATTCAGATTAAATTAAAGCAATATTAAAAAGAAAAACATATATCAATCCAATCTATCATTCCAAAATGTAAAAACCATTTAAAATTTCAAATTTATTGAAATTCCTTATTAGTAATTATAGAATTTCAGATCATTTTGGGTAAGATTTTTTAAAACAAATCATCTTGATTTATAGATAATAGTATATATTTTATATATGGAATTAATTTATATACAATATTATATATATTATGTACAAATATATTTAATATTTACGTTCTTGAACTTTGCCGAACACGATTTGAACACCAAAAATTTATTATTTCAATTAAAATTACATAAAAAAAAAACTATTTTTTAACTCAAAACTCTAATTATTTGCTTCATTTAAAATTAGTTAAAGTAGTTTTTATTAAAATAATTAAATAAAATTAGGTTCATGGTAGTCACATTGAAATATATATATATAAAATTAAATTAAAATTAAATTTTATTACAAAATTTTAGAATAGTCAGACAATCACGAAATTTATTAGTTTTTAAATAAAAAAAAAAAAAAAGTAGCCATATTTTCATTATTTTCCTCTTTGTTTTTTTTGTACATAAATTTGAGCCCATTAATAGATATTAGAATATGTACATGATTTTGATCATATCTATTATATATACATATATATATAGATATACATATTATATATAAAATCTTTTGTATTAAACAAATTGGATATAATTGAAATAAATCTACCTTAAAGGTATATTTAAAATAATAAAAAAATAAAATGAAGGCATTCGATTTCAAATATCATTTAAAAATATATAAAAAATTCTATTCTATTATCTTTAATTTTCAAAATCGGATAACAATGCGTTTCTTAAGTACAAAACATATTTTGAACGTACGCCAAAACAATAAATTCTAATAAACATTTATAGAAAATCGTGATTTATGTTGATGTTCAAAAGCCATGAATTGTTTTTATTAAGAATATTTTGGGTTACAGTTAAAAACTAAAGTAATTAATGAATATATTTTAGTACAGGTATAATTTTTAATTATATCTAATTATTCAAATCATTTAAACTTATTTTTAATAAAGCAAATAAATGTTTATTTAATACTCATTATTCAGTACTTGTTATAAAATAAGAGCTGGACACCTAATTTTATTTTAAAAACAAGTATGTGATGTAAATTTTAATGTTTTATATTAACATAATGTTAAATTTTAATCCAGGCCTGTATATGAGACTAAGTAAAATAGTAATCAAGTACAATTGTAATTAAAATTACCAATACCTTGTTTTATTTTAATATAATGTTAAATTTAAATCCAGGCCTGTATAAAAATAAGAAAATTGTATTTAAGTACAATTATAACTACAATTACCAAGTACTCAATACCTTGTGTATATACCAAAACCGAATACTCAATGCTTTCATTATTTTCAAAATTCGAATTTACGCAAAAATTTAAAAGTACTTGAATTCTTGTTATACTCCAATAAAATGTACTAAAGTACTTTAAAATTCTAAACTATCATAAAAGCAATTACAAAAATGTAATTATTAAACTCAAAATTTAATTATAACTTGAATGAAGAATTTTTAGACTTGGTTCTTTTTTCTAATACAAGTACATGAATTTCAAGGATTTCAAAATATGAATAAGTATTGGTACTTGTCAAAATATTCAAAATCATTTAATTCGAAATATAACTTCGAAAAAGAAATTCTGTGAGAGAAATTTCTATATGCATAACCTTAATACAGTCTTATTAATATTTCATACAATTAGACAATTAAGTATTTGTTTTAGATATATGTACTCATAATACTTTTGTAATAATCTAGGTAATTATTTTAAAATAACAATCATACTTCATAATTTACGATTCCAATTTAAGTTAAATAATAATAAAAATAATAATAATATATGTTTATATAAAAAATATATATAAGAAATTATCCCAGGTTCAAACAAAGTTTTTATTCATTCTTTTATTTACTTCTTAACTAATTTTTTACTTTGTTTGTCTTTTCAATTCAACTATTTATTATCATTATTATATTATTATTATTTTTATTTTTTTATTATTTTTTTTTTGATTTTAATTTAATATGAATTTACCCAATGCCTAATGAATCTGTGGTAAAAGCAACAGTTATTTTCATGTCATGCATAACCCACATTTTACAAATGTGTCAAAACATTTTATAATTTTACAGCACATTTTCTTTATAAATTTCGAAATATGAATTGTGCTTTTAAATTTCATTCTGGCTGTTGTTTAATTCATTGGTATGTTCATTCGTAAAATTTTTACTTATATGCAGACGGCTTTCATGAAATATTTATTTGGGAAGAACTTGAATGTAATTGATCGTCCTTAAATCAGAAAATAATCCAATTACAACTGGCAATTGTTGAATCTCAGATTAATATTTTCCTAACTAGCTTACTTTTAATGGTAGAAAACTTTATAAACTCTAGCAATTTAAAATCTTTTTTTGCGATTTGATTTTTAAATTATGTCAAAAGAAAAGTTAGTTTTCTTTAACTTAAAATATGAATGTCTGATTGATGAAATATGAAAAATAGCATGCATATTAAGATACTTGGATACCTCCTTTATAGAAGAGGCTTTTTTACTGAGCTTCAAGTTATTAAAAAATTTTAGCAATTTTTTAATATGATAAGTTAGGTAATACAATAATGTAGGTAACGTCAATATATAATATCAATATATCTTCGAGGCCTGAGTTTCAATTATTTTTAACTTTAATTATCTTCATCTATATATTCAAACAAACTTCATAGAAATGAGTATTCCATTCATATATCTTTAAAAGTATACATAGAGCCTTACTAAATAGTTGGTAATTTAACATTAGAGTAACCAATGATTTGAAAGACTCCACAATCCATATAATCTAGGACAGGCTTACAATTTAAAATTTTTAAATTAGAACAAATGTATGAAATGTTTTCAAAATTACTAGAACCTTAGTGTGTAGGGCATTTATATAATTCTACGAACCTATATTAATGTATCTTAGGGCTATATTACACAATAATACTCTAGTGGGTTCAGTTAAAAGTTCTAAAACCTTCTGAAATCTATCTGTGGTGAAAAGTTTCAAAATGTGAGAGTTACAATGAATAATTGACAATAATTGCAATATTTTTCCATAATAATAAGACAGTTAAAAATTCTTATATAATAACTCTATTATGAAAGTTGTTTTGGCATTCTTTCGAAAAATAATATATTTTCGTAAAATAGTTATATTTGTGTTAGTACAATTAGTTATACATGAATCTAAATAACTGTATATATGGTTTTAAAACCCATTTACCCATATTTTTACGAATTAGAAAAAATTAGGTTCCTGGCTCATTCCTGATAAATATTTTAACAGAATTGTAGGTTTTCAAAAAAATTTACAAAATTAAAATATCTGATGAGTAAATTATTAACACATTTCCAAGTAAGTTATTAACGATTCTCATCACTTATATCCAAATCCATTACAAATCAAACAAATTATCAAACCATATATTCTTATGTACAAATCCATATACAATTTACTATACAAATTTTTTTTACATTCCTCCCCTGCTAATAATTCTCTCTTCTAATTGAAATCAAATCAATTCAATTTTATAAAAACTTATACAAAATCTATACATACTAACTAACTAACTAACTAACCAACCAACCAACCATTCATCTCCTATCATTTTCCCATCAAATTAAATATCAATAATATTAAAACTATATAATACAAATATATATGTATACTTAGTTTGTTTTGTATACATACCTACACACAATATGTTAGTACAAGAATAAATATTAGTTAACCCTTTCGCGGACATTGACGGCTATACACGTCATGTTCCAGTTTCTTAGTGGGACATGACGTGTATACACGTCCTAACTTTTGAGACTCATAAAGTCATGACTAATATAGCCGTCTTATAAAGTACGAGTTTAAATGATGTGTTTACTTTAGTGTCCTAGAGAGTATAAATACAAAAGTATTAGTGTCCATATAAATATTTTAAATTTTTAAAATTTGTCAGCCGTTAAAAAATTATGAATTTTATATTTTGGTGTTTCCCCAAAAAGCATGACGTGCAATACCGTCATATTCTTATGAGAATTTCTTCATTATAAAAATAGGTGTGTAACTGAGTAGATGTAAAAAAAAAATTTTTTTTTCTAAAATATAGGATTTTTTACAAAGCCGTAAGTATATATTTTCAAAAATTTAAAACAAAGAATTTTTTTGGATTTTGTGTATTGTAAATTTTTTATGTGTTATCTTTTTATTGTATTTTTTAAACTCTTAGAAAATGTCATACGAAAAACAAAAAGAATTAATAGAAAAATTGTTTGCCGAAGTGGAATCCGATTCAAGCTACAATGAAATAGATTCTAGTTCATCCGAACCATTTCAAGATGATGGAGAATATTCTGGGCGTGACCCAAATTATAATCCAGAAGAAACATTTTCTGGAACATCTTCCAACAGCTCAATGGAAAATTTACTTTTAACTGAGCAAGGAAATTCTTGTAATGAAGAAATTTTATGTTCTTATGAAGAAGAAATAAATATAGAAAATACTGAAGAAAATCTAGAAAATACGGCAGAAGATGTTTGGACATCAGATACTGAAAGTATTCCCGATTTTTCTTTTGATGGAAGTAAATCTGGAATACAAATCACTATACAAGAAAATTCATTGCCTATTGATACATTTTTAAAACTTTGGACACCGGAAATTTTATTTAATTTTGTTCAATGCACCAACAAATACGGGAAGAATTTGTTAACACAAATTGGACCGAAAACAAGAAATAATCGTTTCAAATCATTTCGTGAAACAAATCAGGAGGAAATGAAAAAATTTTTTGGTTTGTGTTTGTTACAAGGCCAAATAAAATTTCCCACAATACGCAGCATGTTCAGCAAAAATCCATTGTACCACCATCCGATTTTCTCTTCTGTTATGTCAGGCCGACGATTTGAGCAGTTGTTACGTTGTATAAATTACGAGATGTATCCAAATGAAACTGATAAATTATCTAAAGTATCTGAATTGTTAAACACATTAATTAATAATTTTTCAAAATCTTATTACCCTGAAGAATCGTTATCCTTAGATGAGTCGCTATTGCTTTTCAAAGGTCGCCTTTCTTTTCGGCAATATATAAAAGGAAAGCGGGCAAAGTATGGAATAAAATTTTACGAATTGTGTACTCCAGATGGATATACTTTAAATAGTGAAATATATAGAGGAAAACTCAATCAAAATCCCCACGATCAAACTAAGAAAACTTATTCCTTAGTTTTACGACTAATGGCTCCTTACTTAAATAAAGGCCACCATGTATACATGGATAACTTTTATAATAGCATTGATTTAAGCCAAGCTCTACTCAAAAATAAAACGCATTCCACAGGAACTTTAAGAGCAAACAGGAAAGGAAATCCTTCTGCTGTAGTTACAAAAAAATTAAAAAAAGGAGACTATAAATGGCAAAGGAATAAAAAAATATATGTAAGTAAATGGAGAGACAATAGAGATGTGTTATGTATAACAACTGGCTACAAGCCCGAATTGAAAGAATCTAGGAATCGATATGGAAAAATAAAAATAAAACCTGTAGAAATAGAAGCATATAACCGCAATATGGCAGGCGTTGATAAAAATGATCAAATGGTCAGCTATTATTCAAGTCCACGAAAAACCATACGTTGGCACAAAAAAGTAATATTCCATCTTTTAGATGTTACTTTATTTAATTCATACTATATATATAAAAAATATTATAAAAATACAATGTCCTTAATAGAATTTAGGGAAGAATTGATTTATTCTTTATTGGGAATCGAAAAATCAAAAAGTTTTAATAATATACCTACAATATGCTCACAAAATCCAGATTCTGAAACAACAACGATTCAACACTTCCAAGAAAAAATACCATGTAATACAAGTAAACAGAAAAAAACAAATTTTCTGCGTTGCAGACAATGTTACAAAGAAAATATAAGACGCGAAACTTCTTACCGCTGTAAAACATGCTCTGAAAAACCTCCACTTTGCCCAGGTTTATGTTTTGAAAAGTGGCATACAACAAGTGGCATGTTTTGAAAAGTGGCATACAATATGATATAAATTTTGTTTTTTTTTTGTTAACATTTTTACATTTTTATTTATTAATTTTATTTAAGTATATTGGAATTATTATAGATTTGTTTTATACTTTTATATAATGTAGGATGAATAGTTTTGTTTATTAATTTTATGTTTTATTTCTTTCTTTTAAAAACAATTTTGAAAATGGAATACATAATTTTTTTATCAATTAGAGCGTTTTATTTTATACAAACTCGTCAATATTTCTAAATTTAAATTGACGTATATTGACGTCATGTATCTTTTCAACAAATTCTGAGGATCTGCATGGGCTTAGACGTGTATAGCAGTCATGACGTCTTTTCGCGTCATGAGTTAGTACATCAATCAAATGCACTAAAAACGATCATGACGCAAATGAACGCCAAAAATTAAGCCCCATTTTTATGTACTAGTTCAATTTCTTTTTCAATTTCCAACAATTTGCTGTTTACAGAATTTTTCTATCTTGTAAAATAAGGAAGATACAGCATGTGTCCTACAGAGAACCAGTAATAAAAAATGGTGTCCGTGAAAGGGTTAAAAACTTTAATTTCATCACAATTCAACAAAAATGAAAAAAATAAAAAAACAAACCGTAACAAATAAAATAAAATACGATAGAAAAAAAAAAACAAAAAAAAAACCTTTAGATTGAAATTTAAATTCTTTCAAATAAATTATGGCAATTATTTTCCACTCCATCGAGCAATAAAACAATGCAAGAAGCCAACAGGACACAACAAAACAAAGAAAATAACAGAAACAAACAACAACAGATCCTATTGATTTAAAAGAATGTTAACCACATTTTTATTAAAATGGGGTCTTACTGTTGTTCTAATGTTGCATCATTTCTTCTCTTTTTTTTCTTATCATCTTTCTTTTTCATTTTAACCTGAAGTATACAATATTGATAGAAGTTGGTTATAGTTTTTAGTTTGATTTGTTTTAAAAATAATAAAAATGCTACTAAATTGTATTTTGTTGTTGTTGTTGTTGTTGTTGTTATAATGTTGTTACCAACAAAATACAAAACGCAATAAAATTGCTACTGGGTTCAAATCAACAAAAAAAATAGAATGAAAAAAAAAAACAAATATAAAATAAAATATCTATGATTCTAACGCAATGATAGTTATAATAATAGTTAGTTAGTATAAAATAATAAAAAACCGATCACATCAATCGCCTCTTTTCCTAAACTTTCTTATATACTTTACAATTAAATAAAACTAACATATAAAAGTGTGTGCATATATATATACATACATATTTATATATATAGGGTTCTATTTAATGTAAATATTTTTGTTATAAATATAGTTTAACACAATATTACATCTTTTCATAGATTTCTGACTTTGATATACCCCCGGTCCCATATAATATATATGTACATAGTATATAACAAAAATATAATAAAAACTAAAGTAAAAGGTTCTCGTATCTGTATATAAAGCTAAAAACCTCAAACCGGAAGACTTTGTTAGAAAAACAAAAAAAAAAACCATACCTTTACTTTGTTTTATTTATTTGTTTTTTATTTTTTTTTTTTTTACGTTCAAACTTGTACAATTTCATTCTTTAATTTGATCAGAATTGAATACAATTTATACGTATATATATGTATAGATAGATAGTATACAATGTACAGAATGTCTAAAGAAATGTATATATACGCAATACCTAATAATATTGTCTTTATTGTTTGAGTATTTTAAGGTTATAAGTGAGAACGAAAGTTGAATAATCCATGTCGATTGTCGGAACATTTGTTTGTGGCTATTATGGAGTTACCAGCCATCTCTTGTCTTCCCTTAAGTTGGTAATTCCCTCAAATTTTTCAATTTAACCTGTATATATTTCTTATTTGCCAGTCAACATTCCATAAGAGCTTCCTTTCTTATTAAGAATTTTTCGGGGGTATTGCCTATAGTAGTTCCACGAACTGTCAATATTTTTTTTATGTACAATTTTTTTTATGTGTACTTTTTTTAAAATACAATTTTCAATTATTAGCTATTAATTCTGAATATTGGGTGGTTATAGTTGGTAAAAGTTCCAAACTACCCAGAGAAACCAGTGCATTTATTATGGGTAACTTTTAACTATTTACACCTTCCTATGAAAAAAAAATGGCTGGTGTTCAGTCACAGAACGGTAACAAACTGTATTATATGCAAACAAAGCTTAAATAAATTAAGACTGTCTAATAAATCTAGATTTCTAAAACCATCTTGTGTTTCATCTAAATATTATATTACTTCATAGAGACTGTCATCATAATGGTAAGGATATATTCGGTTAAAAAACTAGTATCCTTTTTCCAAATTACATCAGTAATCCCTTATTTTAAGTCCTATGTCTATCACCTTTCTATTCAAAGCTTTTTTTTAAAAAAACGCTTTCATTATAAATTCAAATCCTTCAAATTCTCTTATTAAAATTTTTTGAAGCACTCTGCATTTATTCACATAAATATATGTTATAAATATGTATTACAAAACAGAAGCTTTTTATTTTATTATTTTTATTTTTTTTTTTTATTTTTGTAATATTTATTCTGTTCTCAATATGATCATGACAATGATGATGATCAACATAATATTAATAATATAATGATTGAATTCTTTTAACCATCATTTTCAAAATACAATATGAATATTGGTGCAACAACAGAAACGCATCTGATATAATATGTATATATGTATAGAGAATTGTTTACAAAGAACTATATGTGAATAGTGCAAAGTTTCTGTTACAAAATTATTTTATAAATATTTTGTTACCATCCTTGTTGTTGTAAATTGTTAATTTTTTTTAGTAGATTTTTAAAATATTTTGAAAAAATGTGCCTATATAGTGTCATTCTGTTTGTTGTCCGTCGTCCTGTATGAAACAATTAAATTTTACAAAACATTGTAACTGTTTTTCTGTAACTCCACCCATTACAGAGCTGCAGTCCATTAAAATTCAAAAAAGCATTACACAAAAATTGTTGTAACACAAGGTATTTCTTCAATTTAAAAACGTCAAACGATAGCTGTTTTGTTAATACATATATGTAAAGTATATATAAATATAGTGTTGCTATACACTATTTTAATATACCGTTATGCGAAACTCAATTTCGCAAGAACTTTTAATTCTTGTATCTTTCAAACAGTAAAAGTTGGACACTTGAAATGTTGAGAAGAGGAGTTAAATTCTTTGAAATTAGTACAGGGTGGGGCAAAACGAACCATATGGTTTGAATGTTTAATAACTTTTTTATTTAATGATTAATTATTATTATTATTATTTTTTTGTTGTACAGTATATTAATGGAGAATATTTTTAGCTTAAGTATGAAAAATTATATCCCGCAAGTGGTGACCATTTTCGGCTTCGCACATTCGTGCTCTTTCCAGTACATTTTCCATAACTTTTCGTAATTTTTGATAGCTGTTCTGTTGTGTACTGTTCCATTTCCAATTCCCCAAGTTTTCTTCACAAAATTCTAAAATAAAAATAAAAAATATAAATAAATTTAAAAAGTTATTCAACATTCAAACCATATCGGTCGTTTTGCGCCACCCTGTATTAGTCCTCAAAAAAATTTTTGTGTGTTGCCGTTCCGTTTGTTGCTTCAATCGCTGTTAAAAATTTTCAAAATATTATATAAAACTTAAAATTCCAATTTTATATATTTTACCATGTGTTAACAGCTTTTCTTAATTATAAAGGGTTTTCCTAAAGTGTAAGAAAGAATCTCTTGATTTTTCAATTGTTTCTGTATAAATAAGTTTAATTTTACGTTTTGTATAATTAATATATGTATGACGTGTACTGCACATGTATATACTCGTATGTATTAAACATTATAAAAATTTTGGAAATGTACTTTTTTAAATCCTTGGGTTTTTGTCATTTCTTGTAAGTATATATACAATTGTTACTTATGCTTCAAAATATTCCTTTCCTGTTGTTGTTTCATATACACTAGCTACGAGTATAAATATATATATATATATATATATATATATATATAAATGTATTTAATATTATAAATTTATATATCAATATATGTAATATTATACAATATACATATAATTTTTACTGATCCTCATTTTAATTTTTATTACTGTTGTTCTGTTGTTTGTTGAAGTTGATGCTGTTACTGATATAGTTTTTTTTGTTTCAACTTTGTTAAATTTTCTTTATTTCTTTCCGTTTTTTTTTAATTTCTAAAAAATTGTAATTTTATTTTTATTGATCGTCATCGACATTATACAATGGTATGCAAAAATAATATCAGATCACTTCTTTTTTTTTTTTTTTTGTTTTTATTGTTAAATTTTTTTAAAAGGAATTCATTGACTAACATTTTGATGAAGTATAAAAATGATATCATCAGTATAAATTCTAATTATTATATAGAACAATATTGTGGTAAAGTAATTAAAATTTAATATATTTCTAATATTGAACTGTAAAACTTTATTAAAATACCGTTTTTTTTTAATGTCAAGAATGACAACTGTTTTTGACAGTTAGTTTTATTTAACGATATAGAATTTTTTTTTTTTTTAATTTTCAGTTCAATTAACTGTATATAATAATTATAATTAATATTACTATATTAATTTAAAAAAAAAATAATAAACTTAGTTAATATATTAATAATTTAAAATAATAAACAAATAGGGTAATTTATTATTCATATGTCTGACAGATATATAAAAAGAAACTTCACCCAAATATAAAAATTTTTTTTTTTTTTTTTTTTTTGCCGGCACCTCTACGTGCTAACTGTTCACTGTGATAAGCTAAACAGCCTGACTATATATGTGCATATCGGAACAGAGATATATTCATATATTAGAACTGATCAAATGAACTTCACATACAATTTAAACATGAGATAGTACTACGCCTTATAACATGTAGAAATGTCTTAGATTTTCAATAAATGCAGTTCTATTTTTGTTTATATTGTAATATTTTGTATAAGAGTTATATAGTATTCTATATCAGTGAGTTATATTATATAATTGAATTATTTGTTTACATTTTGTATTTGTTTATATTGTTTGTATTTATGTATTTTTTATTAAGGATATATAATTATTAATTAAGCCATTAATTTGAACCTAAAGGCGAATGGTAGCTGAGTCGAGTTGAAAACCAGATAAAAGTTTTTTCGCTTTCGCTGGGATTCGAACCCGGGGCTTTTCGAATGAAAGGTCGGCACTCTAACCACTGTGCCACCCAGCCGATAATTTACATTGTTAATAAAATTGAAGTATATCACTTGAAATCTAAAATATTCGATTAAGGATAAGGGCTTAAAACGGTCTCCAAAAACTCTGTATGTGGAATTCATTAAAATCAATTAAGAATGTATAGTAATATTTTACAAGTGTTTTACAAAACATTGGCTTCTTAGTTGAATAGTTGAACAATTGCTACATTGATATGAAAATTCGACTTTAGACGACTGTTATTCAATATTTTAAGAAAAGTTGAATAGTTTAAAATTTTATTATTTGCTATTTAGTATTTTTAATTTATATTACAAGAAAATTCAAAAATTTTGTCCGGGCATGTATTCCATTGATTTTTCTTTCAAGAACTCCTTTAAAACGTCTCTTGTAAAAGGCTGTTTATTATGTATTGGTCATCGAGACAATATTTTAAAATTTAAATTTTTTTTTAAAAAGAAACTAAGGTAAATAAAATAAATAAAAAAACAATCGTTGATTTTTAAGGAAATAACAATTTTTATTGTACAAAATATATATATACATATATTTTATTTTATATCTTTTTAATAAAAATTAATATATTTTAAAATAAAATTCAATAAAAATAAAAACATAAAATAGACTAAAATACATAAAAATGATGTTATCCTACAGGTAACCCATTATTTGTTACTACTACCTAGTATCACTAATCACTTCAAATACAAATTTTACAACGGATTAAAAAAAAAAACAAAATAGCAAAAATAACAAAAAATTAGATGAGAACTAAAAACAACAAAGATACATATCAATCAATCAATATACATTATAACTATATAACTATATGTAAATACATAGTATATACATATGTATGTAATTAAAGAATTTTGATTTTATAATAAAATTTGTAAAATTAAGGAGTATTGGTAAACTGTTTTTTACATTCCTCCACAGTTATTCATTTGATTACACACTATTTTTTTTTTTTATTTGCAATCACCTTCATCTTTTTGTCATCATCGTCATTCATCATCATCATCATCATTCATCATTATCAATAATCAGTTGTTGATACAATTCTAGTAAACCATTTTCAAATAAAAAGAACCTACAATACTTATCCTTTCATCATCTATCCATCTATATACATCTATATATAGTACAATGTAACCAATAAACAATCCCATCCATCTTTGGATCTCATATCGATCCAGTCGTATTTGAATACTATAACAATATTTGAATATTGTTTTATATATATATTTTATGTATTATATATCTACATATAGTACACATTTACTTAATCAGTGCTTCCATATAGTAGAAGTTAACTATATATAAGAAAAATTGCACTGATCTGACATCATCATGGGTCCACGTAAAGAATATGTAAAAATATTTTTAATGATAGCAAAGAATATGTGTACACTGGTTAAATTTAAGAAACTTTTTTTTTTGTAAATTGTTGAATGGCATTTTGTACATAATGATGTACACCACAGAACAAAAAAAAAAAAACAGAACAAAAGAGAAAAATTCAAGGAATACATGAAAATTAAGGCCGAAGCTAAATTTTAAAATGTTGTTCAGATTTGATTTTTTTCTTTCAATAGATTTTTTTTTTGTTTTTTATTCCTTACACGATATACTCGTATGTAATTTCTAAAATCTGAACATGTACATGTTCATAATATTGCCTTCGAGCTTTTAATCTATCTAGATTAAAATATAAAAGTTTTGTAACATTAAATGAATTTTTATTTTGTTTTTTTTTTTTCTTAATTTTACGGTTCTTTTAATTTTCTTATGATTTTTTTAATTTTTTTAATAAAAAAAAAATTTTAAAATTCTACCATTTATTCTGATTATTTTTAAAGTTATGAAAAAAACCAAGAGTTTATAAAAAAGCATATTTTTAAAAAAGTTTTCACTTTCAAGGACTTAAATTATGACTTATGTCCAAAAATTTGGATCTTTTCTCAGAATTTTATTATGTACATACAAAAGTGGCTAGAAATTAAATGACACTTTTTCTCTAATTTTAAGGAAGCCTTAAGTGTAACACATGTTAAAAATTTTGACAATGATCTGACAGTGTCTGAAATTTTTCAATTTTAAACCCTTTGCAGCTCCAAAACAGTGAATGTTACAAAAAAAAACTATTTTCAGTAACTCATACTAATTTCTAAGGTTCAAGTTACTAGCTTAAAAAGTTTACAAGATGTGAGGTGTCAAAAATTTTGCATAAATTGAGTTTCACATAACGGTAAATTAAAGTATAGTATGGCAACCCTACATATTTCAGCAATATGTTTTGATAAAGTTTGCAAAATTAGCTGTCTTTTCCAGATTGTAAATATATTTTTAAAGAACTCTTGTTATAGAACATTTCCTTAGTAAGGGAGCTGTAGACCCGTAACGGATGGGACTACAGAAAATAGTTGTTCCGTAGTTAAAATTTATTTTCTTTATTTCAAAAGATGTGTATGAAATTTGCCCACACATGGACGGGCAGAATGAAACTATGTAAGCAAATTTTTTCAAAAATTTATTTGAAAATGTGCTAAAAATTAAAAATGAAAAAAAAAATGTTGAGGTTAGGTTTGCGTTTACAAACAAAATGACTGACTTTTTGTATATTAATAAAGAGTGTTAGCTGGGGTATCTTTAAAAAACGGAACAACGGAACTTATAGTTTATACAGAAAATATTATACTGTAATAAAAAACAATTTTTTTTTTTATTTTTTTAATTTTATATTGAATAATAAAAATAAAAATTATACAATTGAAAAAAAAAAAACTTTTATGAAACTTTTTATGTATAGATAGTATAGAGCTAATTTATAGTTGATCCTGAATCATGAGAATTTTATATATTTTTATTGAATTTTTTTTCTTTTCTGGCCTGTATTATGTAACCAAACATTTAATTGTATATATATAATTTTAATTGAGCTTATAAAGGATAAGATTTTCAGTTTATAATTGGTTTTTATTAAATTCTGATGTGTGTATAGGGGTCACGTCAACGTCGACGAATAAAAGACCTCGTTTAATATTTAATAAAATGAAATAATTGTTTTAAACTAGTACTGATTTAATTAATAAACAAATCTTCATTTTATACATAAATTACAATATATATTTTAGGCAAATAATAAGTTAATTTTTATATATTTAAATAATTCTTTTAACTTCTATATTCTTAGTTAGTTTCCCTTCTCTATTAAAATTTCGAAGGAAATTTTTATAGAAATATTTAAGTCTGTACTACATAATTTCATGACAGATGCTTCTCCGATGACTAAATTTTTTTTTTTCGTTCTTATTGCTCCTTTTGATAGCATAAGATATCTTCTAAGCATCTCCATCTGACTCTATTCGGATATTTTTGCTTCCTCCCATATTTTTCTAGTTGAGGTCATAGTTCTTCTAATATCGTTCGCCTCCAGGTGTTATTGAGATGGCCTCGTGTTCGGATTCCTTGTGGGCTCCAGTCTAGTGCCCCCATGCTTTGCTTTCTTACGGCTTTCTAAGTGTGTCCCTATCTACCTCCACTTTTTCCTTTTGATCTCTTGCTCGATCGGTTCTACTTTGGCAAATTTTCATAGGTCATTATTGCTTATTGTGTTGGGCCAGTATACTCTGCATATGATTCTTAGACATTTGTTAATGAACACCTGTAGTTTCTGTGTGATGTTGTTCGTAAGTAACCAGGTTTCACTTCCATATGACTAAACTAATTTAGTTAAAATTAAACAGTGTACTAAATCTAACTAACAAATACCTTAAACTAGATGACTTTTAGAAACTAATTCAAATTTTATTACTAACAATAAAACCGAATCCAGTTTTGATTTTCAAATTTCAAATATGAATCCTATAATAAAGTCAATATTTTAGTTATTCGAATGTTTTTTTTTTTTTAAATGTTTAACTCTGTTCGGGTTCAGTTCAGTTAAGGTGCAATTTTTACAGTTTTTTTTTTTTTATTATTTTTTTTTATTTTATATTTGTTTCAGTTTTTTAAGTAAACTAAACCTAATAAATTTTTATTTTAAGTAATAACATGATACTTTTATCTGTCCAGGAAACAAGTTAGAAAAAAAAAAACAATAATAAAAACAAAAATAGAAATAGAATTTCCATGTTAAAGTTTCAAGTATGTATAAAAAAAAAAAAATCTGAAAGAAAATTTAAAGAATGGATAAATTTACAAAAGAGAGTAGAAAAAGAATAAAAGAAACTAGTTCCAGCTCAGATGAAAGTAATAAATTTCAAGCTTAATATTTTGATGGTGTTTCTTTAAATTGTTTTACTTTTTTTTTTTTTTTATTTTTTTTTTTTTTGTTTATTTTCTAATTAATTTAAAAAAGTAATCTGACATTAGTTTTTTAAGAATTAAAAAACATAAAAAAAAACAAACTAGAAACACCAATTAAAAAAAAAAAAAAAGTTCAAAGGTAGAAGAATCTATTGGTAAAGTATTTTGTAATTCAGAGAACAGAAGAAAGTAATTTAAGAAGTTCTTTATAAATGTTAAACATTTTACATCAAGTGTAAAATTTAAAATTTATCACGATTTTATATTACAAAAATAAACACTGTAATATTTATGTTAGAATCATGTTTAAAATCAAAACTAAGGAACCAAAACTAAAATTAAATTGTAAATTCACGCACAGAAATAACTTTTAATTGAATAATAGTTTTAAATAATATTGATATGGATGACTTTATAATATGACTATAGTCACATGTTGTAATTGGTAAAGCTCAGACTTAAATGAAAAGTTGGTTTTTGTATCTATAACTCTTCAGATTAATCTATAAGGCAAAGTTTTCCCATAATACTTATGAAAGAGTTTGCCATAAGACACTAGATTTGTATGTTTTGTATCCTACCTTGTCTATAGAGTAGATAGAGTGTTAGTTTTTTATTCTTATGGCATAGATGAGGCAAAAATTAAAACACCTTTTAAAATTCTCTCATTTGTTACTATAAAGTAAAACACTATTTAATTTACTATAAAGTAAAACACTATTTAAAATTTATCTAATTTATGTTTTATTTTATTTATTTTTAGATATTAAAATCCAAAAGAACTCTAACTAAATACAAAAAAAAAAAAATATTACAATTAAAAAATGACTCATCAAGCACGTCGAGGGGCACCACCACCCCATCTTGAATGTCCCTTGGCGTCACTTGGCCGCAGCAGTAACACACCAACTGGATCATCTGGATTAGAATTAAATCATCAAACATATCATCATCCATTAAGTTCATCACCATTAAATCCACAAATATATCATCAAATGTCTAGACAATCACCAAATGACGATGATGATGATACAGATGAAATATTATATACATCAACTTCATCTTCAGGTCAATATCAAGAATTAAATGGTAATTGTATAAATAATTCAAATTCACAATCACAAAATGATTCATCGGGTATGGAAATGTATACATTATCAAGAAGTTCATCTGATTCTATAGAACCATCACCAGTACCATCATCATTATCATCAGCATCTTCAGCATCACATACTAAAAATAATGGGCAATTGATTATATCACAAAAACAACATCATCAACATCAACATCAACAACAACAACAACAATTACATCAAACACAACAACAAAAGCATAATAATAATAATAATTCAAATAACTGCCAATTACGTAGAAATGTTTTAGTTGAACCAATAAGAAGAAATAGACCATTTCCTCCACCCAGACAACATTTAACACCATCAATAGAAAATATTTTACCATCGTCACGACTTAAAAATGATCAAAGAACTAACTGCAATTACATTGATGATGATCAAGATTCTACAGATGATTGTAACAATAATAATAATAATAGTACAACTGTTAGTTTAAATGGTGTTAATAGTGTCAATGTCAATAGTAATGGAGGTGGAGGTGGTATAATTGGTAATATTGTTGTTGAAATTAATACTGATGATAGTATTAACGTAGATTCTAGTAATTGTAATAACAACAATAATAATAATAATAACAATAGAAAAAATGTACCTTTATCAAATAATTCTACACAATATTCAAATGTAAATAACCATCAAAGGGCTGCCGAAAAATTAGGATGTAACAGATTAGATAATCATAGTAGTGATGGTGGTAATCAAGGTTTACAACAATATTATTTAGAACAAAAAATGGATACTCTTTATTTACATGGTGCCATCAGAGGATTACCAATAGGTTCAGATATAAATCATTTTAAAAGTGAACAATATTTTTTGGATGAAAGCAGTTTAAGTAAATTTTGTGATTATAATAATGATAGGAATGGATGTGACCGATTAGGTAAATTAAAAATTTTATGAATTTTATTTTTTAAATTTTAATGGGTTTTTCCAATTATAAATTTTATTAATTGCATAGAAAATATTATTGATAGTGAAACTAGTGGTTCAGAACGTTTTTTAATAAATCGTTCAAGAGGCTCACCATCACCCTTTATTAGTTCACATTCGCATCATACAACACCATCATATACCAATAACAATAATAATCAAACAGATTTAAATAATCATTACAATGATCAAACAACAACAACAAATTCTTCGACATCATCTAGCCATCAAATGCCATCTCCAGTTGCAAATTTTCATCATCCAACAAAAGTGAAAAATTTATCCGATGGTTTAACAAATATTGGTCGATTTTCACCTAGTTTAGATCAAGGTTATGCTACTTTAGTGTCACCATCCCCAACAGCATCAACCCATCAAATTTGTCCCAGCCCATGGGCAAAGAAACTTACAACACGATCAAATAACAATAATATAGGATTTGATCGATTGTCAGATGATATAATTATGAAAATATTTAGTTGGTTTGATAATTGTGAATTATGCAAAGTTGCACAAGTTTGTCGACGTTTTGAAAATTTAGCCTGGCGACCACCACTTTGGAAATTCATAATAATTAAAGGTGAACATATTTCTGGTGATCGAGCTCTAAAAATGATTTTTCGAAGATTATGTGGTCAAAGTCGTAATGGTTCTTGTCCAGATGTACAAAGGGTTATGTTAAGTGAAGGATGTCGTATATCAGATAAAGGTTTACTATTATTAACCCGTAGATGCCCAGAATTAACACATTTACAATTACAATCATGTACAATTTCAAATCAAGCTTTATCTGATGTTCTTACAAAATGTACAAATTTACAACATTTAGACGTAACAGGTAATTATTACTATAGACAACTATTTAAAATTTTGTTCAATGTTATAATAATATATTCTTTACTATTTTAAAGGTTGCACTGCCATTGCTAGTATAGGAATGAATTCAAATTTGGAACCTCCCAGAAGATTACTATTACAATATTTAGATTTAACTGATTGTACAGCCATAGATGATGTTGGTTTAAAAGTTGTTGTAAGAAATTGTCCACAATTAGTTTTTTTATATTTAAGAAGATGCGTTCAAATTACAGGTGAGAACTTTTAAAAATTAAATTTAAAGCAAATAATAAAATATTGTTTTTTTTTAATTTTAGACTCTGGATTAAAATTTGTTCCAAGTTTCTGTATAGCATTAAAAGAATTAAGTGTTAGTGATTGTATAAATATCACTGATTTTGGTTTATATGAATTAGCAAAACTTGGTGCAGTTTTACGTTATTTATCTGTTGCAAAATGTGATCGTGTTTCTGATGCTGGACTAAAAGTTATTGCTCGACGTTGTTATAAATTACGTTATTTAAATTGTCGTGGTTTAGAAGCTGTTAGTGACGACTCAATCACATTTTTAGCTAGATCGTGTCCACGTTTAAGAGCATTAGATATTGGAAAATGTGATGTTAGTGATGCTGGTTTAAGAGCAATAGCTGAAAGTTGCCCGAATTTAAAAAAATTGAGTTTAAGAAATTGTGATATGATAACTGATAGAGGCATACAATGCATTGCATATTATTGTAGAGGTTTGCAACAATTAAATATACAAGATTGTCAAATATCAATTGAAGGTTATAGAGCTGTTAAAAAATATTGTAAACGTTGTATAATTGAACATACAAATCCCGGTTTCTATTAATAAAAATTCTAGACTATAATATGTATGTATGTAGACTTTAAAATAAATAAAAAGTATCTTTTTAAAAGATCCTAATATACACGGTTAAAAATATTTTTTATATTTTATTTAAATTAAAATATAAATTGGTTAACGATAATTATGAATTACAACTCTTTGAAAGAAAAACTGTTTTCTAAAGTGTTATAGTTTACCTATACGTTCTAAAGTCGTTGCAAATTTTATAATTTTATGAGAACAATATAAAATTTTTTAGTTCACATAAAAGAAATAAAACTGTTATTGTAAATAAAATTATTAAACCTATAATTTCATTGGCATCAGCCACTTTTGAACCATTTGTATTGAGTTCGGTGTTCTAGAACCAATCAATATAAAAAGAAACGACATGCATTGTAAATTCAAAAAATAAATTATTTCTTTTTTTGTTAAATAGTTTTAGGAACGATGAATTGAATTTGTAGAATTATAATTCTCAATAATTAATATTTTAGCCAATTATTTTTTAATAAAATGCTCAAAGAGAATTGTTTATTTTCCATTTCTTTTTTTTTCAACTTTAAAAATTCTATATATAAAACTGTTATATATTCTATCGAATTTAAAAATTTTGTAATTAAAAAATGTTTAATTTCAAAAACTTTTTTTTAATGTATTTAAGTAAAAAAAATGCCGGTAAAAGTCAATGTAAACTAAAAATTTAAAAACTTTCTTTAGGATGCTTTTGAAACTTTGAAATGATTTATTTAAAAAAAAAGGGTCTATAACTTGGTATTAGCATATTAAACCCATAAGAAATACATTTGAAAAAGTTTTTTGAAAGAAATTGAAAATCAATCAATAAATAAAATTTAAGATATTAAATTACCATTTAAAAATTGATGAATATAATAAATTTATATTTGTTAAATAGCTAGTAATTGTTAAAATTCTACAATTTAAATTATTGAGAATGTATGTATAAGTATGTAAGTATATAAAAAAGGTAAAAATAATATTTTTTTGTACAGGAATATATTATTAATTAATTCTACAAAATATGTAATTTATTTTTTGAGAAAAAAAACTAAAACATTTAAAATATAAATAAAATCTATTATGAAACAAATAATGTATGTTTTTTATGTTTGCCCCGTAGCTTTAAACATCAACTAAACTTTTTCCTAAATTATTGAAGAACTGATAAGTTCGCTTTATAACAAATATCATAATCATTATTCTGCATCTTCACAATAATGTCCTATTTTATAAAATTAATTGATAGTGAATTAATTAGGCAACAAAAGACTGTATCTGTAAATAAAGATGAAACAAGACTAATTAAAAAAAGTTTTCTGAAAAAACGTCTGCCATTCTTTACGATCAAATTGAAAAACTATGCCAAAATAGATTTTAAAAAAAACTTTATTTTAAATTTTCAAACAAGTTTTAAACAATTACATGTAGTGCAGTGTCCTCAAATTGTTATAAATAATAATGTTTATATTTACGATGCTTTTAACTAACAGGCTTACAAAATAAAATATAAACTAAAGTTAAATTAAAAAATGTTCTTACAACAAAAAAAATGTTTCTTATATGGAAAACTTTTTGTACCTTTGAGTGCAAATATATTTTTATAATAACTATTGTTTTTTTTATAAAAGATGAAAATCAAAAATTCTTAATATAAAACTTAATAATAATTGACAAAAAAATTAAATAAATTAAAACTAAAAAAAATCCAACAAAATGATAATCCTAGACTGCAGCTTCTGGAACAATTTGTAAAATAACTTTTCGTTTTGAATCATATGAGAAACCATTCTTTTTAAATAATTCAGTTTCATAAAATGGTTTCAAATTTAATATATCTAATTGTTTTGCTCTTTCAATTAAATCACGTTCCATAACTTCCACATGTGTTGCTGTTGGACCCTCTTTGCATCTTATATAAGCTAACTGATCCAAAGTAAGTTGACGTAAAATAAAGAATAACAGTTCGGAGTGATCTTTTTGAAATGACAAATATTTTTGGAATGTTGCTCTCATTTTTTTCATTACACTGAATTTTTGTGCTTCAATGAAACTTTCCAACATCATTCGAATAGCCATACTGACATCAGATTCCTGTACATTCTCACGCAGGTGTAATCTAGCACATGCTTCTGACATTCTTATAACAGATTCGATATGACGTACTGTAATTGGTAATGATCCAGTGGCTGCTGATTCCTGTCTTAATGTTGCATACATTTTAGCAATTTTATCTTCATCAATATTCGTAAGTTTTGGTCTTATATTTTCTTTCGAATATACAATATATTTTCTTAATAAATCTTGGGGTATTTCTTGATTTTCATTATTTTGTTGGGAATCATCAATTACTTCTTCATGAGCTGGATGGTGATTAA
Organism: Dolichopus griseipennis; assembly: GCA_963082915.1. Lineage (NCBI taxonomy): Eukaryota > Metazoa > Arthropoda > Insecta > Diptera > Dolichopodidae > Dolichopus > Dolichopus griseipennis. Next base: position 3,580,493 of record OY720442.1, read on the forward strand.
CATGAGATTGAACAACAAATGTTGCTAATAATTGATCTTGCATTGGATCGAATTCATCTTTAATAACGCATAATATATCAAAACGTGATAAAATTGGTTCCGATAAATTAACGTTTTCAGAAAATGTCATACTAGGATCATAACGTCCACCGATTGGATTAGCAGCTGCAATTACTGTACATCTGGCCTGTAAAGAAGTGACAATACCAGCCTTGGATATTGAAATTGACTGCTGTTCCATTGCCTCATGAATAGAAGTACGATCTTGATCGTTCATTTTATCAAACTCATCAATTAAACAAACACCCTGATCAGCAAGAACTAAAGCACCTGCTTCTAATGTGTATTCTTTTGAGATAGGATTTCTTCTTACGTATGCCGTCAAACCTACGGCACTTGCACCTTGACCAGTAGTGAAAACTGCTCTAGGAGCAATTTTTTCAATATATTTAAGAAATTGTGATTTTGCCGTTCCTGGATCACCGCACATCAGTAAATTAATATCACCACGAACTTTATGTTTATCTCCTGGATTTTTTGATTCACCTCCGAATAATGATAACGCTAATGCACGTTTGGTAAAATCATGACCATAAATTGAAGGAGCCATACTAACGCAAATACGATCAAATACTTTTGGATCTTTACTCAATTTTTGAATTGTAGCAACATCTTCGTCGGTTAAAGAATCGACAACTTGTTTACTATCTTTAACTACCACATGATTTGCTATGATAACTGTAGCAAAAACTGGGAAACCTTGATCTGTATTCAATGAGCCATCATAATTATTTGTATAAATGCCGGTAATTTCAATTTCATCGCCAGGTTTGCAAAGATCACATAAATCTGATAATAATATAACATCTTTACTACGAGGAATACGACCAGCTGGAATTCGACCAGGAGATTCTTGAAGTGTAATTTTTTGATAGTTACGATATAATGTTTGTTCCATATTAATCTAAAATAAAAATAAATTATTATAAGGCATAATTTGGTCTAAAATTATTTTTACCGAAAATGGGCCACCACTTTGACATTCAGGACAAGAACCAGGTTTAACTTCTGAGTTTTGAGACTGAACAAATGGTCCTAATACATAACCACATTTAACACAATCATATTTAATAACTGAAAGCTGTGGCATAACTCCTGTTGTTGCTGTTACAACACCTAATGTTCGAACTAACTGATTTAAATGAAGTTTTCGAAATGTTCTTAATTCTTCAATTAATGGAAGTTCTGATATTCGAACATGAATATCAGTTGTAACACGTTCATAAGTTGGAAAAATGCTCAAGACCAATTCCTTTGCAATTTTATCAAAAATTTCAAGCAACTGAAATGGCGCTTCTGGCAAGAAATATGCTAGCACATGTTCTTTATATGTTAGATCAGAATACGAAACTACAAATGATGATTTATTTTGTTCACACATACGACGAATTCGATCTCGATAAGTGTATTGCCCTTTTTCGTCAACAAATGTTCTTAAAAAACTTTTAAACCTGTTGCTGATTTCAGTACGTGGCCCTAACATTGAAACCCACTCTTTTGTTGAATGCCCTTTTGTATCTTCAAGATTTTCAATAGATTCAATCATATCTTCTTCAACTTCTCCTGTTGCAGCCTTTTCTGCAGCACGACGTTTCGCCCTAGGAATTTCATCTTCATCGTCACTTTCATCGAATCCTAATTCACGATCATCTCGATGGACACCCATTGCGCGGTCACGACGACGCATTTCAGCTTCTGCAGCCGCCCTTTCATCCATTTCCATATCACTATAATCTTCTTCATCCAGAAGGTTAGGATCATATCTATCTAATTCGGGCATTGGACGATAATCGTTCTCCATGTTATCGCCAAAAAGTTCTTCTCCCTCTTCCTCCTCTTCATTATGTATAGTGTGATCACCCAAAATTTCTTCTTCATCTTCAAAAGGTTCAAAGTCTCCTACAGGTGAAGTCATAATAGACTGTCGACGAGCTGTTTCCGGAGTTTCAGGAATTGGTGAACTACCTCTTTCCTGGAAATTTATATTTATATTTTACGATGAATTTTAATAATGAAAATATAAATAAACTTACCGACATGTTTTAATTCTTAAAATAGCTTTTAAATTTCGAAAAATATAATTTTTCACAAAATACGTTTAGATTTACAAAAATAAACGAAATTAATAAAAGATAAATCAAAATTTCTTTTACAATTAAATAAAATAAACTCAACAGAAAATCAAAAGTGATCGATACAAGTGCCAAAATAATTTATTTGTGGGAATTTGGCGGGAATATAAAAGCAATTGCTTGACATTCGGTTACTTGGAGTGTAAGCGAATTTGAAATCAAAATAATTTTAAAAGTTTGTAGGGATTTATTTTTAATCCTTAAAAATATTTAAAACAAAATTAATTTTTTAAGACATTTCTTAGTTTATTTTCATTTGACAATATTTTAAGAATTAAAAATTATTAAAAAATCTATTTATTACCGTTTAATTTATATGTACAAAATATTTTAAAAATTAATTTTTAATAAAAGAAACCACAACATGGCGCTGCACACATTAAATATTATTTAGGTTTCGGTATCTTTTGACAATTATCATATTATTTTTTTACTTCTGTTTTGAGGTTAAATTTGAAAACAATTGTGTAATGTCAAATATTTCATAATTTTTATTATATTTTAATCACAAATTTATTTAATTCTGATAAATGGCGAAGCATTTAATACAAATAATCGTATTGGGAGCACAAGTTGTTGGAAAAGCCTTTACAAGAGCTCTAAAACAAGAATATGCAGCATCACAAGTAATTATTAAGTTTAATTAAAAATAAACACTGACCAATTTTTTAATAGGAAGCAGCTAAACGAGCTGGTGGAGGAAAACAAGGACAAAATAGAGCGGCAGCTAATATGAAAGCAGGTATTTTATAAGTTTAAAAAAAAACGCTTTTCTACAAAGAAATTTTTTTAGGAATGACATTAGAAGAAGCACAACAAATATTAAATCTTTCGGATTTAGAACCCGAAGAAGTTCAAAAGAAATATGAACATTTATTTAATGTTAATGATAAATCTAAAGGTGGTTCATTTTATTTACAATCAAAAGTTTTTAGAGCAAAAGAACGAATTGATGATGAATTAAAAACTAAACCAGATGATGCGGCGCCGAAATCAAGAAGAAATACAACGGATACTAGATAATTTGTCAATAATATAATAGAAAAAAGTAATTAGTTTTTATATATAAAAAATTATAAAAAAAAAATCTATGATCAAGAGCGATAACAGCTAGTGGACATAATTTTTAGTAAACAATAACTTAAGCATTCATTGTTTTTGAATATTGAAATTAATTGTTGAATGATTTGTAAACGACTCACAAAAGATGAAGTATAAATGTTAATTAAGAAATTTACTGTTCAATTATTTTTTTTTGTGTTTGAATATAAATTTTTTGGTTAATTGTCACATTCTTAATTAAAAATTAATTTCTAAAAAAATTAATTTTTAATTTAAAAATCGCAAGTCTTTTAAATCTATTTATCTCCAAAAATCGAAGTTAATAAGTTTTCTTAAGAATCAAGCATTTTTTAAATTAGCTTTTATCAAACCTTATTTAGTTTAATATTATTAATTCAAATATGTATACATTAATTGAATTGATTAAGTTAAAGATTAGAGGAATTTTAATTAATAATTATTAAAAAGAAAACCAAATTTACAAATTATTAATTTTTTTATTAATTTATATTTTTCTTATAAATTATGACTATTATATTAAAAATTAAATAAAAAGTTTTACAAACTAGTTAGTGGAAATGTTGTAACATATTTTCATTAATAGTAAATTTTTTCTAGAATAATACAAAATTATGAAAATACTTTTCTTTAATATTCTTTTGCTTTAAATTATGAAAATTAGAGAAAATCATTTTTTCTAAATTTTCATGTTATCAACATTCGCTATTTTTTAATATTTCTTTTTATATATGTAATTTTTTTTATAATGCACATAAAGGACAACTTAAAATTAAAAATTAATAAAAAAAAAATGAAATTAATGTTAAATTCAACAAAAGTAAAATAAAAAATATTCAATTTTTTTTTCAATTTGAAAGTTATATAATCACAAATATTGAGTTTTTTGTTATTTAAATTTTTTTGTGGAAGTAATAAAGGAATAACTATTCTGTATGGCTAAATTTAAAAAAATACAAAATTTCGCAAATTTTTTTGTACAAAAATTGCTTTGCTTTAATTTAAAAAAGTATAATTAATTACATTTAAAGTTCAAATTCATTAAAATTAGTTCTTTACAAATATTATTTAAACTCAAGTTTTTTCTTTTTATATATACAACTATATAAATAGATAATACAGAAGTATTTGGAAAAAAAATGTATACATTTTGAAAATGTAATATTGCCTAAAAATCTGTAAAGCTATTTAGCAACATATTATTTATTAACATTTTCGTTCACCCAGGTGATAATTAAAACTTATTTATATTAATTTTACAAATAATAATAATAGGTATAAATCTGTATAAAGAAAAGGTAAATTCTCTTAAAAGTAAATAATTAATATATATATAAAAAATAGATAAAATAGTAAATTGCCAATTTCTAATAAGAAAATATAATAGTAAAAATAATTAACAATCAAAAGAAAAAGCTAAATTTACTCTTTTATCTAAAAAAAAAACAGCTTATATAAAAGCAGTCTAATTTTTCCAAAATATTAAATTTATATCGTATCGGTTGGTGGTGTTAAGGGAAGATTTGTGTAAAATAAAATGTACGCTGCACTAGATTCTACATCTGATGAATCTAAATACGAAACAACTTGATCATCAAACTTAAACCATCTAAAAAAATAATAGAACGAGTAATTTGTAATGAAACTATAAACAGTATGAATAATGTATACTCACTTGTTAAAAACACTACTTTTGCAAAATGCTGTATAATGACCACTTTCCATTGAACCGTAATGATTTGAAACACCATATAAATTATACAATTTTGAATATGATGATACCAATTCGGAACGTGCTAAATGTGGTGTCATATCTAAATTCTCCAATGGAAAGCTAACATAATTTTGTTTCTTTTTATATGTATTACCATTTAAATCACTAACATCAGCATAAAAGCGTTTTAAATGTATTACTAAAACTGGTGGTAATTTAGATATAGACAATTTTTTGATTGCACCGCGTTTTTGTTTGCAATTTGGACAATTCCATCCTAATATACGTTCACCATTAAAATACATATTGAGACATTGCTTAATAAGACATCGATTTGATGTTGGTGGTAATTCTAAACTTAAATTTGAAAAACATTCATATGTTGCACTTTCCTTACTGCATTCACAACATTTAACAGTACTTTTAATTTGACCATAAAATAATTGTAATATATATGATTCACATGATTTTGTAAAATCGAGCCATGCTTTTTCAGCCGGTCGTAATCCTTCTCTCGGTGAATCAACGTGTAATGTTTGTAAATCTAAATGTAACCAATCCATTAAAATTGTTAAAAATTCGTGTGAATCTTGTTGCTCAATACCGCGAAATATTTGTTGATATTGTCCGATGATAAACTTTTAAAAAAAAAGAAAATAGACAATTAATTATATAGTCATTGTAATTTTAAATTTTACAAACTTACTCTTAAATCTTTACTAGCAACACATTTATAATTTCCTTTCCATAAAATTTGTGTTAAAGCTGCAACTTCTTCTACAATTTTTCCTTTAGTTTTATTTGATCGATTTATATGTTGTTTATATGTGTTTGTTATAAAATATTCGGCAAGTAAATTTGTATTACTTAAACATTGTAATATACTGTTCATATAACAAGTATTGCCAAGATTTTTCAATCCAGTTAAACCACGACCCTAGAATTATAATAAAAGAATAATATTAAAATAATAATATATAATGGTACTTTAGAAGATATTAAAAATAACACAATTAAACAACTATAGTTTTACTATGAATTTTTTTAAACCCATAATTTAATTAAAATTCCTGTAGTTTAACTCAATTTATTTCGATTCATTTAAATATTCAATTGAATAAAATAGAATCGTTAGAAAAATTAACAAATTTTAAAAACTAAATAAAGAAACGTATTCTTTGAAATTGGAGGCATTTGAAATATTATTTAAAAATCGGACCAAAACTAAATTAAGAAATTTTTAACTTCTTATATTTATTTAGTAACTAATGCAGTTTATGGTAGAGACCAAACCTTAAAGGCATTTAAAAATAAAAAACGCCACACAATAGAAAGTAGAAGAAAAATTATTTAATAATACATAATACTAATAATTAGTCAATCTCTACGAGTAATAGTATAATAATGAGAATTAGTATATGATAGTAAAGAAACAAAAAACTCTCAAAAATATAAATAAATGTTTACGTTATTTAAGGAATTACAAAATACATATATTATTGCACTACACATATAATATGTAGTTCACTACTTTAAAATATACAGTAAACCCTAAAACTAAAAAGCAAAAATTCTTTTAAATAAAATAGACAAGAAAAAATAATATGATCTACTTTGTAAATTAGAATTGTAAAAAACTCTGATATTCAACAATTGCAATATATTTATTTTTCTTTTTGAAATTAAATTTTTCTTTATGTTTAGATTTCAAAGTTTGTTTTATTATCCGGAACATTTAAAAAAAAAAGCAAAATAACTTTAAAATCACGTAATTTTTAATTAAAACCCTAGAATTACTAATTTAATAACAGTAATTTTCTTTGCTTCTTTAACATAAATTACAGAATTAGCACAGTTTAAGAAATAATAGAATAGAGTATAAAGAAGTGTAATTATAAACAAAATTACTTTTGCACCAATTTTTATATGTTATTTTAATTTACTTTTTTTGTCCTACTTCATTTTAACTTTAACTTAAATTATTCATTTACCTTTTTGAATGGGCTTACAAATTGATACTTATTTAATTTTATATGAATTCCAGCTATTACGACCATATTGATTGTTCAAAATTTAAACCAATTAAATATTTAAAAATAATTATGAATAACAAATTATAATATATCTCTATCATAGTTTACAGCTACCAAATAATATTATAGAAAATTCTTTAATATTATCAATGATATATTAACTTCTAAAAACCAATTCATAATTAAAACAAAATTATTTAAAAAAATTACATTAATTTTACGAAAAAATAACGTTCGTATTTAAAGCGGTTATCGTTGTAACTAAATATTTAAAAAAATACATTGAGTATTCTTACCAATTTTTATTTGATTGTAGTTTATTAGTTTTTTTTTTAATTTTGCTTTATATACACACAATATTTACTAATAGGATTAAAAGTAATCAAAACAATGTGAATTTTAGATTTTTTTAAACAAAAAAAAAGTTTATAACGAGGTGAACAGTGTAGAGCATAGTAAAAAAATAAAATCAATAATCGAAATATATTACAAATTTATTCTGAATAAATTACTCATCACCGACTTAAATTAAACATTATAATAGAATAGATGAAACAATAATAAAAATATTCGTTTTATTCAAATTCTTTTAAAATTTATATAGCCCTTTTATTTAGTCAATTGCCAAAATCCTAGTCCGATGTCCAAACCTTTATCGAAAATTTTTAGTTTAAATTTTTAACGTTAACGAATTTTTATTTTAACTTCTCTTATTATAATATTTATATCTATTGTTATGTTTTTTTTAAATCAAAAGAATTGAAATTAATTTCTCTCAATATTCTAGAATTTCTTAATAATCTTAATATAAATGTTAAAGTTTGTCAAATTAGCATCAAAATAACAAGTATATAAGCAAAACATTTAAATACAAACAAAGATGTACGTAGAACTTACGTATAAGCCCAAGAATATCTCTAGTAAGGATTTAAAATTGAAAATGAACACAAAGAATAATTTTAAATAGATTATTCACGTGTATTGGTACAATGTTAATATTCATTTGTTACAATAAACTTAAAATTTTACTTTTGTGAATAAATAACGTGAGAAAATCACGTTTTTAATTGGTTTTATTGATAGTTTTGGTCTAATTATAACTAATAATGTGTTTTTTTACATGAATAAGAAATATATGTATGCTATTTAATGTATTTTTCTTCTATATTTAAAAATAGAATAAAAACATATTAAATTCTGATGCAATAAACTGCTGGATAAATTTGAAAAAATATAAAATAAAATTACATACCATTGAACCTAAAACTGGTGAAAAATCTCTTGAAATCCTTCTTACAGTTTCAGATGGTTTAACAGATCTATCAATTTGTGGTATTTTCGGTTTTGAAACACTTTCATCTGTAGGTGGCTAAAATACAAAAATTAAATAATACAAAAAATTTATGAGAAATAAAAAATACTTTTAGGTGTCGCTTTTGCTCTCTTGCGATTTCTAATTGAGTTTCTCGTTCAAATTTTTCACGTTCTCTTTGTTCATCTAAAATTTTCTGTTGGACCATCTTTTCTTCTATTCTTTGATGGGCTTGTTTTATTGCTTCACTCTCTTGCTCCTTTTCACTGATTTTATTTCCAAGTTCAATTTCCCGTTTATGCATACTTTCAATTTCTTCTTTAAGTCTTTCATTTTCCATTTGCTACAATATACCAATATTTTAAATGTTTACATATTATTTTAATAACACAAAAACTTACATAATCTCGTTGATTATTTTCCAATTGCCATATTTTATATAAAAGGTTCTGTTTTACCGAATCAAATTTATCTTTGTCATCATTATTATCAGCTTTGCTAGCAATTGTAGCGATTTCTTTTAATTCAACTTCAGCTTTAACCAATTTGTCATCATTTTCTAAGGCTTTATCGATAATAGCTTCTCTTTCAGCGAGAACTTCTAATGTATTCTTTTTTTCATCATAAGCTTTAAGGGCAGCTATCTTACTGCTACGATCTATGACTGGTCTTTGAATAATACGTGATGTATTTGGCGTATGAGATTCCTTGAAAGTAATTTCATCTTTCATTTGAATATCATTTATAGAAGGATATTCAATATCGTCAAAATTTTCAACTGGGTTTTCTGATGCCTTTGGATTTTTGACATGAGGATTGGTGCAAGAATTCGGATATATTAAAATAAAATGTTCAAAGCCGCCATCAAGTATTTTTATTGGAGAACGATAAGTCACATCTGGATCCCACTAAAATTAAAAAAAAAATTAAAGAAAAATTTTAAACGATCAGATTTCTTACATTTTGTAAAATTTCTTTTAAATTATAAATAGGGCTATGAAGTGGTAAATTTGAACTTTTCGAATCCCAATCCATTAATATGATATGATTTTTTATAGATCTAGAAGCCCATTGAACTTTATCGTCTAATTGTTGTTGAATTTTACCAGCTGACATACTAAAATTATGTTTTTTTTTTATATTAAAAATTAAAATTCTAAACAAAAATTACCCTCTGATAAGAATTTCTTCAGGAACATTTAAGGATTGAGAATATGATAATCTAGAGTTTTTAAAATCACTTTTAGATCTACAATCCATTATGAGCATACTTTCAGCTGGATTTTTCATCATTTTAAACAAGTCATAACATGTTATACTGTAGTTTTGTGAATATGCATCCATTTCTTTATTTTTATCATCAATATCACCTTCCATCTGACTTATAATACCATTTAATTCTGGTTCATTAAAAGTTGGTTTTTCAAGTAACATTTTTTCTGTATATCGTTTCTTTAAAGAATCTGATATATCTTCTAAAACATCCATAGCAGTTTTGATACGGCTAGGTCCTCCCAACATTTCTGTAACAAATTTTTTATCACGCGTATACTCCGGTGACTTTTTAATGTTATGTATTAAATTGAAGTATTTCATGTAGGCAATATAACTGAGTTCTTCATCACCTTCTAATCGATTTTTAACAGCCGTTTCATATAATTTATTTGCGGAATTGAGTAGCCTAATATTAAAACTTAATAATTTCCAAAAAAAAAAAAAATAATAAATTTCAAATGCAAACTTACATTTTTATTTTCTTTCCTTTAAAATTATCAGAAAGTTGATAATATTCAGTTAAATCATCTAAACATTTTCCAATATGTAATTCTTTTGGTGCATCCATTTTTTAATATTTTCAATATTAATTCAAACAATCTATATTAGAATTTAAATATTATAAAATTTAAATTTAATTATTTTATAGCAAAAAAAACATTGCCACAATTATATATATTGCAATACGAACGAAAGAAAATATTAATTTTAAATGTCAATTATAATTTATGTCATTCGTTCTCTCATATGTCAAAAGATCAAATTAACGAATTTTTAAACGATACCCTCTAATCAAGTTTTCATATATTTAAAGTAATGAGCAAAGTGTGTCAAACTGAGAATAGAAGTTGTTTTATGGTTCAATTCAATTCAACATCAATGAGATAAAGATTGAAGTTAATGTCTTTATAAGTATGTATATAAAATATACAAAATAATTTGAATTCATTTAACCAAAATTTACTATAATATAAAACTGAGTAGGTATTATTAAAAATATAATAAATAGAATATAGATAATCGTTTAAATATCATAAGTAAAGTATTTAATTAAATCTTGATAACCAATACGGGCACAAAGAAATTATGACCCAAGCAAATAACTTGGGCGGCATAATGAACCTGGCCACGAGCCCTCTTTCAATCAGTGATGATATGGCAGGGGAACTCAGGCTAGATGGAAAATTTGATACAGAAACAGAAATAAGCCGTATCAATAATAGTATCCTACCGAATACAATAGACATCTATACCGACGCGGCTAAAAAACATAACCGCTGTGGTATAGGGATAATATGCGACGAACCAGCTATAAGGGTTGTTAAACCAATGGCAAGCCATGCGACGGTCCGTCAACTAGAAGCAACTGCTATAGAGAAAGCAGTGGAAGAATTGCTACAAAGAAGAATTAGAGGTAAAATGATAAATATCTATACTGACTGCAAATCCATTATAAACATAATGGAAGGTAGTCTACATAGATCGAAATCCACACTGGGATGCTGGGAAGCCCTGAATAAACTGGGGGAATTCAATGCAGTTAGACTGCACTGGATCCCAGCCCACTCAGGCTTCCCCGGCAATGAAAGAGCAGATGAGATTGCGAAAAGTTCTATAAGAGAACATAGGACAGATATAGAACCGATAGGGCTCTCACACGTAGAGGTGAAACGGTTCACAAGACACTGGGCTAAGACCCAAGCAAATGAACAATGGCTAAACTCCACAGGCTCAACTCACACCAAGAGTTTCTGGGGAGGTACAAATAGCAAGAAAACGAAAAAGATCCTGAAATTAAAAAGGGAGGATCTTAGACTAATTACGGGGATAAGTACGGGCCACCTAATGCTCAGAGCACATGCAGCAAAAATAGGTAGGGCAACCACGAGTATATGCAGAGGCTGTGGAAGTGAAGAAGAAACAGTTCTCCACGTCCTATGCCAATGCGTAACACTAGAAAACCTAAGATTGAGAACCTTAGGAAGAACGTACTGGGATGACTTCAGCACGGTAAGGGAGTTAGACCAAGGTAAACTGCTGAGCTTCATTAAGGGAATAGAATGGCTCAATGAGGAGCTGTAATTATTACGAGCGACTCTGAGAGCAGGGGTGCACAACGGGCCGCAAGGCCTAGGTGTAAGGGAGACTTGCTCTCCCCCCCATCCAAACAACAACAACAACAAAGTATTTAATTTAATTTTCAACAAATATATTTTTTATTATTTATTACAAATTTTATTTTTTAACATAAAAACCTAAATTAAATTAATAGAGAATTTTTGTATGCAAATATTAAATAAAGCGGTCAATAACCTACCCAAACATAATATACAGCTGACCTGTAGGGCACAAACTACAGGTAGATCTTCCAGGAATAGCCAAAGTCTAAACGTTCCAATTAGCAGAACACAAAAACACTACAAAAGTCTTCTACCTTCAGCTACAAGAATCTTCAATGAGTTGCCACCACATATAAGAAACGCTCAAAAACTTAGTAGATTCAAAAAACTTGTGCTAAAACATATTTAAAACAGTAAATAACATAACATAATGCAGTAAAAAATTTGTCTTGATGTAAAAGATAAAACACACTCGTAGTTAACACTACTTTAACTAAACTGTCAAAACTAATAATTAAATAGCAATCAACAATCCTACAAAGCGCAAAATTATCATCTCAACACCAGTAATACAAAATTCTACTGAAAGAGGTGCCATCAGATATTGTTTTGAAAATATTTTTATTGTAATATATTTTATTCATAAACTGTTTTATTAAATTAGGTATAATAAAAAAAAAGAAAAGTATAAAAAAAAAATTAAAATTTTAATAATATTATTCTTATTCTAGTGAGTTGTGACTTGTGCTTATGAATTTGACACTATTTTTATAATTTCCAAATGTTTATTGGGTTTTTATATAATCGACTTCTACGAAAATCAACTTCGATTTTATTTACATATTAAAAAAAAGCTTTTCAATTTAAGCTTTCAATTTTTTTTCGATAATAAAATAAAACATGAAAAAAAGTGACATTAATAATTTTGTCAAGTTAAATTCCGCAGTACAGAAGGAGAGTTTCGTCATTTTGTTAGGATAACAGGAGGAAAAATTCCTTTAAACCAAAAAAAAAAAAAGTTATTAAAATATATCTAAATACTGATATATTAAAATTTTGGTTATCTGTATTGATTTTTATATTCCGTTGATTAAAAATTCAATTTTGGCAATCAGAATTTTTTTTCTATTGTATTCAATTTGTTGGTAGCGCGAACGCGTATTACATTTTATTTTATTAATACAAAAAAAAAAAAAAAAGTAGTTATTGCAGTGTTGGCAAAGAAGATCAATCATAAAAAAGAAAATTTTTTTTATTAATTTTTGCGAAAAATCTATACACAAGTAGAGTGACAAGAGAGAAAAAAAGAGTAAAAGAAAAAAAAAAATCCTTTTAGAAAAAAAGATAGTGTGTGTACAAAAGTGTATTACTAAAGTTATTTTATCTATACACTATTTAGTTGCATAATAGTTGGAATTTTCTTTCCTTTTTTTCTTTTTTGTAAAAATTAGTAAATTAAGAAAAATAAAATATAAAATTCACAAATATAAAAAATTCGATTTAGATTATCACAAAAAATAAAAAAAATAAAAAAAATTAATTAAAATTAAAATAAAAAATATAAATTAGTAAAATTTTAAGAAAACAAATAAATAAATAAATAAATTACTTTTAATTTAACAACTTAAAAAATTATGTTTTCGGGATTAACAAATCAAGTTAGCTCATGGATGGGCGCCGTAAAAGGCGAACCACACGATGAAGAGGTACCACCACCTCCACCTGGATCAGAAAATACAGTACCTGCTGCTGCCCCAGCAGAACCTGCAGTAGCAGCAGGAGAACCGCCTGTTGAAGGAGAAGATGCTGATAAAAAAAGGTCAGTTTAAAAAACATAATATCACTTATGAAAAATATAAAAATTTTCTTTTAATAATTAAAATGTACAAAAAAAAAAAAAATAAACTCAAAAATACATAGAAAAATCTTATAATACAACACAAAATATATTCCTTCAAGGATATACAGAAAAAAAAAAAAAAATGAGAATTAAAATTATTTTCTTTTTTGAATTTGTTTCAATTGTGTGCGAAAAATCGATTTTCGGAGTAAAAAAAAAAATTTCATTTTCAGTTTAGTACAGATAAATGAAATACAATTTTTTTTTTCTATTTTGCGCACTCTCATTCTCCTAATCGAAAAAAAACACTATGTAAAATTTACTAATGTACCTATTTTAATATTATAAATATATATACTATAATAAACATATATATATATATATGCATATAAAATATGTATGTATATAAATATGTGTATCTAAAATAATTTGTACATACATGTGTACATTGTGTTCTTTTGAAAAACGAAATAAAATAATTTAAAAACTTTTCTATGTTGCATTTTTCATATGGAAAAAAATCATGTATAGCATAGCATGGATTAAAAAATTTAAACGTATATCGAATTTTATTTAAAAAAAAAAAAAAAAAAAAATGAAAATCTTCGTGTAAGCTCTTTTACTATTTTTTGTCCCTTTTCATTTTTACTTTCTTTTCTATAGTTTTACTCTGCTACTGATTTTCACTCTTAAATAGGGATAGGAAAGTGGGTAAAAAAATATTTTATATTTTTTTTTTTTATCTTTTACTTTTTTTTTTTTTAGTACAATTGTAGATATACATATTATGAATTATATTTTGAGTATGTACCTATACTTATTTAAGGTTTTTTTTTTGTTTTTTTTTTTTTTTTCATAGTCCATGACTTCCTTATACAGGACAGGACGACTATCTTATCATTGTCCTTGTAAACTTTGCCTTACAACTTTTTTTTTTTTTATTATTCATTTATTTTTTATTTCAAAAAAAAAAATTGTCTACTGTCAAACGTTTGAAATTTTTATGAAAAAAAAAAAATTGTTATGAATTGATTAAAATAAAAATTGAATAATTTTTTCATTTTAAAATTAAATTATAAAATTAATGAAAAAAAATATATACACGTACATTGAATATGTTAATTTATAGGGTTTTGTGATCTGATTTTTAATTTAATACTTAAAAATGTAAAGGATCAATCAAGTTAAAATTCATTAATATTCAATGGTTTTTTCCAATTTTTTCTCTGTCACAGCATTTTTTTATCGCAATGTTCTGTTTTTGTTTCCTTCTAAGTTCTTTATTTCCTTGAAAATATTTGAAATTTTCTAGATTTAAGATTTTTGTAAAAATACTTAAGTGTACATAATGTAAAACCTCTTATAAATTTTTTTTATCAAATAACCATTATTATTTAAACTTTTACTTATTATTTTGATCCTTAAAAAACATTTTAAAATGTTAATTTAAATTCAATCAATTGTTACACTTGTACTGAGTACTTTCTAAATCGATTTTTGGTTTTTTTTTAAAACGAAAGAGTTTTTCATGATAAATTTGTAGTAATATAAGTAGTTTTTAAAAGAAATCCTTTTAAAAGCTAATAGTTAACATTTGTACATATACTAAACCATTGAAAGATATTAAATTCAATCCCTTGTATAATTAGAAACTTAAAAAATATTTATTAAGAAACTAAGTAATTACGTAGCTACTATGCAACAATAGAATTCATCCTGCTTTGTCCCAAAAACAAATGAGGATACCTTTTAAAGGAAAAGAAAATATGAATAGTAACAAGTCGATCGACCTTATTAAGATTCGATATATAGTAAGTTATGTACATTTACCTATGAATCTATACAATGATTCAGCATAGTTAAGTCATAATGTGAAATTTGGCGTTTTTCCAAAAAGGAAAACTGTATCTTTTTTGTTTTTCCATTGAAATGTCCTAAAAATTTATTTTCCTTTTAAAAAAAAAACTACTTATATACATAATATATAAAAAGCATATACTTTTATACATGAGTAAATGTATATATATATATATAAAATACTATCTATATAGTGTTCACGACTTTGAATAAAAAAAAAAAAATAATAAATTTGTAGAAAAAATACAATACTTACATTATTATAAAATAGAGACCCCAATATAAAGTGGTTTTCATATGGTTGAAATATTTTTTCATTTCATTTATAGGTTTGTTATTTAGTTCATATGTAATCATAATATTTATATAAATTCATATGAATATTTTATACAATAACACTTAATATATATTTATATAAATCTATATAATATACACTTTAAATTAAATTGTGTTGAAATATTTTAAAAAAATTTGTTATTTAAAACCAATGAAAAACATATTTTTTTTAAAAAATTTTTTTTATTAAATAAGTACTCGTATATATAAAATCGAATTATATTTTGATTCAATCATAATCTTTCATCATTATTATTTAAATTTAATAAAAAAAAACATTTGACATGGCTCATATTATTAAATAACGAACGTATACATGGCATATTTTTATATTTATGGAATAATTATAGGAAATAATAATGTTTTCCTACAGTTTTCTTTTTATTAAATTACATCCTAAGTATAATATATTGGTACATAAGTAGATATACTTATTCATTTCTTATTTTCATTCTATATATTGTGATTATTTTATTTTATTTTTTTTTTTTGCACATCGTAATATAATCGTAGCCATTTTTCGATCGATACTATGAAACGTCATCCTTGCCCTAAATTGAATTGAAAATTTTTTTTTTTATATTATATATATATATATATATATATATATATATATATATATATATATATATATATATATATATGGGTATATTTAAATGAATATATAAGTATAGATGTATAAAATGAATATAATATTGTTACTATGTGTTATATATATATATATATATATATATATAAATATATATATATACATTATACACCTATATTAAATTATAAAATAAATGAAAAAACAAAACACCAAATCAATATACAAAAATAATAAATTTTTTAATATAAAAAATAAAAATCATTAAATTCAATTGGTAATAAAATACTTTGTTTTCGATAAGTTTGACATTTTTCCTTAAAATATCAAAAAATCAAAACATAAAACCTCAGAAATAAAAATTTAGGAATTAAAGGAATCTTAACGAATAATAAAAATAAAAAAATTGTTTACATTGTTACATGCTTCAATTTTAACTAAAAAAAAAAAAAAAAAC